>OX276328.1:42824911-43432118 GCA_946251845.1 Andrena fulva | reverse complement strand
TAATAGATATAAAATGTGAGAAAATATTAAAAAATCTTAAGATATTTGTGCTAAGCGGGAAAGCCACTAATGTGTAGAATAACATATTAAAATTTTGGATTAATTGGTCATGGAGTTTTTTTTTTATCACATCCGCCAACCAAGAAAATGTTGTTTCGAGAAAAACGCGTTTAAAGTTTTGAGAACCAGGCCGCTGACGCTGCAAATACCTATAACATTGAAAATACATCGAATTTCGCTCCAAAAATTTAGGAGGATATTGTAGAAGGTGCATTCTTCCGAATTCAGCAAAAAAAAGAAATCGAATTTTTTGAGGCCGAGAGAGTAGAATGTCCCCTTAACTACTTAGTATGTCCCGGTGTCCCGATTTTACTGTCCCATTACATGGACACACGATGAAACATCGGCAATTTGGATGTTCTCTAGGGAAATTAAATAAAAAAAAAAACAAACACAATAGTTTTTTCTTTTGGCACATTTCTTCTGTATAAGTAATTTATACAAATCAGTAAACAAAATTCAGTAAAACGAATCTATTATTGAATGACTAATTTTAAGGTTATGTTCGCTTCAGAAAAAGCAGCGCTGGTTTAGCCAATCAGATAAAAGCAATAATAAAATGGTGTGAACCGGAGAGTTCAAGCAAATGAATTATTTTTACGAGTGTTACAAGTTTACTTAGAAAAATATGTACACGAATATATTTTATTAAATATTTGAATAATTGAATAAAATAGTTCTTTTTTTGATAAAGCGAATATTAAATGTACTAATCAGTATTATTTGCACCAGTGTACAGCTACTGGGACGTGTCCACGTATTGGGTCTTTTACCTTATTCCCATGTGGATGGTCAAAAAAAATTTCCATGTTTTTATTATATTGTCTGAAGGGATTCGACCACCTTGGCCGGGTCAAGAAGTGTCGCATCTTTGGGAATTTATTTCTAACAAAGGAGCATTCCGAACCCGGAAATTCAAAAAGTTCCGAAACTTTGGGAATATCCTCCTGATTACAACGCAATTTTTGTTTGCTGTCCAAATTTGCTCTGAGGGGGTGTAATTAACCCCTGAAAATCCGGTTGTTTTCCGATTTTGTGTTATAACTCGTGAACTGAAAAATATTTCTTTACCAAATGATAAATCTAATTAAAAGAAGTAACTTTTGTCTTGAAACTTTTTTTCTGTCCCTTACAGTTCGCGAGTTATAGCACAGAATTGGAAGGTGGCCGAGTTTTCGGGGGTTAATTTCACCCCCCTTGAGTGAATTTTGGCAGCAAACAGGGGTTGCGTTGTGATCAGGAGGAGGTCTCCCGAATATTCACGGGGTTTCGGAATTTTTTGAATTTTCGGGTTCGGGATCTTCCCTTGTAAGTGACAAAAAACACTTTTATTGATAAAAATTTTTCAATGAAGACAGAGACATTTTTGAATAATAGGGTAGATGTCCCAAATACCGTGCCCTGTACCTATTACCGTGCCTTTATACTTAAAGAAGCCGTACAAAAAAACTCGCATACATAAATAAGGAAATAAATTTTTTTAATTAAGTTAAACTGTTAATGTATGTGTTACAAACGAGTAGGTTGGATTTTTAAACAATTAAAGCTTCTTTAAGTATAAAGGCACGGTAATTGGGACATATACCCTATATAATATTTTTTCAAATATCGAAACATTCCAAAAAAAGACAAATTCAACGATATATAAACATGTATATTAACGATATACTACATTGGAGAGAAATGAGTTACAAAAATAAAAAATTTTCAAATGCGACGAGGCACGGTTTCCCGTCCCCCGATCGATTTCAAATTTTGCACACATTATCTTCCCCCCCCCCCCCCAATGACACAATCCTGTGGGGTGTCCCGAGAAAAATTTGAAAGTCGAAATATAAGGTCCACCCTAATATACAGCCGACTCGGTATTTCGATTCTACAGCCCGTGCAAAGAATTATGGAACCGCCCGGTCACTCGACGGACAATCCAATTACCAGCGAGTTGCGAAGCCATAAACTTCGACCTCTGTGGCCGCTAACTATCGAGTAATTATCAATAGTCGAGTGCATATCGCATGTGGAAATCGGAATTGAATTGGTTAGTTGGAGATTCATTTGGAACCAATCATAAGTCCTATCCCTCCATTATCTACCTCTTTTCATCCCTTTGTTTCTTCGCCCGATCAATCCGCTGCAATCACAAACACAGTGATCTAAGGGGAAAGGAAACCTCTAGTCGATATGGAGTTTTCCTTTGTTCGTCGTGCGCAGCTGGAAATATTAAACTCCAATTTCATACAAACTGAATCATTTCATAGTGACACATATTTTCATATACTTTCATATTTCTATTTTAAAAATCCCTTTCATTTTCCAATGTAATCCTTATTTGTAAAAAATGCGCGGAAGCTTAAACCAAGATACCAAGCTACTCGCGTTACCGGAACAAAGTACCGAGAATTTCTCAGTTACATTTATTCTGCAGGCTTTCGTCAAGTAGATATCCTTTTTGTTCAGCTTTCCGAACACTTTGTGTCGTGAGATTGCTCGATAGTTTGGTCATTTTTCGGCGACACTGCACTCCCAGCAGTCTCCTAACGAAGCTACTCGGATTCCTTCGAGTACAAAGGCAAGTTCGCGCAAAGCGGATTCTCCCTGAAGACGTCTCCTCGAATATTGGATGCAATCACGAGGGATACAGTTTCTCGTGATTATAATTAAGCGCTGATAATGTTATATCAGTGTACAGGCTCCTGTACCGGGAGGCATTGCTCATTGAATGCGCGAGCACCGCTCATCCTGGCTGTACGTTGCACAAGTAGGTCTCACGCGAACACTCTTTATCAATCGTAACGGTGAACAATTAGCAGCTCGTGCACTTAACAATTCCGGGAAAACGATATGAAGTCATCAGATTAATGTATTTTACACGTTCTTTAGAGTGAAAGAAATTACATGATCTCATGAGGTGCTCTTCTGTCGTTCTAGCAGGCACTAGCACGTTGTAATCGTATCACAACAATCTTTGCTGGTAAAGAGTGGCCCAAGAAATAGCCTCTTTTTGGTCCCACGATTTTGGAACTGAATTTTATGCGAAACGATCCCTTGTGATGAGACACCAATCACGCGAAATTTTCAAGTTGAGGTGACAATTAGTTTCTGAGATATGGGAGGTCAAAGAAGTGAAAATTCGTTAACGCGTCGGTCCGATAATTTAAACAATTATTCCCAGGTTTTTTGCTGACTGCTAACAACGAATTTGAACTTAGATTTTCAAAATTCACGAAAAAAAAATCAAAGTGAAGAAATATGAATGACTGTGTAGTGGGTGCATTTTTTGATAGGTATATCGTCGACCATATTGAATCGGCCATTGTGAATTTTGAAAATCTAAGTTCAAATTCGTTGTTAGCAGTCAGAAAAACTCACAATGGCCGAATTAATATGGTGGATGATACATTAAAAAAAAACACCCACTGGACGGACATTTATATTTTTTTATTTTGATTTTTTTTCGTGAATTTTGAAAATCTAAATTCAAATTCGTTGTTAGCAGTCAGAAAAACTCACAATGGCCGAATCAATATGGTAGGCGACATATTTAAAAATACACCCACTAGACAGATATTATTTTTTTTTATTTTAATTTTTTTTTTTAATTTTGAAAATCTAAGTTCAAATTCGTTGGTAGCAATCAGGAAAACCCCTGAAAATAATTGTTTAAATTATCGGACTGACATAGAAGTTCATACATCGAAGCGTATGGGCTGACGCGTTAACGAATTTTCACTTCTTTGGCCTTCCATATCTCAGAAACTAATTGTCACCTCAACTTGAAAATTTGTTGTGATTGAGGTCTCATCATTTGGCACAAAATTTAGTTCGAAAATCGTGGGACCAAAAAGAGGCTAAAAAGGGCCTCATTTTTGGGTCACTCTTTATGGTCGACATTTAAAATAACGTATTTACAGGGAATTCTTAATCAAACCGATAAAGAAAGATCCTCTTAGTTCAATTACCTCACAAAAATTATTGTAAATTCCCAATTCTTTTTTAGCCTTGAAGCGGAGCCTTGAGCATAAAATCGTGCATATTCTCCTCAGAGTATAAATCTTCGAATAGAATACTGAGTCTTAATTGCTTATTTCCATGAGATGAGCATCATAAACACAAAATAATATGTTGTAATAATCTTTGGTTTTTTTACACTTCTGAGCGTACCACGTTACACAAATTACTTAAACGGGCACATATCACACCCTGAGCTTCATAAACTAATTAACTTTAGCACATTCAAAAGGAAAGTCAGAAATTTTCTTGTATTAGAACCCAAACTTTTTATATACTTCCTGTTTTGGGTACATCGATCCTATTACTAGAATATATTCTGATAATCTGATAAGGGAAGATCCTCAACCTGGAAATTCAAAAAATTATGAAACTTTGGGGATATGTACAGGATATATAGGTATGTACTACGCAATTTTTTTGCTGCCCAAATTTACTCTAAGGGGGTGAAATTGAGCCCCTAAAAGTCCTAGTATTTTTCGATTTTGTGTTGTAACTCGCGATTTATAAGCGATAGAAAAAAGTTTTCAGACAAATGTTACTTCTTTTAATTAGGTCTATCATTTGGTGATGCATATCTATGAATATTGTATCCGCTACATATCTTCAAAGTTTCATAATTTTTTGCATTTCCGGGTTGGGAATATTCCTTTGTTGCAAACTAATGTAACCCATCACAAAGTTACTTCCGATTTACATCTCAAATAAATAAATAGACTATTAGTACACTAATAAATTGCAGTAAAAAAGCCTTGCTGAACTTAACAAAAATCTAAAATTGCTCTCGCCTTTTGAACCGATGCAGTGCTACTTACAATTAGTTCCCCTTTAACCTACCCATCAAATTCAACTCGGCTGAACCGGTGTAATCGCCAACGATGCCCTCGAAGTTCAAGTGCATATCTACCACTTTTTTTACGCCTCGGCGCGTTGTGTCTATTACACACGCGGCCCTGGTAATGAAACAATTTAACGCGTCGACAGAACGCGAAGGAATTCGCCGTTGGAGAGCAGCCACGATTCCCTTGTCGCGGGCAGCGCACGCACTTGCACGGCGCCATCTTTCTTTCACTGTCGATGAGCTTATCGTTCAAGCAATCCCATTATGTAACCTCCAGACGTCGAAGGCAAGCCGGAAACTAATAAGGACTCACCTATTACGTCTATGTTTTCTTAATGATCCGTTAGGCGCGCTCTGAGCGCGCGAAGTGGGGAACGCGGAAAAGTACGACGGAACGGCAGCTACCAGCGGCTATTAAACAAGAACGCATCGGATTAAATCGATGCATCGGTCGTTTAGCAAATTATGTGGGTCGCTTCGGCTTACAGCGTAATCGCGTATCAGGTTCGGCCGGATGAATTTTTAAAATTCAATTCACGTGTTTCAATTGCGATGGAACACGATACCGCGCCAGTTCTGCGGCGCATTTGTACGTACCTGCGTTTTTAATGCCTGTGGATTTTGTGCATTGAGATTTTCCACCTAGAATCATCGCAGCTTTGCACTTACCTACCACTCTTACTGTTTCACTTTCGCCTAAGTAGTTACCATTTTTTTTTTAATTTTCTTAAGAAACGTTACTTCTTCTTTTTTTATACAAGGGTGGGAGAGGGGGTCAGGTAGCATTTTAGGTAATATTTTTTTAACCTAATTTTCAATATGAGCAGCCTAAAAAATAATCTTTCTTCACACCAGAGTTGGGCAAAAGTATATCTAAATAAAAATCTCAAATAACGAACAAAAGATAAATAATTTTTATTCGTAATTCGAGGCTCGAATAATCGAAGTTATCGTTATTCGAAGAGCAACGAATAAATAATTTTATTCGATGAGAATTTATTCGACGAATAAAGATAATTTTTTATTGGATGAGAATTTATTCGACGAATGAAGATAATTATTTTATTCGATGAAAATTTATTCGACGAATAACGACAGTTTTTTATTCGAAGGTTTGATTCGAGTAAATGCGTCGAATAAATTTTTCATCCGTAGCATTTATCTTGTCGAAGCCTTCGAATAAAGCCACGAATAACTTTCGTCAGCGTCGAGCGTGTTCGGCGCTCGAAGCTCGGCCGGGCTCGACCCTCGGCGGCTCGAATAAACACGCTCGACGCTGACGAAAGTTATTCGTGGCTTTATTCGAAGGCTTCGAAAAGATAAATGCTACGGATGAAAAATTTATTCGACGCATTTATTCGAATAAAACCTTCGAATAAAAAACTCGTTATTCGACGAATAATTTTCATCGAACAAAAAAATTATCTTAATCCGTCGAATAAATTCCCAACGAATAAAAAAATTATCTTTATTCGTCGAATAAATTCTCATCCAATAAAATTATTTATTCGTTGCTCTTCGAATAAAGATAACTTCGATTATTCGAGCATCGAATAACGAATAAAGTTAAAGTATCATTTATTCGATCGTTATTTAAATAATTTTTTATCTAGATAATGCCCAACTCTGCTTCACACACACACACGAAACCGAGTTCAGGGGGGAGACCACTGTAATGGTCCGGAAAGTAGGGGTGTTTTCGGGAATTTATTTCAACCAAACAACGCGAGTAAATCAATGTATTGCTTAGTATAGTTAATGTGTACATATTGAAGGGTAAAAAAAATTTTTTTTTAATCAAATTCATAAATCCGTTTCCTGTATACTCTTCGTCAAAATGTGCGCTGCGGCAAAATCGTGCTTGTCGCGTTGACAGTGCCCAGGCGATATGTTTAATCCGAATTCAAAAAGACAAAAATATTTAGAAACTAGAAGCCTACGTCTGTTATATGACGATCAAAAAAAGTCAAAATCTTGAAATGTTGATAAAAAAAATAAGGAGGTCTTTAATTAAAACAAAATTGATCGTCAGGTAATAGTGACGGTTTTTTGTACAATAAATGCCCTTGCTCGTGTCAATTGGACGTATAGTTTTATGTGTAGACTGTCAACGCGGTTGAAAAATGTCATTCTGAGAAAAACGCGTTCAAACTGTTCAAAGTTCCGCTCGGTTCAGTCGCGCGCTTGACACCGCGCTTTACGGAAAATACTATATCTCCGTCAATTTTGCGAATTTCTTCAAAAAATTTGGAGACAGCATTCTTGAAACGCACGTCTTGCAGAAAATGTGAAACAGAAAAAATTGATTTTTCCGATTTTTTTACAGTGGTCTCCTCCCTTAAATGAATTATATAAACCTTTAAAAGAATTTTAATCACTGAAAAAACGTAATGTGAAAAGTATTTCGTTAGGAATAATAGGAGGGGGTTGGAGTATAAAATCTTACGAATTCTTATACTGGAGAGGGGATAAGAAATTGCCAAAATTACCCTTGCGTTATTTACAAACGGCCCCAATAGTGTTTGTAGACTTTTTTATTTGAGGGCTTCGAATTCATTCGGCTTTATTTATCTTCTTTCTATGTCCCTATTTTTTTTTTAATTTCAGAGTTATTTGAATGATTTTGAAATTGACTCGTTCCAGAAATTTTTGTGCCTTTCTTTCATTGGTCAGTTCCTCTTTTCTTTTAATAGTGATTCAGTAGTGTTGTAGGTCCTTGAATTGAATTTCAAAATCAGTTTGATTTATTTGTCGGGCATCTCTATATTTTTGACCCCCTTTTCTGCAAAATATATATTTCCCAAATGGTACATTTTTGGAAATAATCTGTAAAGTCATCTTCCCAAAGTGTCTCCAACTTTTCAAAGTACAAATTCAATAAAAGCAAATTCGAGGGTCGAGGCGATACTTCTTATTACAGAAATGACACGTTTCGAAAATAGAATTTATAACTTCAAATTTCGCTTCATAAATCACATATTCAATAACACTTATCATCCGTACATGTATAAAATAACACACTTGAAAAGTATCCATTTTTCGAAATGCACGTTGACATCTGTGGCACTAAAAAACTTCCTAAAACTACCTAAACATTACAACCTACGAATTATGCCTGTTAAAAAAAATTTCAAGCTACTTACCGCCGAAAAAAATTGACAAACGGTGGTAGAAGTAATCAACACGGAAACTATCCCCGCTATAAAATCCCAAGTTCAATCGTAATCCAACCAGCCCCGCAGATGCCCACCTTCATTTATTAATCACCGTGCAGCACTCGTACGCTATACCAGCAGACAGCGTAGGTATCTCTATCGAACCCTGAAGTTCATTGTACCCCGTTCCTGGTGTGTATTACGCCACACCGTTGCCGCAAGAAAAAAAAAAACGTCGGCGTAGAGCCGGTCGCATTCCAAGATGCGAGTTGGCGGAGGCAAAGAAGTGGAACGACTTCCAATTATCGGCAGCCTCTAGGCGGAAGTGTTGCACGTTGAAGGACTTCGTCGCGGATAGAAGCGAAACGTCGTGTAGGGGACTCGCTTCTTCGCGATGCGCCATTCGCTGGATTTATAGAGCTCCGCGTGCTGCACGTGTGCTTGCGTGTGTGCGTCCGTGTGGGTTCTTATGCTTCCTCGACTTGGCAATGGTAACGAGCGTAACGAGGACGAGATAGGGGGAGAGATGTCCTCTCACGGTCAACCGTAACTCCTTTCAAGCGAGCCAACATATGCACTTCCTACTGTACGCGCGTGCATTATGTACAGCGCATAACTGAAAATGCATTTCATTATGATAATTTATTTTTTATTGCTCGCGCTGACAAAATGTAATATGCATGAAGCATGCGCGGCGGCTTCGACGCGCGCGTTCAACGGTCGTTGTGTACCATTCCACTGGAAGTATAGTGACCCGTAAACTTGCCGACGCTTAAAGACGAGTTTCTTTCTGACCTTGTGTGCTGTTCCTGCTCGCTCTTGTCGTTTCGCCTCCTCGCGTAGTGGTACTTTTGGTATGCTTTGGGTTAGGGTTCATAATAATATGACGACCATAGGGGAGAAACATGGTAAATCATATTTTTAATTGTTTATAGGGGAGCAATTTTTAAGTCCAAAACGCTCTCCACCAATTCCATATTACCAAAACTGGGCTTTTATTTGGCTTTGGAATTGAATGTGTTTTTATCAGCCTCTTGAACATTTAAAAAATATTCATTGTTTTCGCATTAGTTATGCCCTTGGTTTTTACAAAATTTCGTGAACTTATCAGCTTTTTTCCCTGTTAATAGTTATTTTTTCATATAACCGCTTCTTAGGTTACCCTTAAATTGTCATTTCACTTCTAAACCCTTATACGAAATTATTTGCGAAGTTACACGGATAAAAAATATCATATATTTAGAAGAAATGAGTATAGAAAAATAATTATTACGGTTTAATATTTTAAGAACTTATTAGATTTCTACCATAAAAAAAATAAAAAAAAGGAAAATTGAAAAAAATATTATTTATTATTGACGGTTATTAGTTATTTAATGATGTGAACGAGTTTTAGTTCAAATAATATATTAGTAAAGGAGGATCGAGGTTTTGTGACTCGATTTTTAGTCAAAATGACTCAGTTCCCGCACAAGGGTTGAATTGATTCAAACCTTTCGAATAGCTCAATATTTAATATTGAGTTTTTCGTGAACTTATCAAATTATTCCCCTGTTTCACTTGGGCTTGTCATGTTATTTCGCTGTGCACCTATTTTTCAAAAGCTTAAGTAGTTCCTCTTTTTAATTATTCCACATTTAAAGTACTATTTAGCCCTTAGATGGCATCAGAATCAGAAACTCAATTAAAATTGACTTTTTATGTCCTCCACTACTGTGATCTTCATACATATATCATGAATCGTGGATACCACCTTTATGATTTGTAGCCATTCTTTGTTTAGCAAGTTTGGACGTTATTTTAGTAAAATAGTGTCGAGAGCACTTAAATTGAAAATTATTTTACTCGAGCAGAAGCTGTTTTCAAATTAATTTCTGATTGGTTGCTTGAGTGATAAATGATTTGACGTAACATCCCCATTAGTGACATCGTTATTCCCACAGAACTTCCGTTGTAAACTGGGGAGTCCCCACGGCTCCATCTTTTCATCATCTGCTTTTTGAGCATGCGCATTGAAGACCTCACTATTCCTCTGTACATACACACTTCTATAGGCCGATAAAGAGGCCTTAATGTACTTTCGAATATAATCTCGTTGGGCAAAATTCGTGCCATACTTGAAAGTGAATTTAATTTGAAAACCAAAAGCGCCATTGTTCTAGATAATGTACATTCCCCTGTTTTCCATATTCTTACACATCTGACGACAGTATCGACGTACATTTCATAACATTATTATCACTGTTATTACTCCTCTTTCTCAAGAACTTCTATTGTCAAATCCGCAACTCCACGCGAGCGGTTCCCACTATAAAAAATAACTAATTATACGGCATTCTATCTGAAAAAAGGTCATTATCCCTCCCCCCTGTTAAATGATGAAACGTACTCATGACTATACACATGAAAACGTGACCCAGGACTCCAAGAAACGGCCGAACGTTTCGCACCACCTTCCACGAGTTAATTCGCAAAATGCAAATTGCTTCTTATCCCGGTAGGTTTATCCATACCTTCAGTAAACAGGGTATAAGTTGTAATTTTCCGCGAGTTGCTTGAAACCTTAACCCTCTAGGGACGAGTGGGACTCCAGAGTCCCATTCAGATTAACACATTTTTATTTACGTTCCATCAATAAGATCGAGATTTGATAGGTATAGTGACCTTTAGTAGGCAGAGAAGAAACTGTTGTACCATCAGAACCCGAAATTAAACTTTTTTTTGTTATAAACAAATTAAAAAAAAAAAAAAATTAACGAGTAGCTTCCAAATCCGAAGTATAAAATAGACTATTTTAACGCTCAAAAAAATTCTACGTTAAGTTTAAAACATCCCCGTCCCTAGAGGGTTAATACCCTTTTTAACGAGTCGTACGCGGCTAACTATAGCAGTTACATAAGTAGCTCCACATTCGCGTAAACGCAACACATTTTTTACGCTACCAACGAATCCCGGGACAGCCGAAGACCGTAATATCCCCGAATACACGTTAGTGTCCGAATGCTGCGCAACGCGCAGTGGCGCTGCGGACGCATTTCGCAACAGTCAGTGCCTCCAAGTTATTACGTCTTTGGCATCCAGTAAGTAGCTACTCGCGGTACGTGTTCTCGCGCGCTATTTCGATCGCAAGTCTCATAATGCTCTGGAGCGCATTGTCCACGTCGTTTTTACCGCGACCTTTTCCTTCTCCTTGTCAACTTGCGTAAACCGCATCCTTGCTCTCGCTCCGACGGCAAGTGGAACTTCGCAACGGATGCAAACGGTTCACTCGCTTACCACCCCGGGATTTCATATCTTCCGGCAGCGCCCTCTGTGCACGCTGGCGAGAATATAATTTTGCCTGGCCATCCCATTCGCGCTGTGCCGCTTTCGTAGCCGCGGGGCCACGCCAATCGTCGCCGTTCGATCGACTTCTCGATGACGTTGAGAAACGGATCGTGCTACGCTTATTCGCCAATATCGATGATATACTGCTCGTTATAGTTGATGACTCGGATAGCGGTCGCTTTTTCTTCGGATCAAGTCCAGAGCTTAAGGAGGCCCGTGCTCGTTGTCGCTCGTGAAAAAGTAGTTCTGTACTCGCGCTTTATCGGGGATAATAACGGTGGCAATTTAGAAAACCAGTTAAGTGATATTTATCGACCGTGTCTGCTACCGTCTGGCTCTAAATAAATATCAGAACTGCGCGGTAGGGAATAAGCTCGCGGAGGAAATAATGACAGCGGGTTCGTAACGAAACCTGTCACGACGAATTTTGTTGAGTAGCGTGCCCAATTGATTTTCAAAGTCATTCTCTTCGAGACCATGCCCAAGCGCCAAAAGAATTTAGATATTCCGATGCATCATTTCCTTTGCAATTATGCTTTATGCAAGGTGTTCGTCAGTAGATACTTATTGTTAATATGAAATGGATGTTTCTACATGACAAAATAAGACGAAAATCAAGAGTAATGAAATTGCGGTAAAGGCTTCGTTTCTTAGTTATTAATTCTAAAATTTAGCAGTAAACTTTTTGTTCATCTTTTGATTTAATAATTTTCTAATCCCAATGGTAGATAATTAGGATGACAAAAAAACAATTTTCAAGGAAAACGAATAAAAGTAAAACTAACAAAACGCACTGACAGAAATCCAGACATAGGGTAAATAACCACTGCGTAAACAAAAGACCGTCAAAACGGTAAATAACGGACTTCTTTTGCGCGACGGCGGGTACGCAATACACTGTCCGTGTCCCTGAGGGTTAATGCTGGAAAAATCGGGTGAGAACGAAGTTAGAACAAAAAACAAAGACGCATTTATCACTACTTCTACGAGGTAAGCTGCTGTCAATGCGTCTTTGTTTCTTGACGGTTTGAGAATTGAATGGTTTCAAGGACATAATTTGACGTCAGCTTTTTGTAGGTGACACGCGTAAAGGACATGCGAAGGTCGACTTTAATCGGCGCAGTTAATTAGTAACTGTAAAATTGTATTAAAGTATTCATGCCAAAAAGCAATTAGTTTCGGACATATTTTAGTTTTAATATTGTGAAATGGCGGCGCTCGCGCGAGTACAAATGAGAACGGCAACAGTGTCACACGCATACTTGCTACCACAATCATATGTCGATATATCCGCCATCTATGGGCTGTTGCTAAAAGTATAGGTTCGTGTAGATGACCTACAACGACAACAATAGCGACAGCTCATAGATGGCGGATGTATCGACATATGATTGTAGTAGTAAACTTCGCAATATTAAAATTAAAATTGTCTTTTGAATTTAATGGTTTTTCGATATGAATAGTAATACTTTTTTTATGGTGAATGATGAGCTGTACCAATTAATGCATTAAAAATGTATGGCTCCCTTTCAAAAAGAAGTAAATATATTTAAATTAAATTATATTACCCTCAAAACCATTCAATTTTCGTTTGAAGTACATACTATTTGTACCATTAGCAGTTTCGAAAAAAATTTGCGAGGGTCTATTTCAATAGGACACCCTGTATATTACGAGGCATTATGTATGTATTCCCTCGATTTTGCATAGTGTTCTTCGTGAAAGTCAGTGGCACGCTGTTCTGTCACTGATTTTTCATAAAAATTCCTGACACTCCTCGCACTGCTCGCAGATGATCTCAAAATTTGTTAGGCATGAAGCGTTTCGACACGAAGAATACACGGGTGATGTCAGAAAATGGCTGTTTAATCTATATATATAAAATCCAAGTACCACTGACTCACTCACTGACTCATCACGCTTTTTCTGCAACCAAATGATCCTATGACCGTGAAATTTGGTGGATAGGTTCCTCTTAGCCGCGAGGTGTGCTCGCTAAGAAATGTTTTTAAAAAACTCACGCCCCTTCACCGAGAAAAAGATATACAGTGAGTAACGAAAATATTCGGACACTTTTTAAAATCGCATAACTTTTTTAGAATTGGTCCAAACGACGTGAGTTTTTTTTTAGAAGCTAGAGGGATTAGTTTGCTAAGTGAGGTGTTTCGTCGTTTTGAAAAAAAAATTGTAATTGGTCGGAATAGCAAAAAAGATAGTGAAGTTCAATGTACAAACGGGTTTTTTGAATTTCCGTTACTGGCTCAGCTAAAAAAGTTGAAAAAGCGACCTTCGTTATTTTTTTTTTGCTGTTCCGACCAATTGCAATTTTTTTTCAAAACGACGAACCACTTCGCGTACTAAACTGATCCTTGCAGCTTCTCACAAAACCTCAAGTCGGTTGGACCAATTTTAAAAAAGTTATTCTCTTTTAAAGGGAGTGTATTCACTTTTGCTCCTTACTGTACATTAGGGTTTATACAAAACCCGACATTTGGAAAAACCGGTTTTCGAATTCCACTAATCCCAAAAAACCGGTTACACCGGTTTTCGAATTTTCACAAAAAAATATATTTAAAGTAGAAAATAAATATTTATACTTATTTTAAAAAATTCCAGTTCTTTTAATATTTATTGAATTAGAAACGTATAACAAAATAAAATATAATCTATCTATACAAAACCAAATAAAAAAAACTAAAATCCGTACAATTTTTGAGTTGATTTAATATTTATGGATCCACAAAAATATAACACAATAAAATACACTGCCTTCAAAACCAAATGAAAAAAACTAAAATAACTAAAATCCGTACGAAATATAATTTATAAATCTTAATTTCATTTAGTATTTTTCTTCCGAAAATATGAACTCATGAATATTAGTTTTACAGTAATAAACTGTTACTTACTACAATATGCTTGTGTGCGAAGCGACTGCAAGTCAAAATGTTAACATTTTTAATTAAATAAGTAATTCATTTTTACATATTAATTCTAGTACATAAAACCGTTTTTTTTTTTAATTTAAAAACCGGTTTCCGAATTTTACAAATTTATAAAAAAAAACGGTTTTTAAAAACCGACAAACCCAACTGTACATAAGTATAGAAAATATCGCAGGCGTGATGAGATATTAATGAAATAAGTTTCAGGTTAGGTTGGAATAGCCGTTTCTCGAGTAAATGATAGTGGTAGCGACAGTCGACATATACAGGGTGTCTTTCCTGTACTTGGCGTCGAGACGCTACCGCGTCTCTATAAGTATAAGTAAGTAATCCGGGGCACGCCGGGAACTTTAAGCCAGTATAGTATATATATCTTCATTGCATAAGGTTGCAAACGAAAACTTTTATTTCCAAAATGTACATAAATGTGTAGTTACATACTATCCATCTGTTCGGTTCGTGAATTTTTAATGTCGACTTCTGAACTCCTTTTTCATTTAATCAACTTCTGAAATCCTCTTGAATTTAATAAAATTTTGGACTTCTTGATACAAGACTTCTGAGCTGCCTCTTGATTTAATGCACTTCCACCAAAATCCAGCGCACCGCAACAGCATCAATGACTCTGGGAAAAAGGTACACGCGGTCAGTGAAGTCAGCTCGAAGGCAGTAATGTTCATCTCACACGGCTCGGGACTGCCTGTGTCGCGAGTAGTACGCATATTTATCCTCAAGGAAACCAGGCAACGTTCGTAGCTGGTAAATGCCACCGGACGAGATTTACACGCGTAGGTCATGTGCGCTATGAATCACGCGCGATTACGGAAAACTTGTTTCTTCGAGTATCCCAAAGAAGGAAGGCTACTACCTGCTGTCTCTGATCTCAGATACACCCGTTCATTACGTATTCGTCGGACGTAGAGTTGCGTGTGTTATAGATTGTCTTGGCGCAGCTCTTCCCACAGAGACAAATCCTTCGTTGCATAATTATTCGATGCGATTATCTTAACATCGAGACTCGTGTTTTCCATGCAAATGGCATGCACTTATCGTTGATCATCTACTGCAAGCAGATTTAAACACTAAAAACCATAATACTACGCATAGTAATTAATTAAATTTAAATATAAAGTATTGTATTTTTTTACTCACCGAGAATGTCAGTGTTATAAACAGTAGTATGTACCTATTAAGGGTTTCATCGTGAGTAAATCTTTCGTTATCCATTTGAATTTTATTCGTGAATTTAGTGCAGCATAAATTCTCTTAGGTACTTTTCGTTACCTTTCGCGATACTGTATCGGTATTATTGATATTATTGTAGTTCATATACAGGCCACTTTGACAATCGAAATATTAGAAACATTATTTATAATATAAACGTTCTAAATCTCTTTAAAAAAAATTTGTGACATTTTCTCATTCGTTTCAATGGAGATTCTAAAATTTGATATTTTTTTTAATTTGAGAGTATTCTACCAGCAACTGTTTGTGTTAAAAATAAACGCGTGGGGATGAGAGAGCCGCAAGCAAAAAATATCGACAAGTCGAGGCATCTGACAAGATCCCTGGACATGATATATTTAGATTGAATTAACTTTATCTAACTTCAATTTTAAATTGCTCGAATAAAGCTGCAGATATCTACAGCCTATAATAGCTTCATTGCATATGTACGTGTTTTTTATGTTCAGGACTAAATTCCGCCTGGAATCGATAAGAGTCTTCGTCGTTTCTAATAGGTAGGGGAGAGGCTTGCAGGTTGCCACTGCTTGCAGGTTGCCACCCCTGCTGTATTTCGACTTTCTAGCAGTGTCAGAACCTCAACTCTGACTCACATCGACGTTAAAAGAGTAGGTGTCACTATTTTATAACCTCTGGAGCGGACAGACGCAATAACGCTGTGTTTGCTGAGCGAAGGGTAATATAGTGTTTGTCAAGAAACTGAATTATTGAAATTGTGTGCTTTCCTTGTGCTCGTAAATTGAACATTTTACTTTGTTGAACTTTGTTGTCTTTTTTATCTAATTTACATATGCCAAACAGATTTCCAAACATATCATGAATTGATAATTTTTCTCATATTTTCCTAAAAATGAGTCGGAATGCAAGTTGCCTCCTTTTTTGGCTTGCAGGTTGCCACCTCTCTCTTTCCCGCTTGTTTACACTCAAATGTCATTGAGTTTGAAGTGAAGTGTTTTTATTGCATTTTAGTCATATTTTGGTTTATTTTTTACATTTCTATAAATTTTTAGTATGGCAGCACGCAGGTCAAGAAAATCTGAATAATATAATTTATTAATAAAACTTAATAAATTTTGAAAAGTTTTCTGAATTAGGTTTTCACTTGAGTTTTTTTACACTTTTAGCAATTTTTTTGGGGTGGCAACCTGCGAGCCAAAATTTCAAGGAGACAATTTTAGATACTTTCGATAATTTGCAGTATAATTTTTCTTTTTCGAGAGTTTGCATGATTTGTAGCTCAGGATTGTAGCTCAACACTTCCTCTTTCCAACTTATACCATAAATCAACGATACGTTAATTTTATGCCGAGTTATGTTCAAAAAAGCTTAGGGGTGGCAACCTGCAAGCCTCTCCCCTACATCTTCTATTCCATAATTCGAATTATTTTCAGAAAAATGTATTTCGCGAACAACACGCGATGTGGTTTCGGGAAAATAAAATTTAATGGAATAATCGAAACCTTTCGCGTAATGGAAAGTTTTCTCTGCCTTTATGTTTTTGTACGAGTTAACGATATTCTAAATTCTAATTCCAAATATTGATGGCAGCGTATTTTTTGCAAACGCGAGGCTGCACTTTGAACCCTTCAAAGGTGCACTTCTCTCGTAAAAAAATTTAATTTCGAATAAAATTTGCGTTCCATGGAAAGTTACCCGATGCTCCGTATCTGAAAAAGGTCAACGATATTCGCAGGTTTAATTTATTTCCTGAATTACAAACAACCGTATTACTATCCTCGCGAGAACTTCGTGAAACAACATCATTCTGTTTTACGAAAGGTCATACGACACTCGAATCCCGGACGATTTCACATTTCCAAGTCCTAATCAAAACAGTCCATAAAACTGTGTTTTCTGCGAGCGCAAAGTTACCGTTTTTTTAAACTTTTCGAGGTGCACCTTTCCCCCCCAAAAAAAACCGCGCGCTAATTGATATTCATTGAATAAAAAACAATTTGCACGCTCGTTGTAAAACATCGCTGCAGAGCGTACATGCTATCACGCAGCGGTCGGACGTGTTAAATGAATTACAAAAGTGCCGACGATGGATGGCCAAATTATTATCGATTTACAAAAACAAAGGAAAATTATTTATTTTTTTAGTTCGGCAACTTCGCCCGAACTAAAAAAATAAATATTTAAATGGGAACAATTTGACGCGTCCATCGAGCTTCTTTTATATACCATTTTCGGTTCAATTTCATTCACCAGATAGAAAAATTATTTCTGTCGTGTATTGGGACACTTAGTGGAGGCGTGGCTTAGATATCAGCGCTGTGGTGGTAAGTTGGCAAACTATTGAAATTTGGTCCGGATCCCACCAAACATTCCGAATAAGTATTTTTTTAATCGAATAAGTAAAAATTTAGTGTTCAAAAAAATTGAAAAACACTCGTTTTTCACAAAATGTCTATATAAACACTGATAATCATATGGACTTCGACGGATTTCGAACTGCTCTCAGTAGTTCACTTTTCTGTCACTAGTTGGCGTAAAAATAGGACACTATTTTTTTCTATCTGTCTGGGACACAGGTAATGCGTGAAAATAAAAGCACGTCACCAAAGTTAACATACTAATTAGGGTAACTGTACTCGTAGTTGACAGTGTAAAAATAGTTGACACTTTTATTTTCAGTCACGAATAATTAATAATAATAATTATATTTTTTCAAACTGCGTATTAGTCAAAAACATTTTTTTAATAGAAAGCTTATTATTGGTGACTGAAAATAAAAGTGTCAACTATTGGTACACTGTCAACTACGAGTACAGTTACCCTAAATAGTTTCTGATCGACTAAACAAAATCATGGCGGTTCGATAATGAGCAAGGTAAATTTACAGAGCCAGGGCAGAGCACTTAAAACAACGCAAGTTCCACTTATTATCATTATATATTCGCATCGATTTCCATAAAGCCTTCTATGCGCCGTTCGTTGCACTCTACGATTTCCTGCAGTTGGCAATCGCAACGACTTGATACACTGCGGTATAAATTCAATGGAAATATCCGGTGGCTCTACCCCTGCGCACGTATAACACCTACCACCACCACCCCTGTTCGAGCCGATGATATTTCGCGTCTTTACACGCGGATCCATTTTATCTTTTTATTGGGGACTCTGAGCAAGCCGCGGAGCAGGACGAGCCGCAGTGAAACCTGATACAAAAGATTGAAATAGAAGTGTCGAATAAAATGGCGAAGTGGTGGGAATGACAAACGGAAGCTTCGTAAAACGAAACGTGAGAGAAATATCGTGGAAAGTATCAGGACAGAGGAGCTTCAAATTATTATTATTATTATTAAGTGCACTAGGGGGATGTTTTGTGGTGCAATGTGTAAAAGGAATTTTTAAAAAAGTTTTTGAAAAGTTAAAATTGTATGTGAATGTTATTAATGAAAGAAATAATTAGAGGTTGACAAGTAGCATGCATGTTAAGGTCCATTAATTTTTTGTGCAATTTCATATTTTGTGATGGAAGTAAATTTATTGTAATATCTGCATCAGATAGGTATGTAAGGTATGTGGAGGAAAGGAAACAAAGAGTTGAACTTAAACAGTCAGTGTCAAGATACAGAGTGTTACGACAACAAGCGGCAAAAATTCTGAGAGCTTATCGCGTGTGCCTAAGGATTAAGTACTTGAGGGATAAAAAAAGAGGATCATACGATTGTATGCTTCGAAACATTTTCTGCCTGCCGTAGACTTTCGCGAACATGTCTAAAAAGTTTATGGAGGTGTTAGATTTAAATTTACTTCGATACACAAATTCATTGTTAATAGGAAGATAACTAATCTACTGTTATTTGCTACTTGTATGTATTATTATTGTTTACACAAGTAATAATAATGAATATTCTAGTAAAATTCTAGGACACAGGGAAATTATTTATATTTCGAAAAATAACAATGCACAGAATAACTGCACTCTCAATATTGCTCATAAGTATCTGGACACTTACCAACATTAAGTAAATAGCGTGTTAATTTTACTATAATGTCAATATTTTCCAACGAAAATAGTTTCATTTGAAAATCTAGGGGTATATCACACAAAAATTAATTTATAGGATACTATAAAAATATTACTGTTGAGTGATGAAAAATATTAAATATTCTTCTCATCTACTTATCTACCTTTCTGACAAGGGAAGATCCCATATTGTGGATATGTAGGGGATTCCCTCCTGCGAGTTACAAAGTAAAATCGAAAAATAGCCGAATCTGCTGGAGTTAATTTCACCCCCTTTGAGTGAATTTTGAGGAGCAAAAAAAAAATTGCATTGTAATCAGGACGAAATCCCCTACATATCCACAAAGTTTCAGAATTTTTGGAATTTCCGGGTTCAGGATTTTTCCATGTGAGACATAATAGTTTCTGTAATTCTCACAACTCTAGCAATGAATATTTTCAACGCAGCTATCTGATTTTCCCATACTAATTGTAATAACGGCCGAAATTATTCGTGAGATTTTTTATACAGGTTTTTCCCTATTTGAAGAAAAACTGCTCACGACTAAAAGTTTCGTCACCATGTCATGCGTCGTAAACTTTGAAAGGATCCTACTCAAAATCCACCGAATTTACCGGAGATGGAATTTTTTCAAACCTTGCACATTAATAGGTCCATAAGCGAAATGCATCGGCGAATATAATATAAGTGCATAATAGCGCAGATGAAAAATAGATGTGAGTTAGAGTGATGTGACTAAAAAAATTACATTTTCATTTACATAAACTCTAGCCGTTGTATTGATATTATTTCTCGATAAATATTAGTTTTTCCAGTCGGTAAGAATATTATATAATCAACTGTAACAAAAAACCGATAGGGTAAAGTCGCTAAAGATAGTTGTATTTATTAGATATTTCCCCGAAAGCGTTGAAGTGTCCAGATAGTTACGAGCGGTAGCGTATATTTGGGACACCTTGTATAGCTTAAACGGCGGAGGGCGCAGAGTGGAGGAGGCATAAATTCACGGATCGTCTTTTTATCAACGGCCAAACAGAATCGGAAGGGTGCACAGGGGGGCGTCATTATCGTCCGCTTAATTGCCGGCTATTAATTCAAGTGATTGTGTCAATGGTTATAGCCCCAAGCGCACTAAGAGGTTCATCCTAATATTGGCGCAGGCCACTGTCACCGAGAACCCATATCGGCCCGCTACGCGCATGTATCCCCTTGCACGCCGCTAGCATCTCGTAGTTACGTCGATGCTTTGCCATAATTACTATAATTACCTGGTGTCCAGAGCCCAGACGGTACACGTTGGAATGCCCGAATTGATAACCGCTACCCCAATTAAGCTCGCCACGCTCGAGATGAAGTTTAACGAATCCCGGGAAATCAGCAAACGCGCGCTCATACGCGTCGCGATTTCGTTCTGTGCCACCAAATCGCGACTAGCACCTACAGAACTCCTTTCGGCTTCATATTTATTACAGAAAAATGTCCCAGGAAATTTTGGTCAATGAGTCGCACCGAACGGTTGGAATTAGGTTTCTGTGAGTCTAACATTTTTTCAGATTCCAAGGGCACCTTGCATTTCTGTTACGCGGGACCTGGTCTTTTTGTACACGCGGTCTTGTAGCTGATGCGAAAAAAATTGCGTGATGTATAATATCGTGACCTTGGGATACCTTTGAACCTGAGTGTTCGCATCGGAATTATACAATTGTATAAATTTCTCGTTACGTTTTCAAACAGCGTATTAGTAAAAAATTTTTTTTTTAATAGAAAGCGTGACTGAAAATAAAAGTGTCAACTATTGGTGACACTTTTATACAGTGACCCTAATTCTTTCTAATGCAGCTCTCTTATTTATATCATTGTTCGCAGTTGAAATTTTCCTTTGACCACCACTGTATACATACATTTAAATGAAAACCATCCCCATCGACCACCCCCAGAATCGTTTCACCCAGGAGTCGCAAAGAGCACCATCTACCTGAACGTCACCCAGACGGTGTGAAAATTTCGGAGAAACGGGTTAGAAGCGCAGACATCCTCAGCAGCCAGTCCATCAGCCGCGTCTTTTTATTCCGTATTACCGTGCTATTGCGCGAAAGCACGACGCTATTCGGATTGTTCAGACACGTCGTTCCGGCGAATGCAGCACGGTATGCCAAAACTCGTCGATGCAGTCTGTGGTACGACGGGGCGGGGGCGGGTGTGGAAAAAATGTGGGAGAACGGAAATATCAGTTTTTGCACAGAGCGGGGACCTCCATGGAAAAGAAATGGAATTTTGCCAAGCCCCGAGCCGCGGTGGAAATGCCCACCGTCTATTTTATTCTGCAGTCAATGGCACTCGGCACCTACTCGGTCCCCCCTCCGGTAGCTCCTACACCCTGTTTCACTTTTTGCAGGCATCGTATTAAACCTGCCTAATGCCACTTGAGAAAGAGTGCAGGAGAGGAGAGTAAAAAAAACCGCGTCCGATAAATCGATCCGGCTCAAATTTCTCAAGGGAGCGGACACGCGCGCGCGCGAAAAGCGATAGAGGGGAAAAAGGGGATACGCGACGGGCGGGCAGCGTTAAAGTACCATCGAACGTCCATTCGCGTGATGTTTGTAACATTTGAGATAGTACACTGAGAGATTCACTGACTAAACGTTCCCACGAGCAGGCGGGAACGATGTGCCCACAGTGGCACCTCGGTTATTTTGAACGGCGTGCTCCTGAACGTGTTCTGTTTTTGTAAATGCCCTTGAAACCCCTCGCGTTGACGCCATTCCCTGTTGCGTTCTCGCGGATAGAGGTACTTACGTACCGCACATGTCACGAAAAATTTGTGTTGGTAAAATGGTGGTAAAGGTAACCGGGGAACCACGCGGGACTGTTACGTACTGATTTCAATCTAACTTTGTAAGTACAGTGAGCCGCATTAATATTCGGACACAGTGGTACTTGGAAATACATATATTGCTGTGTATCTGTAGTAATTTTGGAAATAAGGGATTCGTTGTTTTTTTTTATGATTTAGTGCACTTATTCTAGTTGCTAAAAACGTAAGATTTTTTTTATTTAATTTATACACTTTTCTTGTTAATCGATGGTAAACGAAATAATGCCTAATTTTGACGTCGCAAACATATTCGGACATCACGTATGCTTTGTAGTTTGGTCGTCCTGTTAAGCCAGTTAGGTTGCACGGTGGCAATGTTTGTAAACACAAGATGTAAGCACTACCTTGTAGACTTAGTTTCATTTCAACATTTATTCATACCGTACGTATTTTTTGTGAAAATGGTACGTAAAGGTAAAAATACGTCGTTCGATACACGCCAACTCGTTATTTATAATCGCGAAAAACACCCGTAAAGTCGAAAGACGAATTAAAATTACGATTAACCGAAGAATGGTCACGTATTCCGTTAGAATACTTAAATAAAATTATTTCTAATATGCCCAAACGATTAAACCATGTACTTAAACAAAAGGGCAATCCAACAAAATATTAAAGTTGATGTAATTTTGTGTAAGTATATGTGTATTTTACATAAAAGCATTATGCTTTGCAGAGTGTCCGAATATTTTTGCGACGTCAGAATTAGGCATTATTTCGTTTACCATTGATTAACAAAAAAAGTGTATAAATTAAGTAAAAAAATCTTACGTTTTTAGCAACTAGAATAAGTGTACTAAATCATAAAAAAACAACGAATCCCTTATTTCCAAAATTACTACAGATACACAACAATGTATTTCCAAGTATGTACCTCTGTGTGCGAATATTAATGCGGCTCACTGTAGATAGAAAAGGAAAAAATACTTACTTCACTCGCGTTTGCTTTTCTGCGTAGTTGCTACTTGACAGTTTACGAGATATTCTACAGTGGGAATGGTGTTGTACTGGCGAGTTTCGTTGAATGCATTCGAGGTCAAACCAGAGTTGGCCGTTTTCAGATTCTTTCAAATAATATTATTTTAAAATTAGTTTTGAGGATTATTTGAGAAATAATCAATTTATGAAACAGTACAAAAATTAAATTTATTTATTTGTCATTGTACGAAATAAATTAGTTGTTATTTGACGGTGCCATTATTTTTTTTTGCGGAGTACGAGGTTGGTTTTAGCATACCATTTATTTTCTCGGCTTGCTTTGTTTGAATTTGTAAAGTGAACGGCATTTTATGATTATTTAATCCTTAAGCATCTTAATTGACTTTATCATCGTTTTAAAGGGAAATAAAGGAATATTCATACAGTTTTCTCTGTAAACCTTTGCTACACGATTTTTATTGTTAAGATTCTGTAAACTACTTATATATTTGTAGACTATTGAGTGTCTACGTTCTACGTGAAAGGCCTAACATGGGTCGAATATGTTTTGGCGTTCAGTCTAGCTGCAAGGTTTCATTAAAACCACAATGCGATGTTTCATGAGATCTCTTGTAAAGTACAATGTGAATTTTGCAATGTACCATAACATTTGTCAGATCAACGATGACGAAAGAACTACATTACCTAATTGAAAATAATTTACGATGCTCAAAACGAGATGTTTTCGAAAGTTTAAATACTTGGCAAGTGTGGCGAGCGGAACGCGTCGCAGCAAGTTCCAGGAAACGTAGCGCGTCAAAACAAACGGTCTCGAATCGCCACCTTTCCTCGCCCTAGCGACGAGCCGTTCGAGACTGACTAGGAGGGGCCAAGCGTGGCCCGGGCAGTTAGTCTCACGAGAGCAAGCGAAATACTTTGATTACGAGCGTCGCTCATGCGACCTGTTAATCATCATAAAACGCTTTTAGAATAAGTAGATTATTCACTACATATGTGCGAAGTGATACTGTTAATCTTGTACCAAAATGAATAAAAAATACCAAAAAAAAAAAAAACGAGAGCAAGCGATAGAATCACAACGAACTTTCAGTAAACAGTTATATGTATATTATTTACCACCAAGCATAACATTATTTTACCCGTACAATAACCCTGCAGCCAGGAATCGTTTTTCTTATATCTATAGAATTTGGAACGACATTATTGCTCTCGAATCCCCTTTACCCGTACACATAATTACTGTGTCTGTGCGCTTCCCCTTTGATAAAAACTAAATTACTAAAACACAAAGTTTTAAAAAGTTTTTAGTAAATATCTCCCTTCCCCTAGAGAGTTTAGGTTTACTTTGATAAATATTTTAACGACAAAATAAAAAATTCCACGAATATCCTCCGCCTCACTATTTTCATACCGAAAATGAGAAAAATTTTATTTATGCTTTTGAGATTCGTGCAAGTGTGCAGCGATTAAATTTTGCGCAAATTACTCGAAAATTCGCTAGACGTTACAAACGAAGCTTGTTACAAACGCGATTTTTATTAAAGTATGAATATGTATGAAAGAGAAAACATTTAAACCAAAGTGGCGAAAGATTAGAAGGATGTTCTCTAGATCACGAACTCCCATTGTGAAATCAGATAATTAAAAGAAAAAAATGCGGCTGAAATTATCTAGATTATAGGTTGCAATTAAGGAAACATAATCCTTCTGACATGAAACAGAGTCGCCTTTCACCATGACAACGCTAGACATTTCTCTATCGCCATGACAGAAAACATTGCAATTTAACTAACACGAAATCGGTCCACCCGTCATACCCATCAAATGTTTAATTGTTACATTTCTATTAAATCGAACTTTGAAGGTGAAAAATCACGTATCCAGGTTCTCTAACCCCAAAGACAAACGAAGACCTTGCTGCAAGAAGGGGCAGCTCCAAACGTATTAACTTTTGGAAAACTAATAAAAACAGTGTTAACAAAATATTTTTAGACTTATATTCAAAGTACTTTACCCACTTAAAATTTACATCTTAAAACAGCATTTAACATTATTACTAAGCCAAAATATTTTTTCTCTGGCAGGGTGAATTTTCGAAATTCGGAGCTGCCCCTTTTTGCACCGAATTGCATAAAAATCCACTTATCTCGGGTAAATAGTATTAAACCTTATTATTATGCTATGCATTAATGCATAAAAACATATAAGAAAACATCAATCTACACAATTTTAAAAAACTATAGTAACGTATGTTTACTAAATCGTGAAATAGTTTCGAAGTTCATTTGCTTGGTTATCGTCATTTGTAACGTAAACTACAAAGCAATTTTCACCATCAGTTAACTCGCAGTTAATTTTTTCCTACATCCAATGCCACCTGTAACTCAAATTCAGCGAATTACGGAGCTGCCTCTTTCTTGCACCAAAGTCAAATGCTTCAGCAAAGTATAAAAAATCTGCAGAAAATCATATCATCCAGGTGTGATGTAATTTAATATTCCGCTACAAAATGCAAGTGTGCTCATCCCAGTAATTGCATTATACAATAACGACGATTTGTAGACCTTTCATTCCAGCGAAGCCCTTGGGAAGCACTTTATTGGTTAGGAACGAGGGAAATTATCCCGCAGGTTCCCTCCACATAGGTCCCCGTTTTATTAAATTCGTAAGTAGAAAAATACCGCCGCGTGCTACGGCGCGGAATTAATTTTCTTGCGATTTAACGACGCAACGGAGAGGTCCCGTTTCAATTACAAAAGTAAATCTACGGCGGCGGGGGCGATACGACTAAATTCGCCCCGCGCGGCAGGAACGAAACCCCCGCGGGGCAGGTTTCAATAAGGGTGGCGGCGTCTCGTGGCCGTCGACGTCTGTCAAAACATTTCATCCGGTGGCAGCGATCTCGACGATTCTTCATCGTCGAAAGCCGACGGGGCGCGGATTTCCTCGAGCCGCTGTTTGACTGTGCACGTCTTCCGCGCGGAGGGGGTTGCCCGGGCATGGTGGGAATCAGATTGACTCGAATCGACTCCCGCGTTCCGCGCGCGTCAATATGAATTGACGTCGGACAAATTGGATAATCGCCAGGAGCGTTCGAGAAAAACCTCTCGCGCTTAAGCCTGAAGAGGGGGCGCGGTCCTCGGCGGGGATTCACCCTCTGGCTCCCTGATCTGGCGTTGCTTAATCGCGCGACTGCGATCAATTCCTTTGATGGGATTCAGGTCTTCTACTCATCCGCGTGGACGCAGAGTCCTAATGGCGACTGTGTGAGCACCGCGTTACTTGTTGGGAATACGATTAATTATTGGATACGCTAGAACCTAGGTATTAGAAACGTTGATGGTAATGGGAAATTTGAATTTATGAAACTTGAGACGATTTTTGCTGAATATACCAATTGCATTCATGAGGAAGACTTCATGTAATAGGTCTAGCTTTAATCGGAAGAAACCAGTTTTCGCAAAAACATGGAGGCAATGGTTTCTGAAATTTAATGTTCAGGGTGACGCAGTAATTGTTGCCAGCTTCAATATCTTTGAAACTACAGAAACGGGAGCCAGTATGACAAAAGTTACATAGGGTGAAAGCACTAGTAGTCGGCCACCCTCTAGTAGTCGACCACTTTTATTATTTAGCTTAAAGAAATAAGTACTGAAATAAAGAATTTATTAAATGACAATTTTATATTATATTTTGAATTTCTAACTTTACAATACGACAAAAAGCGCCTTTCATAGGTAAAAAAAGTAAATGCTTTTAAAGTGATTTGTAAAATAATTTTGATTCTACATGCGCCATTGCTGTTTTCTAACCCGAGAAACGTAAGTGTGCTTTGAATAGAAACGACAAATGTAATTCAGTTCTATACATTTTTTACTGGAAAATTATGCTATTCTACTGAAAAAGCATCAACAATTTTATATGCGCTTCAAAAACTTAAAAAAAAATGGGATTATTTATTTATGGGAGGTCGGTAACTGGATCATCATTCCCTTTCAATTTTCAATAGTCGACCACATGAATGCTAATAGTCGACCACGTATTAACTATAATATAAGAGGCTCTTAATACAGCTTTTGGCAAACATATATTCTATCCTGCTCCTATCCAAAGCAATAAAAAAAGATCTCCAAAAGAAAAACTGCCAAGTGCAGTTTCATCTGCTGAATGGCGCGATTTTTTTTTTCAAAAAAACACGAAGTGAAAGAAAATATTGAAATAGCAAAGCGTCAGAAAAAGGAGGAAAGATTGAAAAATCAAGAAGAAAAATCCAAGAAAATAGCAATAAAAAAGGAGAAAGTAGAAGAATGTAAAAAGAAGAAGCAAGAAAAATGTAAAAAATTGAAACAGAGAGTTATAAAACAAGAAAGGATTTAATCATATTTAAGATAATTAAAATTGTATATTCGTTTCTTATGGATTAATGTTCTACAAAGTTTATATAATTTATTTATAGAATATTGGGTGTATAACTTAAAACCGGAATTTGACACTAGATGTCAACACTTGTGTATGCGCTGTAGCAAATCATTGACATACACGCCATTTTGAAGCTCTATTCATAACCTATCAAAATCAGTCAACAGTGTTTGATTTGCTTGTGCACATCATATTTTTTCAATCATGGAAAATTTTGAAAATTGGCGAAAAAAACAGCATTTGCGGGAAGTTTTGCTGAGTCACTTTTTTTGCAAAGAATACTGCAGCCGAAAGTCATCGTTTGCTCGTGGAATTGTATGGCGAACATGCTCTTGCGAAAACACAGTATTTCGAGTGGTTTCAACGCTTTGAAAGTGGCGATTTTGACATCAAAGACAAAGAGCGGCCTGGACAGCCGAAAAAGTTTGAAGATGAAGAATTGGAAGCGTTACTCGATCAAGACTCGTGTCGAACACAAGAAGAGCTTGCGGAATCATTGGGCGTGACTCAAGCAGCCATTTCCAAGATTCGTTTAAAGAGAGCATTGAAGGAAAAACGGCCAGAATGGAAGACCAGACACGAGGCATTGATTTTCCAACATGACAATGCTCGGCCACATGTTGCTCAACCCGTTAAAAACTATTTGGAAAATAACGGATGGGAAGTTCTGCCCCACCCGCCATATAGTCCATACTTGGCGCCTTCTGACTACCATTTATTTCGATCGATGCAGAATGCACTTTCCGGAATACGCTTGACTTCAGTCGAAGGCATAAAAAATTGGCTCGTTTCGTTCTTTGCTTCAAAAGATGACCGTTTTTTTTTTTTTTTTGGATGGCATTCACAAATTGCCAGAAAGATGGGGAAATGTTGTAACTTCCGATGGACAATATTTTGAATAACAGGATTGTACAAGATTTTCTTTAATAAACTCTTCAATTTCCTAAAAACTTCCGGTTTTTAAGTTATACACCCACCAAATACTTACTTTAAAAACTTAAAATTTGTTACTGCTTCCTATCTTAGAAACGAAAAATTTAATTTACATTGGAAAAAGAAAATAATTTATATTTCTTATTAAAATTTTGATAAAGTTTTTAAAAGAACTTATTTTAGTTACGCATTATTCCTGTCATTATTAATTATTTACTGATGTTGTACATTATATTTAAAAATAAATTTTAGTTTGTACGCACATAACCTATTTTGAATTTCATATTAAAAAAGGTGGTCGACTACTAGCTATCGGACCGGTCGACTTTTAGAGTTGAGCGGTCGATTATTAAAGCATTCGGACACTTTATTTTTAACGCTAATTATTTATTTTCCCCGAACTTTCGTACTAACACAAAATATTTAGTGATACATTAAATACATTTGAATTAATAAATTTATATTAATTTACGACAATGTTTTTAAATGGGATTCTTTTTGAATGGGTTATATACTTGGCGCTCTTTTTTGTACCTTTTTTTAAAAAAGGTAATTTTGTGGGGATTTGAATTACTTCAATACATTTTATATATTTTATAACATTGATTGTTTATTTTTTCTCAGTACTTTTCATTCGAGTTTAGCTTTAAGTGGTCGACTACTAGTGCTTTCACCCTAGTGTAGAAGCAGTCTACATATGGTGTTAACTTTGTTTTGGAAGGTGACCCTTGGGAGACGTGAAGGTCACTTTTTTTCTCAAATAGAATGCTATAATTTTTTATTCTTTGCTAGTGGCTTTTAAGACGAGTATAACGGCCTATAGCATGAGGTCATTCAAAGTTAATGAAGGTCAGTTACAACGGAAATATTTTATATTAATGACCAGATGAAAGTGAAAGAAACTTACACTTAGGGGTCGTCCTTAAATTACGTAAGGCTTTTGCGGGAGGGGTCGCGAATTTCTTACAAGGGGGGGAGTCAGGTAGTGTCTTACGTAATATTTTTTAACCTAATTTTCAATAAATACAAATTCTATCAATAATGATCCAGAAAAGTAGTTTTAGTTTAAATTTCCCGAGACGGTGTTAAATGAATTAGGATAGACCTTTAAAAGAATTTTAATAACTGAAAGAATTCAATGTAAAAAATTGCAATATCAAATCTTCCGAATTCCTATACTGGGGGAGGGATGGGGTAAGAAATCGCCAAAATTACCCTTACGTAATTTAAGGACGGCCCCTTACAGGAGGCTTTCGTAATGATTGCCTTTGGTATCGATGACATTGCTGTAATCTTGTACACACCTAAGTTGTAAGCTAGGTTTCTCGGCATAAGAAGTGCAGCTGTCGTAAGTCAGCAGCTAGAAGATTATAATACTGTAGCACATTAATAGACATAAAGGTGACACTGAATGGCCTTGCATCATAAAACGTTGTATTGATTTTAAAAACCGCTATTAAAGAATAAAAAAAAGTGTAGCGTGTCGTTTGAAAAACAGAGATGTCATTCAGAATTCTGAAGCACCTCTAAAGAAAGGTATTCTGATATAAGTTTATATTACGGTTAATATTAAAACTTATAGTTAATATCAGTGCTGCTCTTTTTGTTTTAAAGATACTGAAGGTGGTGTATAATAATTCCTGTTTCAATGTGTATATGTATGTACCTATATTAGTGGAATTAAATAGTAATGTTATTTTCAAGGCTGTTTTAAAATTAGTCGTTGCAGCTAAATGATTGTTTGTAGGGACATTACATAGTTCTGTAGTATAAAATGTTTTTTTTTTTTTTTAAATACTGACGTTTATACGATCAACTTTGGAATGAAGAATTTGTAACATTTCCACAAAAATACTGCTTTTAAGATTTTTTTTTAAATATCTCACTTTTATTACTGTAGGAATAGATAATCCTTCTTAATTAACGAAAAGATAAATAATAGAATAACGAGAATATTTCTGTTTCTGAATCTCTCGATCAATAGATTCCCCCGTGATGAATAAATAGATACTTGAATTGAACGCAAGCGTAGGAATATCCAAGGAAGGATGTAGAATTATTTAGTATTAATTTCCAGAAAGTATCATGAAATTTAATGAAGCTTCCAGTATGCGAAGATCCCATTAAAAAAAAAACCAATTATTGAAGTTCAAACCTTTTTAAAACATTTTATATCGGACTTATATAAATAAAGTTGGAAACTATACCATTGTAGCAGTAATATTTGAATAAATGTAATTATGCACTTGAGAACAATATTGTTAACGACTTAAAAACAAACTATTTTACACGGCAAAAATAAAATGTTTTTCTTTAAATAATTTTCTGTCTTCTCCTTTGAAATTTCAACAGAAGTAAATTAATAAATGAATATCTATTTAAATAACGTATACTTGAGAATAAACAATTAATTGTCTTTTATCGCAGACATTTTGTTGTCTTTTATTTTTAAAATTATCCATACAACCAACAGCTTATTTAGGCAAAGATAAAAGGGTAGCAATAACGTGGTATCATAAACATACATGTTGCAAATCTATTATTTAACATGATAACAAAATCTGAATAAAAGCAGTACAATTAAATCTATTATACACCTGATGCCATCAGATTTTTATACCCCCCCATTTACAAACAGAACATTTCCCGTTTCGTAAATGATTAATCTCGAATTACACTAATTTATAATCACTAGTTTTATTAAAACACACAAGCGCAATACAAACAAACGCGTTAAGTTTCAAAATCAAACTAAATAATTAAATAATAACATCAACGTTCTAAATAATTAAATAATAACATCAATAATAATTGTCGGTCATTTTATATATATCAGCACATATTATATCGTCGATCGATTTTCGAAAAATCTGTCATTTTCGAGGAAATAAGCCACTTGGCGAGCGGCATGATACACAAACATCAGATCCTACAGAAATGGGAAAATTCGATCGATCATTCGGATAAGTATGACTCGTCTGTCGACTTTCGGTTTACATGCGCCCCTTTGACACCTTGCGAATGACGACATCACGCGGTGCACTCTTTTCTTTTTAATCCTTGCCGACGTGCTGCCTGCTTATCGATTACCGATTGAATTTGTCCATGCGTGTCAAGCATGCCGTACAGAAGAGAAGCACAGAATCCCGCATTTGCTGTCTGACAGCGAGCACGGCAGCGGATTCAGTGGCGTGGCACTAAAAGGACTCGGCGATAAATCACTTGAGCAAATTCCTTGCAAAGCACTAAGTGCCGTGTGGCATTTGAAAGGATCGCACGTACGGGCCACAGCGGCGAGTAAGAATAATTATAAGGTCGCATTCGTTGATTCCGTTTTCTTTTTTCGGCAGCCCTTCTAGAATTCTCGTGCTCGGTGGCACGGTATATATTCGCTTTGGCTGTATGCGCGCAATTGTTTCTCAAACCGCCGTGGAAGCAAGAGGAATTATTTCATTTCAGGGGGGACGTGCAATATTGAACTTGAAATTTTGTGAGATTATTACTGCAAAATCGTTGATAATTTTTAAGCAAGTGTTTCCTGGTATATATCATTTCCCTTTTTACCCTCAGAACACGCGAAATAAGCTTTCAAGGTGTTACCAAACATTTGAATCGCTTATTTCTAAGACACCCTGTATATCGACTACTTTCCGTATACATGCCACGGGAAATAATTAGGCTTCTACCGCGAACGATCCCACGCAATTATTATCCAAATATCCAGCTGGGGTGAAATACTGCATTACACCCCTAAAAAATTACTGTTATTATTTACAATTAATAAGGAGGGGTCACGTAAATAAGTAGAAATTTAAGGTGTATTTACTTCCGCCCCTTTGCCCTCTACGCAAACTCATAGATACTTATAATCGAGGGGTCCTTAAACTGTAAGTGCCAAAAATCAAAATTTTCAGCAGAGAGAAATAACTTTGCTGACTTTAAATTATTTACGAAATTTGACTTGTTCTGATTGCTAAGCATGCTTAAGCATACAACAACCCAACTGCATCACAAAATTTTCTATTTTTTGCATTAATATTGTCCAAATTCATGAAGAAAAGAATTGCCACCTCTTAGTTGTAGAGAAAATTGAACGTGCCAATCATTTAAATTTCACATTGTCTTCTACAGCAGTGGAATCTTTTAGCACTGTTGGTAACTTATTTACAAAGGGAAATGGCATCAAAATTTTATACTATAGGATTCCCATTGGCGCGTAGAACATTTTCCAATAAATTTTTTTTTTTTTAATTTTGGCACTTGCAGAGTTTTCTATAAGGACCCGGCAATTATTACTTATGAATGATATGGTTTCGTGACAATGAATTTATTTCTTCTTGCAGGCCTGCGCAATGATGACAGCGACGAAATTAAGAATGTGGACACCGTTCTGGTGCTGGGATCTGACGCGCAGGGCAGCCTCTTAAGACCGGTCGTCGATTTCTCTGATTTGAGCTTCGACGAGAGCGCTGAGAATCCAACCTGGAGCTGGCCTAGCTGGTTTAGAACCAACCCCTTCGATAGTTTGAATTCGAGCGTGCAAGGTATGTGGAAAAATTGACTGTTGCGTGCGTAGGTAGACCAAGCAACAGTGAGGTCCTCGATGCGCATGCTCAAATAAGGGAATGTTTCGCAACACAAATTCTGTGGGTATAATGATTAGATGGGGTGGCACCGTCATTATTGGGTTAGGGTAACTGTACTGGTAGTTGACAGTGTACCAATAGTTGACACTTTTATTTTCAGTCACGAATAATAAGCTTTCTATTAAAAAAATGTTTTTGATTAATTATTTTTCAAATAGCGTATTATTGTCGAATTAACGAAAGAAGGCGCCTTGGGACCGGGGCCAGAATTTGCGACGTTGCCGCTACTCCAGGCTCGCGATTGGTGCTTCCCCCACGCGGCTCCCTACGCCTTGGCCAATGACTTTCGACTACTTAGCTGTGGGCCTAGAGTAATCGTTGTCCTTGTCGGGTGTATATTAGGGTTGTAACGAATATTCGAATAATCTATGTATTCGAATATTCGAATGCCAGAGAATTCGAATAATCTAAGTATTTGAATATTCGAATACCAGAGAATTCGAGTAATCTAAGTATTCGAATATTCGAATACCAGAGAATTCGAATAATCTAAGTATTCGAATATTCGAATAATCTAAGTATACTAAGTATTCGAATACTTAGATTATTCGAATATTCGAATACCAGAGAATTCGAATAATCTAAGTATTCGAATATTCGAATGCCAGAGAATTCGAATAATCTAAGTATTTGAATATTCGAATAATCTAAGTATACTAAGTATTCGAATACTTAGATTATTCGAATATTCGAATACCAGAGAATTCGAATAATCTAAGTATTCGAATATTCGAATACCAGAGAATTCAAATAATCTAAGTATTCGAATATTCGAATACCAGAGAATTCGAATAATCTGAGTATTCGAATACCAGACAATTCGAATAATCAGGAATATTCGAATATTCGAATACCAGAGAATTCGAATAAGCAGGAGTATCCGAATTTATTCGCAATTATTCGAATTAATCGAATTAATCGAATTAATCGAATTAATCGAATTAATCGAATTAATCGAATTAATCGAATTATTCGAAATTATTCGAAATTATTCGAATATTCGAATAGTCGAATAATTACGGCTCTTATGTATATTCCTATCTTCTTCCAGAGGGCGAACCCAACGTCCTTCCCATAGAGATTTGAGAGAGTGTCGAATCTTATTGGCTATTGCGGCACGCGCCGTGCAGAATGAATGGCGGACAAGTCGAGGAATACAGGCTCATAGGATTCTTATTCTATTTCGCGTCATTCCACGGCAAATCGATCACTTTTTGCACTCGATGTCAGGGATTTTGTTCAAACTGAAATATTAGGAAGGGATTTCAGTCATCACTTTGCTGGTTTTCAATTTGTTCAATTTTTGCCCATTTTCATGAAACCGTGCTGTACTTGTGAATTTTTATCTCGGAAACTCTTTATCGTATTGAATTCATTCTTTTTTCATTTTAATATAGAAAGTGCGGGCTATTCTGATACTCTTTTTTTATATTGAAAAATTAATTTTGTAATTTTGAAAATTATAACCAAAGTTTTATTCTGCAAATTTCACGTTAATTTTAATGGTGTTATCTTAGAGTAATACTTTTAAGCCATCTTTAAAGGAACGAATTACTCTTAAGCCATGCTTAAAGGTTCGAATTCCTCTCGGAAATTAAATGAAAAATAGTTTTACAATTTCGAAACTTTATTCTGAAAGATTAATTCTTCTCGATTAAAATAAAAGAAAATTAACGCAATGCTGTTGATAGTTTTCGAGGTAGAAATTCGTAAGTACAGCATCTTTTCACGAACATAGGCAGAAATTGCAGAATTGAAAGTCCTATATTTTGTAACCAAGTTCAAAACCTGTTAAACAATGACTCAAACCTTTCCATAATATCACGCGATTCACTAAATACATATTGCATTCTGATCAAAGTCTCTAAAAATGTGATCGATTTGGCGTGGAGTGACTTGTAGATGAAGGAATCCGTTTTATCGAGCGAGTGAGAGAGACACAGTTGCGCTTGAAGATAGAAAGAGACGTCCGATCTGCTACACAACGTGGCAACGTCGCACGAAGTACGGTACAGGCATTGGGTCTCTCCCGAGCCACGCGCGCCGGCCTACGGGCCGCCCAGGCGCCTTCTTTCGTTAATTCGACTATAGTCAAAAACATTTTTTTAATAAAAAGCTTATTATTCGTGACTGAAAATAAAAGTGTCAACTACGGGTACAGTTACCCTACTGGTAATCAAAGATCTCCCACGTACTGCTTCATTTGCCACGAACCTCACTATTGCTCGATTTACAAGTAGAAAACAATGTAATGCACACCACCTGGCTACTGTTAAAAAATTCGATCCATTCGAAGATCGACGTAAAGGTAAAAACTCTACAGACTGATATCTCTGAGAGTGCTCTTACAATATTGCGCGAGAATCGTTCGATTCTTATGAAAAGACAGCAAGCTGTCTATTGATATTCCCAGCGTTACTTCGTGGTACTTCAACCAGCCGTGGCCTTTTATGGACGTTCTTTGAAGATATTGAAGATTATATATTGAAGTTTCTAGCAATTTATATAGGTTCTTCATAACGAGCAGACACTTTCATATTGTAAAGAAGCAATGACCATTAAGCTTCCAGCGTTCCTGTGGTTTTTGAAATATCCGTGGGAATATTTTAAATTTTGCGTCTGTTACCCCTTTCTCCACTGCTATAATCCACAAAAATATTAGGGTGGCCCTTATTTTCAACCTGCGATTTCTTTTGCTCTCACCTTAAAGTTTAGAAATCATCAATGGTTCTATTTCGAAGAATTTCCTCAAAAATGGTAAACCCTATCGAAATTTTCTTTAAATAATATTAAAAGAGCATTCAATTTTCTAGAATTACTGTATATATAAGTTTTTCGTGCTTCCAACCATCTTTTAGATAATAGCGTTTGAATATAGAGAGGTCCGCACGTCGCGCGTATACTTACTTTAAACTTACTAAAAACTTGTTCATAAGAAAACAAGCTTCTCTACTTAATATTGTAAAAAATTCCTCTAGAATTTCAAGGAAAAAGAATCCAGTGTGCACTGAAGTATTCATACATTATGATTATCGAAAGGGATAGTTGGCGAATGTATCTTTATTAGATTTCGTCGGAATTTCAGCAAGTAGCAAATTAAAATCTTGCAGACAATTCTGAACTCACCACTTTAAAACAGGATATCCTGTGTATACCGCTTGCAATATTTCACTTAACAGGGTGATAGTAGCATGAACCTGAAATCTTAAGCCACTACAAGAGTAGTTAAGAGAGATCTGAAGTAAAAAGGATACCTTCGTATTTTAGCAAGTAACAGCTTTCTTATACAACGAACACTTTAATACCCCTCTGCTACGCGTAACTCGCCATTCTTACGTCGTTAGAATCCTCTCCTCCCAACCCTAATATTACAAAGTGGCTGCCATCGGCGCGTCCCGTTTCCAATCCCTCACCATCAACTTCTCAAGCTGGGATTCCACTGAGGAAACTTTTTGGCAACTGGCAACCGACAACATCGTCGCATCCTTTTTTCGCATACAACACATGCAATCACTATCGCAATCATCGCACGCGACACGTTGCCTCGCGTTGCCTCAGTGGAATCCCACCTTCAAATACCGGGGCAGTGGAGGACCACCCCGGAGCATCTGTCTACTCCTCTTGAAAATGTAACCAGAAACGTGATCACATTAACTCGAAATCGACATCTTTGGCGCACTTGCTGCAACACTCAGCGCCCGTAAAACACTGCTAAGCCGAAGCTTATTGTTAGTGCCAGTGGTAGCCGCGGGATCAATTAGCACGGACCAGATATTCGCGAGGATATAACATAGAATTAACTGAATACACTAATACCGGTGCGATCGAAATGACCGCGGTTCTGCCGCTTAGGCCGCCGCAGAAACGCGATCACGGTTCAACAAGCGCAAACATAAAATTACATGGATTCGCGCGCGACCATGTCCGTATTCCGCTTACATGCGGTCTGTCAAACGTAACTTCCGGTACACCCTCGTGCTCCGGCAGTACTCCCGCGCGAGTTCGTTGTACAACCGGCTCATTCGATTTCGCCCCAGGAACACGGAGGCGCACCGAGGAGTGACCCAACTTCGCGCAGTTGACGTCCGTTTCGTAAACATTTCAACGGTATAATATCTCGTGGTTCGTGAATATGATACTATACAGGGTGTCCGGTTATCCACTGGTCTCCTTGAAGGAGGTGATTAGGGAGGTATAATAAAAAAAGGTGTGTTCTATAAACATGGTGTCGAAAACCGATGCTTCTTCTATCTTCTATACTTATATAATCGTTGTGTCACTGATTCATCACCGTCCAGTCCAAACTGCCGACCCTAGAAACATGAAATTCACAGAGTATAGTGCCTATACGAGCTATAGTGACTTGGGTGTGAAGTCACTCAGCGGCGTCTTACCCGACAACCGGCTGGGTACTGGCCGTTAAACGTGCCCCCCTACTACCTCTTGCAGGACTGTATTTAGAGAAGACCAGGACAAAACCGGGGCCCTAAGGCCCCAAGACCAGGACAAAGCCAGAGCCCTAAGGCCCCAAGACCAGGACAAAACCGGGGCCCTTAGGCCCCAAGACCAGGACAAAACCGGGGCCCTGAGGCCCTAAGACCAGGACAAAACCGGGGTCCTAAGGCCCTAAGACCAGGGCAAAACCGGGGCCCTAAGGCCTTAAGACCAGGACAAAGCCGGAGCCCTAAGGACCCAAGACAAGGACAACACCGGGGCCCTAAGGCCCTAAGACCAGGACAAAACCGGGGCCCTGAGGCCCTAAGACCAGGACAAAACCGGGGTCCTAAGGCCCTAAGACCAGGACAACACCGGGGCCCTAAGGCCCTAAGAACAGAACAAAACCGGGGCTCTAAGGCCCTAAGACCAGGACAAAACCGGGGCCCTAAGGCCCTAAGAACAGAACAAAACCGGGGCTCTAAGGCCCTAAGACCAGGACAAAACCGGGGCCCTAAGGCCCTAAGACCAGGACAAAACCGGGGCCCTAAGGCCCTAAGACCAGGACAAAACCGGGGCCCTAAGGCCCTAAGACCAGGACAAAACCGGGGCCCTTAAGGCCCTAAGGCCCTAAGGCCCCGGTTTTGTCCTGGTCTTCTCTAAATACAGTCCTACAAGAGGTAGGAGGGGCACGTTTAGCGACCAGTACCTAGCAGGCTGTCGGGTAAGACCCCGCTGAGTGACTTCACACCTAAGTCACTATAGCTCGTATATACACTATATACTATTCCTTTTATGACGTAGGTGCTGGATAAGAAGGGATTTTTTTAAATTCCATCCCCAACAGGGTGAAAAGGAGTAAAGTGTGTTTTCATGGATTCCTTCATATCTCTTAGGCCCGATTAGATGTCAACTTGGTTTTTACTTACAAAGGTTACCCACACAAATGCCTAAAAAATCAATTTCAGGATTTTGCTTTAATCAACCTTTAAGTGTGTGACACGTATTTTTACGGATTCCTCAAAATCTCTTAGACCCGATTTGATATCAACTAGGTTTTTACTTCGAAAGATGACCCACATAAATGCCTAAAAAACAATTTCAGGATTTTGCCCTAATCAACCCCTAAGGGGGTGGTGGAAAGGGGTGAAATGTGTTTTCATGGAGTCGTTACTATCGCTTCGACCCGAAGCGAAGCGCGGAGGTAATTTGCTAGTAATGAGATATAAATCTTCAAAGAAGTAACCAGAGATGACGACCCGTAGCGTAATTTGACCTGATAGACCAGTGATTCCCAACCTATGGGTCGCGAAGTGTTTTCCGGGGCGTCGCCACGGTTTTTTTTTAATATTATTCAGTTAGAATTATATTCTGAAATACCGCAGGTTATTGGAATATTATAAAAGGGGATCCCGACACAAAAAAGGTTGGGAAACACTGTGATAGATGTTCCAACAAAATGGCCCCCTGGATGACCAGATGCGTCACCATTAGATTTCTATTTTTTGGGAGGAATAAAGCAAACAGTTTACTCCCAAGAAAATACATACAATATTAGTGAAAATATCAAGTTACGTAAATACATTCTCACGAACTCGTCAATCACTGTTAAGCTCACTGTTAAGCCGCATTGATATTGCATTAAAAAAAACGATGATCATTTGAACATCCTTACTAATATATAAAAGTGAAACGTTGTCTGTTTGTTTGTCCTTCTTTCACGCCTAAACGGCTGAACGGATTTCAATGAAATTTTGAATATACATTAAATACGCCCTAGATTAGATTATAGGCTATTTATAAATATGTTATCTAAAATAATAAATAATAATAATAATTCCCGGGTGAAACCGGGTAACGGGTCAGCTAGTCTATCATAAGTTTGCGACGTAAGTAGTGCTAATCTTTGAAAACGTGTATCTCATTAAGTGTTCATTCTTTCTCTTCATTTTACCTCTCTAATCGCCATCTTTAAGGAGACCAGTGCATCCTGGTGGAGAACCGGATATCCTGTATAGGACAAAGCCACAGCAGAAGCTCTGCCCTAGTAACATATTCGCTTGCACCTCAGGTGGTGTAAGCCCGAAAATTCGAATTTCGACTTGCATGATTTTTTTATATCCCAAGTGGTGGTAATCCTAGTTCACAATTGCGCTACTAGGAGCAGCCCAATGTTGACATAGATAATTAAACAGGCAAGCGGACGAGAGACAAGTGGTGTAAACATTCAATAATAATTCTGCAGATGTCTACAAGTAATTTCCTGCACACTATCTTCTGAGAAAAATAAAGTTCACTTTTCATACGACTTACATCGAATTATGTTTTCAGAGATGCTATAATATTCCACTCAATTTCCACACCATGATTTCTTTCAATCAGCAGTCATTAATAAAAGTAAATATCCACACCTTGAAAGTCTTTTCTAGAGCCCTAGTGCTAGTTGTTTGTAAGAAAACAGACATCTAAGTTATAATAAACGATTTCCAAGTAAATGTAATTGGTCGAAAATCCAAAATTAAAGCACTTATGGAAATAGACGTAAATAGACGAGAAGAAGTGTTCAGGAAACGGATGCCAGCCGCGTGAAGTTGGGTCACTCTCCGTTTGTGTTAGCGGGAGCAGAATTAAATGAACCGGTTGTACGGAATGTACACGCCGGTAGACCGATTGTTGTTTCCTGTGGCGATACGCATTCCGATTGCCGTCGTCGTCGAAGTTTCTCGAATTTCCGATGCTTTATTGCGATGTGTTCGAGTACACGTATCGTCACTTTAGGCAGCCCCGCGCTGCCGCCCGAGGGAAAAATTACTGGGCGTCTGCTGCGGGCCAAGGCGAAGCAGCGACAATGGTAATTTGACGCAAACATGCTTGGCGTTTCTAATGAGACACACAGGAAACTTGTTTCTGATTATAAATCCTCTAGGAACCAATTGTTCTGCGAGGGTCTGCTTGTGGTTTGTGGTCATTTAAAAATTTCAGCATCTAACAATTTTATAGTAGCGAATTTACACTAAGTATTAATCTGTAAAATATGGCATATTAGTGTTTAGGGATTGGAATATAACGTACTTTATGTGAAATTAGTGGGAGTTTAAGTCATCATTTTGCTGGTTTTGAATTTGTTGTTTCTTCGAAAAAGTAAGCTCGTCAAAATTCGAAGTTTCTTCTTCCCCTATATAAATGAATTTTTTTTCCAAAATTTCCAGGCGAAAAGAGTTCATTCACCTTCTATTTCAATCAGGAAGAATTAGCCTACCCAGATGAACGTTTTTCAAACCAAAGAATCGTTCTTAATTCATATTGTGAAAATTTCCCTTCGAAGTCGCGTTTCTAAAAATTCGGAAAAATCAGCCCCAATTCACTGAAATTCTCTTTGCGAAATATTATTTGACCAATCATAGTTTCTGCCTAGCAGTCAGATTCATAAAGTATCAGCGCTTAAAAAGTAACATAACTGATTATATTACATACTATATGAATAAAAAAAATCATTTTCGAAAACATAAACAATCCAAAATTCCAAGTTGTTCTTCAAGGCTAACTTCAACAAGGCACTTCAAGGCTAGGTTTGAAACTTACTTTTAGAGAGAAAGTTAGGTATCAGTGTCTTAAATCTTAAAATATATTTCTGCGTATGAAATAAAATAAAAGATTTAACATCACTCCCGTCACACATGTTTAAACTATCTTTAACTATGAAACGATATGATATTATTAAAAATGCGGCGTAAATACTTAGGTATTCTGCATGAATAATGTTACTTGAAGAAAATCACGTGCTTATGTAATTTTTTAACGTGACATGCTGATTGTGTACGCGTGTAAACGGTGTGCAAAATGATCTAAATGCAAAGTTCCCACTAACGAGAGCGGCAAATTCGTAGTAATAATAAGATTTTGAAGCTGTTTCTTTGAAAATGTAATATGTGATGACAAAAAACATTTTCTGCATGTACATTTCTTAAGCCGTATTTCATAACAAAGATTTCTGAAATTACGCCTTTGCCATATTTTGCCAGATGTGTGGTATTAGTTTTTTCTGTTTCTGGAGGTATTTCTCACTCTCACTTTTCTCCTCCTTGATAGCCCTTTATTAATTCCCGTGTCTTCCTCCATCTGGTTTCGAGGGTTCGCACAGGCCTGGTCATCGTCACGAACATTTGGCGACCAAGGCCTGTTGCGAGCCGGAGTAGTTTTCTTTCCCCACACTTTCTGTTCACCCTTCCTATGTTTTTCTCTGTTTTTCCGTGTGCATCTTCGTTTGCGGGCTGCCGACACGGGCACTTCGTCCCGAACCGGTTACTGTTAATAATAGTTTGTTATTAATAAATTGAGCTGTGTTATGCTGTGCAAGCATTCTTACACCGAGCCGCCTCGGAGTCAAAAGAGAAAAAAAATATTAATTTTTGTTAATAAAATTTCAAAGAACCGTGGTGGAAGGTAGATATCCGAAAATTGCAATTAAGCTATGATTTTTGTGTTTAGTATCTGAGACTTTTATGATTATTAATAATATTAATAAGAAATGCCACACGTTGGTAATATGTTCTGAAAAATAATACAGCTGCTATGTATGAGGAAGAAGAAGAAAATAGAAAACCCAAAGAAGTTGACTAAAGGGAAATTTTTATACAAGATAAGAAGAAGGGAAATAAGAAAAGCAGAAGGAAAAATTAAAAATCGAAAGATAGACAAGAGATGACAATATGTACAGCGTTATTCATTTAAGAGAACGGCAACAGCGTTACACGCATACTTACTGCTACCACAATCATATGTCGATACATCCGCCATCTATGGGCGCCATCGTATAGGTCATCTACACGAACCTTTACTTTTAGCAACAGCCCATAGATGGCGGATGTATCGACATTTGATTGCAGTAGTAGTAAGTATGCGTGTGACGCTGTTGCCGTTCTCATTTGTGCCCGCGTAATAAAATAAATCTCGGTAATTTAGCACAAATACGTTGAAAGAAATAACGTTTTTGAAAATGTAAAACTCGCAAATATTTTCACGTATCAAAGGATTCTATCGTTTACATAACCAGTAATAGGACCATTTTAATTTACTTTGCAGCCCTTTGTAGTGTTTAATCTGTATTCCGATTGGTCCAAATTGAATGGAAAAAATTCACGAAGCATAATATATTTCATTCTGTTTAATTCTTTCTATTTTCCACTATACAAATGTATACCTATACAGATTATACCGGAATTCGCGGTGCGACTGAAAATTATTGTTCACGCAGAAGTAACTAAAAATATATAAAAAATACAAAAAAAAATTTCTTACGAGGCTTCATTTCCGAAGAAATAGAATTTGAGGATTCGCCAAGTGCGCGTGCACTCGTCCAAACAACAATGGTGTATTTAATCAATATCATATACTCGATATAATTTAAAATAACGCGATAAATTTCAATAACGTATTTATTTTACCAAATTAGGAATTGCTGAAAGTGTATCATTATCGCTCATAAATTGTTACACGACGAATTGCAGGTGCGTTAACCGATGAGATATTGCCACGATAGCTTCATAAATACTAATAGTTGAAACAGCTGGTTAGCCGTAATGGAAACGATAGCAAACAAACCATGATATTGCTACAAGTTACCGTATTGTTGACAGCCAGGATCAGAAGCAGTGTGATGTGTACCCCAGGTCTATTGAGTCGACTCTTACTGCCAGTCAAGTGCACGTGCGCCCAACGAATTATCAAATTCGATTTGCCCATAAACGAGACCACGTACGAGAAAGCTTCCCTCCACATTTCTCAGTTACTTTTACACAAACAATCACCAACCCTGCTAATAAAATTAATATCCCAATACCGAGCGGACCGATCGAGACCGCTGGCACAGAGAGGTCTAAACATCATGCCGTTAAATCGATGTAATTATAAAATTATATCCGCGATAAAGAAGACGAGTAGTTCGGCGGTACACTAATGAAAGCAATTAGCAGAAATTACCGCCCTAATTAGCTGGTCGTGATTACTGCGGCGTCGCGGAAACTGCGGCCAGATCTCTTTCACCCTCCTCCTCCCCGCTGCTCTTCTCTTTTTTCTTCCTCTCCCTTCTGTAACGGAAAATTGATTTTATAGTCTTCGAGACGAGCATCTGCAATTTGTTGGCCAGTTCCGCGGAGCTTCTGCTCACGTTCCACGGAGCAATTTCATGAATATATCTGCATACCGTTACGACAAGTTTCGAAAAGAAGAAGCAGACGAAGCCGGGGGACGACGGGGGGGAAAGAATGAAGAAGAAACACAGAGAGAGAAGCCGCTCCCCCCTCCGATGGGAAAGATTGATGACGTTGTCGCGTGGAATTCGCAACGACTACTCGGGAGTTGTTTTAAACGGAGCCACGCGTTCTCGGAACCCAACCGTTCTCGCCGGGGCGGAACAGAAATCCGGGCGGGCCCGCTGAATGTTTCATGGCCCCTCGCGACGGTGCAGTGGGCAAAGGTCGCCGGGAATATCTCCCGTTTAACATTATCGGCTCCCGCACGGAAACCGAATAAAGCGAATAACAGCGGCAACAGTGTCCGCGCAGGGGCCCGCGCGTGGTGGCAGTTCACGCGCGGCCCGTCTCGCGGCGCATTTCCTCCTTTTTCGCCCTTTGCAACCCGCCGGGCGGAGATGGGATGAAATTTTTTCCCATTGCTCTAAATATTTCGCGTGATATTAGACACGACGGAATTAAAAGCGCCGTTCTAATTGCATCTTTCGAGCGGAATTCCCGCTCTGCTGAGGGGATTAATTCGGGATATACCGGCTTCCGCGATTATTTCCCGGGCAGATTATATTTGCCAGGGAGATGTGGAGGAGAAGTGGCGATCGTCGGATTAAAGTCTGATCGTGTTACGCGGCCGCAACGTCTGTTTAATTGCGCGCCGTTGCTTCTGTTATTCCATTTTTCCGAGAATTCTGCGAGGCCTGCTGTAAATAAAAAATTGACGAAGCTTTTACGCTTTAGCAGCCGCGCGCTGTGTAGGTCTGCTCGAAAACTGGCTCGCGGAAATGAACGACCTGAGGTCTAAGCTTGCATTATTTCGCGGGGAATTTCAAGAGTTTTCTGAATTGTCGGTTAGCGAATGGAGCGGCGACAAATGTTACAATGGCCAAGGCCTTGAGCACGGATAAGAGCAAGCACACTACTCAACCTCTTTACGTGGGACGAGTGAGTAACTATCCGCGGCACGTGTATTTACATGGGTAATGCGAGTGTAATTTGTATTTGTAAGAGATTAAAGAATTAAATGGTGATATCACAGCTGTGCTTATAGAAACTAATTTATGACAGCGAAACGAAAGGACGGTCTCAATGGTTATATGCTTTGGGCTTTTTTACACGAGATAAGTAGATCTGTGATTTACGGATAGGTCGTTGAACTCGTCTTAAGGGGTTAGGCCACCTTGGATGAGGCACAGTTATAGTCATTTTCGGAAATTTTTTTCTGAGGAAGATAATGAAATAAATGGAAAATTCAATACGAACCTCTTATTGTACAACTCTCGACGGAAAAAGTCGTATTTTTTTTTCGTACAAAATGGCGGCTGCAAAGCCGTGATACGCGAAATCTTGCCGAACGACGTTTTACATGGTGTTTAACCTCACGGCTATACCGTGTGACCTAGAACAAAAAACCAAAATTGTTTATTTTCTACAAGCCTAAAACTAACAAAGTACATATGGATATCCATGAACATTCATTTTGGTCAAAATGGTAAACATACGGGGAAAAAGTGCATTTTTGTCTTTATAAAAGTGTCAATTGCAAAGAATATGTTCAAGATATCCTATAGCCGCCATTTTGTATGAAAAAAATACGTCTTTTTTCGTTGAGAGTTGTACAATAACAGGTTCAGATTGAATTTTCAATTTATTTCATTATAACCTTAAAAAAAATTGCCGAAAATGGCTGTAACTTTGCTACGTCCAAGGTGGCCTAACCCCTTAAAAAGCTCTATTAGGCTATAGAAAAAAAATTATAAGATCCCATTTAAAAAAATTGAGTTGATCTTGAAATATCTTTGGTGCCTTCATTTACAACTTGGTCACGCACAGCATAAGATGTCCCCCTCCAAGCAGAACATAAAACTAAAAACTAAAAAATACATATAAAAAGCTTTTTAATTTAATCGATTTATAAAACGCACTAAAAACTAAAAAATAATTATTTTCTTGTACTAAAATTTCCATAGTGTTTTCTCGCTTTAAATAAAATCGTGGCGCTGTGTCAAATTGATTCATATTCTGTTATGAAATATCCCGCGCCACGATTTTATTTAAAGTGATATTAACACCATCGAAATTGTAGTAGAAGAAAATAATTATTTTTTAGTTTTCGGTGCATTTTATTTAAGGAGGTAGATACGCGCGTACCAGACAAATTTTGAAATCGATTTTCTCAGAAACGATGACCCATGTCATTCAATTTCATTTTTCATTTTCGATTTATTTTTGCGCAAAGAATCACCCTATGCTCGGTTGCACCACTCGCCCCTATCCACACTGTATAATAACATACATACATATGTATAATGTCGAATGTAAAAAGAGAAAAAGTATTTTTTTATCTTCTGAATAAAACAATATTTACTTCATGTGTCAGTACCTCGTACAATGGACGAAGGTATCGGCCATCCCGTTTCAAACGAGAATGACATAAGAATTGTTTAAAAAATACAGGGATTCCATATCTACGAAAGCAGCAGCATGAGAAGTAAACAGTTTTGTAAATTATACAGCACAACTGCGAGAATTTTGCGATCTACAAACTTGATACTTTTATACTCTACTTTTAGACTTTTCGACTTTATTATATCACATAAAAAGTAAAAAAATAAAATTAATACACAAATTACAAATAAATAAATACAAATTACGCTGTTATTAAATTTAACCCCAAGTATAAAATATCCTTTATCTTGTTCGCTGTCTTTGCATATATCATAAAAAAGATAATTATACTGCGACATAAAAAATACATAATAAGGCTGTTTCAATAAATAAGTGCCGTTGAAAGGTCAAACAGGGAGCCACTAGTGAAATTCCCTCTCCGTTTGAGATTAAAAGTAAAAATTGAAAGCAAATTCCTTTTAATATTTTATATAACTATTTTATCGAATAGCCTCGTCATCATTTTATTGAAAACTGTGAAGAACTGTTTTTATCCAAGGATTCAAGTTTTGCTGACCAAATTGAAAAAAATATTAATGATAATATTAGGTTGTCAACGAAAGCAGATGAGACTATTGTACTTCATTGCGAATTCTCTTCGGTTGGGGCGAACTTGAAAAGAAGCACACTTGATACATAAAATGATTTTCAGTGTCAGTTCGATTGTATATATTATATCGTCGACGCGTTTTAAATTGCATGTCCAATGAATTGTTTAACCTTTTATGCCATAGAATCGCCGTACAATTTGTTGAACAATTTGCTGATGTATTGCTCCTCGCTAAAATTAAATTGAACGTGCACAAACGAAATAGACATAATTCGTCCATGAATATGCTGCTGTCCCCGTCCATTCCTGCAAATTATATTTAGATATTACTTCGTTTCATTGTTGATATTGACATTTCAATAGTAATTCACGAAAGACGAATTTTCACGATTCCAATCTCTGTTGGAGGTGAAAAGTTTTCTTATGATTCCATCAACGTTTCAAATATTTCAGCCCTACAATTAGCATATTCAAAGATTTCAAAGAATTCCACATTTTTGCCACATATTTTCGATAAGAAAAGTACATTAAAAAATCCGAGTATTTATTTAGACCAAAATGAAGTAACAAACATGGTAAAAAATTTATTTCCTAATCTGTGTCAAATGTCACGTTTTGTATTAACACTGTAGATGTTCGGTGAATCTGCATATTTCATACTTACTCAGAAGGTGCAAGAAAAATATAATTTTCTTGAACCATTAAAGTGCAGAGATTTCTTAAAACAAAGTACAGCATACAGTTGCGCCGTTGCACCCGAGCGAAAAATGATTTCATGAAACGATAGTCCTCCTGGCAACACCCAACTTGTCTCTCCATCACTTTTTCATATCGCCGCGCAGAAAGAAACTACAGCAGTTTGTCCCAATTTCGAGAATCACCCTGCACACAGGTCCCCTCTCGAATTTCTCTTCTGTCTACACCGCGGCTCCTCTCAGGCGGAAATCTTCTCTCTTCGATAACAGATCCAGTTTCTTTTCTCTCCAGCCTGACGACTTTTAAACCCGAAAGCCCTACCTTCCGCTGCAACCACCCGGCAGCGAAAATGCAACGCAGATTTGAATAACGATCCGTCGACTCGCGCAATCGGCGATTACCGAAAATTGCTGCCTATTCACCGGGAGCGGCTTTAAGGCGGATTCGCACGTATCAGTTCAGTGGCGCCCAGTGTCAGTGGTTAAAAATATCGTTTCCCCATTTTTAATGGAGCAGTTCACGCTCGTATACACGTGCCAGTTACCAACATTAGTCACTGTCAACATTGAACCATCGCGAAACTGATGCGTCTGTCACTGTCTAGCATTGACAGTGGCATAACTTAAAAAATGTAAGTTTCACAGGAGAACCAGTTTAAAATCTGCATTTGACTATTTAATAATTGAATACCGATCATAGAATTTGTTAATATAATATTTCTGCTCAGTTGTGCCACTATCAATGCCAAGCAGCGATGTGTGAACCCGCCTTTACTCGCTCCTTATAACGAATTACACGATCTCGACCCAGCCACCATTATCTCCCTCGATTCTTTCCCTTCATTCCCCATTGTCCCGATGCTCGCGATCGGTGCATGGCCGGCCATCGAGCGCCTTTCGGTGGTGAAAGTGATCGTCGCGCGAGTCGAAATCGTTACGCGGCGACCTTGATACCGGTTACCAGAACCGACCTTTGAAAGTAAAACCCCGCTTTGCCTCCCCACCGTCCACAATTCGCAGAGGTTACGCAATTAACCGGATACACATAGTCGTCGGTTTTCGCGTTCATCTAGCGGCTAACGTTGCTGCTCGGCACCTCGGTCCGATCAACTCGCCCTTTCCCTTTAGAAATTGATTCCAGCGGGGAGGGACTTTGGACAGCTGAGCTCGCAACAAGGGGACATTAAGAGAGGCGGAAGTTGTAGTTCCTTATTTTTACGTCTGTCCAATGATGACATTGTTTGAAAGTATTCTCTACAGCAGATGCGCATTTTATGTATGGCCTTGCCAATGGAAATGCTACAGCTGCGCAACGTCTTTACATGGAACAGTATTCCAATCGGAGAGTTCTCTCTCATACAGTGTTTAAGAAGATTCACCAACACCTTTGTGAGTTCGAATTACGTGAAAAGTTTGTAGAGGTGCTGGGACTCTGTAAGATGCCAGTCGTGTATGGAAATTGAAGGAGGGCACCTAGAACATCCTTTGTAGATTTCGAGTAAAGGATTTGGCAAGATAATCCGTTGTTTTTCCACTCACAAGTCGAACCGGAGGTGTTCCACGTTCGTAACAGTGATTATACGCACTCAAGGACTCCGCCTTGCACAAAATGCGAGAAACTTATAACGCAAGAATCAAGAGTCGAGTTTATCCGTATTTTCTATTTGGGTATACAGTGGCTCTCGGACTATAATTCTTACACACAAATATACGGAAAAATTGATTAATATTTGAACAGAAAAATTGCATTTCTAGAAGTTGTTCATGAAGCTGGATTCTTTATGTGAAACTACACAATTTTGCCACTTAAACCGTTTTTTTAGGTCTAATAGTTTCTAAAATATGCGACCAAATACGGCCCCACTTCACGTTAACCAATGGTTTCTGAAGGATCTTATATGTATAGACAGTGTCTCTCCTTCCTTTAATAGGTTTTATATTTGTATTATCATCCTTGCAATGTTTCTGATACAACACTATGGAAATTATTATATGGACTGACGGGTGCGCAATAATTTGAAATCAGTGATAATATAATTCACATCACCGTCGCGCTCGATGAGGGAGGTTCCCATAATATTATGCGTTATCGAGACACGATGGCATAAAAATTCAAAACTTACGTTCAGAACGTGACAATGGTTAAAAAAGAACTATAGCTCGACACAGTTACTCGAACAACTTTACCTATCAAAAAGAGTAGGGACTGTGCAGAATGTGTTCTAACATCCCCGCGTCTAAGGCAGAGTCTGCTGGGTAATCCTTACTATACAGGGTATCCCAAAATTCAGCGACTTCCTGCAACATGCAATATCCTGATGCAAAAATACAAAGAAAAGTCCTTTACCGTTTTGGGATCCGAGGCTTCGTTTCCGAGATATTAACAGTTGAATATTAGCGGTCCAAGTTACGGGCCGCGCAGTTTAAAGCCGAGTCAGCTGAGCGCGGAGCAGTGCCCGCTCGCACGCACACGCAGGAGGCACGCGTAGATATAGAGTCACACACACAATAGAATCGACCGTGTTAATCCATTTTCATGGTTTGAACCAGCGCGGTCGGCTCTGCTGTGCGCGCGTGGTCTGTATTTACGCGTGTCTCCCGCGTGTGCGTGCGAGCAGTCACTGCTCCACGCTCAGCTGACTCGGCTTTAAACTGCGCGGCCCGGAACTTGGACCGCTAATATTCAACTGTTAATATCTCGAGAACGAAGCCTCGGATCACAAAACGGTAAAGGACTTTTCGATGTCTTTTTACATCGGGACACTGTATGTTCCGGGAAGTTCCTGAATTTTTGGGACACCCTGTATAATAAGTCCACTAGCGGGCCTAAGACGAAGCGCACACTTCACCTTCGTTTCCTCCTTCTCTGTCCTACCTTCAACTCCACATCTCCTCACTGGGATGGATTCAGTATTTAAAAAGGAAGCAATAAAAATTTTGTATAAATTTCGAAATTCAACCATTTTCCAGTTAGAGCAACTTATATCTGTTTATCTTCGTATCGAGTGCCTGAACTAACCACATTGCACCTGAATGCAAGCCAGTAAATGTCTCATCATAAATCTTCTCGTGCGTTTGAAAGTCCCAGGTGTACGAATTCTTTGGCAACCTAGTCGAATACATTGACGAAGTACACTCTCAATGAGTCTGCTGCGAACAATTCGCGTCAGACGGCCCCGCAAATAAACCTCCTATGGGTTCAGATCTGGAGATCGAGCAGGCTGAGCAATAGATCCTGCAAGACTTATCCCATTTATTAGGAAATCACTCATTCAAGAAGTGTTTGACTACGAAAGGTGGTGGAGCAACATCATGCATAAGCACAGTCAATTGCTTAGCCAAGAGTTCAACATAAGATTCTCTTATTAATTTCCTCTTGAGAAATATAGGTCTGACTGTCAGTGAATTATCGTCTACAACTTAGGATCTCTCTTTCAACATTTCAATCATCCCCAAATTCACAACCCACGTATTAAGAGTCACCACCTTCAAATTACGTCTTTTGATTCATCAAAAACTACCTTTTGTAATCCCAATTTATAGCATTCACTTGTATGCGAGCATTCAACAGAACAAGGGGCTGGAATTAATGGCGAAAGAAGGGTGGAAAAAGAGAAGGAGATGCTAAAAAAAAAAAAATAGGGAATGAAGAGCTCGTGTTTACGTCGATTTCCTGCTCGTTCATTGACGAGTATTATTCGAGGCGCGTTGGGAAAAGCGCAGAATTTTTAAGGGGCAGGGCGATATCGTTCATCGAGTTCACTTATGTGCGCCCATACGCCCGTGATATTTGACGAGTGAATTCGACCGTGTAATGTCGGTGCGCTGGCGTCGGTATCGTTACATGGAAATGTCACGGATTTTATTCGCGCGGCGACGAAGCATCGACAGAAACGTTTTCGGGTGATGAACGGCCGCGAAATTTGGCCGAACGAGCAAGAAAGGTAGGCCGTGAATCGGGGCGCTGTTGTCGTCGGTTGAATAATTTGGTGCCTTGGGAACGCCATTTTCGAACCACCGATTTGGTAGTCAGATTCATCCGTTTCGATTAATGGAACTGGTTCTTCAAATTGATTCCCGTACACGGTACATCTAGTGATGGGTGGAAGACATATCGAATCACTTCGAGCCTACAGGGTGTCCCAAAATACGCGGTACAACGCTGAATTAGATGCCCTTCTATTTACACAGTAGAATTTTTAATTTTTTCTTCGGGACAAAGCATTGAAGTCTTTTCGGTAAATATACCGGGTGGGCCAATTATAATTAGGGTCAGTGACTAATCAGATGAAAAACTATCAACTACCCTTTAATTGAGGAGGATTTGAATTTGGGTAGGCGAAATTAGGTGCACTTATCAGATCACCTTGAATCATCTTCGAAATCATGGAATTAAGAGCAGAATCGCTCGTAAGCGACCTGCAAAAGAATCATCATGACCCTTTCTATACCAAACAATTTTTATTGGAAAACTTTTTCTCTTACTTAAATGCTTGCGGAAATATCCAGGCTGGTAATCTTTATTTGTCCACCCTGTATTAATAGAAATCTACTTTCCTAAGACCAAGTGTTTTCTACGAGTCTGCCTTACATCTTCCTTTTTTTAAATGAAAGCGTACGTTTTTTATATAAATCAATTCTTCTCGACATGCAGCTGTAATTTTAGATTTTGTTATTTAGCGAGTTAATGATGCCCGGTAAATCGAGGTCAGTCTAACCTTTACTAATGTACAATAGCGTGCGTTTATATTTCCTTAAGTTTTAAATAGATTTTTATTTTAATCAAATGCAAAATTTAAACTGCTTTTTCTATAAAATTGATTTTCTTTTTAATTCGGCCACTATCAATGCTAAGCAACGATTTCCTGAACACCCTGTACACGCGCGTCAGCTCGACCATGCATTTGTCCAGTACCTACAATATGTAGAAATGAAAGAATTTGCTTTTTACATTTCAAGGTCAAGGTAAATCTTACAGGTTTCGTCCAATAAATCCGAATCGATTCGAGTGCATAGATTTGTATATGAAGGCTGCAGCAAATATTTTGTTTGACACTTATTCGTTCCTGTTTGCTCCGTATGCACAGCAGAAGCTGAAATTAGTGTCATGGTCCTGCCATACCGGTTTTCGACCACGTTTCGCTCGTTCTTATATAATTTTGATATAATTGCGCCGCGGCGACCAAAGTGAAACTATCAAGCTGTTCCAACGGCCATCGCATGTGAAAGCAGACCGGGATAATATTCGAATAATTGGGCGGTCGGAAAATTTTGTTTCCTATATGGAATCAGGGAATTGTGTCAAGGAAACTTTGCAGACCCCGATTATTTAACTTTGATATATTAGTGTACTATTCAGTAACTCTTGCTTTAATCGACTGATTATTATCGTTCGTTAATTATAGCAATCATAAAATGAAGGATATTTTCCTGTAACCCTCGGTTGTGTCGATTCCACTCAAGGCAATTTTCAATCGACTGAAACATTCTGAGGTAAAATTTGAACATTCTGGAATATATGTTCATCGTTGAAAATGAACATTTAAAGTACCGTCGTGTTTAAAACAAATTTTGAAAGGAAAAGCGTTCCAGAAAAAATGTTTCGCTAAAAAAATCATAACATCTTTAATTTTTAATATTTCTAGCTAAAAATTTAAGGCTATACTTATGAGATACGCTGCCTTAATAAAAAAATGAAATTCTCCCCGTTATACATGAAATTACTACTACATGACGCCAGTAGTATAATTCCCAATGATGCCTCAAAGATATTTCACCTCAAAGTTAAATTTTTAGTCATTTTGACCCAGTGTGATAACCGAGGGTAATTTCTTATCTCCTGGAAATGTTAAATTTCATTTAATCGAACAAAGTTTAAGTCAAGTCTACACTGATTCACATAGTTAAACAAATCCACTTATCATTACCAACTCAATTCGCATTTATTACACTTGTACATAAACGTTGTTTATGTGAGAAGAAAAACTGTTCAGCATGTAATTCGCAGTGACACATTATTTCCAATTTTACTCTATTTATTTAGTTATTCAATGCTTCCTTACTCGCGATATCCACGAAGAAGTGTAATTTTTTTATTCAAACGGAAATTCTTCAATGTCAAATAATGCATATTTAGATTTTGATAGATATAGACACGTCTTCAACCATTGATCCAAACGTCTCGAATTGTTTTTCAGTCATTCAATATCTCTGGAATATTTTATTCCTGTTTGCATGTGTCGTTTAAATACAAAAACTCGTGTACAGGCGACTGAACACGGGCGGATTCAGGTTACGAAAACAGGGATCTGGTGTTGCCAGCACAAAACTCTCTTCCCCCATTTACGATTATTTATGTCACACTTGAAAAGAGCAATGTTATGCGAGTGAAACGAATATTCGCCGCGCACGCATTAGGAAATAACAATATTCAATTGCAGTGTATGTAAAAGCGAAATATCGATCGCGATAAATCAAGAGCGCGGGACCCCCCAGTGGTTGCCGCGAACAGAGCTCTTGAAGTTCCGATGGAAACGCGAACAGCAACAAAATTCCAAGCGTCCGGCGATAAAGACTGGAGGGGAACAAATGAATGAGGATTTTTCGACGATTTTAATGACCCCGTCTTGTTGACTTCTATCGCGTCGAGATTTTCTCTGATAAACTCGGTCCCGACGGAACGGTGCGGAAATTATTCCAGAAACATTTCCAGAATGGTCGCGAGTTAATCGAAATTGTAACGGAACCTATGAACTTTCGATGCAGGCTTGTATTTCGCGACAAAAATAAACGTAATACATATCTGGATATCAGATGGAATCGTTCAAAGTCAGAGTTCATTGTAAAAGTCTGACACCACACCTATAACACTGTCCAACAGCCATTTTGATCTGTAACATTCAATAACCGATTCTTATAGATTGTTGGCCGCTGAAAACGAATCCGCAAACCGTTTGTCGTCATTACCCTCAGTTTTCGAGAAATTCGAGTTTGAAAAAAAATATAAATTTTAAACAGTAATAGATATTCGGTTGCTTTTTCCGTCGAATTATTCTATGAACCCTCGCGAGCACAACGATATAAGTTATTATTGAATTACAAACCTTTAAATATGTTTAAACAATAATCAAAGGGAAAAGGACACACGAAATTTACAAATTTTTGCAGATATCTTTCTATATATTTAAAAAACTAAGGGTCTAGGAGAAAATCTGACCACTCCACGCGATGCAGCAGACATTTTTCCCCCGGAAACCATCAATGGAAGTTGTAAAACACCTTTTGTTTTCAATACAGAAACGAAAGAGTTTGGCAAAAAGTGCGGCGCCGACAGTGGTAGTCACGCGCAGCACGCGATTCTGTGACGCTGACAAGGGGAAGGCACACCTGCTGCACTCGGTTTTGGAATGAGACTAGGTGGACATTGTAGTACACACCTAGTGTTACAAAACCCTTAAAGGTTTTATCAAAATGGGCCTTCGTTTTCGAGAAATTTGAGTTCAAAGTTTTGCGCGAAACTAGTAGTTCAGTTGCGCAAAGGTTGTTTCCAAGCAACGGTCGTAGCTGCGGTAGTAAGGTGTTCGGCTACGGTGCCGGAGGTCGTCGGTTCGATTCCCGTGTTCCCCTCTTTTTTTTTTCTTTTCTTTTTCTTACCGTAGTAATGCAATGGCTGCACCTAAAATTATTTTGCGTTGTAATGGCTGCGTCAAACAATTTTTATTTTAACCCACCCCCTACGAACAGTTATTCGACCAGGTATACGGCTATCCCTACGGTCAGGTATGACCGTCAGCTATTCGACAGTCTGCAGCCTCGGCGACTTCGGCATATTTTTCAAATATATAAAATCACTCGCACTTGTAGATGTAGTAAATTTAATGCATCATCGATAATAATAATAATATTAATATTGTTGCAATGATATTATTTGTAATTTGCGGTTTTATTATATTTATATTATATCTGTACTTGTATTATACTTGTAATTTGTAATCATAATACTGTATGGAGTATTATTGTAATAATATATACTATTAACATTATTGGAACAAAATAAAAATTGTTTGACGCAGCCATTACAACGCAAAATAATTTTAGGTGCAGCCATTGCATTACTACGGTAAGAAAAAGAAAAGAAAAAAAAAAAGAGAGGGGAACACGGGAATCGAACCGACGACCTCTCCGGCACCGTAGCCGAACACCTTACTACTGTAAGGTATTGTAAGGTATTAAAGTAGTTGTTTGTCAGGATGTTAGGTTGGATTCTTCCAGGTTTATTCGACAATAGCGTTTTCGCGAAATACGCAGTTTGTAATAAGTCACAAGTATTGGATAACACGTACGCCTTCACGTTACGAAAGATTTAAGCACGGTGGAGCACTTGCTCTCGAGTACATAAATTGACACGCACTTCGTGATTTATGATGCCTCGATTGGCTAAAATAACGATGGGATAATACGGCAGATTAACGGAATCTCGATATCCACTATTTTTAGCCGCAATTGCAATGCTCACTCTAAAATCTCTCACAGTATATTAAAGTTCGCACGTGGTTGCTAGCTCAACGTTCGTAAGAAGAATAAATCTTTGTCCCGCCTCGTGACTCTAGACGCTCTCTCTGCCCATCGAATCCTATAGATGAGCGCACCTCACATCTAATTACCTCCTTTCGCGCGCCATCTATTGCGCGAATCTTACAGTTTCGGCCAACCTGACACTGTTGTTCGACCCCGAACAACCATACAATTTCAAAATAAAACGCTTTACAATCCTTTAAATAGCTTTGAAATCTAACAAAATATACATATTTTTTTCTATAAAATTATTTCAAAAATCAAACTAAAAATTATTTTTTTCACAATTTCTGTTCTTAACTTAACTATATACAATGTAAATTAAAATTTATTCGCTTAAATTTTGTGGGTGGGATTGCGACTCATCATCGGTTTCCTTATTTACATTATCATCTGTCCCTTCCGCGTTTGCGTCATTTTCTGATGCAGTATCTTTAATTCGAATCCAAGGCTTTATTTTATCTGCAGACAGAATTGTATTATACGGTTTCGACGATACGTTATATCCCGGTATGTCCGTAATTACAAAGCGATTTTTCTTTAAGATTGCTTTTACCTGGTACGGTCCTTTGTATTTTGGCTCTAATTTTGTATTTGTGCCTACTTTGTGTTGTAACTTTTTTACTAAAACAAAATCTCCTACCTTGTATTTCGTAATCTTTTTATGTCTTTTATCAAATTGTACTTTATTATATTCTTGTAATCTACGGTTGACGTCTTGTGCTGACAGTTGAGTGTTTATTCTTTGCTGAGAGTAATCTCTATCTAATTTTCGTAACTCGTCTATCACTGTACACAAATTTTCATCTTTTATTTTTCTTTGTTCAAAACCAAATAAAGCTTTGCTAGGGGTTGAATTTATAGCTTTGTTAAGTGTATTGTTGATAACATATTGGACTGATTTAATTTTCTCTTTCCATTCTGTTGGGTCTTTTACTATCTTAGCCAGGGTTGACTTTAAAAATCGGTTAACCCGTTCTACCTGTCCATTAGCCCACGGGGAAGCTACCGCAGTTAACACATGAGTGATTCCTCTTTCTGTTACAAAGTTTGCGAAATTTTTTGATGTGAAAGCTGTGCCCCTATCACTAATGATTCTCTTAGGATGTCCCAACAAACTGAAAACGATTTCCAAATAGTCCAGCACTTCATCTGTGCCTGTAGATTTAGTGGCGAACAGCCATACAAATTTAGTAAAAGCATCTATTATTATGAATATGTGTTTAAAATTATCTATAGTTTCTGCTAAGGGTCCAAAATGGTCTATATGTACCGTTTGAAAAGGAATTGTTTCTTTTTCGTAAATTAACATTTCTCCTTCTGTTTTCCCTGCCGCGATAGAATATGATAGGCACTGAATGCAGTTATCAATGTAATTTCTTACCTTGATTTTAAGATTTGGAAACCAATAATGACTCAAAATTCCATATAGAGTTTTGTCCACTCCTACGTGTCCTACTTCATCATGATACAGTCGGATAATGTTATTTACCATTGCTTCTGGAACCACAAACAACTCTTTATCTTTGTATTCTTTAAATAAAACTCCATCAATTAGTTTGAAAATTTTGCTGCCATATAATTCAATTTGTTCAGCAATTTCTTTTAATTTAGGGTCTGCTAACTGTTTAAATAAAAGTTCATCTTCTTGTGAAATAACATTAACCGTTAGTATATAACGACTTAGAAAATCTACATGCGTCATTTTATCTGACGACCTATGTACAAGTTCGAAATTGTAGTTTTGAAACGTTAAAGTCCACCTCGCTATTCGTGGATTTATATTTATTTTCTTCACCGCTAACGCTAATGCATTACAATCGGTTACGATTCGGAATGTTATTCCCTGTAGATAAACGTGAAAACGCTCTAACGCTTTTACAATGGCTAACGTTTCTAGTTCAAAACTATGATATTTTTTCTCCGGTTCATTTGTGGCTTTACTAAAATAGGCGATAGGAGCCATGTCGCCCGATTTTTGTTTTTGTAACAGTATTGCCCCGTATCCTTGATTACTCGCATCTGTTTGTAACTCTGTTTCCGCTGAGGGGTTATATATACGCAAAACAGGAAACGAAATTAATTCCCCTTTTAACAGATCAAACGCTTGCTTACATTCATCATCAAAATTAAAGATTTTATCCTTTTTCGTTAACTCGTGTAAAGGTCTTGCCTTTAACGCATAGTTTTTTATGAATTTTCTAAAATAATTTGTTAAACCCAAAAATCCTTGTACTTGTTTAACGTTTTGAGGATATTTAAAGTCGGTAATGGCTTGCGTATGACGCTTATTTAAAGTAATACCATTCGCTGATACGACATAACCTAAAAATTCAATCTTTCTTTTTAAGAACATGCATTTGGACAGATTTAGTTCTAACCCGTATTTTTTAAGAGTGATTAGCACTTCACGTAGAACTCGTAAATTTTCGGCTATCGTGGTTGAATGTATCAAAATGTCATCTATATAGAGCAAAATCTTACCACTACGCAGAAGTTCATCTAATATATAAAGAAGCCTTTTTTGAAATTCCGCAGGTGCCTCAGAGTACCCAAAGGGCATCTTCACATATTCATATTGACCGTAGGGCGTTGCGAAGGCGAAATACTTTGTATCATCCGGATGGATTTCAATCTGGTGGAAACCGTCTCGTAGGTCCAACTTTGTGAAGATCTCCTTTCCGTATAATTGATCCAACTGGTCTTCAATAATTGGAAACGGGTATTTCTGAGGGTTAATTCGTTGGTTTAACGGCCTCAGGTCTAGTACCATCCGTTCCCTTCCGTCCTGTCTGATAACTAAAACAACCCTCGCACAGTATGGTGAGATACTTGGTTTAATTATACCTCTTTTTAATAAACCGTCTGTAATTTTTCTTAACGTTTCCTTTTCATGAACAGACATCCTTCTGGGAGCATATCTGAAGAAAGAAGTGTCTTTTAAATGTACTCTAATTTTGTAATCATCCTGAACAATCTCGACCTCCAATTTCTCAATCTCATTTAACATATTAATTAATTCGTTTTTACTATTTGGATCCAAATCTGAATCCAGGCTTTCTAATACAATGTCTATCTTATCGGGTTCATTTATAACATTAATAGTTGAAATATTACTTATGATATTCTCCTGGATTTCAGGATGTTCAAAGACAAAATTCCCTTCTTGAAATATAAGTCTAATTTTGTTTTCTTTAAAGAATTCTCTGCCCAGAAGTATATCATAGTCCATTGTGCTGTCGTCTACGACCAACAAGGTTACATCACTCCACTCATTATGTGGTTTTCCTAAACAAATCTGATCTACAATCTTTCCGTAAATGGTTATTACTGAACTATTCACGCCTTTCAAACTCAAACGTTTACTAACTTGTAATAATTTGTTATTAAAGAAATGTTTTTCAAAAATGGATTTTTTAATCAAACTTACTGGACTGCCCGTGTCCACTAATGCAAAAAAACAATTTTCGTGGTTTCCTAAACTAAAAACTGAGACGCAGGGCGAACCCTTTTCTACCAGATGAATTCTGCCTGATAATTCCAGCGTCGCAGCTGATGACTCCTCTCCGATTTGTACTGCTTCGGTGGAATCCTCGTCCTTCGCCGATAGTTCTTCCATCAACAGATTAAGCGTTGGCGCCGGTTCCGCTTTCTTGGAGCGGCAGGTGTTGCTTCCGTGCCCCTTCTCCCCGCATTTGAAACAGGTCATGTTGGCCGTCCGGCAATCCTTCGCCAAATGACCTATACGCTGGCAGTGGTCACATCTCTTGTCCGTTTTAGTTAAAAATTTCGGAGTCTCTTTGGCCACCGACTCAGATTCCGGAACCACGCTGTCCTCGGTGATTCTTCTGATGTGTTCGATGAATTCTGGGATACTGGTCGCCCAGGTATTCAGCGCAAATTTTCTCAGCGCGGGATCCTTAACCCCGTCGGCTAAAAGTTCTACCTTTTCTTTCTCTGTCAGCTTAAGGAGTTGCATTAATTTTAACTTATCCTCAGCATAATCTGCGAATTTTTCTGATTTGGACTTCCAAATACGGCTGCTTACTCTTGCCAGGGTTGTGGTTACTGTCTCCGTGCGCTGGAAATACGCCCGTATTTGCCGCTTGAAATCGTCCCAAGTGGCTACTGTACTTACTTCTTGGCGATTGTACCAGTTCAGAGCCCGTCCACTCAATTGATTTACTGCCGCCATTACTAGTACTTCTCCACCGATTTGATGTATTTGACCGATACTGTCTATCCTTTCTAACCAGGTTTTTATGTCGTCTTCCTCCGAACCTGCGAAGGTCGGTATTAATTTGGCGGTGAATTTTATTTGACTCCAATTTTGAAGAGCATTTGATTGTGAACTCGTGCTTGGAGTGGGGGAAGGACCCGCAATTTGTCTTGTCGTTTCTCGTCGCAGTAGCGTCGAATTGTTGGCTTCCAACGCCTGTAGAACTGCCTGCACTATGTCTTGAATATTGGCCGAGGCCATGTGACCGGACGTTGGGTCCTGACTTGCTGGGAGTGACCCTATGCTCCTTGGGTTCTGAGCATCTTCCTCTTCCATCGTTCGGTCATCCAAAGTTGTCGGCCCTGTGATCGTTATTGATTCCGGCCATCCATTTCTTTCGAAATGGTCGGTCAAACGGTCAAACAATACCACTCGCGCACCTTTAATATCTAGGTTGTGTTGTCTACCTAGCTCACGTAAGCCTTCAATGTTCAATTGTTCTAGTTGCACGCGGTTCATGACGACCTTTTCTTCTCGAACGTTCGATTATGAATTTGGCCGCTTCCGGCAACAGTTTTTCTGTCAACGAATGTAAATATGGCGTCTTCCGGCAACAGTTTTTCAGACACCGAATTTAAAGATGGCGTCTTCCGGCAACAGTTTTTCAGACACCGAATTTAAAGATGGCGTCTTCCGGCACCAGTTTTTCAATTATACTGATTGACACCCGTGACTTGAAAAAAATTTTTTTTTTTTTTCACGCACAGCTTTTAATTAACGTTCACTGATAGCGCGATCCGATCACTCCAGGGTATGGAGAAAACTTTAGACCGATTAGTTCCCGGCACTTGGGACTGTATCCCACTTCTGAGAAATACTGTAAGGTATTGTAAGGTATTAAAGTAGTTGTTTGTCAGGATGTTAGGTTGGATTCTTCCAGGTTTATTCGACAATAGCGTTTTCGCGAAATACGCAGTTTGTAATAAGTCACAAGTATTGGATAACACGTACGCCTTCACGTTACGAAAGATTTAAGCACGGTGGAGCACTTGCTCTCGAGTACATAAATTGACACGCACTTCGTGATTTATGATGCCTCGATTGGCTAAAATAACGATGGGATAATACGGCAGATTAACGGAATCTCGATATCCACTATTTTTAGCCGCAATTGCAATGCTCACTCTAAAATCTCTCACAGTATATTAAAGTTCGCACGTGGTTGCTAGCTCAACGTTCGTAAGAAGAATAAATCTTTGTCCCGCCTCGTGACTCTAGACGCTCTCTCTGCCCATCGAATCCTATAGATGAGCGCACCTCACATCTAATTACCTCCTTTCGCGCGCCATCTATTGCGCGAATCTTACACTACCGCAGCTACGACCGTTGCTTGGAAACAACCTTTGCGCAACTGAACTACTAGTTTCGCGCAAAACTTTGAACTCAAATTTCTCGAAAACGAAGGCCCATTTTGATAAAACCTTTAAGGGTTTTGTAACACTAGGTGTGTACTACAATGTCCACCTAGTCTCATTCCAAAACCGAGTGCAGCGCAGGTGTGCCTTCCCCTTGTGAGCGGCACTGGACGCGGCCACCGCCATTGACAACCACTGCCGGCGCCGTGTGTAACTGACCAAAATTCTGATAAGTAGTTTATCCATTCATCATGGCGATGAAAAGAATCCATTTACTTCCTTGCTATCAAATATCTTCTTTCCACATCACAAACACTTCCTCTCTACTGTGCAAAAATAAAAAGCACACGAAGGTGCTTATATAATAATAATAAATCAAATTGACCAATCTGATCACGATATGTATTATCGTTCACTTACTGCCGACACAAGAAGTGAATGATGACAGTGTGTATGTATTTTATTACAAAACGACGGATCGGTATCGATACAATTGTACTTCGAAAAATAACAAACATATTCATTAATTTATAGAGATCTAAGTAGCAAAATACCCGTGCTTCGCTACGGTTTAAATTAGCCTTCCCCTTCTCATTTCATTTAACATTTAATTTTAAAAGTAAGTGCAGCGCCGCCTGCTCGTGGATTTTTGAACTATTCCATAGCCTATAGCAGTCTCATTAAAACAAAGATTCTTCTGCTATATGATTCATCGAAAGCGGTTCAGTAGTTTTAGAGTTTTGCGATTCCAAACATACATACATACATAGCACGAACATTTTTATATAATGGTATAGATCAACTACTGTTCACTAACAGACAAATCGTTTCATGTTCATACAAACAATAATTTCAAAGAAATATTGTATGAAAAGGATGCTTATAAAAGAACTTATCCTGCTTGCGGAAGTAATTGCGGGTCACCGCCATCAGCTGGAATAAAAATTGAAGCTAAATTTCCTTAAGTATTAGTGCGGTTATGGGTTGGACTAGAATAAATATCATGCGTTGAAGATTCACAAAATGACGGCATTCTAAATTTGAAATCGTGTAAAAAATTTGTGTTTTTTATTAATAACGGTATGAATATTGTAGATATTGTCATAGTTCTAGTTCATACAATTGAGGGTTATGTTTTCTACAATCTCTAAAAATTTCGTATCGGTAGCTTCGTTAGTTTTCGAAATATCACTTTCGCAAACTTGAAAGATGTAGTTCCGAGAAAAACGGCTTTAAAGTATTTATACTGATTATTCTACACAACTTACAAAATTGGTGAGTATTGTCCGAAGGTCAGTGAACATGTATGTATAATTTGTGAATAATCCACCCGGTAGGTTATACAGGGACAATTTCGGGAGGCGGACAATTTTGAGCGGACGAAATCGATAAAGGTTTAAACGCAAAGGCTTGCGACAGCTTTAGAAACAATTCACTTTTTTTTCACGTAGAAAATTAGAAACAACTCGTATACGAATTGCCAAAATATTGAATTAATTTTAAAATTGTCTCGACTCTTTTAAATTATTAAATATTATCAAATATTTCACGGAAAGGGCGGCAGATCTTGTTAGCCCAGGGGCCCCAAATATCCAAATCCGTCCCTGAGGCTATTCGCCATAAACTCCTAAAAAGACACCCATTGTCTTTCGGGCCTCCGAAGGAGAGACCCTCTACTCGAGTTTCACGGTCGTTACGTTTCAGCGTGAGGAGAAAATGAAGGGCCGACAGTTGACCGTTTAATTGGGTTTAACGCTACGTGGGCTGTGTTGCCGTAATCGTTCACCGCTGGTTTAGCGATACGGTCTTATCGGATGAATCTCAACACTTATTTTCCCTTTTCCCGCGGTATGTTAATAACGGTCGAATCGCGCCAGTGGTTCTCCGCGATTACGTGCCGGTTGCTGCAACGCGATAAAAGCGTTATTGGCCTCCATGCCTGCCCGTAGGAACGGAAAAGTGAAATCGCGGTCGCAGGTAGGGGTCGTGGAGTAACATGAAATCGATTATCGAGGAAATTACCATAATATCGCTGACGCTGAATCAGTGCTCATTAAGGCGGGAATAAATTCGCCGTTTAAATAAAATCATTGTAACCGTGAACGGTATTGTCGCCGTTGCGCCCATCTGCAAGCTATAATGGCACCTCCATTATCCGAACTAATAGAGAGACACGACTGCTCGAACATTCTGGGATAACAGAACGCTCGTGTTTAGAATTCTATTTTATTTATATTCCAGGTAAAGTAACATTCCAATGAACAGTAACAAAACTGAGGTAATACGAACAAGTGATTTTATTAAAAAAATGTGTCCTTTAAATACAGGGTGCATTTAAGGAGGCATTCGGCACTGAAAAATAATAAAAAAAGCTTGTATAAACATATTTGCAATTTGACCTGGTTTCTGAGTTTTAGCGTGTTTTGTATTACAGTGACTCATTTATTAATAAATCAGCGCTCGATTGGCTATAAATAACGCTGGATATCTTACGTATGGCCTTGCTGACTGTTTTGTAAACATTATCTTGTAACGTTTCATGAATCAGCACAGTTCGCTCTACACGGGAAAAGGTTTTTACCGTTGAAAACAGTGTTTGTCATATGTACACTGATCAGATGAGTGCTCGGGCACCGTGCGGTAACGTGCTCAGCACCGTCGCTGACGGTGCGCAGCACCGATATTTTCGGTGCTCGCGCATCGAAAACAACGACGAACGGCAAGCACCGAAACTGTCGGCGCTCGCGCATCAAGAGCGACGGTGCTCGCGAGCATTCATCTGAACAGTGTATGACAAGCACTGTTTTCAACGGTGAAAACCTTTTTCCATGTATGAGTAAGGATCCCGCGTGCTCGGTTTCGATCCCGAGAATTAGTCCCGTTACGCACTTCCGACAAGTTGCCGGCGAAAAGCCTTCGGTGGAATATTTCTAGGACTATAAGGATCAAAATAAACCGTAAAAAAAAATTTTTTTTTTCATTCAAAAAAATGATCATACAAGGATCAAAATAAACCGCCCAATTTTTTTTTTTGATCCTTATATGACTTTTTTGTTTATTTTGATCCTTATATGATCTTTTTTTTTTGTTTATTTTGATCCTTATATGATCTTTTTTTTTTGTTTATTTTGATCCTTATATGATCTTTTTTTTTTGTTTATTTTGATCCTTACATTAGTTTTTGGACCGTCGAAAAAATCGATTGTTTTTTATTTTGATCCTTAGTCCTATAAATATTGCACCGAAGGCTTTTTGACAAAACTTAAAATTAGCTCAGTTAAAAAAGTTTTTAACCGCGTTTTTCTCAAAACGAGGTTGTCGTACATTTCCGCCGCGATTTAGAAAATAGTAATGACGCGATTGCCTTCAAACTTGGAACATATGGTTAGAAAACGTAGTTTTCGTCTGAACTACGTGTATTTACTTCCGATGCCATTTTCTATTTGTTTCAGGGGTTAAAAGGACAACAATTTTGTAAAATTCGCATTACTTCGCGTTGATCCGCCGTGATCTTGAAAATTATTGTTCAAATTAAATATCCGTAGTTCAGACGAAAACTACACTTATGTAGATTGTAAATCAATTTTATTATCTGATTTCTGACCATTCGTTCTTCCGGCAGGATGGCAGAAAGACAAACAAAAAATCTTTTTTAAAAGTTCAATAATTGTACTTTAATAATATATACGTTTGAATGGCAAACAATATATCTATTCTAGAAAAAAAAATATTAAAAAACTGCTCGTTATACAGGATGCTTCGCCTAAATTTATCACTTAAAATAATTCTGCTATAAGTATTTAAAATTTCATTAATGTGTTTCCTACAAAAGTTGCGTAATTTTGTGGGGGCAGACGTATAGTAGTGATAATTTTATTCTGTTGGGCAGGGTTAATGAGATGCAAAGGTCAACTTTGTTTTTATAATGGAATGCTGTATTTCATTTGTCGGTATAGCTACTTTAAAGGCAAATTCAGTGGCCTACAACAATAAATCCTTCGAGCTCACTAAAGATCCTTTAATAACCATATAAAAAACAAGCTCCATCTCATCAACCCCTCCCAACAAAATAAAACTATTGTTATACTTTACGCCGGCTCCCACTAAACTATGCAACTTTGATAGAAAACATTTCTCTGAAATTTTAAATATAGCAGAAATATTTCAGGTGATAAAGTCAAATGAAACACCCTGTATGAATACAAGTTTCTATAAAACAAATTTCGCTGAAACTCAGAAACAAGGTTTATATATTTATATGAACTTTTTTTATCGTTTTCTTGTGCTGAACCAACTCCTAAATTGCATAAGCTTTTTGACCCTTGCATTATTTATTAAATATTCTTGTGCCTCGAAATATAATAATATAAGCTTGCTTCCTAATATTGCAAATAATTAGAAAGCTCTTGAAAGCATTTATAGCGCTAGGTGCCACATATTCTCTAGAATTTATCAGCGGTCTTACCACTTTGATCATAATTAATTTCGACGAGTATAAATAGCTATATGTATAATAAGTAAAGGGGAGGAACGTTCTGTGAAAAAATATCCGTTTTTGATAACCAAACGTTGAAGTAGTAGAGCATTTAGGTACTAAGGTATTCAAATGTCGAAGGTTTGGATAGAGAAGTCACTTTTAACGATCATCGAGGATACTTAAAGTGTGTATGTGCCCGTGAACGCCCTCTGAATAGAAACGTTCATTTAAAAACGGCTGATCGATCGAAGACGTACAGGAAATCCTATTTTGGTTCGCTTAACAACTTTGTTTAAAGCTAACTGTGCCACGGCTTATAAGATTAGGTCGGATTAGGTTGCGTAATTGTATAGGGTGAGCTGTAGGATATGTCGTGAACCACTTTCTTCGAGACCATTGCAGATAAAAATAGAATTTCTTCTACATACTTTATTGTTAAGTGGGGCTTGTCGTAACTCGCGATGGATAATCGTCGAGTTATTGAATTAACTTGTGCAACGTGTTAGAGAATTATGGTAGGAAACTTTTTGAGTAACTTTCGGAGCTCCTAAGAAACGCACGTCTAAAAATAAATGGCTTTAAAAGTCACTCAGATGTTCCCTTCTAAATTTATTTAATTGTTGGTGCAGCTGTCTTATTAGGAAATGAATATTAATTTATATCAATATACATTTAAAATAAGCTGCATGCCCGCTTTCAGTAGCAATGCGGAAACAAAATTAATACGCGTTGACTAATTGTTTCTGACACTTGCCCAGCTGGTAGTGTTGGATAAACATGGTAGAATGTCAAAGGAATGTCACAGGGGATATCAAAACGAAAATACTCCACTTCTAAAATAATTTTAGTAGCCACCGAAAATGGGTTTTGCTTATTATATAATTTACTTCATAAATGCATAACTAAGTATAGGAATTAAACGACCTCAATTCGATTCTAATAATCTAATTTTTATCCACGGCAGCGAATACTCTAAAAGAGACTTTTGCATACATTTCGGTTAAAAATATCTTAGGCAGCCAACGCAGCAAGTAAGAAATAGATAGTTCAACTCGGCATCTGAATGAAAAACAAATTGTTAACGTCTATAAAGCAGCTTTACATCCGGGGACAGTGAGCAAACATGCTATTTACGGTGTAGGCCAGTTCTATTCCCATCCGCGTGATTGATGGCGAAAAGATAAACGTCTGTCGACGTTTATCACAAATTTCTGGATTTTTTTTATGCAAACGAGGACGTCGTCGAGCAGCAGATCTGTCCGTCGTATCTTCATTGAGAATTCCGCGTAGTAATAATCAGCCGATATAGTCGTCCATTTTGTTCAGGGTGTCCGCATTGTAAACGTAATAAAATATGCGGAATTTATCGACGCGGCTATCACGCGTCTATACATACACGGCCTCAATTTGCGCATAAATTATTATTACATTGTCGCGATACGAACGGCCTGGGAGCGTGTTCTTTCGTCCCTAAAGATTGTCTTTGTCACGGGTGTTACTCGTTGGGCAACGAACGTTAGGTCAGTGCAATAATTCGTTCGCTCACCGTCAGGTGATGTACGGAAATGTCTTTTCTTACTACACCTGCTTGAACTTTTACCAGAAAAGTGGAAAAGGGTTTATTTTTAATTTAATTAAATAAACATGTGGGTAATATATTTTCAGTTTTAATAGAGACTTTGGTTTAACATAGCGATGAACTTTTGCCCCGCCCTAATATGGTATATAACTATATATCGCCTGTAGAAATACCGTAAGGTAAGGTGACCATTTTTTTCTTCAGGTTTCCGGGGACGCGAGATAATTTTTTTTAGGGACCACCTCTACTCCTCGTGGACTCGGTTACTGTTAAGTTCTTCGAGGAGACGAGGAAGGTGCAATAATGACACAGTGTACACAGTATTAACTAGACTCTAACTTTAATAAAGATAATAAGGGGTACACGAATATGGCGTGTCGTATGAATCGGCTAGCGGCCATGTTGCGACTGCCAGGCCCCGGATGCAAGCGGGCCTCCACCATGCGCCGCAGCGCCCTCTGGCGATGCTGCGCAATACCCAACAGTTACGCTGTTGCCAAATTAGTAGACTTTTGATAGCACACTCGGTGGCTTCGGTTTCATATTGATTATTTGGTAACTTTAAAGAAGAACTGCAGAATCGGGGACTAGTAAAAGCCTTTTCACACGAGTTACTTTACTTCTGTGATGGGCCACGAATATTTCGCATATACTCACTTGACAGAGCTGATTCAAAAATTAGAACTATGTGAATACATTCGAATTACCAGTCACAAATGTGTCTCGTGTGAAAAGGCCCTAATGCTAAGGCAGGAAGCCTCTGCATGAATCCTTGCATAACAACCTTGTTTAATTGTTTGGTATCAAGTGTGCTGGCTGTTGACAGACGCGAGGTGTAATCATTTAATATCCCAGACCACACGTTTACAGCGAATCGATACTGGAAGCTATTCTGTATCGTTTCGTGTAGATTTCCACATGCTTACTAATAAAAATATAAAAAATTGTGGCTACCTATCATCGCTGGTAAGCTGAGCTTTCATAAACAGAGTGCGCGAGAGTGTGTCTCCGTGTGCGTATCAACAAGTGTATTGCTTTACTTCCATGACGCAGAGGAAGCAGTATTCCTCAAAACTCTGCGTGTACTTAATTGCGAAATCGAAAGCAATGGGAGTCTCTGCGAATCTTCAACCGCGGCGCGGCGCTGCTCGTCGCCATTGCAAAAACATTGCACGAATGCAATATCGGTGTAGGTATTCTGCATTTGGAACCGCACGAGGCATCCCGCGCAGTGAATAGGAATAGGGTAGCCAAAAAGTAGAAACAGACGGAACATCCTACATCTTCATCAGCAGCTGGCAGATTGGATATTCAGACTTCTGAGTATAGAATGCTTATCTCGATAATGGATGAAAGTAAACCTATACTATGTACGATCATTTTGCATCAGGATAATCTATATAGCATGCTGCAAAATTCTTGCCGTCTGCCTTGCAGGATGCACCGTATTTGTGATGTACGGTAAATCCCCGTTATGAGCCCGTTTTTACGTCCCGTCGACAACCCGGCGACTATCCCCACCATTTCTTGGAAGCCTGCGGACGAGAGTGAGAACCCGACAACGAGCAAGAAGACCCAAAAGAGTCGACACGAAGTTGCCGTCGGGTACGAAAGAGAGAAAGAGAGAGGAGAGCGGCGACTGGCCGCGCGGAATCATGTCCGCAACCCACTATGAGCCCGCCGCCAGCCCCGCTCGTCGGGCTCATAACGGGGATTTACTGTATACTTGCTTGTTTCTTACGTCCGATAACAGTCAAGGTAGAATTAGTTTCACCATCGTTTCTACAGCTGCAGAATCATGAAATTCGGCTGGTAGTCTGCCTTAATCTTAAATATCTACAATGCAATTGTAGGAAAATGTGAATTAGATACAGCGACAGGAAAAAGTAGTCATGCCTCCAGTCTCTCGATTTTAAGAAGTTAATCAAAAAATAGAGCAAAATAACTTTTTATAGAAACCCGTAAATTAAAAGTTATCTACACTGCTGGGCAAAATTAAAGGATCACTAAAATTTCCCGAAAGTTTTGGTCATTTTCAAGTGGCTACATCTCTGCGAAAAAGGGCCATAAAAAATATTTAAAACAGCATTTTAACGCTTGAAATTCGAGTTTTTGAATCAAGGACTTAATTCTTTTTGAAAAAATGAATTTTCAAAAATTTCTGTCAGGTTCGAGAGTATGTACTGTAGTAGTCGCAGAGCTGGGCAAAATGTAATCTAGTTACAAATTACACATTACGATTAAAATGCAATTATGTAATTGATTACACATTATATTCTGTAATCGTTATTTTAGATAGTTGACAAAATATTGTGGCCAACTGTGGTGCAACAGGAAGCACATATAAGAATAGAGATGCTCCCTAATTCTATACCGTCTGATTTATTGCTTCTTACAGATGGCGCTAATGTATGAATACTCTTCTTTACCTGTTTTCGCATTCCACTGCGGTAGAAATTTTATATTCTGTAAGAAATTGTTCCTCCCCCAATGAAACACATACTTCCCGAAAGTTAACCTTCTTTTCTGAAAATCTTTTGTTGGTTTCTCTTTTGCGTCACTATATACCTATACACTAACTCACAAAAATATATCCACCCACCCCATACGACTAAGTTATTTAATCATACAAGTAATGTTCAATTCAGAATTACCCAAATTTATATTGGTATAAACCTGGGTAAATATATTTTTAGTTAGTACCATCTCCCAAAGAAATGCTCAAAAAAAATTTGCTAGGATAATGGAACAAAATAAGTTCGAATTTCAAAATTAGTCGAACGTATGCATAATAAATTAAAGCTTAAAATAAAATAGCAGGAGTATTATAAGAATATTAACTAACTGTAATTACGTTTATTTAAATTAAGTATTGAATTTGAGCAAATATTTTTTGCACGACCTTCGCTACTTCCGCAGATAATAATACTTTTTTAAATAAACTGTGCACAATTTTTCAATTTAATGCACCAAAAAACAAAGTAATATTAATCAAGGTTTATATTAATATGAATTATAATAGCGAATTCTTACTTTAAAACTTAGAGCATATCCTATACATGGAGGGGTCATTGAAAGCTTGAACTGTCGCCAACATGGTGCGAGAGAGAAAGCATCGTACGAACTGGTGCGAGAGAGTGAATAGTACAGATTCTCTCTCTCGCACCAGTTCGCACGATGCTTTCTCTCTCGCCCGATATCGGCGCATGCGCATTACAGTCGATTATTCCCCTATACTTCACTCTCTCGCACCCGTCCGCACGATGTCGGTCGGCAACTGAATCCACAGGAGAGAAGTGGCCATGAGACCTCCATGTATATATGCTCTAAGCTTTAAAGTCGAGTTGATGTATGAAATATGTTACATACAGATCAATCATTTCAATCAAAGATTTCAACCGTTTGATAATGATGCGTTTTAGTCAGTCGGTCCTACCAAAGCAGCGTAGTTACAACGAGCCGTGAAAACAAGAATTTTCGTCCAGCAAGGTGCTGGCCGTCCGAGGTGTTTAGAGAGTCTCGAGAGGGCAGACTTCATAGAGAGACTTCAGAGAGTTGAACGAGTTTCCAGAGTTGTAGGGAGTTATAAATTTTCACGTTAAATCACTTCATCCATCCACCAGCCAGACCTGAATCCCTTTAAGTAGGAATCACTAAAAAATTACCATTCCGCGCGGCTTGTAAATTCTCGCGCCAGGTGGCGTGTTCAAGAACTGCCTCTACTCAAGTAACAACGTATTTACACTGATCGTTATAGTATGTTAGACGACGATAGGTCAGCGACACGGCGAAGTAGCTGCGTAATGCATAAACCACAAATGGCCTACTTCGATTTTCGAACGTCTTCATGCGCGAGTATGCACGTGTATACGCGAGAGTGCAGTGTAAAGACTGTTCGAACCAGAGCACGGATCACCGACTCTTATTTACAATGATAATAATCACAGAAGCTAGAACATCCTTGATGGAGCGACATAGGAATATCACGTTGCCGGGAACATTATCAAGACATTATCCTGCCGCTGATAAAGCAATTAACTGTAATTTTCGTCGGCCAACCGCCGCGATGCTATAGAAATGATTACAACCTGCTATTTTTATGTCCGCCGCGTTCCACCCGACCTGGCCTGAATAGGCGCGGTACCCTCCTTCCTGAATTATGCCTGATGTTCTTAGCCTCAAGGCCCAGTGCATAACTGTCGCCCCAGGCTTTCCTCGATACCGTTTTCTCCCTGGCTTGCCCGAGAATTGCTCCCTTCGAGAACAAACAGTGCAGGTTCGATTACACTCGAATAAACTGCGCCTCTCAATCGGAACGCTTTGAAGGTGGCTGTACGCCGCGGCACAATAGCCATCCATTTCGCGCGATTGATATCAATCTCGAACGATGATTCAGACTGATAAACATCCTGTTACTTCAAGAATCCCCCAAAAAACAACCGCATTTTAAAACATTGACAAAAAAATTTTGCTTTACAAAACTATTGATATACACAATTTGCGCCAATTAAAATATTGGCTATTTATACAAAGAAAAAATATATTAAACAATATAATCCCCCAAAAAACAACCGCATTTTAAAACATTGACAAAAAAATTTTGCTTTACAAAACTATTGATATACACAATTTGCGCCAATTAAAATATTGGCTATTTATACAAAGAAAAAATATATTAAACAATATTAAGCAGATAAATTTAAAAACAATAAATTTTTTAATACGAAAAAAATATTTACTCAAAATACTTGGCGCTGCGACCCGAATTGGTGTTACTAAACAGAATAAATATGTATATAAAATGCAATAAACTATTTCTTTATTTCTTGTGCGTGCGTACGTGTTTATGTGTATGTACATGAATTTGTATTTTAGTTTTTACGGGTGTTTTTTTTTAAATTAATACTTAGACAAATACCAATTTTTTCGATTTCGCAGCGCCAAGTATTTTGAGTAAATATTTTTTTCGTATTAAAAAATTTATTGTTTTTAAATTTATCTGCTTAATATTGTTTAATATATTTTTTCTTTGTATAAATAGCCAATATTTTAATTGGCGCAAATTGTGTATATCAATAGTTTTGTAAAGCAAAATTTTTTTGTCAATGTTTTAAAATGCGGTTGTTTTTTGGGGGATTATATTGTTTAATATATTTTTTCTTTGTATAAATAGCCAATATTTTAATTGGCGCAAATTGTGTATATCAATAGTTTTGTAAAGCAAAATTTTTTTGTCAATGTTTTAAAATGCGGTTGTTTTTTGGGGGATTATATACTTGGCGCTATTTTTGTACCTTTTTTTTAAAAAAGGTAATTTTGTGGGGATTTCACTCTTTTTGTAGATTTTATTGATGACCAATTATCTAACTGGCGCAAGTAGGTTATTTATTTACTATCATTTTTTGTAAGAACAAAATATAAAGATCTTTAGCGCCTCTGGGCCATTGCCTTTTTTTAATTTGCACGTCATCTGCTTCAAACCAACTACTAGTCATTCCTTCTTCTTTACATAAACTGGTGTAATGGCCATCCTCAATACTTGAACCACTATGAATTATAGCATTCATTATTTTATACGATTGTCCAGCTATCAATACTTTGGTTGTGGGAATACTAGTTATATTAAATTTACGTTTTGCTTTGACTATTTTATCACCTTGTAATGAAAATAATAGTAATCGAATAATAACTATATCTTTCGTCAATATTATTTCATTCTTAAACATAACATAATTTCCTGTACACTGTTCACATGATCCGTTATCTGAATCATGCCATTGTGAAACTGTAACATTTAATAAATCATTAAGATTATAACTTTTTTTTTTCAAATTGTTAATGGGTATTGAAACAACCAAATTATCAGAAGTAATTCTTTTTGTATAATCACAAGATTTACATCGAGTAGTAGAAGTTACTTGATGCTCTACCAATTGTCTTATACAATCATATTTTGTGCACAGGATTATAAGAAAATCGAATACATCTCGTTTTACGTTTTTTGAAAAATGTTCTCCTAAACTTTGCCGTACTGTATATGTATTTAAATTGCGTATTCCACATTCATATCGAAGCATTAAAATTTTCAAATCATTTGATGAATCATTACAATTAAACAATTGTTTTCTTATTGCACTTAAATGCATTAAACATTGTAACACAGCATTTGCATAACATGAAGTATTATCTGTATTTTGAAGACCATGTAAAACCCAAGAAACATTTTTTTGAAATTTTTTTTGAGTTTGACAAATTTCTTGGACAGAATCAATTACTTTTGTCAACATCCATGGAACATCTTTCACTTTCGAATAGCGTTTTTTTGAAACAGTAATAATGTCCGCGTCTGGTTTGTACTTAGTTCTTAGCCGATTATATTCCCTAATAGCTTTTTCGTCAGCTATTACTGACGAAGGATCATAATTAATCAAATGCAACCCTTCTGAAGACGTTACTCGTGATAATGCAACATAAGCTTGACCATAAGTAAATATAGAGTTGCCTATGTCCATAATAGCACTTTGTAAACTCAAACCTTGACTTTTATGAATTGTGATTCCATAACTTAGACACAATGGAAATTGTTTTCTAATAACAAATGCTCTATCCACTACTTCAAATTTTACGCTCACTCTATCAATGAAGTACTCTAATCCCGATGGTAGAAGGAGCTTAATTTTCTCTACATAATCAGATGACATATCTTGTACAACAGAAATTACCTTAGCTATGGTACCATTCACAAGACCCAAAGTAGCATCAATGTTACGCCTTATCATAACGTTTGCTCCAATCTTAATTACAATTTCCTTTGAAAGTCCAGCAGTTTTTGAATTTTCGTCATCAGTATTGGACAATACTTTTGATACTTTCTTTCTCACATACGGAATACAGTCAATCGTATCTTCGGCAATTAATAATATCTCTTTCGTTGTAATGCGTTTTAACATTGCAGCATTTAGAACGTCACACATATTACGAGTAGGCAATAAACAAACAATGTCTAACGGAAAATCATTAATAAACTGGCATAATTCGTTTAATCTGAGTTCAAACGAATCCCCAGTAAAAGATATTTTTCTTTTCCCAAGAATCTCGCAATCAGATTTTGTCACTAGACCAATACGAATTCTTGACAACAACTGTCGATAAGAATCATCCCCTTGCTGGCGCATGTTGATCGTTAACTCATCATAATCAAATAATGTAGTCCATAAGTTAACAGCAATTAAAGAACCGACATATTTGTTAATTTTATCATTTGATAAAGGTACAAAAATTTGGTCTTCGTGTACAGGGGGTAATTGAAGCAGATCACCAAATAATAGGACGTGCTTATGACCAAACCAACCGTCTTCACAATCATTGGTATCAAATATTTCCGACAATCGGAAATGTATATACATTAAAGTTAAATTGGATATCATTGACACTTCATCAATCACAAATAGAACAACATCTTTGAGATTTGCTCGTAAAACTTTTAAAACATGATCTGATAATTGTTTATACTTTGGCGTTAGGCCATGTTCAACGGGTAATTGAAGCAATCTATGAATTGTCAAACCGTCTATATTAAACGCTGCTATACCAGTTGGTGCCGCTACAGCGGTATCTTTGTTGAGATGTTGTTTTATCCAACACTTAATGGTTTTAATTAAAAAACTCTTTCCTGTTCCACCTTCTCCGCTAACAAACAATCGTAATATCGAATTATCTGACCTTACAGTATCAATGACTCTGTGGAATACTCTTTTTTGGTCGGCATTTAATTTTGCTATCATTACAGACACATCAAATTTTTCATCCGTTTTATTACCAAGATCCCTAAAATCTTGCATTGCTTCACCAGCTTCTACATTTTGAGCTCCTATCGGATTGTCAGGGTCATCCTGAGACACGATTTTTTGTAATTCTTCATCTAATTGCCGAACAAACTCTTGTGCAGTTTCAAACGCTTTTTTCAAATCTTCTAGTTTTTCGTGATATTGTAATGCTTTCGTAAGATGTAGTTTAACTTTATGAAATGCTTCCATATAAGTTTCACAACTATTTTTAAGATCCTTTAATTCCCGCCATGGTTTAAACATAAGCAACAAAGAAAAGAAATAATCTTCTGGTCGATTATTAACATTATGTCTATAATGATTAATTAGACATCCACGTTGTCGCCGTTTAAGATAATGACTATTATCTAATTTATAATATTCAATATTATTTTTTTTCGGTTTGTTTGTCGTGATATCATACCATTGTGCGAATTCATAAAGAGACACAGATTCTAATTCTCCAGATCTATTTGGATAATAATTATCTATTAGTGATGGACAAAATATATCTGTAGATTCACCATCAAGAGCTTCAATTTCTTGACGACTTTTCAATTTCCTCTGCCGTATAGAATTAACATCTAACCATTTAATAGTTGTATTTCGATCAGTTCCATATAAAGGCATACCTAGCAATGTATCAGCAGCCTCCAGAGCTCCACATTCTCTATTGCTTATGGATCGTAAAGCAAAATTCCAAAGAACACTTGCCAATGACTTATTTTTATTATTTATACTATTTGCAAAATCACAATCAGACAGTTCACTTTTCCCTGCTTTATTCAAATATTTAGTAACGTACCAAGTGAGCAGTGTCGATTTTTCTCCAATAAACTGTATATCCATATTACCTTCCCACGCAGCGAGTATGACAGGATTATAATCATTAATATCAACTTCATTCTTTGTTCGTGGAAGATCGTACAATCTACTTTTATGTTTTAAGTGTTTTCTACCTGCTATCGAAGTTGCCACGTCTCTTATATTTAGTGTGTCAGTAACAGGACGTGGAAACCCAAAACGACACCTACGAATAACTTTAGATCCTTTTTTTTTAGCACGAAGACAATAATCATTATGTTTGTGTCGTTGGTGCGTATTTACACGTCTGTACAATAATGGCGAAATATTTTCATGTGGCAATTTGCAGCTTATATATTGTAAAATAAATTTAGAGACTTCTTCAATAGAAGATTCGCCGAAAATTGGTGCACCTTCAATCCAGATTAATAAATGAAAATGTTGTATACCTCTACCTTGATATTCTCGTCGCCAGAAATAGTGTATTACTTTACCAATCGGAGAATCTTCTGAACTAATAAAAGCAAGCATTGCTCGAAATTTATTATCCAGAAATCTCGATGTTGATACAGGATCTTTTGCTACAAGTAAACTAGTGGTTAACGAAGAGTCTTGCCAACCATTTGCGTCACGAATATATTCACCTAAATCGTCCCATAACCATTCACTAGGACTTAACGTTAGAAACCATGTCGCTGGTCCGTAATGTTGTGCCATACAAGATAAATCACTTCTCGGTCTACGCCAATATTGTTCCGTATTTCGAAGCGAAGAAAAAATAGAATTTAAGTTGGACTCCAACGCTTCTTTCGACATAGCCTCTAAATACTCCGCAGCTGTGTAACGTAATCGTGTATCAGTTATATTCATTTTATGATATATTCCACGACGTAACTGACGTATATTCGCGTTATTTAACAAATAAAACAAATATTGTTGATTTAATCTAAATTGTGGATGCTTAGATGTCAAACGACATTTAATAAATTCGTGCTCTTGAAGTTTGATCGGTCTACTATCATCACATTGTCCATTAGAACCAAAAGGAAATATATCTGGAAAACACATCAAATCTAAATTCTTTACACGATTATCTAAAGGTATGTCCTGAATTTTTAACATTTGATATAAAGCAGTCGCAGTTTCATTTTCTTTTTTTTCATGTAGAGGATATATAGTATATTGCTCATAATAGCTATCATCTTTATCTTTTTGAGTTAGCATTGCCTTGGGCTGATCGTCCAATGCAAGTTCTACATGATCTATTTTCTCTTTCTCATGTAATTCTAAATTATTTAATGGTTCACAGTCGTCACTTGAATCATTTTCTGATTTTTGCATTACAAAATCTAGATTATCCAAATCCCCTAAAAACAATTTATCATGAATTTCGGGCAGTACAATTTCAGAATATAAAGGGTTATTGTGTTTCAACCATATTAAAGCTTTAAATACTTTTTTAATGTCCACTAAATCTTCCCAGATAATTTTTTTTTTAGTTGGAACATTTCGAACTAAAATAAATTCATGATTTAAATTTATCGGATCAGAGTTAGAACATAACTTATCGAAAGTCTGTTGTAAAGGAAGTGGTAAATGAAATGTTCTACCTTTAACTTTTTGTATCCTTTGGCGTGCTGGAGTTTTTTTATTAACAACTGTTCCCATTTTTACAATCGTTTGAAAAGCTTTAGCTCTCTGTAAAAGCAATTTCTCAAATTCGTTAAGAGATGATATTACCTCAGGCACATCATTTACCGCGAGATTATTTAGAATACAATAAGCAGGCAGCAAGCCACTATTAAATTTTTTATCACAATAGTTACATATATATTGCGGATTTATTTTTTGTTGCTCTACATATTCCATTAAATCTTTCCAAAATAAATTATCTCTCCGTATTTTTTTTATACTTACTTTAGTAACACTTCTTTTATAACAAAGTCTTTCACACGATATACAACTATATCGCGGGGTGTCTAGTGAACACTTTGTCAAAACCGTAAATGCATTATGATATTTTGTAACAATATCATCATCATTTAAAAATATTTCAGTTTGCTGATGCTTATACATATCTGCTTTTTCTTTTGCAAAAGTTACAATTTCATTTAATGTATTCAGATCAGCAGAATGCAATGCTTTGTCCAGATATAGCATTTTTTGATAAAAACCTTTAAGTTGATATATACAACGTCTAATACTTCTTACTTTGGGGAAATGAGGCGACAATAACTGCATTGGAACAGACATCGCTTTACAAAGATTATAATCAATATAACAGCCATGCGTGTGGCCTAATTTATCATTTTTTGAAGTTTTTAAAGTACACTCGTGAATGTTTTGTATCAGTTTGGGTAAATTCTTCAAAGTACATATATTTACAGCTTCTAAAAATGTATGATACCGGTCAATTAGAAGTGGATCATTCATTTTGCATAAAGAACTGCACGCCCAAGACTTTTTTGCTCGTGCTTCAATCAAAGGTAATACATTTTCAGTCTGTCCCTCCATATTTATTATTAATGGCTCCGTCATAGTCACTTCATATGAATTTAAATTGTAATATGTAGAATCAACAAAATAATTTTCAGACGAAGCTGTATGTTTAGATTTGCCACATAGGGCATGTAATTTGTCATCGACCGTTGAACATTCTGCAAAAACAGTCAAACATGTTTCTGATTTGTTTTTTAGCTGAGTAAACATTTTATTCATATTATGAACATAACTATCTCTAATGTGTATACACCAGCGAACGACTTTTTCAGCTTCTAATCGTTTTTCAATATAACCTTTACTGCAATCTGTAATATTAAGCTTCTGTAAAATATTTTTAACGATAACTAGCGCAGAAACGTGAATTTTCATAGAATTTCTCGATCGAAGCATAACATATTTTTTACTAATTTTTTTGACAATATTGATCTTTCTATGTATTAAATTAATAGAACTTCTTTTCAGATAATATCGCTTATTGTAAAGCCACTTACGATCTGTAGGCCTTGCTTTTTTTCTTTCTCGTTTACGCTGAGAATGTAGCAAATATATTTGTTTTCGAACAGATTCATTTTCTGATCTTTTTTCAGAATGACAGCGTATCTTATTACGATTTATTGAATCTTGTTTATACCGACACAGATTTTTTTGCTGATATTGAAACCGCTTTTTTAAAAGATAATTCTCCCGGTTTTTTTTATATTGTTGTGCTTGTTTGGCGCGATTATTTTCTAGATCTTCTTGATATAGACACCGTCTTTTAAAATTCTTTTTAGCATTAATGTCTAAATCTTGCTCATCATATAGACACCGCTTTATACTATTACTTTTTACAAATGAAAGTACTGCCTGAGGGGCGCCACAATTTACATCTTGAGGAAAATGCTCTATAACATTGGATTCAAACATTTGTATTAAATGTAGACGCATTAAGCTGTGGTCATACCTTACTTTATCAGGTTTAATATTAAATAATAAAGAAACAGCAAAGGCTATTGCGAAAACACCGCAATCGCTGCTATTCGGTTGTCGTTGCACAGTTGGAAATTGGACAGGATTCTGAATAAAGTCATACGTTGGAAATAAATGTTTCAAAAATTCTTCCTGACACTTACTTAACAGTTTTGTATTAAAGGAATCATAAATAAATATATTTTTTGTATCGTAATAACCACATGTCCAATGTATTCCCAACGATACAGAAGGCAATATCTGTATATGATTTTTATTCCTCGGCATGGGTTGTATTCTATCCAATGATTGTACCAGATATGTTCCGACAGGTCTATAATCTGAGCAGCTTTTTAAAACATAATTAAAATGATCCATATGCAAATCATTTAACCATCTGCCTTCAGCAATAATACTTTCTTGTTCTAATGTCAGCGTCATTTTCTGTTGACGTCGTTCGGCTGAGAAGTTATTATTTAATCCGATCTCCGATTGTAGTAAATCGCAATTTGTTTGTAATAACCCCGATTTCTTTTTTTCCATATATTTACGTTGTCGTTTTATGCGTTTACAATCCGCTTTATCCTCTTTTGCTTTTACTTCTATTAATGGAAGCACTTTTTGAGGAACGCTAAAAATTTGGTCTTGAGGAAAATGCTCTATAACATTGGAATCAAACATTTGTATTAAATGTAGACGCATTAAGCTGTGGTCATACCTTACTTTATCAGGTTTAATATTAAATAATAACGAAACAGCAAAGGCTATTGCGAAAACACCGCAATCGCTACTGTTCGGTTGTTGTTGCACAGTAGGAAATTTAACTGGATTCTGGATAAAGTCGTATGTTGGAAACAATTTTTTCAAGAATTGTTCATGATCCTTCTCTAACCTTTTATTATTCATCGAATCATAAATAAAAATATTTTTTCTGTCGAAATAGCTGCATACCCAATGACCTCTTCCATACAGTAACCAGTTTTCATTCGCATTATTTTTCGACAACGAACAATATAAAAATTGTATATGCTTTTCATTTACCTGTATGGGTAGTATTGTATCGAGTACTTGCACTCGCCACGTTTCAACGGGTCTATAATTGGAATGAGTTTGTAAAAGGAAATTGAAACGATCCATATCATCATCCCATAACCATTCACCACGAAAAATTTCATTTTTATTTTTTTCGGTAAACGTCGATATTCCATCTTTCTTTTCTACCTGTATAGACATTTCAGTAGAAAGAACTAAAATTAGTTTTTATTTTCACTTATTGCAACTTTATTGCAAGTTATACTCGAGATACGGCGCTCCGCAGCCTATCGAGTAATGTTATAAGATAAGGCGCTCTGCAGCCAGTAAAGCTTACTCAGAATAGCGCAAAGCAGCACAGCGAGTGTACTTTACTTATTTGTTGAATATTCCAACCTGTAAAAATCGAGAATTTTGTAATAGACACTAATATCATACCCCATACAGCACACTCCATTGCAGGAAGGTTCCAACAATGTTGCTGGAACGTTGCTGGAGCCTTGCTATGTCCGCCCCTGTGGAACATTGCAAGGCAACGCACATGGAACCTTCCTGCAACCTTCATGGAACTTTCCGGAGATTTTCTAGCAACCTTTTCATGGTACGTTCCGGAGATTTTCTAGCAACCTTCATGGAACGTTCCGGAGATTTTCTAGCAACCTTCATGGAACGTTCCGGAAAATTTTTAGCAATGGTCACGCAACGTTCCGAAGATTTTACAGTAATGGTCCCGCAACGTTTCGGACAGTAGGGCCAAAAATAAAAATAACTGTATTTTATATGCATATACCGGACGTGTCTGAGAGAGATAACTAACCTGCAATGGAGTGTGCTGTATGGGACGTAATATTATAAATAATTATAAATAAATGTAAACATCACTTACCAAATATAGTATTTGTGCTTTTGCTTCTCCTACTAAGGAGAATATACGTTCTTCCAAGGGACTTGATACTAAAAAAATACACATATCAATAAAGAAATAGGTTAGTAAGAAATACGTACAGCTTAATTAATAATAATGAAGCATACTTACATATAAGAAAATGAAGAAGATTCTTCAGACGCCGCACAGTGGGGCTGGAGACGAAAATAAACTTAAACTGAAATTTGTAATTTTTGTATTTTCAACACTGTATCTTAGTATAGCTAGCCAATATACCAACGTATCTAGCTTACTTATACATATGACAGATATGTCATAATCGTGTAAATAGCAAAGAAAAATGGATCTGAAGTTGATCTTTCGTATTCTAACGGGAGTCGTGTGAATATTCGTACCAGATTGTCGATTTTGTTCTGATTTCCTAAAGGTATTTTAATTTTTGTATCTCATGTATTTCGATTGTGTATAGTCTCAGCTTATTTGTGACATAAATACATTTCGAAAACTCTTCACCGTAATCCCACTATACAACATCAAACTATTGGATTGGTGGAATTGGTTTAAATTTGATACTAATTTAGCACGATTTTTGTCGAAGGGGGGGGGGGGGGCGAACGAGCATTCGTTCTTTTGGTCTAAATACGCCTTTACTTAACGCAAAACCTAATGAAAATTTTCGATAGATCAATATTTACTCTTTGATCGTATCGTCGAATGTTTACCTGGCATCTAGGCCAGCTTCAGAGAGAAACGAAGAAACTGCAATGGCCTCGGCGGACGATCACACCGTAAGTAAATAATAAAATACCATACTATTCATATACTCATAGCAGAGTTAATGTTATTTATAACCTTGATAGCGGTGCGTGAGAATTTTTATTTTTATTCGTTAGTTTTAATTCGTGAGAAATTTATTCGTGTTCGTCACATGTATTTCCTATGAACTCTTGATCTTTCTTACTAATTAATTGTTTATTTTTTTTTTTTTAGAATACACAGGAGGCCGCCCTACTAGCTGGTAAGTTTCATCATATAAACTTACAGAAGAATTAATTAGTTAATAAAAAAATAATTTATATATACATTTATTTTTTCAGATTCGGATGACGATGTATTTATGGCGATTACCAGTGGCAGCCAATCGGCAGTAGACCAGCAGCCGATAGAAAAATCAGCCACGGCAAAAGGTATCTATACTTCATTCTCTCGCACCAGTTCACACGATGCTTTCTCTCTCGCACGATTTCGGTGCATGCGCATTACGGTCGATTATTCCTCTATACTAAACATACAGAGGATCGAAGCTGGATAAAATCTTTATAAATTGTTCCCATTTCAATTTAGCCCATATTTCTTCCTCCGCCGCGCCGCTGCTGCCACTGGCAGTCGCAACCGCGCCGCCGCAAACGTCGGTTCCACAGCAGCCTACACAGGGCCCGGCCACGGCATTTGGTAATAATCCTTAATACTTTAATTAGATAAAAAATTAGTAGAAAATTAATCATTGCAGGATTTTATTAAAACATTTTTTTATTTTTCTAATTACAGGAGGATATGCAACCCGCCGGAATAAGAGGAGTGGTTGGAGGGTGAGGGCCCGGCAACAACACTGGGCCGCCCTCCAGCTCGTGCGGGAACAGGCGCGTAGCCTCAACGCCCAGGCCCAGACAGTAAGGGCGCTCGTTATGCAGCAGTGCCGTGGCCGGGGCCGTGGCCGTGTTCGCGGTGGTGGCCGTGGCGGCCGTAATTTTTAATTAGTTTTTCCGTTCCGTTGTTATTATTTTTCCAAGTTCCGTTAGTTTTATATATCCAAGTCCCGTTAGTTTTATTATATGTAATTTTGTATATTCCATGTTGTTTGTTTTGTATGTAATTTGTTAATAAATTTACTTTATACTTGGTACTTGATATTTAATATTGGATATTTGAAAATGTATAAATGAAAAATTTTTAATGTTTCTAGTTTACTTTATAGTTGTAAACTGGGATGAAACTTTTATATAGTGTATATGGTTGTATTGCAAGCAAACAGAGGTTCGACGTTGAATAAATTCGTTTAATTAATATAATACAATATTTACAATATTTATTTTATTCTAGTTACTTGGCGCTGCGAAACTGAAAATATGTTATTTGTCTTAGGATTAATAATTTAACAATAACTCCCTTACAATCTAAAATACACGAAAATGTGCTTAATTTGTTCGTTTCCTCGTGCTGCACGGTTACTTTCTCTTTCCCTTCTGCTTCCATTATCTGTAAATATATAAAAGCCACAATTTAGTTACAATTTAACGTAGAACATATATAAATACGAATATATTTCAAAAAAGATTGATATGTATTAAGGGAGATGCGTTTTCAGCGTACTTTCTTCACTAATGTTCTCTTTCGCATCTGCTTCGATTATCTGTAAATATATTAAAGCCACACTTTAGTTACAACTTAACGTAGAACATAAACACAAACGAATATATTTCAGAAATGATTGAAAAGTATCAAAGGAGATGCCTTTACAGCGTACTTTTTTCACTATTTGTACTCTACAGTGCAAGAAGTACGCCATCATTTTCTTAATTCTTAATGCTACGCTAATTAGAAATTAGAAAAATTTACCTTATTTGACAATTTTCCAGAAACTTCTGCGAGACAAGATGCTTCTCTGTCTATCTAACCTTCTTTGGACAACCTTCAAGCCAGTGCGTCCCCTTCATTTCTATCAGAGCCTGTGCGTCCCCTTTATTTCTCACCAAGCCCATGCGACCCCTTCACTTCTATAAGCTTTATATAGAAACTTTAAATTAAAAATAGCTTACTGGTATAAAAATGTCTGGCAATTTAAATACATTATTATTATTTTGTACATGCCTGGTATAATAGAAACTTGTGCGTAAGAAGATCTTCTTAATAGGCACTCCAACCCCTTCGAGGGTCGAAAGCCCTAAAATTCGGTGGGGCACTGCGGGGGCTTGACCTCGCCACGGGGTATCAGGACGCATCCATTGTCGGGCGGAGCTCCAGATTCATCCTGTAGAAACTCTAAATTAAAAATGGCTTACTGGTATAAAATTTTTTGGCAATTTAAATACATTATTATTATTTTGTACATGCCTGGTATAATAGAAACTTGTGCGTAAGAAGATATTTCTCTATCGAACCTTATCCGGGCATTGTCCAAGCTGTGCGCCCCCTTCGTTTCTAGAAGCTCAACAAAAAAATGTATTAAAAAATTTAGCGACTTACCTTGTTAATTGAGACAATAATTCAATGTCAATAATTCAATATGGAGTAAAAACTCGTGACATTGGAAAAATGTTGACTACTTACCTCATTTGACATTTGGCTGGTTATGATGGTTTGACACTACCTAGGTTACGTTTTCCTTGACAGATGTGCTGTCTGGCTGTCACGTGACAACAATTTGTTACGCGATAGGCCGGAACCTTCATCCAATGAACGACGTCCCAGAGACATTTCCTCTCCCTTTCATGTTCCCCTCTGGCCTACACTTGACGATGGAGAAAATCTCTTAACATAAAATTCGGCAAATTGCAACTTTGCATCGGAATATCTCAGCTCATAAGGCACGTAGGAACAAAACGAAGACACTTTTCTTATGTAAATCAAACCCAAGCTATCCATTAAGACCATTCAAAACTTAATCGGATCAGCCGTTATTGAGATTCGATAATCTCAGGGTTCTTCCAAAAACCGCTCGGCGTTATATAGCCACGGGAGTGTCTCGCGCTGCGCATATACCTATATATACTTGGCGCGAGACACTACCGTGTCTCTTGATAAACGTGGAGATGATGAAAAGACTGGTGATCAATGGTAGATTTTTTTATAAAAATGTGACACACGGGACACTGTTTAGACGCGAGAGGATTGCAGGGGCTCCGTTTTCGAGAAAACCAACTTTCAAAACTCTGAAATTCAATGGCTAAAAATCGGGGGAATTTTTTAGTAAACGTGCTATGATTGCCATTGAAACAAATCTTCGTGTAAAAATATTTCGAAATTGTGGAATAACTGTTTCTCGAACGAGGCTTTGCGTTCGGTGAAACTGATTTTGAGAACTGACGGGGGCGCGTGTACTAGCCTGACAATCGGTCCCATCTTTAACTCGATTTTCTCGAAAACAAAACCACGTTTGGAAAACAGTTATTCTACAGTTTTGACGCGTTTTTGGACAGGATTCGATTTTGTCTGCACATGTACGATATTTACTTCTATACTCTGCCAATTCTTAACCAAGTTTATGTAGGTGTACTAAACAAATTTTCAAATTCGATTTTCTCAAAAAACGAAGGCTCATATAAAAAAGTTTTATTCGATAAAAATAAATATACATGATAAAGAATAGGAGGGTACCTACGTGCAGAGATGGGCATCATTTAAATAAAAAGTTATTTAAATAACGTATCAAATAAAAGAGACATTATTTATATTAGTCGTCGAATAAATATAACCCAAAGTTATTTTTATTCGAAGCGCCTGAAATAACTTTTTTTTTCGACGGGATTCATTCGACGGCTTCGAATGATTTTTTGATTCGACGGGGATTCATTTTAAGCTTTGAAATAATTTTCTCCGTTTCAGGCGCGTTTTATTTCAAAAGTTATTCGATGTTAAATAACTTTGGGCGAGCCTCGAGAGCATTTGATCGAAGCCGCCGGCTTCTCGAGCCGAGAGACATTGTATCGTTCACCCGTATACGCTGCAGCGCGGAGTTGCTCGGCGATGTGTCATCGATTATACAGAAACGGAATTTCTTTATTTTTCGTCGTATCAATATGAAAGTGACACCAATGGATTCCTTGCATTCTCCCGATTAAATTGGCCAAAAAATTATTTAAATCGGACTACTTTTAACGAAACGGGCTTTCAATCTTGCAAATTAATTGTATGCCTAATATCGTTAATGAATTTTCGAATGATTCGATGAAGAATCTGCACGAAAGTCATATCAATCGTCTCCTTGTGTTTTCCCGACGAAAATGATACCAAACCTGACATAATTTGAACTTTAATTAACGATATTAGGCATACAATTAATTTGCAAGATTGAAAGCCCGTTTCGTTAAAAGTAGTCCGATTTAAATAATTTTTTGGCCAATTTAATCGGGAGAATGCAAGGAATCCATTGATGTCACTTTCATATTGATACGACGAAAAATAAAGAAATTCCGTTCCTGTATAATTGATGACACATCACCGAGCAACTCCTCGCTGCAGCGTATACGGGTGAACGATACATTGTCGCTCGGCTCCAGAAGCCGGCGGCTTCGATCAAAGGCTCTCGAGGCTCGCCCAAAGTTATTTAACATCGAATAACTCTTGAAATAAAACACGCCTGAAACGGAGAAAATCATTACAAAGCTTAAAATGAATTCCCGTCGAATAAAAAAATCATGCGTAGCCGTCGAATGAATCTCGTCGAATAATAAAGTTATTTTGAGGCGCTTCGAATAAAAATTACCCAAAGTTATTTTTATTCGATGACCCTCGAATAAAATTTTTGTCTTTTATTCGAAATCAATTTTTTATTTAAAATAATTTTTTGCCCATCTCTGCCTACGTGGAATAAAATTTGTTCGCTGGAGGCTTCGTTCTCGGACACATCGACTTTGAATATCCGTCGAGTATTTCTGAAACGGGTGTTTTTTGAATCCGTGTTTAAAATTTAAAACTAATCCCATATTATCAAAATTATATTTTATTTGGTTTTGGGATTAAGTATTTGTTTTTGTCACTCTCCCGAACATGTAAAAAATAGTGATTATCGTAACATTAGTTATTCCCTTGCTTCTCCAAAACTCCGTGAACTTATCATTTTTTCCCCTGTTAATAATTATTTTTCAAATAATCCCTCCATAGGTTACCCTAAAATTGTTATTTAACTTCTTAAATTGATTCACACTTTTCCAACGGCTCAATAAATAATATTAAGCTTTTCGTTAAGATTATCAAATTATTCCCTCGTTTCACTTGGACTTGTGTTATTTCCCTATGCACCTACTTTTAAACACGGGGTGTATCGCACCCCATGCAATTTTTCTGAAAATCTTGAGACCTTAATATTAATAAAATATAAAAATTTTGTGAATTTTAACAAAAAATTGCTTTTATTCACTATTTTTTCAAATACAAATTTCAACATTCGAAAATTTACATTTCTAGAAAAAGACTCTTACAGCACGATTGTGTGAATATTACGAATGTACAATTATCACTCAAAAGTTAAAAGATGCAAAAATACGAAAATGGTAACTCAAATTGACGCTGGGGCGCAATGAACCCCATGTGACCAATTTGTGATTATAAGAAGGTGCGACCACGAAGGGTTAAGGTAGGGAAAAGTAATTTGTTGTAGCAAGTGTTTAAAAGTTCCACTGTTACAATTTAAATATTTTTTTGTTTTTATTAGAATTCTAATTTATGTGGCCGTTATATTTATGGATTTAGTTGCAATTCGACGTTTCGTGTTGTCTGTCGAAACGAATGTCGCAGGACAATTGTAAAATCAGCCTTGTTACAAAATTTTTACCTAAATTAGGCTGAGGAGTCATAGCCATTTTGTAATACGACTACGTATCTCCAGCCTTAGTGTAATGGAAAAATTCAACAACAAAAAGTATTAAAGTATTATATATCACATGTTAACATGTTAACGAAGGGTTAAAAGGCTTATATAACTTTGGACCAGAAAGGTTCTTCCTCTTTTCAACAATGTCATATTAAAGTACTCCCTTTTAGCTACCAGATGGCGCCAAACTCGGCCCACCAGCAAAACCGGACTTGTCGTGCTTTTAAACGATTTTATTTCAGCTAGGAGCAAACGACATCGCCGCTTTAAGCTTTTCAACCCACTGGGTATACGACTCGAACATGTTTCGCATCCAAGTTTCGATACCACTTCCAAATACGTACCGTCGGTCCCGTTCCCAGAGTGCCGTACCTAGTCGTTCCTCCCTCATCGAGTCGTACTTTCTTGCCCAGCCGAGAAAGAGAGCGCGCGTCAGCGACAGGTGGTGTGTGTACGTCGCCCGCTCCCGCAACTCCTCGTTTCTAATCTCCGACCTCTTTTCAGCCATGATGAAAAGGTTGAGGGAGCAGATGATTGGCATTGTGTCGGGTATTCCTGAGGAAGGTGTCGTGCCCTGGGGCAAGATTCCTGACGGAGCGAACACCACCTCCACCACCAAGGTGAGTGACTATCGCACGCGCCTCCCATGAATATTACAATAATTTCCGTCTACCTCGTTTAACTACGCTCCCGCATGGCTAATCAGTTAGCCTCGCTGGCGAATTTCTTCCCTTTAGTCAATCCTTTGTGCGCGAGCGTAGCGTCTACCCCCATTGTCGACGTGTCCTGGACTTGAAACGTCACCTATTCCTCGCGTGCATCTTCTCCCTATCGCTGGGAGCTAAATTACACGTTGCGCCGATTCGCGTTGTTGACGACTGTTTGACGACTGTTTGACGACCCACGCGATAAAGGACAGATATTGCTGTTACTGTTGCCAGCGATTACGGTGAGGTCTGCTCGCCAGGTCCTTTTCAAGATCTCTTCTGCGGTGTAGAGGATATTTTGGTTTATTGAAATTGGTTTTCGACGAGAGAATTGTTATTAATATTTGGCAGCGAAATTTTCTAAATTTGTGTAGGCTTCTTAAGGTGCAGAAGCTGTTACTAGGTGTTTTTGTAAATAATAGATTTCAATGTTGAACTTTGATTTTGCTAGAATCGAATTCCCTTGCTTTTTTTATGTTAACGTTAAATAAAGGGAACAGAACATTCTTCTGTGTATCGTTTTGAGCATTTTATGATACAAACGAAAATAATGTTATAATATGATAATAATATATGATATAACATTTTTATGTTAATGTAAAATAGTTTAAAGTTTAAAACAGTGATTAATGTAATATTGAGGTAGTTGCAATTATTTATATTTTTAACCGATAGTAAAAGTAAATGGAGAATATGAAAGAAAGTTTGTTTGTACGGGGCTTCATTTTCTAGATAATCGATATTGAAGATTTCTAGAGTAAGCGTGTGATTACTCTGGCACAAATAACACAAAAAATTTTATAGATTGTTAATTCTTTATTATTTTAGAAATTATGTTTGAATATTGTCAAAGATACAAGTGTTGAGAATAAAGTCTACAAGCAGAAGTTGAAAATCAATTTCAAGCTAATAGAAAACATTATACAAAAATTTACGAAATTACAAAATGGAAACACATTGATATTTTTCATTCATGTTTTTTTAATCCGCCAAAGATAACAGCAATATTTTTCATTTTCAACACAATAAAAAAATGGACGATCCATACAAATATGATTTGCAGCAGCGGACAAACAAGTTACCACCTTTCCGATTTGTTTTTTTTTTTATTATTTTTTTAGCATCAACTTGGAACTGTGGCTTTTGACGGCTTTAAAAGCGTGTTTTGTAGGGCTTTCGTTTGTTAGTTAAATAAATTCAACTTAAACCCGCCGTGGGCAAAATTATTTTCGCACCTTACGTGGGCACACTGACAAGGGAAGTTTGGCAACCCGGAAATTCAGAAAATTATGAAACTCGGTATGCAAGTAGAGTAGTTCATCCGTAACGCAACTCGATTTTTTGTTGGTGCCATAATACAATTTTTGGGGGTGAAATCACCCCTTGAAAAAAATGCAGAATTTTCTTTTCCGTGGAATATCTCGAGAGCGGTGAGGGATATCGAAAAATAGTATAAACAAATGTTGCATCTTACTTTTGTATCTACAAAATTGCATAAAGATAATTTTCGAAAAATCCATATTTTTCAAGTTACCCCCATCACCAATCCTTAATTCCATAATTACTTTTACGCGGTTTTGTAGATATAAAAAAAGGATGCAATTTTTGTTTAAACTTCTTTGCGATATCTCTCACCCTTCCCGAGATATTCCACGGAAAAGAAAATTCTGCATTTTTTTCAAGGGGTGATTTCACCCCCAAAAATTGCATTATGGCACCAACAAAAAATAGAGTTGCGTTACGGATGAACTACACTACTTGCACACCGAGTTTCATAATTTTCTGAATTTCCGGGTTGCCAAACTTCCCTTGTGAGTCGTTTATGTCGATATCTGTTTTTTATTGTTTTTGACTTTCAAAATATCTTAAAAAATTGGGCGATACTTGTTCAAGTCTCTATTTTAATATACAATCGTTCTACGTGTTAAATATTTAAAGGATTAATTAGGAAAAATAAAAATTCGGATGTTTAAAAGAAGAGTCAATTTGCCCGGACACAAACAACCCATTGTGCCCACACTCAGTTTTATACAGCTTGTAATTCTTTATCAGAATATGTAGGTATATTGGACACATACTACAGTTTTGAGTTGATGTTAAAATGTAATAGAGTGGATTGAAAATGTTGTCCACCACTGTATGTATTTACTTGTTTATGCCACCATCAGTGTTTACAAATACAAAATATACCAACAAAGATATAAAACGATAGGTAGTTAAATCATACTGACGTGACGGACATGTAAATTCGTCGGGCAGACTTACGCTCAATGAAGTGGAGTAAATAGAGTATTAGATAACACGTAGCACTTACTGTAGAAAACGGAATTATTTCGCCTTTAGTCGTTATTAAATAAATTGGAGATGTTTCTGTTTCGAAAAATAAACTTCTGAACAACATTTACACTTTGAGTAGCGTCGCCCTATTTTTACGCCAAGAGATTTCCACTTTTGGCGTGCTTTCACGTCGATATTTTCTGGAAAGCACCGAAAGTATTGTCCGATTTGCTCGAAAACAATCTGCATTAGAAGCTGACTTTGAAAAATTTAAATTTCTATAATTTCTGTTAGATCTTCGTAAATGTATCGCTAATAGATCGGCGAAATTTTCCTGATGAAAATGAGTCCAATCTCGACCATATTCCGACTATTTTTAATTATGCATAATGTAGAATTCGTTTACAAAATAAAGTCGCATTTGGTCCAATTTTCATTGGAAAAAACCTCGTCCACCCAGTTGCAGTACTCTCGTGAAGATGTAATAGAATATAAAAATGTACATTGGCATTAATGTCGGAATATATTCGAAGTGCTGAACGCGTTGCAGAAATCTTTCCCGGCTGAAGCGACCACTCAAAATATCCGATCGATTTGAAACGGTATTTCGCCAAACTTTGCGCTACTCAAAATGTTAATGTCATTAATAATGATGCGAAATAATAAGCGCGTCATTGAACCACGAAGTGTTTTTATTTCTCTCGATACATACATATTTGAAGAAATTTAATGTGAGATGGGAGCGAACGGAAACGCGAAACAATCGCGTAGCAGTCAAAGTCTTAAATAGCCTATGAATCAGTTGATTTCGCTCCGACTCCGTCGCATCGTCGTTATTCGATATCTGTCCCACAGAGAGGAAGTGTGAGTCGCTATTAAAGAAATAACAAAAATGTTTTTCTCCGCAGATCGTCGATGGACACGTAGTGACCATAAACGAGACGACCTACACGGACGGTGACGACGTATTCGGAACGCAGATCCGCATCCGCATTATCGACGTGAAACCCCAGAACGAGACGATCCTGTCGACTGAAAGCCAGGCGGACGCTGAAGTTACTACCTTGCCCGCGCGTGCCGCCACTACTGGCGCAGACACAAACACCCCCACTCCCGGCACAGCGACAAACACCGCGACCGCCACCGCCACCGCCAGCAGCGAAGAGGAACGCAGCACGCCGTCAAGAAGCGTGGAGACCGTCGAAGAGTTCGACAACGAAATACCGAAGAACCAAGTAGACACCCTGACTGCTTAAAGCGGTATCGAGCTACCTATCAAGATCGCCCTCGGAATCGAATCCGAAAGAATGCTCCCCGTTTTTCACAATATTTCCAAGAGAATTTGATATTCCTATTTCCTAAATTGCATCGCCTACGAACAGTGGCGGATTTAAGAAAAAAAAAGCCCAGGTGGCAAACGTTCTGAGGGGCCCATTTTTCGAGAAAGTGAAGAGGTAGTTTACTAAAAACGGGCCGAGTGAAGTAGTACAAAAAGAAATGTAGTGTTTGGATAACTATACCTAATCATAATTTTTTTTTTGAGATGGAAGCCCTGGGGGGCCTTCTGGGCAGGGGCCCAGACGGCAACTGCTCATCAGCCGCACCTGTTAAATCCGCCACTGCCTACGAATTACTGAAATCGATTGTAATGTCAAAAACTTCGTCGTTAATGATAAGAATGATAAAATTCATTTGTTACCCAGTATTCGATATAAACACTTTTCCCTCCTCGGCGAATCTCTTTCGGATTCCGTTTCGATGGCTTACGTAACGAAAACATTCTGTGTAAACTATTGCGGGTCACAGAGCGTCTATCTATAGAAATATATATATATATAAATATAATATACGTTCTCCAAGAATAGTCGCATCGTATAGTTAAGTCCGCCTATAGCGAAGCAACCGGTTGTAACGTTTATGAGTATCGTCTGTTCTTCTCCTAAAAACATGGAAACGTAAGTAAGTTAGCTCCGTACGCGGCATATCCTATTTATATTCTTTTGAACCTACCAGCAGTAGTGAGACTATAATTACAGAGATTGTACTACGATACTTTACGTCGATGAGTTTTAAAAGGGAACGAGAACGTTTTTTGTATGGTAAAAATTGATATGAAACGTAAGAATCGTTTATTTCCTCCGAATTCTCTTTCCTCTCTCCTTTCCTTGTGAATGCCAGCAAGAGTGTAGCGTTTAACGGAAATTTTATACGTATTTTAATCCAATGTATTCTATCTATGCCAATAAATCCTTGGGGAGCATTTAACAGTGTGTGTAAGTATGGAAATAGTTTGTAAATGAAGAGAACGTCGAATAATTTGACAACAATATAAATGATTAATCATATTATAGCTGCGGGCTAGAGCGAGGATCAAAATGAATTGTGATAGAGTTTGACTGTTTGTGAAACGTAGTGTATTGTGTTTTGGAGAAAAAAGTTTAAGGAAAGGAAATGTTTGCGTAATAAATAAACGTTGTTGGCATAAAAATATCGTCTCTTTCATTTTACACTGATATTCAATACATAGATCATGGTAGATTTACAGTAATGGTTATTAATATTAACAATATAATTACGTACTAGCCTGGATATGGATTTTTATAATTGCGATAAGCAAACGAATGCGTGCTGAAAAAGAATTCTGTAGCACTATTTATTTGTAGTTTGTGAATATTGCTCATAATATTCTATTCGCAACAGAAGCAGGGAAGGGCACAAGTGAGTTAACCTGTAGCCATGTAGCCTGTAGAGGAGTGGAGGTAGATCCCCCACCATTATATCCCCAACCGACCGTCGAACCAATCAACGCCGAGATGAAAATTTGCCGACGCCAGCGCCAACTAGTGACACCGCGGCTAACCAGCGTCGCTGGGGAATCTGTCGTCGACGAGTGAGATCGAGGCATAACCAAAGAGTAGGTATAATAAGAGGCGTCACTCCGGGCGGAACCTTTGAAGTCCTTGCTTGACCTTGGCATTTAAATTGGTTGTCTATTTCGAGCGGGATATTCAAATCGACTAAATGTACCTTACCGCAATTGGCTGATTATTGCCGAAGTTGACCGATCATTGCCGAAGCTTAGCGATCATTGCCGAATGGGCATTTAAATTGGTTGTCTAGTGATTTCCCTAGGTTATTTCTGTCCTTGTCGAGTGACGCCTCTTATTATACCTCCTCTTTGGCATAACTCAGTGGTTCTAGTGACAAGCAACGTTGCCAAATTTCCGAAGGGAAGCCGATTCTGTCCCTTAGTGTACTTGTTTCTCCCCCTTATGTACTAACATCGACGAATAATAGGATAGAGCGATAGACCTATCACCAAAGAGGAGGTATAATAAGAGGCGTCACTCGACAAGGACAGAAATAACCTAGGGAAATCACTAGACAACCAATTTAAATGCCCATTCGGCAATGATCGCTAAGCTTCGGCAATGATCGGTCAACCTCGGCATTAATCAGCCAATTGCGGTAAGGTACATTTAGTCGATTTGAATATCCCGCTCGAAATAGACAACCAATTTAAATGCCAAGGTCAAGCAAGGACTTCAAAGGTTCCGCCCGGAGTGACGCCTCTTATTATACCTACTCTTTGCTATCACCTTATGGGAGTTCGCGTTCACATCACTAATACGCAGAGCCACGGTACTCTACACGGAAAAAGGTCAACACCGTAAAAACCGATGCTGGGCCCATTCACGGCGCTGTCGGGACCGAAAAACACCGTTGTGAATGGGCTCAGCAGTCAGCACCGATATTTTCGCCCATTTACAACGGTGTTTTTCGGTGCTGAACAGCGCCGTAAATGAGGCTCAGCACCGGTTTTTACGGTGCTGAGCACCGTTGGGAACGATGTTGACACTTTTCCGTGTATGAATCACTTTTTAGACGAAATAGATTGTCGACGCTGGTTGGCTGTGGTTGGCTTCGCGATGGGGCCACTTGGCTGGTTTGGCGCTAGCGTCAGTTCACGCACGCAATACCATGGACCTGAAGGACAGTGCCTAGTTGCGGGAGGTTTACTCGTAAGACGGAAGGGGAATCGCCTGTGTAGCCATCTTGTTATGATATACTAGTAGTGCACTCTATAGCCCATTATATATATAGTTATTTTCTGGCAATTAAATATAACGTATTTTCATCCACCCTATGTATTACAATTCGTATAAATATGTATTATTTATAAAAACATTGATCAATTTATGAAACCTGAGTAATGCAAGTGTAAAGTTTCAAAGTTTACCACGGTATGACATAGATGGCACAACTAGTATATCATAACAAGATGGCTGAAACAGCTTGATTCCCCTTGCGTCTTTCGCTTACACCCCCGCGTCTATAAGTCTAGCTCATGCACTGTCCTTCAGGTCCATGCGCAATACCACCCCTCCTGTAGGTGTTGCGCTGCAACTAATCCCTGGTAACCCTGAACACGGTGTAGCCCAGATAGCACACCTCGTCTTACGGCCGATTTCTTCACCTCCGGTAATCTTCGAATTAGACTTATGTTCCACATAACTGACACATTCCTGTTTCCTCACCTCTGATTAAGAGTGATCTGCCAGTTAATTTCCAGATTAACTTTACCCGAGGTTCAGGCACCGATTAACTGCCAGAAGTGGCAGTTAATGCATATTTGCAGTAGAGGGGGAAATAGGAATATATACCTAGGTATACCCAGCGATTTTACTTTGAAGGAAAAAGGAAAAATGGCTAGGAATAATAGATTCGTAAATTTGAACATTTTTGAGCATGTGGAAGATGAGGAAGATGATGAATTGTTTGGTACAAGACGGCTGTTGCGGATTCGACACGCCGAAATTCGAACGGTCGAGAATTAGTTTAGGTTTAGACGTAATTTTGGTTATAAGCTAGTCGCTAAGCATAGCCGTTAAGATTTAACACAAAGGTTACAGTCACGTTGTATTTACAAAACGTTTGTACATTATATTACACTTATGCCTAATTAAATCACAACGAGCACTGAGTCTATTTTACAATAACGCGCAAGCACGCGAGGGTTAATGTTGGAACCGAGTAGTTCACATACGGTTCGTACCCTGAGTTTTTTTTCATGTTCGCAGCAATGTGGACTTGGCAAGAACAGACAAAAAAGTTCGCGAACAATGTTTTTGTTCGTGTTTGCCTGGGTGTGGACCCGAGGTAATAAGAGTCTGGACACGAGTGACAGTCCGAAGTCTGCCTTTTGTCCTCGAGCGCCAATCTAGCGGGCGCCAGAAGAACTAGGACGAAAAAGTCACACATTCTGAACACGAGTCGGAACATCTGTCTATTGACCCTCGGCCGATTTCTTCACCTCCGGTAATCTTCGGATTAGAGTTATGTTAGAGCACTAAAGAGGTGAGTATACGCATCCGCCATCTTGGGTCCTCTGGAGAGAGAATATTATTGAGAACCCGCCTATTTGAGTATTGTCAAATTCGCTTTATAAACCAAATATAAACTTAAATATAATATAATACTCTAATAATGTGTCGTGCTACCATGTATCGATATCAACAACGCATATTTTATTTATAAAGTGAATCTGACAATACTCAAAAAGGCGGGTTCTCAATAATATTCTCTCTCCAGAGGACCCAAGATGGCGGATGCGTATACTCACCTCTTTAGTGCTCTACCACCTCTCCACTAAGTTTCCCAATATAGAATAATAAATATAATTTGTTTACTTTCACCACACTGAAAGGGATATTACACCCAAAAAAGAAAATTGATAATAACTTATCAATTTCATTTTTTCTGAAACAGATATTTTTATTTACATAATTTTCAATTCAAATAAATTTCATTTATTATCGTACATTTATTTCTAATTACTTTATCTTTCACGATTCATTTTTTACTAGTTTTATCTAAACAATTACAAAACAATAATGAAGAGTGTTAAGACCAAGACCACGCTTTGGAAAATTTTTTTGGGGTTATGAACGCGGTGATTATACGTAGTTTTCGGTATTATCGACGTATTCTACAGTATTCTATAGTATTCGCATGCAACCAACAAGCGAGTCAGAAAGAACTATATTTTTCCAACACTTTAATTGTTGAAACCTTAAAATAATGAATATTTCTATTTACGACATTTGCGACAAATGACACGTATAAAATGGGCTTAAAAACGACATATTATACACACATTTGCGACACGTCATAAATGCATTTACGACGCGGCGTAAAATACGCGACCCATCACTGCCCACCAGTGGTGGGTTTACTACGTTACATCGAATTTACTACGTGACACGCGTAAAAAATGTAAATAATTGTATAAAATGTAGAAAATGTATTCAATGTTAAAAATTCAAATACAAACTATTAACCTCTACCTATTGCGTTGAATTTTACTGCACACTATTTTAAATTACTTTAGAAAGAAAGATTGGAATGTAATTATAAAAATTATAAATAATTTTAAATTTTTTAGTAAATTTCATATCTTTGGTCTGCAAAAGATACTCGAATTCTTACATATATCAACATGGATTCTGAAGAAATTGATAAAGCTTTAGCAGATTATTTCTTTGGATGTAACATTCCATTTAGTATTATTGAATCTGACCACTTCAGGAACTTTGTTCATAAATTGAATCCAGCTTATAAAATTCCAACTCGAAAGACATTGTCGAATAATTTGCTTAACGCAAAATGTTAAGATTACAAAAAATCAATAATCGGTGTGGAATCCGAAGATGCAGTTCTGTTTTTAGATGGTTGAAAAATTTATCATCCAACAATAAGTATGTTCCCACACAGCACAACGTCCCAGGGACGTCGACAGACCGTCCCAGGTACGTCCCAGGGACGTCTTGTTACTGATCAGGACGTAAAGACCGTCTTTACGTCCTGATCAGTAACAAGACGTCCCTGGGACGTACCTGGGACGGTCTGTCGACGTCCCTGGGACGTTGTGCTGTGTGGGTTGTTGCAATTCTGAATTTAATGAATACGGCGCAATGTATGTCCATGCAGGTTATGGCGTTCCACAGTCTGCAACGGTTTTTTCAAACAATGTGATTTTATACAGTAAAATACATTAACGTAATAAAGTTAAGCTATTTACTACGTCTTATTCTACACGTAGAATTAACTTTTCTACGTCAGGTAAAATACGGACCCACCACTGCTGCCCACCACTGGTCACGACTCTGGTTAAGCGCCCAGCCCTGGCTTCTAGTAACATTTCGTCCCATCAGCCGCACGCCTGACACTTGACGTTGCCAAGGATAAACGAGTGAAATCACTGTATATGTTCCAACGAGGGTATAGATATTCGATGGTGTTCGAGCTGTCATGTGGACGTGTTCCCTTCAATCTGTTGATACGTTTGCAGGGGAGTACGTAAGGTAGACCGATAATAGGCATTGCACTTTTACAGACCATAAAACCGCGGATACGTATAGAAATTGAGAATGCGATGCCAGCGCGTAGACGACACGTTGGCTACGAGATTGACGATGATTTCGTGATCACAACCTCAAACGGTCCCTGGCGGGGCAGTACCATAAGTCAGCGGTCCAGCCATGAAAGTGAAGGGCGCGATTTAACGGGGAACGAGAAACAGCGACCGGACACCGCGCCACCGACAATGACGTCGCGCGACAGGACCAACGAGTTCGTCAACGCCATCCGGACCATGCAGAGCCGGACCGTGGCGCGAGCGGTGGTCTCGCAGAACCCTCGCAGAGCGCGGCAGCTGCAGAGCTACTCCAATTTCATGATGATAGCCAAGAGCATTGGAAAGAACATAGCCAGCACGTATAACAAGCTAGAGAAGCTTGCTCTACGTAAGAACCCAGTAAACAATATCATCTGCCCCTTGTCACTTTCAGCCCAACTTATCAACAACGTACCGTGCGTTGAACCAGGAACAAGATCGCAGAGAAAATATCTCGACGCCAACTTGACGACGAAACAAAATAATTACGCATTTCGTTCGCATAAACTCCTATAGCTGGAATCGTTTCGGCGCAAGCTTTTTCTGCGCTCTTACTTCCGCCCGGCGACCAAGCATTCGTCGCTTAAGAACGACAAGACTGCGAGCGACGAGTAACGAACTGGGTTGTATCTATTATTTCAGTGGCGAAAAGGAAGTCTATATTCAACGACAGACAGGTGGAAATCGAGGAATTAACGAACATCATAAAAACGGACTTAAAGAGTTTGAATCATCAGATAGGAAAGCTGCAAGAGCTCGGGAAGAAGCAGCGAGAAGGGCACGGCGCAGCTCAGAGCCACCATATGGCCTCGCATTCCTCTTCCATCGTTATGGCCTTACAATCGAAACTGGCGAACATGTCGAACCATTTCAAGAGCGTGCTAGAGGTTCGCTCCGAGGTGTGTAAAAGGAAGAGCGTAAGATTGGGTCCGACGCTATGCGTCGAGTGTAGATTCGCAGGCAGGGTGCGTCGCTAGCCGGTTACAGCGTAAACATTTCGCCTAATAGAGCCGGGTGGGGGGTAGATCCCCCACCATTATACCCCCAACCGACCGTCGAACCAATCAACGCCAAGATGAAAATTTGCCGACGCCAGCGCCAACTAGTGAGACCGCGGCTAACCAGCGTCGCTGGGAAATCGGTTGTCGACGCTGATTGGCCGCGGTCTCACTCGTCGACAACCGATTTCCCAGCGACGCTGGTTAGCCGCGGTCTCACTAGTTGGCGCTGGCGTCGGCAAATTTTCATCTTGGCGTTGATTGGTTCGACGGTCGGTTGGGGGTATAATGGTGGGGGATCTACCCCCACTCTCTATTAGGCGAAATGTTTACGCTGTAACCGGCTAGCGATGCACCCTGTTCGCAGGATAACGTAAATGTTTATGAGCAGAATATGAGGGAGGAACAAAGCAGGAGGCAACAGTTCACTCAAGGCTCCGTGTCCACCATGTTACCCCCCAGCGTCGCCGGGAAGCAAGGTTCGCTGTTGTTTCAAGAGCAAGATTCGCCGGGCTCTGTGACGATAGATCTGGAGCCAGCAATGGGGCAACTGTCGCTGCAGCAACAAATCACCGACGACACTGTAGGAATATAATTTTGACGAGATATAATCTGAGGATGCTAAACGTGCCTTCGCGATGTCGAGATAATCGTTTGTTTACTAGGAGGCTTATGTTCAGTCACGGGCTGAAACGATGCAGAGCATAGAATCTACTATCGTCGAGCTTGGCGGGATTTTTCAGCAATTAGCGCACATGGTTAAGGAACAGGAAGAGATGGTGGAGAGGTGAGAGGGATATTTTTATATCGTGTAGGGGAGACCCGGGGCTAAGCCGCCACCGGGGCTAAGCCGCCACCGGGGCTAAGCCGCCACCGGGGCTAAGCCGCCACCGGGGCTAAGTCGCCACTTTTAAATATCTCCGAATCTATACATCGTATGATCTCGCGGTCGATACTGTAGATCTTCAATCAGATTTCAATGCGATCGACAGAGTATGGTGAATTTAGCTACTAAATTGTAATTTTTATTTCGTTGAACGTGTTGGTTGCTATGAAAAGTGGCCGAAAGTGAATTTGTTTTCGCAACGAAAATTTCGGTTTGCACCTTCGCACTCGTCGCGGAAAATCTGAAGGTAAGTGATTCTTAAAGAATCAATAATAACACATCTTTGAGTGTTTTGCTTCAAACAATTTTCATTTTCTACTAACAATTTGGTACGAAAAGAAGGTGGCGACTTAGCCTCAGGGGGTGGCGTTTTAGCCCCGGCGGTTTTGACATTTCAGAAAATACACCAACGTCAATTTTTCGAGTTCTTCATTACACTATGCCAGATAAACATTATATCGTATAGTAATTTTGTAGCTGAGGCTTTACTCTTCCCAACAGTATAAATATGTACGGTAAAATAATTTATTTTATTGCCGAAAATTGGCACCGCCAAAAAAGTGGCGGCTTAGCCCCAGTCTCCCCTACAGTGGCTCGCGCCCAAAGTCGCGTGACGTTTTTAAAATTCGTCCGAACGACTTGAGTTTTTTTGAGAAGCTGGAAGGATTAGTTGGCTGAAAACAGTCGAATGTTCGAGTAAGGTCGAAAATCGCTGATTTCGGGGATTTCGTGGTTTTCGACCTTGTTCCGCGATCTTTGAAGGTTTGTAGCTCCGAGCAACGTTAACCGATTTTGAGGAAATTTTCGGTATGTGTGCAACTTACTTGAATCTACAAACGGGTTTTTTTGAATCTTCATTACAGGCTCCGAAGAAAAATTTGAAGAAAGGACCTTTAGTGTTTTTTTTTTTGCTATTCCGACCAACTGGAATTTTTTTTTCAAAACGACGTAACACGTCACTTAGCGAACTAATCCTTCTGGCTTCTCAAAAGAACTCGAGTCGTTTGGATCAATTTTAAAAATGTTATGCGATTTTGGGTGTGAGCCATTGTAGCTTCTAATAAAGGATTTGAGGATGTTGTTCCGAATGGCTCCAGTGGCCGATCGACACGAGGTTTGAGAGGAAGGGTGAGCAGGAGGTGGACCCTAAATCTAAAATTGTAGCTCCGGGTATTTATTAGGTTCCGAAATATTAAGAAAAAAAATTTTTTTTTTACCTACATACACGTAGCTGCGGGCCCTCAAGCTGTCCTCAAACCTGGTCCCGTAGGAGTAGTAGTAGTTCCGCCGGCAACACCGGAACAATCGACGCGTCGCCGAAATTGTCCATGGGGCACCCTATCGATACTGAGGCCAATATCGCTACTGTATCATCGGCTATTCGACACGTGACGACGACTGCTACAACGAAAAGAGTTGACTAGTAGCGTCTGCATAGGCGGACTTCAATGTATTATACTGAGAGTTTTTTATTAATATCTCGGAAACAAAACTGGGAATCCATCTGGAAGCTAAGCTAAGCTTAAGCCATGCTCTGCTCTGCTCTGCTATGCTATGCTACGTTTTAAAAAAGTAGCTTCAATACATTCGTATGGAACCGTTTCTACAAAAAGCTAAGCTAAGCTGTGCGCCATGCTATGCTATGTTTAAAAAACACAGCTTCAATACATCATTTTCCACCAAAAGCTACGTTTCTGTGCTATGTCCTTTTCGGGTTAGCTCGACGTAGCACGAAATTGCCCCGCGAGCGACTTTTCGGAAACATAGCAAGGCATAGCAGAGAAACGTAGCTTTTGGTGGAAAATGGCATGGCTTAGCTCAGCGATGCCCTGATGGGCGGTCCGAGGGCCTGAGCATCCATAGCGTTTTCTACGAGCCGTGCGGAAAGTGGTGCTCGAAGCCAAGGAAGCGACGGGCATGCAACGGATAGGGAAAACTCTAGTACTGTGCCCTTAGACCCTAAAGGTGAAGTTCCACGGCGCGTGGCTCGGCGAGTCGGCGAGCCACGCGCCGTGGAACTTCACCTTAAGGGTACGAGCCTACACGCACACTACTAGAGTTTTCCCTATCCGCTGCATGCCCGTCGCTTCATTGGCTTCGAGTACCCCTTTCCGCACGGCTCGTAGAAAACGCTATGGATGCTCGGGTGCTCGGACCGCCCATCGGGGCATCGCTGGCTTAGCTTAGCTTAGCTTCCAGGTGGATTCCCAACTTAACAAATGTCCGAAGCTACAATTGTGGGGCTCACAAGGGAAGATCCCGAACCCGGAAATTTAAAAGATTCTGAAACTTTCTGAATATGTAGGGGATTTCCTCCTGATTACAACGCAATTTTTGTTTACTGCCCAAATTCACTCTAAGGGGGTGTAAATTGATCCCTGAAATCCGGTTATTTTCCAATTTTGTATTATAATTCGTGAACTGTAAAATAATTTTTTTACCAAATGTATGATCTAATTAAAAGAAGTAACTTTTGTCATGAAACTTTTTTTATCTCGTACAGTTCGCGAGTTATAACACAAAATCGGAAAATAGCCGAATTTTCAGGGGTTAATTTCACCCGCTTCGAGTGAATTTGGGCAGCAAACAAAAATTGCGTGGTAATCAGAAGGAAATCCCCTACATATTCACAAAGTTTCAGAATTTTCGGGTTCGGGATTATCCCTTGTCAGTGGAAAATCGGCACGTGCTCAGAATACACAGAAATAAGTGGTAATAGAATTCTCGTAACGGGAATAAATGGAAAGATAACGCAAGAAAAATATTAAGAAATAGCGGTAAACAATATAAACAGCGAAGTAAGAAAAAAATTAATTAATTTTTCAGCCAAAATTTGATAATAGTTGTCATTTACCATCAAATTCAAGTACCGTTTAAAATAATCACAATTTGGTACCGCGTTTCCTTTGAAACTATTTTTTCCTCCAACTTGCTTTCCTCTAAAATACTAAAACGGTGACTTGTTTTCCACTGGGCCCCTCAATTTTAGATTTAAGGCCCACACACCGTCCCCTCAAACCTCGTGTCGATCTGTCGCTGGGGCCATTCGGAACTGCAGCCGAATTTTACAATTACATTTGATAAAGTATTAAAACTACGAGTCAAAAAGCACCCAACCTATTGGGAAACCAAGTGGAGGCGTGGCTTAGATTTCAGCGCTGCGGTGGTAAGTTGGCAAACTATTGACAGTAGGCTGGATCCCACCAAACATTCTGAATAAGTATTTATTAATCGAATAAGTATAAATTTAGTGTTCCAAAAAATTTAAAAACACTCATTTTCACAACATGTTTATATAAACACTGATAATCATATGGACTTCGACGGATTTCAGTCTACTCTGAGTAGTTCAATTTTTTGTCACTAGTTGGCGTATCGAAATTCTTGGTTTCCCAATACGAAGGTTTCGTGAAACATACTATTTGTGGTTTTAATGAAATTTCAGGATAGATAGCAATATAGAAGACACAGAATTGAACGTGGAGGCAGCACACACAGAAATCTTAAAATATTTCCAGTCAGTGACAAACAACAGGTGGTTGATGATAAAAATATTTGCGGTCCTTATATTTTTCTTCATATTCTTTGTAGTGTTCCTGGCATAAACTAATTATTATAAACAATTATGCATATTTCTTTGCGCAACTTTGTAGTTGACCATCCATATCGATTACTTGTGATATACGATGATCAATGAGCAAGACAAATTTTTATAAAACTATGACCCATTAGCTATAGAGTATTAATAATATATTCAATTGCATTCCTCGACCTCTTTGTTGAATTGTGAATACTGTAAGTATTAATTATTAAAAGATATATCAATGTAGAGCACCAGCTACATTGTTGTCTGTAAAATGTAAAAAAAAAAGGAAACTGTGGGTAATAAATGTATAATTTTCGATGCTTGGTAATTTCTGGCGAAATGCACGCCTGTACACGCGGAAATGGTGTTCGGTGGTAGTCAGCTATGAAACGTGAAATAATAATAAATTACGGTTTATTTCAATTTTTTTTTTTTAAAACCTTATATATAACAATTGCGTTTAGTCTAAATTCGTATTACAATTTATTTCTTGACCGCATGTTTTATGAAGACACGTAAGTTTCGGACTGGAACAAAGAATTACATATAACTGCATGTATAAAGAAACATTTTTACAATCCGCTCTATATACTTCAACGCATTTCTAATCGATAATCAAGTGTATATGTACAATTGTTTTTTTTCCCTGGTTTTTCTTTAACAGCAATGACATTTGCATTCCTTTCAGCGAACTAAGTATGCGTTTATCACATCTCACAAATCCTATATCAAATGCCACGATTCTTCTATTCCAATAAATTACATAATAAATGCTGGTCTTTCTACTAGCATTAATATATCTTCCATCGCTGTTAATTGTTTATTGAAGTTTCATATAATCGAGTATATCCCATTACTACAGTGACAATTTTGGCGTACGTACGAAGATGTTTTATAACAAAATAAACAGTTAAACTTTGCTGTTATGATGCGTCTTGTCCAATGACTCTCCTGAAGAATGCAAGGAACCTGGGAACAATAATGCGCTATCAGTAATCCGTGAAATAATTACTGTTACGGAAAGGAAAAGAAAATGGAAATTACGAATTGTTCATAAAATAATGACGTTCAAAATACTATCGAAAAATTACGAATACGAATTTCAAATACACATTGTTCTGAGACTATCGGAATCGAATCACGGAGCGGCGCTGTAAGTTTCGTTTCAGCCGAAACAACAGAATTTAATACCCATGGACCCGATTGCAACGACATTCTCTCGCCCGTGATCCGATTTCGGCGTTTCATACGCATCCTTGTGCAGCGCAACTAGCAGAACTAAATCAAAATCAAAATCTCGAGTTGCTGAACCTGATCTGTTGCATCTATTTGCAATTATTCCCTTCCATAGTACTCCAAAACTGTCTCACTTTCGAGAATCGCTTGCGTCCTTGCATGCACAACAAAAAGGAAAAAAGGGGGAAAATAAATAGTGATAAAACGGAGGAGAGCGAGAAGTCAATTGGCCGCAATGGGATCGAGGTCCCGTTATAATAAATGGCCGTGCGCGCCGGTTTGTCGTTGTCGCTTGTTGGAGATGTGTTGCACAAACCTTTGTGATTTCGTACTCGTTCTCGTCGCGGCGGATGGAAACCAGAATTCCGTGGAGGCGGCAGCGATTCTTCCCCCCACGGATGCGTCGTTCCAAGGGGTGGCGGCAAAATCGAGCCAGGTGGAGGAGGAGGTGGATGAATGTGATCGCTAGCAAATAGATGCGGCGGTGATCTATGATCGAAGTGAGGATGCAGGTGCGGCGACATTGGTGGAGGCGGGGAGGCAGCGTTATCGTACCTGCTGGAAGCAGAAGGGTGCAGGGGCATAGGCGGAGGCGAGGATAGACGGCCACCCAACGGTGGCGGTCGTTGACTGACTTCGTACGACGGTACGCCAGGGGCATTGGGCAACGGAGGTGGCAAGTAAGGTGGGAAGAGCGAATGCAGGTAAGAAGGCGGTGGCGGGGGAGGAACGTTCGTAGAACCAGAAAACATTACGGGAGAGCTGGATGACTCCGGTCCTATGAATAACGGAGGCGACGTTGCCGTCTCCCCGTTTGCTTCCAGGCCTGTTTGAGAATCAGGTGAAGAAAATACATTTTTCCACGTAAGTGCCTCTTATAATACCGTGGTGATGTTAAAGAATGTGCACCACTGGTGGATGAGCCTGAAGATCTTTGATAATCCTTAATTAAATTCAGTAATCAAGTTCCTACAAGTTCTACTAGTACTAACTTTACGATAGCGATCTACGAAATATAACATTATAATAGCTGTTAAGATTAACCCTTCATTGCCACTTCCTTCGTTGAAGGACAATTTTGCACGTGTATGAATCAGAGTTGGGCATTAGTCGAATAAATTTTTATTCGCCTAAATTTTGATGCGAGTGATCTCGAATAAAAATTTCGAATAAAGTGAAGTTATACGAGAACGAATAAATTTTTAGTCGACTAAATTTTTATTCGACTAATTTTTATTCGTTATTCTCGAATAACTTCACTTTATTCGAAATTTGTATTCGAGTTCATCGAATAAAAATTTAGTCGACTAAAAATTTATTCGTTCTCGAATAACTTCACTTTATTCCAAATTTTTATTCGAAGGTTAGTCGAAGAACAATTTAGTCAAATAATGCCCAACTCTGGTATGAAAAATGTCATACACACGAATAATTGTAACATACATTGTTATTCAAGCAAATTTTTTAAAATTTTCTAACTGTTAAACAGAAGTTTGAACGAAAGCAAAAATTTTTTTTTTTAAGAATTCCGTTCGAAACCACTGTGTCATTTCCATGTTAAAAAATAAATTCGTACACTGAGGGGTTAATGGAAGCGCTGAGGAAACTGCACGGCTAAATACATCCTCGTATTTAAATTATCAGAGAATAAAATTATAGTTGCTACTTACAGAGACTGCGATATTCAAATGATACTTAATAGAAGTAAAATATATGTTCTTTACAGTGAAACACTTACGGTGCAATTTTGCTTCGGAATCTGCATCGTTAATATTCTTCTCTATAAGTGTGAGCCGGTTACGTAATTGGCCTGCTTCAACTTTGGACTCCTCTAAACGACGCTCGACTTGACGTGCTATCACCTATCGTCGAAATTTAATCGGGCAATTAGAAAAATCTCAAGGTAAAATTGAAGATAGTGTAATGCGTGAAAAAGATCATACCCATTGTTCATGCGCTTTCGTTTCGAGGACAGACATTTGGTTTTTGTATTCTCTCTCCTGGTCCAATATCTCGCGTTTCAACATTTCTATTTGCTGCCTGAAATTATAAGCAGAGACGCTCGTCAACGGGCGTTGTAATAGCTGCGCGATGATTATACGTCTTTCAAATTTTCATAGCGCGATTAACAGGGTATTCTACTCGAAAATTCGATTTCTTTTTTATTTTCTAATAGTTTAGGGTTTCGAAAATATGTCCCTAAAATATTAAGGTGAAATTCGAAAAACTCCCAGAGTTATAGGGGCTTACGGGGGGAGACCACTGTAATGGTCTGAAAAGTAAGGGTGTTTTCGGGAATTTTTTTCAACCAAACAACACAAGTAAATCAATGTATTCCTAAGTATAGTTAATATGTACATATCGAAGGGTAAGAAATTTTTTTTTCAATCAAATTCATAAATCCGTTTCCTGTATACTATTCGTCAAAATTTGCGCTGCTGCAAAATCGTGCTAGAAGCGTACCTCTATTACGTGACGATAAAAAAAGTCAAAATCGCAAAAAATTACAAAATGGCAGACCACTGGAAAAAAATCATGATTTCGGGGTACAAAATTGGGGAAATGTTGATAAAAAAAAAATAGAAGCAGGTCGTTAATTGAAAGAAACTGATCGTCACTTAATAGCGACGGGTTTTCCGTACAATAAATGCCGTTGCTCATGTCAATTGGACGCATAGTTTTCTCTGTAGACTGTCAACGGGTTGAAAAAGATAATTCTAAGGAAAACGCGTTCAATGTTCCGCGCTTGACACCGCTTCACGGAAAATACCATATCTCCGTCAATTTTGCGAATTTCTTCATAAAATTTCGAGAGAGCATTCTTGAAATGCACGTCTTTCAGAAAATGTGAAAAAGAAAAATCGATTTTTCCGATTTTTTACAGTGGCCTCCAATCAAATATGAATTTTTAAACAGCCGCGATTTCGGTAACAATGACCGGACTTAGTTACATCTGCTTCGGGCGATAACTACACTCATATAGATTAAAAAAAATCTTTGGCACTTTCGTTTCAGATGACTAGGACGGCCGCAATTCGTGCGCCCGATGGGGCCGGTTTTTGATGACATGACATGACTTGTGCAAATTTCAATATAATGCATTCCAAAAATTTGTGTTGATAGTTCAAACACTGCTAAATATGTGTGCAAAACCCCTGCCCTGTAGGTGCGATAGGTTTTCCAGAATTAATTTCCAAATATCACCTTCAAAGACGAGTGTCTAGACTAGAATACCCCCTTAAGGGGGTCGTCTGGTGTGATAGGTCCAAAAAATCGAAAAAAAATTTTTTTGCTAAATTGCTTCCATAACATCTGTGGAATATGTGAGTAAAAGGATTTTTCGATATTCGACGTCGTTGGATAGTTAGCCGTAGAACGGAGCACCATAGAAAATATTCACATAGCATCATCTGCCGTTTATAAAATTCTGTTGTCCCAAGCTGTTGCCCAGGAAAAAGATTTTAATAAAGAAGCCGGAAAGCCAGAATATGAATTTACAGTTTCTGGAGACGGCACATGGGAAACGCGTGGATTTTCATATTTGTTTGGTGTCTCTACATTGATGGGAAAATATGCGAAAAAAGTTCTAGATACTTGTGTAATGAGTAGTTTTCGTGGTGCATGCAACTTGTGGCTGACACGATATCTCAAAAACTACTGAACCGATTTCGCTCAAATTTTTATAGTATGTGCAGTACATTCATAGTTCCAACCCGTACCAGAATCATTGTCATATCTGTCATAGATTTTTTTTCAAGCTAAAAAAAATCGTAACTTTATTTTCAAAACTGTGCCAAACATTAAATTTCCAATCTTTTCACTTCATTCTGGTACCGGCTGTAGCCACAAGTCTGCAAATTAATGTGCCGTTTGAATTTTTGATTTCAAATGAGCAGGACAGCCGGAACCATGTCAGCCGTCGACAAACTTTTTTTTCGCAACTGACTCTTTCGAGAGCTGTAAAGTCAATTCCACTCCATATTTTAACTTCAAAATATTCTGAATAACTGCTCAAATGTTAATAAATATGTAGTAAAAATTCCAAGATATTGTGTTTTCATGGTTCGTAAAAAAAAAATTCCCCAAAAAGCGGAAAGAAAACCGGCCGTCACATAAGACGACCCCCTTAACGCATTAATCACTCACTTATAGTTTTGTATTTCATTTTGCATCGTTTGTATTCTTTCCACGGTCGACAGAACTTCGCCCTGCTGCTGCAGCCAGACAGCTTCTTCCCTGGAAAAGTATGTCGCGTTAAATGAAAAGAATAATAATCGAACTAATTCATAAGAAGTAAAATAAGTCTATGGTACTTTTGCCGTTGGGCCTCCTTTTCTTGGAAAAAGCTCGATAGCACTTCGAGCCGCGTTTCTGCGTCTTTCTTCTCTTTCTCCGCAACCTTGCATTGTTCGCTCAGAGTAACTACCTCTTCTTTCACAAGCTTCATGTGCTCTGCCATTAAAACAGAAATTGTATGTAAATCTTTCTTTATTCTACAATTTCTAAGGTAATTAACGCTATTAAAAGTACCCTCTAATAAGTTGTGAGCCCCTTCAACATCAGTGAGCCGTATTTTTAGTTCGTTTCCTTCTTCGAGCAAAGCTGTTGCTTCCGCCTTAATGCGAGATACGTCGTACAATTTATCCAAATCCAAGTTTTTGCAATTCAGTCGATTAATAACGTCTACGAGGTCTTTTATTTCTACTTCTTTACCCTTTATCTCTTTCAGTAAGGCTGTTTTTTCGGTAGAAATCTGTAAACAAGCATCTGTGAGACAACGTTCTTCCGTAATACGATTAAATATACGCGCATCGTAGTACTCACTTCCTTGATTTGCATTTCTAATTGCTGCACCTTATTAGTCAACGTTTTCTCGATACTATTCTTACTGTTCTCCTGGGCTTTCAAATTTTCCGCCACCCGTGCGAGTTCCACTTCCAGCTCTTCGCGCTTCTTTTTAAGAGATACGAGCTCGGCTGATAAAGACTCGTTCTACGAAAATCAACGGTAAATAACGTTTACACATGTGCGATAAAATACATCGCGCGAGACATATGCTCTAACAAAGCGCAACAATGCCGTGATTCTTGTAAAATAGCTATGCTTACGAACCTCAAGGTTATCAAACTCAAGCTGCGATAAATGAACGAACGATAAAATAAAATTAAAAACGTGTCTGTAAAAGGAAAAATTGTTGTTACACGTAATATAAATGTACACGTACTTCTTGAGTTTTCAGATTGAGGACATTCGTTAATGATTCATTCGCAGCTTGTTGAGCGTTCAACCTTCTTTGCAAATCTTCCACCGATTGAGCCAATGGATTAACATCGTCGTTCGTCGATAGGACCTCCCGCAACATTCGTTCTAATTCTAAGCCTGCTTCAGTAGCACTTTCTAAATCCCTCTCCAACAAATCGACCTGCTTCTCCAATTCTGCTTTGGCATTCTGTAAGAATTTATTTCACCATTGAATTGTCAATATGCTTAAATCTGGAATTATATAAATTTTTATGCCTTACCTGCGAAGCTTCTAAGTCAGCCTTCAAAGAAAGTACCATTTCATTGGACCCGAATGATTCGTCCTCGATACTTGTTAACTAAAATGTCCATCGTAATAAAAGAAAAATCGATGTGATAAAAATACTATAAAAAAAAAAAAAAAAAATGTATTAATTTCGCTACCTTATCCTTTGTTAATTTTAAATTGTTACTAAACATCGTGCATTCCTTCGTGGAAATCAGTAGATCCTTCTCGAGTTTGTTGATTCTAGCTATTAATTTCCCGTCTCTCCTCATATTCTGTAGAAATACGGAATTAAAAGAGCGACGGAGATTTAATTCCAATTATTTCTTGCTTACTGTTAGCAAAAGTAAGTCTTTATTGATAAACGAAAACATATTAATTACCTCGATGTAGTAGTATCCTAAAGAAAATATAAGCGTCGTAGTGGCAGTAATGCTTACATACATTAGTGTCAACCAATAATTGCTCTCTACTTTTATTCCCTCCATTAAAGCATTTTCGCTATTTTCAGAAGTTCCTCCCTGGAATGATTGGCTAAATAAATGATTGCAACTTATTCGTAATATGTGTGACTTCTAAAAACAGACTAATCCTTACGCTATCGCTGAAATAACTTTGAGTGTTATCTTCGAAGGAACATTCAACGTTATCGGCCGCGCAAACGTGAGGAGATGGAACTACTAACATTAATAAAATCGATTAAGTATAATAATAACGAATGCCACAATTCGATTAAATCGTTTTCAATGCTACACCTTGCACTTGGTGTAAAACATCTTCCGACGTTGTTTCAAACACAATGTCTTCGGTATTCGAATCTTCGTGCAGAACCTTCTCCTGAACACTTATATCACCCTCATGTTCAGTTAAGGCTTCGTTCTTAAGCGGATCAGTTTCAGGGTTTGCCAGATTCTCTGTTTGATATAAACACAAAATATTCCGTTCAAACTTCGCTGTGAATAGAATTTCTTTCAAGCTTCGCAACTACTAAGCATCAGCTACATACCAATCTCAAGTTGTTCACCTATATCAGCATTTAACAAATTTCTATTACGAAATTCATTAATACTCTCGATATTTTCCGAGATCACACTTGTTTCGTCAGAATACAGTAATTCTGGTGTGCTTAAATTAGTTTCTTCAATCGCAGGTGCATGGAGCTCGGTTACTGCGCGAGGTACTTCAATGGAATGTGAATCATCGCTCACGTTTCTATGTACAGTCGTCTCGTTTTCCGAAATATTATCCGCTAAAGTCGTAGTTACAATCTCGCTCATCTCTTTCTCAGTGCGATGCTCAGTGCTACCCCCCTCGCTGGCAACAGTAGCGTTATCATTCTCCTTCAGATTCCGAGTCGCATTTTCAGGAGCAGGCGAAACCGTTGTACCAGGAACTACTTTAACTTCGGCGCTTTCAGACGGAATAGCTACGCTTTGCTTAGCAGATGAAATCTCCAAACTAGAATTATCTACTTGTTCGCCCGCAATCTTTTCGTCGCTACTGGAGGCCAATGCTAATTTCGCTGCATCAAGTACATAGGATTTTATTGATAAGGGCGAAACGTGTGCATCAGCGTTATCGCTCGCGATTAATTTGTTCCCAGAAGCTTTACCGTCCTGCTTCGATCCAATTTCCTCCGTCCCTAACCGAGTCAGATTTCTCGGGGTCTCGGCACTTTTCGCCTCAGATTTAGCGATACTCCGCGCTGCCTTTGCATCCGTTTCAGCATCGTCAGCTGCAACTGCTTTATGCTTCTCCTCTACTTCAACGGCCGATGTATCGTTGGCATCGCTACGTGTTGCATTTTTTATGTTAAATATTTCTTCTGTTTTTAACTCAGCCGCATTGTTCAAGCTTTCAACACCTTTTCTCTCCGATTTAGTGGTATCCTGCGCTGCCAATGTATTTGTTTTAGCGTCGTCAACTTCGACCGCTTTAATCGCATCAGTGCTATTGTTCTTCTCTAATTCAACGACTGATTCATCATCGACGCTACTACGCGATACATTTTTATTTACTGGCGCCGATATTTCTTCCGTTTCTAACTGAGTCATATTCTTCAAGCTTTCAGCCTCTTTTGTGCCAGATTTAGTGGTACTCTGCGCTGCCTTTGGATCTGTTTTAGCGTCGTCAACTTCGACCGCTTTAATCGCATCGGTGCTATTGTTCTTCTCTAATTCAACGACTGATTCATCATCGACGCTACTACGCGATACATTTTTATTTACTGGCGCCGATATTTCTTCTGTTCCTAACCGAGTCATATTCTTCAAGCTTTCAACACCTTTCCTCTCCGATTTAGTGGTCTCCTGCGCTGCCAATGTATCTGTTTTAGCGTCGTCAACTTTGACCGCTTTAGTCGCATCAGTGTTACGTTTCTTCTCTAATTCAACGGCTGTTGCATTCTTGTTCGGAGCTTCTTCAGTACCATGGGACGCAGATATTTCTCCCGCTTTTAACTCAGTCACGTTTCGCAAGGTTCCACCCCCGTTTACCTCAGACTCAGCGACACTCCGCTCTGCCTTTGCATCCGTTTTAGCGTCGTCAACTTCGACCGCTTTAATTCTATCAGTATTACGTTTCTTCTCCGACTGCAGGGCTGATTTATCATCGACGTCGCCACGCGATACGTTCCTATTTACCGCTTCTTCGGCGTCGCGCGGCTCCGTCGTCTCCACAGTTGTATCGTTCTTCGCGCTCTCCGTCGCGCGTTCGACTCCGCCGAGATCCTCGGCTTTCAGACTCCCGTTTACATCCAACGCCGGAGCCTGTATGCCCGCCATTTCCGGCACATGTAACATCTCCTCCGAGCTCGTCACGAATTCTTTAATGTCCACCGTCTCGGAGAACCCTCGCTCGGCGCTCTCCGCTTCGTCGCCCGACGTCTCCTCGCGCGACAAGCTCTCCGCTGCAAAAATACTCGATTCAACTCTCGCGCCGCTGGAACCGGGCCCCGCGTTACGGACCGCGTCTTCTTTATTTGGCACTGCTGTCGTCTGTACGACTTCGGTCACAGAAGCCGGCTGTACGGCGGGGTCGTCGCGACCTAAGCGGAAGGTAGTTCCGTCTACGATTTCGTACGACGGCGTCGCGTCGCCCGCGACTGGCAGCTCTTGCGTGGACTTTATATTCAAATTATTAGCCTGAGCGTTGGAAGCCTTGGTAACTTTCGCGACGAACCGCGCGCCGTCGTTATCCTTCTTAGGCTGAGGTTCCGGGTCGGATACATTATTGTTATGCGGTAATCGATTGGTAGGCACTTCGTAAGTTAAATTCTTATGTAAAATCTTGTACTCCTTCAAAAACTTCTTCGGCGCGTATCCGCGCTTGCCGTTTATCTGAAATTGATAAGACTCGTCAAGTTACTCTCGCGCGCGTGACTTTCGATCGGAAAACATGCCACCGCTCGGTGCCGTTCGATTTGGTAATTAATTTTCGTTCGCGGTAAATTCGGGTCTATCGTAGCGTGGGGGGGGGGGGGGGGGGGGGGGTGGGGTGAATATTAACAGGGGAAATATACCTCTACGCCCCATAAGTCCGTTCTATTGCCCGCTTCTTTGCTGTAAACTTTGACTTTCACGTCAACGTCGAAGGGCAATATTCCCGGCTCATTCGGATTGTATCTGATCGACGTTCGGGCCAGCGAAACCGGCTCTGTGCGAAAGAAATCGTGAGATAATTTGAGGGACTTTTAGAAAGGAATGCGCCTGTAAATTAGATACATATTGAAAGTATGGCTTCAATTACCCGAGCATTCGTGATCATAACATAGTCGTTTGTTGGACAGCGCCGTGGAGCATTGTGATATTGCGGTAAATAATATCGCGATAAGTAGAAATGCTACATTAATAAACAAATTTCTTTTCATCATATTTCCACTATTCCGAAGTTCCACATCACTACTAACATACAATGACACAGCCTTGGACGCACATTTTGAACCCAGAAACAGTTTACAGTGAGATGGTTCGCCGGAAGTAGCGTTCAATCTCTCCACGAAGCAAGTGCCCGACATACGTCGGCGTTTGATTGGTGATTCAAGTGGAGCGTAGTTTACGAAGATCCATGTATCCAAGAGAACGCTTCGCCTGAATAAGTTTATTTAGGATTTACATGTATTTAATTTGCATCGTGAATAATATTATGTTTGAAACGTGCGCTCGAATTACGAGAAATCGCGGATAAATTGAGCATGTACCCATGTCCATCGAAGAAGAATCGTAGAGATTGTCCACGCGTCGCTCACGGAGATCCATTGCGCATGCGCCACAGTCGGGCGAGTTTTATTTCGAATAATGAAGGAATCTTGCAGATCTGTTTGTGGGAAATTAATTGCCGTAACTTTTAGGTGTTAGTTGTTAGTAATGAATAGGTGCATCTGTATTTTCATGCTGCATCGGAATTCCTTCAAATCAAACTTTATTTCTTATTTGTTTTCCATGACAACACATTTCGCTGGGCGCTGCATGTAGCCCGCGCTTGACTTCAAAACGTGTCAAGTACACTCAGCTCAAACGATTGTGGCCGTTGGAGATTCGATTGCATTCGATCTTACACCAGGATTGGTTTTTCTCCATCGCTAACATTCTACAGTATTTCATGAACATGGTGATGGAACTGCCAAGCCACAGGTTCCCGTCTAGAACACTTCTAATTCATGTTGAAACACCACTGTGGCACCATCTGCCTATGATTGTCATAATTATATAAATCTGCGCGATCGGCTCTGTTCGCGATGCTGTAGCGTAAATGACACCAAATGACACCAGGAACACGGTGTAATAGACAGGTGTTCCGACTCCTGTTCAGAATGTGTGACTTTTTCGTCCTAGTTCTTCTGGCGGCCGGCAGATTTCGTCGGTGTCGTAAAGGTGTAGCGATCCGACTCTGGAACGTCTGCGGTGGGATCACCCGAGAGAAGAAAGAAGATGAAGGGTCACCACCCTAGAGAGGGAAAGAAAGAGCGTTTCGTCCCGGGTCCGCCAGTGGACTCGTCAGTAAGGCTTACCTGGCGGAACCCTGCCTTAGACACGCTGGGTATCAGGACTGGAACGGAACTTGGTATATATACTAACCGGAGGGCGATGGAACACCAGCGAGAAGCCCTGGCGCCGGGTAGCCCTCTGGTGGTATGTCGATGAACACCTACCGGACCCCTACAAAGGCATTTACATATGGCCTGTTGTGTCTGGCAAGCCCACTAATACCACTAAAATCTCTACTACTCAGTCTCATTAATACATATGTATATGGCTTCTAAGTCACGACGCCTCTCGCGACTGCCAGGGTAATTAAACAGAAATCGGCACACAAAATCGCTGGAGTAAAAGGTACAGAGTCGGAACACCTGTCTATTACACCGTGACCAGGAATAAATGTCAAATGACTTTTATTGCAATGAACCTAAAAAAAATCATAATTTTGACACTGATAAATGATAAACTTATAATGTCCAAACCAAATAAATCAACGGATTTATAATGGAAGACATAAATAAATAAAGCGGGATGGTGGTAACAAGGAAAAAAATGGAAATGAATGTTATGTATTTCGTAGAGATGGCAAGGGTCACCAGAATACTGAGATGAATAAAGTCTTGTGGTATTTTATTCGTAACAGTCTTCATAGATTAAAATCTAAGACGCTCATTCCCTGATAACCAGATGACTGCAATCTGACGTCAGATTGGCAGCAGGGTCTGCCGTGAGAGCGCAGAGCCTGACGTCAGATCCGTAGTCATCTGTGACCGCATTCGGCTGCGTTCTGAGGTACAGGGCCTGACATCAGGACCTGACGTCAGATGGGCAGCAGATCCGCAGCAGATTCTGTCGTTCGCCTGACACGTATAATAGCGCCATCTGAGATTCAGAATTGGCAAACAATTCCCTACGCGTGACGTCACATGGCCGTGGCTACGCACCAACACATACGATTGCTATAGGTGTATCCCCCCACCCATTCTACTGCGCGCAGGGAATTAGTAATCAGCAGTTTTGGAGCTGATTATATTCACATAACCTACGAGGTTTATTAAATAATAAGTTTTCAATTTATATGTAGATATTTATTTTCAAAAACCAGTGGCACATATACATAATTAACCCTGAAAACAAATACAATATTAGTGTAAAATTGGAATGATACTGGGAATGTACCAATCCATGAGTATTTTATTAAACGGGCGCTGAAAAGTGCCGATTGATGTTCATTGTGAACGTCGAGAGTGTTCGCGTTTTAATAAATTAAAATAGGCACTGAAAAGTACCGTTTGGTTTCTTCGCCACTGTAAAAGGAGACACGTCTCGACTTTTAATGGGCACATCCTTCCTTCACACGTCAGCTTCTTCGGGCTGCTGGTCGTCCGTCCACAAATGGCGGCGCATTCGAGATGCAGTCGAGGCTGCCGTCGCGCGTGGACCATTCCTCCTGCTCCGAACCCTCTCCTTGGCGGCTCGAAGCGCCTGCTGCATCAGCCGCTGAAAGTCCGATCGGAGCGGCTTGATGTAATGAGGGTTCTCCGACACTGCTTCTGAAAAAATAATGCACGCAAAGTACGTTAGCATACTTATGCATAAAAACATGGAAATGCTTATTGCTTCGTACCGTAGATCGCCATCATGATCCGGGTGTTATATAACGGCCTTTGGCCTGTTCGGCCGAACCACGTGAACGACCGTGTCACGTCGTCGACCAGCACTTCCTTCAGGCAAAGGCCGACCGCTTCCTTCAGGCAGTACCCACCCACGTATTTTAAATATTGAATCTAAACAAAGTAAGTAAAGATTGATGCAAGTATGTATCATATAAAATTAAATAAGAGCATAATTTCATTTTCGCTTACAACGTTGGAATAACTGTCGTCATCGATGTTCTCGAAACAGTCCACCTCCTTCGGTGACGATAGCGGAATGACAGCTGGTTTCTGTGGTGGACCGTTATGGGTGGGCTGCACGTGTCGGAGAATACTTCCCAACAGAGTATTCATTCTTCTGCAAACAGAACGGATGGAGACGTAACGTATTAATAAACACGATGCATGCGATACTTACTTTAGCTCCGCCTCGACACGCGCCGTTCGATCTTCCAGGCTCCTGCGAACATGAACATTTATAATAGAAAACTACACACTATTAATATTTTTATAACAAAAAAAAAAGAAACATGTAAATTTACCCATTAGCAGAAGGTTGGATCCGCAGTGTATGGTGCTGCAACGACTCATTTTGGATGACTGTGGCGCGTGCAGATGTTGTCCCTGGTTCCACAACGAATGTAACAGCAGGATTACGTGGCGTATCGAGAAGTGTTCTAACATCCTGAGGCAACTGGGAAAAACAGGAATGCGTTCGAAGGAGAGATAATATATTATTTCCTTGAACGTGTGTTAAATTGCTGTCTACGAAACAAGACGCTAATCTTTGGCGAAAAGATGACTCGGAGGAGGTAGCACACGACAATGAAACTCGATCGTGGGTAGTAGAAACGCGTGACGTGGAAGTAGAAGAACCGGCGTCTTCTACATTTATATCGCGCCTAGCACTGAATCTGTCGGGGATTAAATGAACAGGAACGGACGAATTACAACCTGCAGATGTGCTGGGAGCATCTTGCACGTTAGAGGTATTCCCCGCTTCTTTACTGACGGTGTTACGTTCAGAACGGTATCGCTCGCGTAGATTACGTATTTCGCGCATAACCCTACGTTTTTGCCTCGCCGATAGTGCGTGTCCGGGTCTCCGCGACGTTGACAATTTGAAATTATTAAATTTCATAATTACTTACGGCTTCTGGATGCTTGGTATAGATTTTCGTAAAGCACTGGAAGTTCTTCGGTTCTGTCGTCGATGACTGTCACCTCAGAATGAACGAGAATTTGAAACAAACGCGATCTAGGAAGTAGAGTCCCGACCAATCACGAATTTCCGCCAGGCGGTGCAGCCAATCCGAGCGTAGCCCACTGTACCGCCAAAATATTACCTCGTGGTACCCTTTGTCCGACGTGGTATCCTTTGAGCTTTGAAATCGAACGCGCGGATTGGCTGACAAACGCGATCTAGGAAGTAGAGTCCCGACCAATCACGAATTTCCGCCAGGCGGTGCAGCCAATCCGAGCGTTCGATTTCAAAGCACAAAGGATACCACGTCGGACAAAGGGTACCACGAGGTAATATTTTGGCGGTACAGTGGGCTACGCTCGGATTGGCTGCACCGCCTGGCGGAAATTCGTGATTGGTCGGGACTCTACTTCCTAGATCGCGTTTGTTTCAAATTCTCGTTCATTCTGAGGTGACAGTCATCGACGACAGAACCGAAGAACTTCCAGTGCTTTACGAAAATCTATACCAAGCATCCAGAAGCCGTAAGTAATTATGAAATTTAATAATTTCAAATTGTCAACGTCGCGGAGACCCGGACACGCACTATCGGCGAGGCAAAAACGTAGGGTTATGCGCGAAATACGTAATCTACGCGAGCGATACCGTTCTGAACGTAACACCGTCAGTAAAGAAGCGGGGAATACCTCTAACGTGCAAGATGCTCCCAGCACATCTGCAGGTTGTAATTCGTCCGTTCCTGTTCATTTAATCCCCGACAGATTCAGTGCTAGGCGCGATATAAATGTAGAAGACGCCGGTTCTTCTACTTCCACGTCACGCGTTTCTACTACCCACGATCGAGTTTCATTGTCGTGTGCTACCTCCTCCGAGTCATCTTTTCGCCAAAGATTAGCGTCTTGTTTCGTAGACAGCAATTTAACACACGTTCAAGGAAATAATATATTATCTCTCCTTCGAACGCATTCCTGTTTTTCCCAGTTGCCTCAGGATGTTAGAACACTTCTCGATACGCCACGTAATCCTGCTGTTACATTCGTTGTGGAACCAGGGACAACATCTGCACGCGCCACAGTCATCCAAAATGAGTCGTTGCAGCACCATACACTGCGGATCCAACCTTCTGCTAATGGGTAAATTTACATGTTTCTTTTTTTTTTGTTATAAAAATATTAATAGTGTGTAGTTTTCTATTATAAATGTTCATGTTCGCAGGAGCCTGGAAGATCGAACGGCGCGTGTCGAGGCGGAGCTAAAGTAAGTATCGCATGCATCGTGTTTATTAATACGTTACGTCTCCATCCGTTCTGTTTGCAGAAGAATGAATACTCTGTTGGGAAGTATTCTCCGACACGTGCAGCCCACCCATAACGGTCCACCACAGAAACCAGCTGTCATTCCGCTATCGTCACCGAAGGAGGTGGACTGTTTCGAGAACATCGATGACGACAGTTATTCCAACGTTGTAAGCGAAAATGAAATTATGCTCTTATTTAATTTTATATGATACATACTTGCATCAATCTTTACTTACTTTGTTTAGATTCAATATTTAAAATACGTGGGTGGGTACTGCCTGAAGGAAGCGGTCGGCCTTTGCCTGAAGGAAGTGCTGGTCGACGACGTGACACGGTCGTTCACGTGGTTCGGCCGAACAGGCCAAAGGCCGTTATATAACACCCGGATCATGATGGCGATCTACGGTACGAAGCAATAAGCATTTCCATGTTTTTATGCATAAGTATGCTAACGTACTTTGCGTGCATTATTTTTTCAGAAGCAGTGTCGGAGAACCCTCATTACATCAAGCCGCTCCGATCGGACTTTCAGCGGCTGATGCAGCAGGCGCTTCGAGCCGCCAAGGAGAGGGTTCGGAGCAGGAGGAATGGTCCACGCGCGACGGCAGCCTCGACTGCATCTCGAATGCGCCGCCATTTGTGGACGGACGACCAGCAGCCCGAAGAAGCTGACGTGTGAAGGAAGGATGTGCCCATTAAAAGTCGAGACGTGTCTCCTTTTACAGTGGCGAAGAAACCAAACGGTACTTTTCAGTGCCTATTTTAATTTATTAAAACGCGAACACTCTCGACGTTCACAATGAACATCAATCGGCACTTTTCAGCGCCCGTTTAATAAAATACTCATGGATTGGTACATTCCCAGTATCATTCCAATTTTACACTAATATTGTATTTGTTTTCAGGGTTAATTATGTATATGTGCCACTGGTTTTTGAAAATAAATATCTACATATAAATTGAAAACTTATTATTTAATAAACCTCGTAGGTTATGTGAATATAATCAGCTCCAAAACTGCTGATTACTAATTCCCTGCGCGCAGTAGAATGGGTGGGGGGATACACCTATAGCAATCGTATGTGTTGGTGCGTAGCCACGGCCATGTGACGTCACGCGTAGGGAATTGTTTGCCAATTCTGAATCTCAGATGGCGCTATTATACGTGTCAGGCGAACGACAGAATCTGCTGCGGATCTGCTGCCCATCTGACGTCAGGTCCTGATGTCAGGCCCTGTACCTCAGAACGCAGCCGAATGCGGTCACAGATGACTACGGATCTGACGTCAGGCTCTGCGTCCCAGATCTGGTTATCAGGGTTATTAGTGGAAATGTGTAGAGCAAAGAAATACGCATTTATTTCAAAATCTCCTATCCGTTATTTTATGTTAACAACGGGAAAATAAACATAACCGAAGCAATGTAAATTAAATTTTGTGACAGGACTGCGCGAACGTGTCTCATACATTGAGCTATAAGTATACCTGGAGAGGGAACAGAGCAATGGCGGCCGGTCAGAGAAAAAGAGGGAATGTGCTATGTTCATTGAGCTCAATGAACATAGCACATTTACTACATGATAGTACAGAGTGAGAGGGATAATAGGAAGAAGAAGGATAGGTTCACCCGTAATCTTCTATTTTTCTCTGACCGCTGTCGCCTCTACTTCTTCCCATTGCTGTTCTCTCTCCAGGTATTCTTATATGGCTCAATGGTCTCATATTAAACATCATCCGTTTACTTCACGCTAAAAAAAATAAATAAATTATGAAGTAACATACAAAATTATGACCATCATAGGCAGATGGTGCCACAGTGGTGTTTCAACATAAATTAGAAGTGTTCTAGACGGGAACCTGTGGCTTGGCAGTGCCATCACCATATTCATGAAATACTGTAGAATGTTAGCGATGGAGAAAAACCAACCCTGGTAAGCTCGAATGCAATCGAATCTCGAACGGCCACAATCGTTTGAGCTGAGTGTACCTAGCAACGTTTTAGTTAGAAATTAAAAATATAAGTTCTATGATTATGTAATTATATAAAAATGATTAATAAAATCATAGTTGACAATTATTCCGTCCTTGCAACCGAAACTCATTATCGTTAGTGAATAATATTCACTTTAGTCATAAGTTTAAGCGTCATCGATTTTAAAAAAAATTATTCAAAAAAGGATTATTCAAATATGATTTTACTCGGGTAGATAATTCTTAGTTATTCGCGAATAATATACATGTTATTCGTGAATTGAAAAAATTATTTTAACCAGTTCTGAACGCGGACAAACAGAATATAACAAGGGAGTTGGAAGCGTTACCGCAACAGTCATAAAGAATATAACTAAATGTACAGTAGGAATACATAATATATGTACATACAATGAAAGTAAATATTTTTACAAATTTTTTAACGAAACGTGGCCAACGAAAGAATTTATTTCGATTCAAATCTTGTATATGTACACTAAGGGACATAATCGGCTTCCCTTCGGAAATTTGGCAACGTTGCATGTCGGGTCCCCCTATGTCGAAGAACCACTGAGTTATGCCTAGTGACAATGGTGACAATTTTACAAGTTATTATTTAGTTTGCTAAAATGGATTTTGCTTGATAAAACATTACACGTAAGAGGATGATGGGCTCGATTCCTCATCTATTTGACAACGAAGTAGCATGTATCGTAGGTAGAAAGTTTTTAGACTGCCAGGTCGAAGTCTAGGTAAACGCACGAAATCCCTATATCGATGTTCCAGCAAGGGAAGGCGTTTTGGCCGCCGCGACCCCCAGGTAGCCGCGGGCCGCATAAGACCCTCTCACTTGCACATAAAGCTCTGTCCTTGTTTAGCACCATCCCTGTCTACCGCATGCTCTCCGTCATTCCCGTGCAGCGAATTGGCGCGAAGAGGCTAGTTATTTCTTACGAAGGAGCAATATCGATGGTCCTCACTTTCTACCTACGATACATGCTACTTCTTTGCCAAATAGATGAGGAATCGAGCCCATCATCCTCTTACGTGTAATGTTTTATCAAGCAAAATTCATTTTAGCAAACTAAATAATAACTTGTGAAATTGTCACCATTGTCACTAGGCATAACTCAGTGGTTCTTCGACATAGGGGGACCCGACATGCAACGTTGCCAAATTTCCGAAGGGAAGCCGATTCTGGCCCTTAGTGTATATAGATACAGTTGCATAGAAAGTGAAACTTGAATGTAAATTATAATTTAAAGTCGTGCTTAAAATTATATTATAGCGATAACATTGCAATAAAATAATAATAAATACAATAAATATGTATTAGCGTCGACGAAGTGTAGGATGGGGAGTAGAACACTAGTATGCGACACTAGCGGTCGGTACGCGAACTAATAGTAATGGCTGACGCAGGTGTACAACTTATTGCAGTCTATCAATTTTCACAGTATCGACGAACGGTATGCAGAAAAAAAATGTTGTGTAGACTGTATACTTTATCTTTTGTGCATGGAGACCGCCGTAACGTTTATTATTTGTCTTAATCCTATGCTGCACTTCAAGTATCAATTGCGTCCCAATGTATCTGCCCATACAGCACACTTCGTTGCAGCAACTGCATTGTTGCAGGTTGCATTGCAATCTTGCAGCAATATTGCGCACACGTTGCCATTGCAATGTTTCAGTGGAAACGATCCTACAATATTTCTGCAATATTGCGCACACATCGGTGTACAATGTTCCAGTGGCAAGGATCCTACAATATTCCTGCAACATTGCGCACACATCGATGTACAATATTCCAGTAGCAACGATCCTACAATATTCCTGCAATATTGTGCGTTCATCAACGTGCAATGTTCCAGTGGCAACGCCCCAGCAAAATTGCGCACACATTGCCGTGCAATACTGTAGTGAAAAATTGTGGAAACATTACAGCAATATTCTGAAGCAACTACCCATACAGCACACTTCGTTGCAGGGACGTTGCAGGGACGTTGCAGCAAGGTTGCGATGTTGCTGCAAAACGATTTTTTAACCGGAAACAAAATCATTCGCCGATCTTTCTAGATTAAAATAACGCAAGAATCAAATAGCTTCCGAGATAAAAATTCATAAGAACAAACTTATTTTCACGAAAATAGGCAAAAATCGCAAAATTCAAGGCCCTGTATTATTTAAACAAACTCGAAATCGGCAAAATGGCGGATTAAATCCTACCTAATTTCTCGAGGACTACAATATATTCAAGTTTGAATAAAATCCGAGACATCGAGGGAAAAAAGTGATCGAGTTGGCGTGGAATGATCCGGGTGTTTTAAGGAGTACCTAGCTGCACTGGATTGGGAAATCGAGCATGGACTTGTGCTGATTTGGGTGCGGAATTAAAGACGAAGGTAAAGGGTGGGTTGAGGGATCCGATGATCCCTAAAACTTGTGCGAAGAGGTTTGCAGAGTGCGCGGAGTCCTAGAACACGACGTCGAAATTTTTTTGATATTGCGCTTCATTTTCGAGAAAATCGACTTTGAAATTCTTCACGATGCGTCCAGTCGCGTGCAGGAGAACCCACCCTAATAAAACTCACTGCGGATTTGGGCGTAAGTGGAATTCGCCCTCTATGAATCACTTTTTAGGGGAAATAGATTGTCGACGCTGGTTGGCCGTGGTTGGCTTCGCGTTGCGGCCACTTGGTCGCCTTGGCGCTAGCATCAGTTCACGCACACATTACCACCACTCCTATAGGTGTTTGGCCACAAAGAATCCCTGGCAACACTGCCAATACGTAATATACTCAGGGTTGCCACCTCTCCGGTTTTGGCCCGGAGACTCCGGGTTTTGTAGCAATCTCCGGGCTCCGGTTTTACTGGAAAAATCTCCGGGTTGTAGAAAAAAAATGAGATAATAAGAAATTATGATATTATAGAATGGTATCAATTTTATGTACAATAAAAGTTATTAATTAAAACAACATATACTTTTAAATTCTGAATTGTTCGAGCTTAAAATACTTGCACATCTGTTTTCCGGATATTCGAGAACAAAAATTTTTTTGCTTTTTCCATCTCCGGGTTTATATTCGAATCTCCGGGTTGGAATGTGTGGCACTCCGGGATTTATATGGTGATAAGGTGGCAAACCTGAATATACTCTGTACGAAGAATAATTGCCAAACACATTGTGATTGTAACAGATTCCTCATTTATTCAATATACTATGTTTCTTCAGTGTCGACGCCGAAACATGTATGTTGTAACGCACTATCACTTTGCATCACCTACTTAGTACATCATATATAACAAGTTTATATAAACGACAATCTGTAACGGGAACCTTTGGTACATTTTATAGCGGCATTGTTCCCTTTACTCGCATCTTTACATGCTGGCTTGTAACATCTATGTAGGGAAAAAGATCGTCATTAAAACATTCGTACGTTACAAAGCAATTCCGAATTAGGTATTCGTATCCCCGTAGGACGAAGTAGTGTTAATTTTTATAATGTCCCGTTTCGATACGTGAAACAATTAATGCATGTGACTCACAGATTTCATCATAAAGCACCAACTCATTCAATCGAATATTTGCTTGCAGTTTTACTTTTCAGATTTTAACGAATTTGTGAGCCACTCTACTTTGGAAAGCTATAGAGAATCGTTATACTCACGCTGGTGAAACCGGATAGCGAGAAAGTGTAGACTTTCCCAGCTGTGACATGCAGTGTTTTGTACCCGTTTAAAATGCACATTAACAATGACTTTCTGTCAGTGTTTTCCACGGCTGGCCAGTCGATTGAGTAGAACGCATCACCCACTTTCTGGGACTAGACGTTAATCGTTCTATTAATACTGCGCGTATCGTGGCCAAGAATGAATAAAATAAGGAATGAAGCAACGAGAAAGTACATTTTGTTATAAGACTTTGAATAATTAGAGGATCATGTATCCTAACAATTCGGCCGAATAATTCAAATTTGACTTTAGCATCGAACATTTTGAAATTCTTCTTTGTTAAAAACTTTAATGCATTCATCTAAATAACTCACACAGCACCATAACATTGCAGCAACGTCTCTGCAATGATGCGGTGCAAGATGGCAATGTTGCAACATAACATTGCAGAGACGTTGCAGGTTCAGTCCTATGTCCGCCTTCGCAATATTGCAGGTGTGTATTTTTGCAAAGTTGCGGCAACATTACGAATATGTAGTCCTGCAACGTTCCGGCAATGATTCTGCAACGAAACGGCAAAATTGTGGCAATGATCCTGCAACTCTTCGGCAATATTGCGGTGCGTATCCAGTTAAATGAAACACGCCGTAGAATCCACTCGACATCATGTACATATTTCGAAAACTTTTGACAAAGTCATAGTTGCTTCAGAATATTGTTGTAATGTTCCCACAAGTTTTCACTACAGTATTGCACGACGATGTGCGCGCAATATTGCAGCAATATTGTACCATCGTTGCCAACGGAACATTGCACGGCAACGAAATTGCAATATTGCCAGGGTTACCAGGCGATTCAATACACGTACTGGCATATATGACGTCACTTAGCTTGGATTGGCTCGGCGTTGACATGACGTCACGGCGTCACCAATCAAATATAAGTATTCCGCTTTTCCTACACCGTATGACGTCATATAGGCCAGCACACCGCCATTTTTTCAGTACGCCTGGCAACCCTGAATATTGCTGCAATATTGTAGGATCATTGCCACTCCAATAATGCACGACAATATTGCAGGAACGTTCCTACAATATTGCAATGCAACCTGCAACAACGTAATATTGCAGCAACGTCCCTGCAATACTGCTGCAACGAGGTGTGCTGTATGGGAACTGATCGTCTAATTACACGGTTCGACAGCCATCTGGACTTGTAACATTCAATAGCCGTTTCTTATAGGATTTCGTGCCCTGAAAACGAGTCCGCAAACCGTTTGTCGCTATCGCCCTCAGTTTTTGAGAAATTCAATTTTGAAAAATACTGCAAATTTTCAAATTTGAACATCTTTTGTGTCAAAACGGTAATAGTTATTCGGTTGCTCGTTGCGTCAAATTATTCTATGAACCCTCCCGAATGCAACGATATAAGTTATTATTGCATTATGCACATTTAAATATGTTTAAACAACGATCCTAGGGAAAACGGCACCCGAAATGCACCAATTTTTCAGATATCTTTCAATTTATTTAAAAAACTAAGGGTCTAGGAGAAAATCTGACCATTCCACGCGATGCAGCAGACATTTTTCCTCCGGAAAGCATCAACAGAAGTGGTAAGTCACGTTTTGTTTTCAATACAGAAGCGAAATAGTTTGGCAAAACGGGCGGTACCCACAGTGGTAGTCGCTCAGCGTAACGCATACCACTGTCCACGGCTATTGAATGTTAAAAGTCCGAAAGAAAGTCAAATTTTGTCGAACTGTGTTTTAACCTATCCAGTGTCAAGTTGATAAACCAGCTTATAAAAAGCTCCTTTATGTAGCTCTATATATAAATACTTGCGGATGGAAATCGTTGCTCTAACGAAAGACATTATATAAATGACATACCTCAAAAATCGCTTGTTCGCCAATATAGCAATACAAGAACAACCAGCCAACTTGAACAACACTGTACAGCGAGAAATTAATTACAGCTCCAAAATCTATGCCGATTTTCTGAAAAGTGTGAAGAGACATTGAAATATGTAATGCACCTAAAAATAAGTAGGTATCTACTTACGACGAGCACAACGAACATAGCAAGGCCCAGCCTGCTGCAGCAGCTCAGAAGTTCTAGAAGGAGGACCACGGACAGAATGTCGTTCAAACCTTCTACTGACCTGTGAAACGTACATTTCTTAAAATGACCGTTAAACAATAAAATAGTGTAAAGCTATCCACAAGTCACACAGCACCATAACATTGCAGCAACGTTGTGGCAATATTCCGGTGCAAGATTGTAATGTTGCGCCGCATCATTGCAGAGACGTTGCAGGTTCACTCCTATGCCCGCCCTGGGCAATATTGCAGGAGTGTATTCCCGCAACGTTGCGGAGATTTTACAGCAATGGTCACGCAACGTTTCGCAAATTTTATAGCAAATTGATCTTCAAATCTCCTCTATAATTTCATGTACAAACAACTCTCGCGATATCACTTTTTTCATATCTTCAACGGCCATCGAGATATTCTAGCGTATCCAGTTAAATGAAACGCGCCGTAGAATCCACTCGACGTCATGTACATATTTCCGAAAAATTTTGTCAAAGTCATAGTTGCTTCGTTGTAATGTTTGCACAATTTTTCACTACAGTATTGCACGGCAATGTGTGCGCAATTTTGCTGAGGCGTTGCCACTGGAACGTTGCACGTCGATATGCGCGCAATATTGCAGAATATTGTAGGATCGTTGCCACTGGAACATTGCAGGTCGATACGCGCGCTATATTGCAGAAGCGTTGCCACTGCAATATTACAGAAATATTGCACGGAGATGTGGGTGCAATTTTGCTAGGGCGTTGCCACTGGGACATTGCACGTCGATGTGCGCGCAATATTCCAGCAATATTGTAGGATCGTTGCCACTGGAACATTGCAGGTCGATACGCGCGCTACATTGCAGAAGCGTTGCCACTGCAATATTGCAGGAACGTTGCCACTGCAATGTTGCACGGCAATGTGTGCGCAATATTACTGAAATATTGTAGGATCGTTGCCACTGCAATGTTGCACGGCAATGTGCGCGCAATATTGCAGGAACGTTGCTGCAACGAAGTGTGCTGTATGGGAGTATTTCCGATTATAAATTGGCATGTATGATATGAAAGGCATCTTCTACACAAAGGAACTTGAAATGTCTGATTATATTATGCATGTTGGCGATAGTAAAATGTTAAATATTGAAATATAAAATGTTAATTGAAAACTGATACGTACTCTATCAGCTCCAAATGCGTGGCCACTGCCTTTTGGACGCCGTTGTTGAAAGCTCGATGTGATTCCGTTGGGATATTTCGAATACGATAGGACAGCACCGATAATCTTCCGCAATAATGCAAGACTAGACTAACTATGAAGCTAGCTAATGTTGCATGGTACACGGCCACGCACGTAACAGGAAATTGGTACAAATACAGTAGACTGTAAATTCGAACGTCCGTGGTGTAGTCGAAAATAATGTGCGCCCGAAATGGCAGGTCATAAGACAATGTACTATTATCGTGACCTGCGTCAACATACCAGACAGATACGATAAATGAGTATAAGAAGAATAGGAAATAATTTCAATTTTGACACCGTGGGACTAAATAGAAAGATTCACGAAAACCAAGTAGGATGGTCCAGGAGGATCGAGGAGGGACCAGAACTCGTAGGACGCAAAGAATTCAGCTCGCGACTCGTAGAACCGAAAGGAGGCAACTCTGAGCTCGTAAAACGCGAGATAATTGACGCTGAGGGATTCTAAGATTTCCGGTATAAATTCAAGAATCGCGTCGTCTAGTAAGCCCAAGTCAATCCATTTCCATGGAATCTGAAGGTCGACTATTGCCCATACGGCTTCCCGCAGGGCGCGACTCATTTATCTTGGCCCCAGTGATCTACGATCGTCCATGAATTTTCTCGTCGTTCAAGCGATGTGACGTTAGACAATGCCAAGGGGAATACCAAACGGTCGACGAATACCTTGATGGCCACGGAGCACTTTTATCAAAGGACGCACGTACATCAGATAAGCAGTAGTGGCTGCGGCAATGATCGTGTATTTGCTCAATAGATAGACCACGTTGCTGTGGCCGTGATACAAGAGTTTCTCCTCGTCCTCGAGCGACGAAACATCCGCGATGTATCCTTTCATCCCGCTGACCATACCCTCCAACTGTTTGTTGCACTGCAAGATAATCATGGCCAGGTAACTTCCCGTCGTTAACGTAGTCTCCAACACATTGAACACCATCATATCGAAGTCATCCATGCAATCGTACAGATCCCAATATTGCATGACCGTGTGCAGGCCCAAGTACATCATCGTTATCGCAAATCTTGCGCGCATATGGTGCCCTGGCCACGAACCACATAATGTAAAAATCCGTTCATACAGTATGAGCGGATCTTTTATCTCGATATCACCCTACAACACGACCAACAACTTCCATCGAGAAGGCAAGATAATACAGGGTGCTCGGCAGTAAATACTAGAAAATGAAACGGCTGTTTCTACGTGGCAAAATAAGACGATAATCCAGGGCACGGAAATTGCGGTGGAGCCTTCATTTCACGGGTAATGTAGCGCGCTGTGTATACCGACACAACGTGGAACAAAACATGGGTTTGGAAAATTTCGTTGTTTGTCCTTATATGAGCAGATTTTGGGCTGGCTGAGGTCTCGTATGAACGAGGAAGGTTCGGTGCAGCGCGCTCTGGTCATGGTTCGACGAGATTGTGTTGATATCTAATAATATGAGTGTTCAAATTAGAGCAAACTTCGACAAAAAAAAGAGTTTTGTGACTCAAACGATGAACAGAGCGCGCTGCACTAAGCCTTCCTCTTTCGAATGAGACCTCACCCAGCCCAAAATCTGCTCATATAAGGACAAACAACGTAATTTCGTGACTGCATTCCCAAATACGAGTTCCGTCATATTGGCGATAAACAGAGCAAGTCTCGTGACAAATTCAGTTCAGGAAGTGGATTCGAGATGGCGCCTACTCGGGAGGACTGCCAACGTGGAATCATACAGAGGGCCGGGGCACTTTTATCTCAATAAAAAAAAAAAAACGTGGAATCATAGCAAATCTGAAGCGTTAGGTGGATACATGTGCCACAGTAAAAGCGTGATGCAGTCAATGTATGCATTTTCGTACGATTAGAGGTTAGGTTATATGCATTTTAGGCATACATTTACTAAATTAACGCTTTTACCGTGACACATACATCACTTGAAATCGACTTTACGTTTAAATTTTTTCAAGTACAACGCAACAACTGAGAATTTCTTCCCACATTCAGAATAGAATATGGAAATAGCAAACAGCTCTATCTCGCGTTCGTCAGGCAGCCGTCGATAACGGTATTACCATTTCTGTGCAGAAAAAACCTGCTGTAATACCGACCTGCCAAATCGGCCAGGTCACGTGACGTGTCTACCCCCTGTTGGTACAGGAACGTCTGAAGAACGGCAATTCCCGTTGCGTAGGTGATTTTCTTCGACTTATTGTGCCACGCAGAATTACCCATTTTATTATCTACTATCTCTTGCCAGCACCGTGCATATGGTTGTAACATATAAAACGTCTGTTCACTGTCGTGTAATAAACAAAAAGGTACCGTTGTCCCAGGAAGGAAGCGAATTTTATCTAAAAATTCTCTTACAATTAGTCATTCATAGAATTCTATATAAATGAAGTTGGAAATTTTTAAAACGAACTTTCGCAGGTACAGTTTCGACGACAACGAAAAACAAGGACGTTTCGTACGCTACAACCGCATGTAAAGAATTGCTCGTGTTACCTTCATCGTGCTCTATCTTCGGATTAATCGAAAGTCGAGAATGAAGTTTGATCGGATGAAGGCGGCTTGCGTTTGAACGCGACTCCCTAAGCGCATTACGTATGCAGTCATTTCATATGAAAATTGGTACATAAATGAAGCTCGGCTATTGTATTCGTGAAGGAAATGTATCAAACGTATCTGTGTACTTTTCCTCGAAGTCGTTTTGCATTTTCCATGTTCCAGCACGAAATTCTCAATACTACGGCGCCGCTTTATCTTTTCTGCATGCGGACGGCCGTAACGTTCATCAATTATTTGTCTTAATGCTATGCTGCATTGCAAGTTTCAAGTTTGCCCCAATGTATCTGATTGTGTTCAATCGCGACGCCTCGTCTTGCGCGTGTGGATAACAGCGCAACGAACAAAAACTCGAACGCGTAATTTTTATTCGATACTTCAACTTCTGCGCTCAGAGTGTTTACTTTCACGAGGGAAATTGCTAAATTACATGGTACAGTTCGTAAGAATACTGCGCGGTCATTTGCAAAATGCAAACTAATGGTGGTTCATCGAGGTAAGTCGAGAATTCTTCTTCTTTTCAACTTTTTTATTCTCGTGAATTAAAGTCCCAAGATTCTTCTCCCTTTTTTACATATACAGGTGTATCGTTTCCCTACTTTCCTCCCCCAATATCTTTGCAATATCTTCAGTTATCGTGTTCATACCATTCGGAGTGTTTCGTACAGTCGTAATGCGATTACAGTTTCTGCGACATTGACACTTCAGTTCTTCGCAGTGTGTACATTAGGGTGGTCCATTTTTTTTCCAAGTATAATGTAGGTTTTCCACATGGTTGCTTTTGTTCCAAACATTCTAACTAACATCTGTGCAAAATTTTAACCTAATCGGACAATATTTGAGGTCGCTAGGGTTAATCGTTTTTAGGGGCAAGGGAAAGAGTTTCTGTCTGTTTGCCAATTAGTGACTCTCCAGCTGACTTCCTTGTAGATTTGTGGATACTAGTAGAAGCCATTTTTATATCTGACACAAAAACAACATTTTTTTATGCTATTAAAGAATACTATGTATATATACTTAATTGTATAAAATAATCGTAGCGACCTCTATATATGGTTCATATGGGCCAGTTTTTTATGAACACACTTCTTTTTGTGTAAGGAACCAAAACAGGCTTGTGGAGAGCAACAAAGAATAAAAAAAATCCCCAGTAGGGAAGAAAATAAAATTTCTAATGGGAAATATTTTTTTATTCTTTGTTGCTCTCCACAAGCCTGCTTTTGTTCCTTGCACCAAAAGAAGTGTGTATATAAAAACTTTTTTTTTGTATATAAAAAACTGGCCCATACGAACCATGTTTACAGGTCGCCACGATTTTATTTTACACAATTAAGTATACATATACTATTCTTTAATAGCATAAAAAAATATTGTTTTTGTGTCAGATATGAAAATGACTTCTACTAATATCCCCATATCTGCAAGGACGTCAGCTGGAGAGTCATTTAATTGGAAAACGGGCAGAAAAAATCTTGCCCATGCCCCTCAAAACGATTAACCCCAGCCACCTCCCAAATATTGTCCGATTAGACTCAAATTTTGTACAGATGTTAGTTAGCATGTTTGGACCAAAAGCAACCTTACGGAAACCCTACATTTTATACCTGAAAAAAATAAACCCCTCTAGTTTGCATCAGTAACAATAGGATCAGGTGTTCTAATTTTACTTGTGAGTGTTACATGTCTACAAGAGTTAAAACGGCAACGCATTTAGTGCGTAGAATTGCATAAGACATTGATACCGATACGGTAAATATTGCCTATTAAGAGGTTATAGTTCGTCATTGAAACGGAGGAGAAGTAGAAGTGAATAGAAAGGGATAGTAATTTAATATGTGTATCATATGTTTCGTTATAATCACCTTGCAAAGAAGGAGAGAGCAAAAAAAAGGAGTTTCCTCGTAATGGGCCCTGTTTAGTTTAACGAATCCCTTCGCCCACTACCCTAACTTGAGGGCGTGGGAAAAGGTGTCCGTTACAAACCACATTACTTTTCTTTGACCAATACACTCCCGCCCAATCTCGAAGATCAGCCGAAAAAGGCATCCTATCCTAATCGAGACAGACGGCGGGAGGCTAGCAGCGTTTGCGCTACGGCACTTTCTGCCAAAGGTCCAGGGACTTTCCTCAGAGCATGAGAGTCACTGTGGACTCCGTATGTGGCTCCGCGGTGGTGCACGAGGGAACTCCTACTCACTGCGCTCCTAAAAGCAGCTTATATATGAAGTAGAGCCTTGAGTGAGCACTTGCGAGAAAGATAACAGTGGCGCTCAACCACGCGCTTCTCATCCTTGTCGATAATAATATATTTCATTATTTTAATAATAATCTTTGAATGGATATTGGATGAGTCAAAACACGAAAGTATAGTTATGTCTACATTAATTATTGTGATCAAGACTTACCAGTAATGAATTAATTATTGGCAAATGGGTCGTAAATATTGTGTGGGAACGTAGTCGATGTTCCATTTTTTAGATGCAACTCTAAAAGTACTGCAGAAGTTCTACATGTATACCAACAGAAATAAATAGATAATTGAAATCATAGTTATAATTGCGCAGGAAAATTATAAATATTACTATGAACTTATCATTTTCATTAAAAAAAAATATATCCAGCGACAGAAATACACTGGACTACGGTCGGAGATGGAAATTAATTTCGTGATAAAAGCCACACTCTATGTATCCGAAGTAGCAAAGAACGCGAGGAAGACACTTGACAAAGTTAAACTAGCCGCGCAACAGAGAAACGGATAGAAACGTAGAGTATTGGCTTTTTTTTTAGTGTTTTTGCAGGAACTTTATTTATAAATATATGAAAAAATTTCTTAGACAAAAGTTGTACTGTTTGACAATGTAAAAATAATGCCCTCGAAAAAAGTTTTTTTCTGAAGGTAAATTTATGAGATTTCAAGGTCATGATTTTTTTTAAGTAATTTTATACTTTGATTCTGTATCGTTACAGGGCGTAAAAACGGCAAATTCAACGATAGATGGAGAAAAATGAGTTACAAAAATAAAAAAAATTCAAATGCGATAAGGCACGGTTTTCCGTCCTCCGGTCGATTTAAAATTTTGCACACGTTATTTTTTCCCCCAATGACACAATCCTGGGGGTGTCCCGAAAAAATTTGAAAGTCGAAAAATAAGGTCCACCCTAATGTACATAGTTACCTATACTACTAATACGTAATTTACTGTGCACGAAGAATAATTGCCAAACACATTGTGATTGTAGCAGATCCTCCTTTATTCAATATATTATGTCGTTTCAGTGGCCAACGCCGAAACAACAGTTAAATGAGTGTACAGTCAATGCAAGATAAATCTATGTTACACATTTTCATAAATCAGCTAGGAAGTCAATCAAATTTCGGGCGAGGATATCGACCATTACCACTGCTTCATTTTCATCCTACTTCTATGCGTTGCAGCACAATCAATTTATATCACCTAGTTCATAATAAATTGAGAATCTTGCACCACTATGTCAATTTTTAGTAGAAGAAGCGCAGTACATTTGGAATACCGAAATGTCTAAAATACTACTAACGTTAGATCTAATTTGCAACACCGCAAATACTAGGGGCGAATGACCAGTTGTAACTAGTGACATTTGTGGACGAATCGCCATTTTCATGGTAATTATTTACTTTAGGGATGCCTTCCGATTTGGATGACCTTGAAATATGTTGTCGAGGTCATCATTCTGAACAACTTTTTCCCATACATGTTACCGTCGCTCGGCCTTAGTTCCCGAGGTATTTGCGAAAAGCTTCTGTTGATTTCTTCCGACACAACGCATTCCACTTTCCAACTTGTCCCGGGTATTAGTATAGACAACATATGGCCTTGACAACATATGACCTTGACAACATATTTCAAGGTATTCAAAATCGGTGAGGAGGAGCAATTTCTAAATAATTACCAAATTTTTTTGCGAATATCTCGAAAACTAAAGGCCCATTTCTACTCATGTACCGATTTCTACTCACTTCCTATTTTTCTTATTATTGTAAGCGTTACGTTTGGACTATAGTAGTAACGAAATAATTCTAAATTATTTGAACATTTACCCGAGTTTTGCACGAGCTTGGGGCTGAACAAAGTGCAGCATAAAAAACGAAAAACTTTTAAAACGAGGGACCCACGATTATTCGATCGTGTTCTAGCTGTTTGTGCTAAGGAACAGCGACGCTATTGGCATTCGATAATTGGGCAGATATTAGTCTTTGCAGCGAAAGTTCATATTTAGGAACAAAACTAGATACCGTATTGTGCTCTGGATTTAGAGCTTTTTACTATTTTTAATTTTTTTTAAGTAGAAAACAGGTGAGTAGGTTTAGGGTCAAGTGAATCACCGGCATGTCCGCATTTCTACCCACCACACTTTTAGTAACATAACCTCACAATTCAATGTACGCTGAAAACCTCTATTTCTATTCGAAGGCATTCTATTTTGAACCGATTTCAAAAAGGAGGAGGTTATAGATTCGACCCGTTTGTATGTTTTTTTTTATGTTTGTCCCCTCATAACTCCTCAGCTAATGGACCGATTTCGATGAACTTTTTTTCTACTATATTCAAAAGAGGGCGATGTCCCGGTGGTCCCATCCTACACTGCATCAACATTGGCCCAATATTTTGCCAGTTATGGTTAATAATAAAGACTATTGTCACCTAATTATTATTATTTTATGTACGTACGCGCATATCTTTTCAGCATGTTGTATCAATATATACAGGGTGTCCGCGGGAAGACTGGACAGCTGAATATCTCCTAAAGTATTGGAGATAAAAAATTAAAAAAAATATGTAAATTAATGGTTCGATGGGGCTGCTTAATTCGCCGCGACGGATTTTTTTTTCGATTATTATTTTAAAAGACACGATGGTCAAGTTCGGTTCTTCAAATGGCACTAACTTTTTTGAAGTCCTGAGTTGATAGTGTGTTCCAAGACGAATTCAATAAGCTTTAATGTATACACTTGATTTCCACTGGTTTTTGAGATATTGCGCTTGCAAATTTGCTGATTTTCACTTGAAAAAACCTCTGGAATAGCAAGGACCGGGGTCGGTCTTGCTGGCCCCACGGGTGGCAGTGCCTGCTGAAATAGATACCTACCTGCCAAAGGTCTACGCAGACCCAGGCTGGACAATTCTTTTCCGTCAGAAATGCTACTTATGTAGGTACATCTGCGGTATCGAGAAGCGCACCGTTACTTTTATTTCGCACTTGCTTCTACGCTCGGATCAGGGGGTGGACAGTATTATAGGTTTCGTGCAGAAACATAGTTCATCTCATTTTGCGTCTACGCTAGATGGCGCAGCGTTTCGTCCCCCCCACGCCCCTCACTCCTCTGGAGGAAGGTTGCGTCCATCTTCGTTGGTCTTCCGGTCATTCCGATCTTGCCAGGTCTTCGCACATCCTTGACTGACGCCGCCATTGGTCGCCATTGCATATTTTTGTTTGTAAATTGTACTAATTGTGTTGTGTTTAAGTGTGATTTCAGGTAATTGTGCAGAGAAAATGGATACAAAACGGATTTCCAAGGACAAGGGAAAGTGTGCTGTCCGGGATTGTCCATCAACGCGAAAGGAACATTCTCATCGGTTTCCAAAATCAGCTATAATCGCTTCACAATGGATTGAAGCAGCGCGTAGTCCGCGATTGCTAGGTTTAACTCCCAAGCAGGTCTACGATAATCGGTATGTAATTTGTCAGTTACATTTTCATCCACAGGATTACCAATGCAGTGTGCGGAGAAAACTGAAGGAAGGAACTGTACCGTCCTTGTTGCTGCCTGAGGAAACTGATAACAATTCATCTTCAAAGGAAGTTGAGGAGAAGATTGATCTGGACAGGAAGGAAGATTCATTACATGGGATGACTATTACTCCGTCAAGTGCAGAGTTTTCACCAACTACATATCAGAATTCATTTCAACAATCAACGGCTCGCATGTAAATCAAATGTAATCGGTGCTAGAAAACCTTATGGCGTATTCTGAACTTTTTCGCTTCCGATTGGCTCAAATTCGCAATCAGTGTGCACCAGAGCGACCGTCCGAATACGCCACTAGAAAACGTGCTGCACTAGGGCGCGTTCGGATTCACGCATAATGCGCATAAAATGTATAGGATATGTCACGTACCCTATGCACTTCATGCGCATTATGCGTGAATCGGAACGCGGCCTATGCCAAGGCAGCACCGGCGTAGCACGAAATGGCACCAGTGCGTGTCTGCCGAATCCGCTAATAGTTATTAAGCATGCTTTGTATTGGGCTCTGCCCGTTTGTCTTCTGTAATAATAATAATAAGAAATTCGCAAAAGGTGCGTTCCGTGTTATGGAAGTACGAGATGTAACAGATGGACTAATTTTGGTATATAATAAAAAAATTCTTTGAAACAATTTCATTACCTTTTTCTTATTCATAAAACACGCTTTTATGAAGAAACCAATAGAAAACATACAGAAATACATAATTAGTTATTACAGTAACTATTCGTAATAACTAATTATGTATTTCTGTATGTTATTCTATTGGTCTCTTCATTTTATTAAGTTCTTTAATTAGGTATCAGTATATTATCTGAATAATATCTCGATTATCTGAACGACTATCTATTATCTTATCTTGGGGTTTTGCGTCTACACTAGATGGCGTCATTGGCGTCTATCCTTCTGCACGCTTAAGCATTGGACTGTCCACACCCTGGCTCGGATGGCCGGTTATTTTGGGAGGGGTGCAAGTTCGATTGGTTAGGTTAGGAGGTGTGAAAGTTGCTAGACTAAATTTCAACCATAGGGAGCAGATTGTATTAGAACCAATCGGATTTGCATCCCTCACAAACGGCTGCTCTCTTGAAGAGGTCCTCTTCACAGCAATGCCCACCTTCAATCGCACGGAATACGTCAACGCATGCTTTAGGTTTTGATATTGAAGCTCGTGTTTATACTCGAGAGGACCACGCGTCGACAGCGGGCTACCCCTTTTCTTCCTGTGTCTCCCCACGAGGAGTATTGCCGATGGATTGTAGGAGCGTAGATGTCTGGATGCCAGTTATTGAATTCAGGAGACGATAGAAACACTTTATTACAAAACACACATGTACTATAATTAAAGTAAATCGTATTCCTCTCGGGCAGGAGTACTGATAATGATCGAACTTGCGCCCCACTTCGCGCAGACCGATTACGCGGAGGGTAGTCGGGTGTCACACACTGCACAATTGATACAGGGTAACAATTCTGGAGCAACGCCCGTCAAGGAGATGCGGCCTGGTACCCCGTGACGAGGATAGCCCTTCGCAGTGCCTCGCCCGATTTTTATGGCTATTTTTCGGAAAAAGGTACGAATCCTGGGCCGAACGTAACGAATTGAAGGGTTTCGACCCTCGAAGGGTTTGGAATATCATTAAGAAGTGAAAAATGTACAGAATTTCAAATGTTTGCTTCTTTTCTTCATCGTATCGAGAAGGAAGTGACGCCAATGGATTCCTTATGCTTTTCCGATGAAACTGACACCAAGAACGACGTAATTCGGAAAATAATGAAGGAAATGAACAATTCATTTCCATAACCTCAAGCTAATTTCGTTAATAATAGCCTGATTTACGTGAAATTTGGTATGATTTTCATCGGAAAAACATAAGGAATCCATTGGCGTCACTTCCTTCTCGATACGATGAAGAAAAGAAGCAAACATTTGAAATCCTGTACATTTTTCACTTCTTAATGATATTCCAAACCCTTCGAGGGTCGAAACCCTTCAATTCGTTACGTTCGGCCCAGGATTCGTACCTTTTTCCGAAAAATAGCCATAAAAATCGGGCGAGGCACTGCGAAGGGCTATCCTCGTCACAGGGTACCAGGCCGCATCTCCTTGACGGGCGTTGCTCCAGAATTGTTACCCTGTATCAATTGTGCAGTGTGTGACACCCGACTACCCTCCGCGTAATCGGTCTGCGCGAAGTGGGGCGCAAGTTCGATCATTATCAGTACTCCTGCCCGAGAGGAATACGATTTACTTTAATTATAGTACATGTGTGTTTTGTAATAAAGTGTTTCTATCGTCTCCTGAATTCAATAACTGGCATCCAGACATCTACGCTCCTACAATCCATCGGCAATACTCCTCGTGGGGAGACACAGGAAGAAAAGGGGTAGCCCGCTGTCGACGCGTGGTCCTCTCGAGTATAAACACGAGCTTCAATATCAAAACCTAAAGCATGCGTTGACGTATTCCGTGCGATTGAAGGTGGGCATTGCTGTGAAGAGGGCCTCTTCAAGAGAGCAGCCGTTTGTGAGGGATGCAAATCCGATTGGTTCTAATACAATCTGCTCCTTATGGTTGAAATTTAGTCTAGCAACTTTCACACCTCCTAACCTAACCAATCGAACTTGCACCCCTCCCAAAATAACCGGCCATCCGAGCGTAGAAGCAAGTGCGAAATAAAAGTAACGGTGCGCTTCTCGATACCGCAGATGTACCTACCTAAGTAGCATTTCTGACGGAAAAGAATTGTCCAGCCTGGGTCTGCGTAGACCTTTGGCAGGTAGGTATCTATTTCAGCAGGCACTGCCACATCGGTGCCTCATCATTTGCACTGTGTAAATCTGGCACCGGCTTAAAAAATATGAGAGTCGTAGATTAAATAAGGAAAAAAATTATTTTTTACTTTTTAGTGCAATTTTTTTTGAAGTCGGGTTAAATTTTTTAAAATTTTTTTTATTTATTTATCGTTATTTTATGCGTTACTATTGTGTTGGAAAACCTCCCCATACAGGATGTAACTTATTTTAACCTGAAAGGGCAACATATTATGTGAGCAGAAATTGGTACAAATGGTGAGTAGAAATACGTACATCGCTATTTTTTCTATTTTACAAATAGTTAAACATCTTAAAATATATTTCGTAAATAGTTTTTGAATTGATTGATTTATTATTCAAGAACTAATAAATTACTCTGCAAATTTTGATCACAAAACAAATTTTTTACACTTTCTTTATGCCGAGTAACCTCTTAAATGAGTAGACATTGCGACATGTATAGGAAAAAGTTGTTCAAAATGTGGAGTTTTACAACATATCTAAATTTCATGAAAATCGGTGAGGAATCCCTAAAGTAAATAATTACCGGCCGATCATCCACCGCCGCAACGCAACTGCGATTTGACCGAAAAATGATTGCATGCAATGCTGTGGGAAAGTTGTCAGATTGTTTCTTACGAGATTCACATCTTTTTACATTGTAGGTATATTTTTTCTATTTTTTTCCTGATTTATATTATTATCTTCTATTTTTTGTGATTGTATATTTTCTTCTATTTTCTTGTGTGATTTATATTATTATCTTCTATTTTTTGTGATTGTATATTTTCTTCTATTTTCTTGTGTGATTTATATTATTATCTTCTATTTTTTGCGATTTATATTATTATCTTCTATTTTTGTGATTTATTATTATCTTCTATTTTTTGTGATTGTATATTTTCATCTATTTTTTTGTGATTTTGTTCCTTACGTACGAGATTAACGAAAAAGAAGTTGTGTTGACGAGAAACAAATCCCTGCGAGTAATTTACGCTATTGCATGCAATGGTTTTTTGGTCAAATTGCAGTTGCGTTGCGGCGGTGGACGAACGGCCTAATTTACTCGTTTGCATATTAATTCTATGGTTTCATGCCAATTTTGCAATCATTTCGAAAATGTAAAATGTGACATGAAATTTTAGGTTTTAATCGCTCTTCTGCACTGCGTATTACAGCGTGAAGAGTGCGTGCAATGTTTCATGTAAATATTAAGACTTAGAATTGATATTTTACTAATTGCAAGATGATTCTTCCCATGCTGTGATTTTTCGACCTGATTAGACCGTGAAAGAAAAAATTATTTTATTATCTACTTGTTTTTTGTAATTTTGTAAAGTGAAGGTGAATTGAAATACCGTTGTTCCAAACTACCTGCACCTAGCAAAATCGTTACTTTCTGTCATTTCTCAATTAGACCACAGTTTCAGATACTTTTTGTTTTTCATTATTACTGAGAGTTTGAAATATAAAAGTTTATTAATTTCCCTATGATATTATGCAGCTTTACTTGTTGCCACCCTCTGCAGTAATTTTTTATTCATCTTAAACAAGCTGGTATTCCACGTATACCGCACTTCCTCCTCTACCTTCTGTAATGGCATTATTTCCGTTACTCGTATTTTTACATGTTGGCTCGTAACATGGAGAGACACCCCATTGCAGTTTTCATGATCTATGCACGAAAAAGGAGCGTTATCAAAACTTCCATGCGTTGCAAAATAATTCCTAATTAGGTACTCCGTGTCCACGTAGGACGGAATAGTGTTAATCTTTATAATGTCCCGTTTCGATGCGTGGAATAAATTAATGCAAGTGGCTCACAGATTTCTTTACAAGTCACCAACGCATTCAATTAAATTTTTGCTTGTAGTTTAATTTTGATATTTTAATGAATCTGTAAGCCACTGTACTGCATGAAGCTATGGAGAATCGTTATACTCACACTGGTGAAACCGAAGAGCGAGAAAGTGTAGACCTTCCCAGCTGTGAGATACAGCGTTTTGTACCCATTTACGATGCATATCAACAATGACTTTCTGCCATCATTTTCCACCGCTGGCCAGTTGAATTCGTAGAATGCTTCGCCCACTTTCTGGGACTAGACGTTAATCGTTCTGTTAATACTGTGCATATCGTGATCAAAAGCGTGTAGAATAAGGAATGAGCCAATGCGAAAATACATTTTCAATCCGCGATTGTTATACGACTTTGAACAATTAGAAGATCATGTGTCCTAACAATTCGACCGAACAATTCAATTTCAAATTGCATGGGATGAAAAGCTGCGTAGTATTTTTGCTGAAAGCTTAATCTATATAACATTTTAAAATTCATATTTACTAGAAACTTTTATGCAGTCATTTAAAATAACTGATCGTCTAATTGTATCCAGTGTCAAGTTAAGAAATCAGCTTATAAGAAGCTGCTTTACGTAGCCGTGTATAAATACTTGTATATGGGATTCGTACTGCCCATCTTAATTAAAATAACCTATCTAGCATTTCGAAACAGTTGAAAAAACTGAAGCTTTATCATTCTCTTTGTGCCGTCTTTGTTTTTCTTCATTCAATTTAAAAAATACTGTGTCATTACTTCGTAACATTCTGATATAATTTTTTGTAATAGATGTGGCGGTAGATAATGTGTTATTAACGTAGCAATCAATTAAATCTTTCAGATAGGATATTTTAACCATCTGAGAAACAGTTAGGTTGAATACATTAGACTGTTTATAGATATTTACGAAGTACGTGCGGTTTTCTGACTTTTCTTGGACGGCAAAAGAACTTCAAATATTTCAACATATCTCGAAAATTGAAAAATTGAAAAATTGAAAATTTGAAATTTGAAAAATGAAAAATTGAAAAATTGAAAATTGAAAAATTGAAAAATGAAAAATTGAAAATTGAAAAATTGAAAAATTCAAAATTGAAAAATTAAAAAATTCCAATTATTAAAATTGAAAATTGAAAAATAGAAAATTGAAAAATTGAAAAATTGAAAAATTGAAAAATTGAAATATGACATTTTAACTAAGGAGGGCAGCGTAGCTTTAACGAAGAGCTTATTAAATAAATCAAATACCTCGAAAATCGTTTGTTCGCCAATATAGCAGAACGAGTACAACCAGCCAGCTTGAGCAATGGCGTACAGCCCGTAAGTAATTACACCTGCTAAATCTGTGCCGAATTTCTGAAACGTGTGAAGAAACATCGAAATAATCCAGCGACGTTATCACTGCCATCTATTCTCTTCTTTCGTATTAATAGCTGTGAACTTAAGGGGTCATTCCGGTTAACGCGCCGATCAATTCTGCGATCTTCAGGAATGTATCGCGACGAAAATAATTATAGTAACGGGATAAAACTTTTTTCTATTTATGAAACTACATTTCTACAGTAAATAAAAAATATAAAAGTAATAAAACTATTGCCTTTCAAATGCTTTTGAAAGCGGTCTTGAAAATCCAAACAGATTCTTGAGCAGTACGACTGTCGCTATTGCTGGGACTATAATTAGTGATTTATCTTCGAAATTAGCGAAATGCAAGAAAAATGTTTTTCGCCTTTTTTCTTTTGTTATTTTCGATTTTAAAAGTAGGTTAGACTCAATGAAAACACTTGGTTGGAGTCCCTGCGAGGGTCGCGGGTGTGCAGAATAAGCAGTCAAATTTATAAAGCAATCGGTTCGATAGACTTTGAGATTTTATCTTCACGATGTGGACAAATGACGCTTCGAGAAAAACGTGTTCAAAATTTTCATCTGTAGAGGCTGAGCCTCTGAGCTCTCAACAAAATGTCTCTGTAGAAGCTAAAATAATCGGAATTTTTCCATGAAAATTGAACAGTACATTCCTGAGGATATGTACTTTCGAAAAATGTTTAAAAAAATCGATTTTTTCAACCCGTCTAACCGGAATGACCCCGTAAGGGGGAATCCTATTCTTTGGACTAAAAACATAGCAAAATTGGGGATTTTCTTTTAAGAAACTAGCGATTTGATTCATCTGAAATTTGGTAGCAATAGTTTTCTTTAATATAACAAATATAGGAGTTATACATGATCGACCAACACTATATTTATTATTAAAAATTAATAAAAAAAAAGCTACAACTTCCTCAAAGATGCATAAAATCATGGTCCAACTTTCAGATTATTCGAATCGCTACTTTCTTAAATAAAATTTTAAAATTTCGCTATGTTTTTAGCCCAAAGAATAGGATTCCCCCCTTAAAACGAAGCGCCACACTTACGACGAGCACAACGAACATGGAAAGGCCCAGCCTGCTGCAGCAGCCGAGAAGTTCTAGAAGAAGGATCACAGAAATAGTGTCGTTCAAACTTCGTATCGACCTGCGAAGTGTAGATTTCTTAAAATAACGGTCCAAAAATAAAATTAGTGTAAAAATGTCCACAGTATTTCTGATTATAAAATTATTATTTGTGAGATGAAAGAGCTTTTTTTACACACTATATTATACATGTTGGCGATGGCACCTACATCAGTTTTACATAGGAATATAAAATGTCAATTAATTAAACACTGATACGCACTCTGTCAGCTCCAAATGCGTGGCCACTGCCTCTTTGATGCCATCGTTGACGGATCGACGTGATTCCGTTGAGATATTTCGAATGCGATAGGACAGGACTGATAATCTTCCGCACAAATGTAGGACGAGATTAAATATGAAGGTAACTACTGTAGCGTGGCATCCTGGCACGCACGTAACCGGTAATTGGTACAAATACAGTAGACCGTAAATTCGCGCGTCCGTGGTGTAGTCGAAAATAATGTGCGCCCGATATGGCAGCTGATAAGACAATGTACTATTAACATAGCCTGTGTGGACACATGAGAAATAAACTTCTATACTCATCACACAGTAGTTTAAAATGCCATTTTAGCTAAGCAAACTTATTTTTGTCATTATTTTTTCCTGTACGTATCAGAGGCGGATTCAGGAGCCTTTCTTGGAGGGGGCGAAATATGTAAAAGTACATAAGCACATTTTTGAACCTTCTTTTACAAGATTTAAAATTTGCCTGTAATTTATATTTTAATATCTCTATCTGATACTATAGCCTAAATAATTAAATTCGCATTAATGATTCATACAGAATAATACACAATGTCATAATATTTTTCTATTTTATTACTCTTAGGGGGGGCGATTGGGGCGATCGCCCCCCTCTGGATCCGCCCCTGGTACGTATATATACTTTAAATGTATACTTACTCATTTATTATTTTTAATGTTATTTCTACTTATTTATAATTATTTTCTGCTTGTTTCTGTGTGTAAGTAAAAATACAGGTGTTCTCAGTAACAGTTAATATTACCTGATTGTGGCTGTGTTATAGATACTCGATAGGAAATATTATTGCAAACATATACATAGTATAAATATGTACAAATTTGTGCAATATATTCTTAATTTTATTCGCCACGTTCTTCATTCGGCGGCGAAGGATTCGCCAATAGAGCAATAACATCCGATGTTAATGTCGACAAATTACTTTTTGACAGTCTTCGATAGTAGCTAAAAAAAAATTAAATCTCTTCTTGAAATTCGGCTATGTCCTTAAAAAAATCAATTTCTCAATAACCTGCAGAAACCAGCAAAAGTTGTCCTTAATCTTTATTAAGGGGGAACCCCACTGTGACGGCCGGAAAAGTAAGCCATTTTTAAGAACTTTATCAGGAATAATTTACAGTTTTCATATAAAATTGTTATTACCTACCTTTAGTACAATGTCTTAAGGGACTATACAAAAAATGAGTAGAAAACATGCATAAATTTTAATATATTAATTAATCTTTTAGACCCTTCACGCTTGCTGGTCGAATGTGTAACTATGGAACAGCAGGGCCGAAATCAAATTTCATATTTTTTTTTTATAAACTATACGAGTGTAGTTTCCGTTGCACGTATCGATTTCTTAAACAAATTATTTTTGTAAAAATGGTGGGCTTTAGAAGAAAAGTTTCGAAAATCCGCGAATAAGATGGACAATTTTTTTAGGGTATTTCAAAAAAATTGTTTTCGATTACAGAATCCGCACGTGCAACGGAAACTACACACATATAGTTTATATAAAAAAAAGAAATTTGATTTCGGACCTGCTGTTCCGTAGTTACAGATTCGACCAGCAAGCGTGAGGGGTCTAGATTATTAATTAATATATTAAAATTTATGCATGTTTTTCTACTCAGTTTTTTTATAGTCTCTTAAGACATTGTACTAAACGAAAGTAATAACTATTATTATGAAAACTGTAAATTATTCCTGAAAAAATTTTTTAAAAATGGCTTACTTTTCTGGCCGTCACAGTGGGGCTCCCCCTTAATGTACCTATTTATCACAGCACCAGAAGAACTAAGTATTACAGCACTTCTTAATGCCTCGCACTACTTTTCTTCTACGTAGATTACTTGCATTTTTTTATTTTTGCTGACATATTTATCTGTTCGAAATATCAACTTTTATCGAGAACACCTGTATTTTTGCCGGCACGCAAAAAACAAGAAAAATAATCATAAGTAAGTAGAAATAACATTAAAAATAATAAATGAGTAAGTACTTTTAAACTCCATATACGTAGATACAAGAAAAAATAATGACAAAAAATAATTTTGCTTAGCTAGAATCGCATTTTAACTCACTCTCAATTCTTTATAGAAATAAGACGAATAGGCAATAATTTCAATTTTGGTAACGTGAGACTCAATAAAAAGATTCAACAGAATCAAGTAGGATGCTAAGGAATTGATTCTGAAAACGTAGCGTTCGGAGAGGAGGGTCCAGAGTTGGTGGGACGCAAAGAATTCAGCTCTGGACTCGTAGAAGCGAAAGGAGGCAACTCTGAGCCCATAAAACGCGAGATAATTGACACCGAGGAATCCTAAGATTTCCGGTACTGATCAACATTCAGTATAGATTCGGGAATGGCGTCATCATGTCTCGTAAGTCCAAGTCATTCCATTTCCATCGAATCTCACGGTCGACTACTGGCCGCACGGATTCGCGCAGGGCACGTTTCATTTATCTTCAAAGCCGAGGGGGATACCAAACGGTCGACGAATACCTTGATGGCCAAGGATCATTGTTATCAAAGGGCGCATATACATCAGAGAAGCAGTACTGCATACGACGATGATCGCGTATTTGCCAAAAAAATAGGCCACGTTGTTGTGGGTACGGTACAGGCGTTTCTCCTGCGTGTCCTCGAGCAACGAAACATCCGCGATATATTTCCTCATCGCGACGACCGCGCCCTCCAACCGTTTGTTGCGTTGCAAGATAATCAAGGCGGCGAAAGTTGTTGTCATAATCGTAGTCTCCAACAAGTTTAGCACCATCATATCGAAGTCACCCATGTAATCATACAAATCCCAATATTGCATGAGCGTGTGCAGGCTCAAGTACACCATCGCCATCGCGAACTTTCCGCGCATACGTTTCTCTGGCCACGTTCCGCATAATGTAAAAATCCGTTCGTACAGTATGAGTGGGTCTTTTATCTCGACATCGGCCTACAACACGACCAACAACTTCCATCAAGGATACACAGGGTGTTCGGCAATGGATAGTGGAGAATGAAATTACTGATTCCACGTGGCAAAATAAGACGAAAATCAAGAGTGACGAAATTGCGGTGGAGGCTTCGCTTCTTAGTAATTAATACTTAAAGATTCGGCTCAAAAATAACCTAAAACGCGTCAATTCGGCGTTCAGCCAAAGAGTAGGTATAATAAGAGGCGTCACTCCGGGCGGAACCTTTGAAGTCCTTGCTTGACCTTGGCATTTAAATTGGTTGTCTATTTCGAGCGGGATATTCAAATCGACTAAATGTACCTTACCGCAATTGGCTGATTATTGCCGAAGTTGACCGATCATTGCCGAAGCTTAGCGATCATTGCCGAATGGGCATTTAAATTGGTTGTCTAGTGATTTCCCTAGGTTATTTCTGTCCTTGTCGAGTGACGCCTCTTATTATACCTCCTCTTTGGTTCAGCAGCACGTGTGGCGTAGGTTAGTAGGGCCATGGACCTGAAGGACAGTGCATGAGCTAGACTTATAGACGCGGGGGTGTAAGCGAAAGACGCAAGGGGAATCAAGCTGTTTCAGCCATCTTGTTATGATATACTAGTGGTGCCATCTATGTCATACCGTGGTAAACTTTGAAACTTTACACTTGCATTACTCAGGTTTCATAAATTGATCAATGTTTTTATAAATAGTACATATTTATACGAATTGTAATACATAGGGTGAATGAAAATACGTTATATTTAATTGCCAGAAAATAACTATATATATAATGGGCTATAGAGTGCACTACTAGTATATCATAACAAGATGGCTACACAGGCGATTCCCCTTCCGTCTTACGAGTAAACCCCCCGCAACTAGGCACTGTCCTTCAGGTCCATGAGTAGGGCCACGTATCGGGATCTGACATCCGTCACCATGACATCTGGTGGCGGAAAGTTGAAGCGCCTCGTTGGGTACATATCAGCGGGCTGCCACTCTCATTTGCGATTTTGTGACAGTGTTTCGACTGCCTACTAGGCAGTTCCAATTTTTTCGAACTAAAATTCAATATGGCCGTCCAACATAGTCTGCGAAACCAGTATTAATCTATTAATTGCTGCAACATTTGTTGTAGTTTGATCGCAAAACCATACTGAGGATGATAAGTCCTGTTTCTTCGAAAGCTTTCACAACAGTTTTGATGCAGCGCATCAACTGATTTGAGGACGTCCTGCATTTTGTGAAATAAAGCAGTCAGATCAACAACGGACTAACCTACACTTTTTTCGAAATTGAATTAGTAGCAATAACGTATTCCAATAGACTCTACTAACCATATAAAATAGGGAAATTTTTTTTTAATGTGGGTTGGTCCGTTGTTACTCGGACTGCCTCAAATAATAAGCAAATGGGAGTTTCCAGTTCGATACGATACCTTTTAGCATAAACACTAGTGCATGGCCATATTGAATTTTAGTTCGAAAAAATTGGAACTGCCTAGGTGGCAGTCAAAACACTGTCCCAAAATCGCAAATGAGAGTGGCAGCCCCTTGGTACACTAACGGCCGATTTCTTCACCTTCAGTAATCTTCCGGTCAGTGAACGACCAATTGGCTTAGAGCATTTATATGCTCTAAGCCAATTGGATGCTATCATTTGGCAGTTATGTGGAACATAACTCTAACTGGAAGATTACTGAAGGTGAAGAAATCGGCCGTAAGGGACAGAATCGGCTTCCCTTCGGAAATTTGGCAACATTGCTTGTCACTAGAACCACTGAGTTATGCCTACCCATACAGCACACCTAGTTGCAGCAGTATTGCAGGAACGTTGCTGCAATATTACGTTGTTGCAGGTTGCATTGCAATATTGTAGGAACGATGCTGCAATATTGTTTTGCATTATTGAATTGGCAACTATCCTGCAATATTGCTGCAATATTGTACAATCGTTGCCGTGCAATGGTTTATTGGCAACTATCCTGCAATATTGCTGCAATATTGTACGAACGTTGCCGTGCAATGGTTTATTGGCAACTATCCTGCAATATTGCTGCAATATTGCGCGCACATCGACGTGCAATGGTTTATTGGCAACTATCCTGCAGTATTGATGTAATATTCTACGATCGTTGCCGTGAAATTGTTTATTGGCAACTATCCTGCAATATTGATGCAATATTGCGCGCACATCGACGTGCAATGGTTTATTAGCAACTATCCTGCAATATTGCTGCAATATTGTACGATCGTTGCCGTGCAATGGTCCACTGGCAACGGTCCTGCAATATTGATGCAATATTCTACGATCGTTGCCGTGCAATGGTTTATTGGCAACTATCCTGCAATATTGATGCAATATTGCGCGCACATCGACGTGCAATGGTTTATTGGCAACTATCCTGCAATATTGCTGCAATATTGTACGATCGTTGCCGTGCAATGGTCCACTGGCAACGGTCCTGCAATATTACTGCAATATTGCGCGCACATCGACGTGCAAAGTTCCAGTGGCAACGGTCCTACAATATTTCTGCAATATTGCGCGCACATCGACGTGCAATGTTCCAGTGGCAACAGTCCTACAATATTTCTGCAATATTGCGCGCACATCGTCGTGCAATACTGTAGTGAAAACTTGTGGAAACATTACAACAATATTCTGAAGCAGCTATGACTTTGTCAAAATTTTTCGAAATATGTACATTAGGGTGGTCCTTAGCTATAGGGGTCAACATTTTTTATGAGTTCTTTTTTATCGCACCCCCCCTAAATTGTGACACTTGATGAGAAAATGATATGTGCAAAATTTCAAAGTGATCGGACAATGGCAACCCTTGCCACATTTGAGTTAAAGTTTTGAAATTTTAGGCGATTTCTCGTCAGTTTCGAACATAATTGTTTTCGGCTATTTTTGAAGTATCAGTGAATATTTTTTAATAAAAGCACAATTTATTAGATGTATAATAATAATATGCATGTTACTTACAAAAATATATACGGAATCTTTGAGTTTTATCTCTTAAAATTAGTATATAACGCAGCGTATAAGCTACTGTACGCAGTTCGAGTCAAATTATAGTTCTTTTGATGCACAAGTGTATTGTTTGTTTTTGTAATAATGATTATAGTATTAGTACTTAGGAATTAAATTTTTTTACATAGTTGTAAACGAAATACTCTCTATTGAAATTTAAATTATATATTATAGATTGAAGGTAATAAATTAGCATATTATTAAATTCTATGTATTTTTCAATATATTATATTCTGTGTTTGTAAATTTGTTTACATTAGGGTAAAGTCTCCTATAATCATCAATTATTTGTAAAATATATTGTTTTTCTTCCTCATTTTTTGTCAGCAGATTATTATATTCTGATATAAGTTTCACATAACGTTCAGTGGTACCTATCATTTGTCACTTATAAATGTGTTGTACTTTGTAAAGTTTTCTGATATAACGTGTCGTTCTTCCACAATGAAGGGTCCTTTCCTAAAAAGTCTGTAGGTATATTGTACCCATTAAAAAATTTGGTTTGGAAAAACCAAACAATCCGCCTTTACCAAGTAAAACGCGGTAATATTCACGATTGCCAGGTAACGATTTTTTTTCTATGATATTAGAAAGTTCTTTCATTAGAAGCATTTTCATAGGGAAAAGCCTGGAATATTCACGTAGTTGCATACAGTAGCTAAACCGCAGCGTTATATGTCAAGTTTCTCTTCCAGATCTCCGTGGTCGTGGGAAGCTACGACACAAGTTTTTGAGTAAATTATTTAAAGTTGTGTCTATATATCATTATTATACATATCAGAAAAAACAATAGTTTTTAAGGAACTATTAAGTAATCCTTTATAATAGGGCAGTATCAAATTATTTAAAAAAATTGACATAAAATCGCTAAAACTTCAAAACTTCAATTATAGTGCGACACGGGTTGCCGACGTCCAATCAATTTGAATTTTTTCAGGGATCATTTTTCCGTCTAGTGTTACAATTTTGGAGGGTGCAACGAAAGAAATCGGAAGTCGTGAAATAAGACTTCACGTAGCCGCGCATAATGGCTCCGACGCTGTTGTACGCTAATTTTAATGGTAAAATTCAGAGATTCTGAGAATACTGTTTGAAGTCACACAGAAATGATACTATTATACACCTAAGAAATTGTACTTTTATTAAAAAAGAATCACTAATTCCTCCATAATAGCGGAACACAATGATGTGCGAAATTGACGTGAAGTCACTAAAATTTCCAAACTTTAACACAAATGTGGCACGGGTTCCCGTTACCCAGTCACTTTAAAATTTTGCACACATCATTTTCTCACCAAGTGTCACAATTTAGGGGAGAGCGACCAAAATAAAACGGAAGTTGAAAAATAAGGACCATCCTAATGTACATGACGTCGAGTGGTTTCTACGGCGTGTTTCATTTAACTGAATACGCTACAATATCTCGTTGGCCGTTGAAGATATGAAAAAAGTGTTATCGCGGGAGTTGTATGTAGGTACATGAACTTATAGAGGAGATTCGAAGATCAATTTAATTATTTTAGATAAAATAGGTACTATATTTTTTAATGGCTGAAATTATTATTATTATTATTAAACGTCTTTATTGCACAAATACGTATATACAATCTAGCAAGAGAAAAGGGAGAAGAGAAGACAAATGTAAAGGTTTAGTTTAAAGACTGTTTTCCAACCTAACCTAAAACGACACCGGGTGAAATTTGTAGTACGCACCTATAGTGTTACAAAACCCTAATGGGGTTTGTCAAATGAGCCTTCGTTTTTGAATAATTTGAGTTCAAAGTATTGCACGGTAGGAGTATAAGTTCGAATACGTAAGCAATCTTATCAATCAGCGGTTGTAGCTGCGGCGGTAAAGTGTTCGTCTACGATGCTACAGGTCCTCGGTTCGAATCCCCCTTGGGGTAAAAGAATTTTCTATGAGAAAAAGACACACGGGCGTTATACAACTACGATTCTGCACACATTCACGTCGTCGCGTCCCCTCACTGCCCGAAACGTTGCGGCGGAAATTACACTCCTGCAATATTGTTAAGGCGGACATAGGAGTGAACCTGCACTGCAACGTCTCTGCAATGATGCGGTGCAATGGAGTTGCAGGATCGATCAATTGCCCCCACTATTTTGCCGTTTCGTTGCAGGACTACATATTTGTAATGTTCCCAAAACTTTGCAAAAAACACTCCTGCAATATTGCTAAGGCGGACATAGGAGTGAACCTGCAACTTCTCTGCAATGATGCGGTGCAACATTGCAATCTCGCACCGCAATATTGCCGAAGAGTTGCAGGATCATTGCCACAATTTTGCAGTTTCGTTGCAGAATCATTGCCGGAACGTTGCAGGACTACATATTCGTAATGTTGCCGCAACTTTGCAAAAATACACACCTGCAATATTGCTAAGGCGGACATAGGACTGAACCTGCAACGTCTTTGCAATGTTATGTTGCAATATTGCCATCTTGCACCGCATCATTGCAGAGACGTTGCTGCAATGTTATGGTGCTGTGTGGGTAGTGACATGCAACGTTGCCAAATTTCCGAAGGGAAGCCGATTCTGTCCCTTAGTGTAAACTAGGCGTCAAAACGGCTTCCCTTCGGAAATTTGGCAACGTTGCATGTCACCAGGACCGCTGAGTTATGCCTAGTGACATGCAACGTTGCCAAATTTCCGAAGGGAAGCCGATTCTGTCCCTTAGTGTACATATCAATCTCTGCCTGTTCTCGTGCGGTTGCAAAAATTCCGCTGAGCAGGATTTGAACCTACTCAATCACAAATACTTTGCATAGAAAGGAACATTTTCTTGTACCCATATCGGCGCCATCTTGACTAGGCTTCGCCCCCATGTCAGATCCCAATAGTCTCCATAAAAAAAAAACAATGATGCATTTGTCACTAACAAGGGAACACCCGAACCCGGAAATTCAAAAAATTCTGAAACTTTGTGAATATGTAGGGGATTTTCTTCTGATTACAACGCAATTTTTCTTTGCTGCCCAAATTCACTCGGAGGGCGTGAATTTAACCTGAAAATTCGGCTATTTTCCAATGTTGTGTTATAACTCACGAACTGTAAGGGATAGAAAAAAGTTTCAAGATGAAATTTACTTCTTTTAATTAGATCTATGATTTGGTTAAAAAATATTTTATTTACTTACTTTATTTAAATATTTTATTTACTTACTTTATTTAAATACTTTAAATCACCAAATAAAGACCGCATTAAAATATTTGTCAGAGTTTCCGAATAAATTTGTAACGATTTTCGCCATTATTTCATACACAGTAGGTGTCCTAATATGTACCTACTAATGAACGGCAGTGTAATGAAGGCAAGTGTCGCCACTGATGATTGCGGAATTGCCGCGTTTCACCACAATTTTGTTACTCTTCATTTTCGCCTTATTCTGCGATGTAGAATTACCCACTTTGCTATCTACTACCTGTTGCCCGAACCGTGTATTTGGTTGTAACATATAAAACGTCTGTTTACAAGCCCAACCGTACCGTATGTAATTAACGCTGTGAATAATACACAGAAAAGTGTCGTCGTACCGAGAATGAAGAGAATTTTATCTGGAATTCTCTTAGTCGTTCAGAGAATTCTATACGAATGAAATTGAAGGTTTACAAAATGAACTTTCGTTGATACAGTTTCAACTTCAGCGAAAATACGAACGTGTCGTACGCTACAACCGCATGTAAAGAATCACTCGTGTCACCTTCATCGTGCTCTATCTTCGGGTTAATCGAAAGTCGAGAGTGAACTTTGCTCGGGTAATGGCGTCTTAGGTCCGAACGCGACCTCCTAAGCGCATTAAGTATGCAGTCATTTCATATGAAAATTGCTACATAAACGAGGCTCGACTATTGCCTTCGCGAAGGAAACGCAACAAACACGTTTGTGTATTTTTTTTTCGAAGCCATTTTGCATTTTTCATGTGTCAGCGCGATATTGCCAATACTGCGGATGCCACTTTATCTATTCTGCATGTAGGCTGTCGTGCTGTTTATCAATTATTTGTCTTACTGCTGCTCCGTGCCCCAAGTTTCGATTGCGCTTCAATGTATCTGACTGCTTTTCATCACGACGTCTCGTCTTGCTTGCATGGATAATATCGAAACAATAAGAAAAACTCGGGGGTGTAATTTTCATTCGATAATCGAACTACCGTGCTTCCTGCGCTTATTTTCCGCAAGCAAATTGCTAAATTACATGGTACCGTTCGCAAGAATAATGCCCGGTTCTTTCGCAGAATGCAGAATGCAAAGAACTAATGGTGGTTCAGCGAGGCAGGTCGAGAATATTATTCTTCTCTTCAACTTTTTTACTCTCGTGAATTATACCCCCAAGATTCTTCTCGTTTTTTATACAGAATGTATAGTTTCCCTACTCTCTTCACCCAATATCTTCGCGATATCTGCAGTTATCATTTTCATACCATTCGGGGTGTTTGATACAGTCGTAATGCCATTATAGTTTCAGCGACATTGGCACTTCAATTTCTCGCAGTATGTACATCAGTTAGAAGAAAGATTGGATGTACTAATTTCAAGTATGAGTGTTATATGTCTACAAGATTTAAGACAACAACGTAATTAGTGCAGAGAGTTGAATAAGACATCGGTACAGAGGTGATAAATAACTTATTGCTGTTTAAAGGGTTACATTAAGACAGACAAGTGAAAGTGAATATAAAGACATTGTGGTTTAATATATGTAACATTTGTTTCGTGATAAGCATCTTGCGAGCAAGGTGAGAAAACCAGAGCAATTTCCTCGTAATGGGCCCCGTCACACACAGCACACGACGTCTTAAAGACGACTTTATGACGTCTTTGAGACGCCTTTGGGACGTCTGTGCTACTTGGAAACTACATAGGCGCCATCTATACAACGCTTTTAACGTTGCGTGCTATCTGAGAATTAGTTAGAGGTTAAGGTATTTATTTTCTCTCAGAGTACGAATTACATAGTTGGAGGAAACCAGGGATTGTAACCGCTGTCTATCCCGAACAGGGATGGAAGGAAACAGTCCGGGCGAACACCTACAGGGAGCGGTGGTAATGTGTGCGTGAATTGACGCTAGCGCCAAGTCAGCCACGCGGCGACATCGCGAAACGAATGTGACGTCACGAATGTATAGACGCCATTGCCAAAGACGCCACGTGCGATTGTGAATTGAACATTTTTAGTAGTTTTTCCAAGTTTTTCATTCAATTGAAATTACACTTCATTACGACATGAATCAGGAATCAGGTAAGACAAATACTTAATACTTTTGCATCAACAGAATTATAGAAATGATATTTTTTATATATACCAGCGCCAAGCGAGTGACGCCGCGGCCAATCAGTTCGGCAATGGATAGTGGAGAATGAAATTACTGATTCCACGTGGCAAAATAAGACGAAAATCAAGAGTGACGAAATTGCGGTGGAGGCTTCGCTTCTTAGTAATTAATACTTAAAGATTCGGCTCAAAAATAACCTAAAACGCGTCAATTCGGCGTTCAGCCAAAGAGTAGGTATAATAAGAGGCGTCACTCCGGGCGGAACCTTTGAAGTCCTTGCTTGACCTTGGCATTTAAATTGGTTGTCTATTTCGAGCGGGATATTCAAATCGACTAAATGTACCTTACCGCAATTGGCTGATTATTGCCGAAGTTGACCGATCATTGCCGAAGCTTAGCGATCATTGCCGAATGGGCATTTAAATTGGTTGTCTAGTGATTTCCCTAGGTTATTTCTGTCCTTGTCGAGTGACGCCTCTTATTATACCTCCTCTTTGGTTCAGCAGCACGTGTGGCGTAGGTTAGTAGGGCCATGGACCTGAAGGACAGTGCATGAGCTAGACTTATAGACGCGGGGGTGTAAGCGAAAGACGCAAGGGGAATCAAGCTGTTTCAGCCATCTTGTTATGATATACTAGTGGTGCCATCTATGTCATACCGTGGTAAACTTTGAAACTTTACACTTGCATTACTCAGGTTTCATAAATTGATCAATGTTTTTATAAATAGTACATATTTATACGAATTGTAATACATAGGGTGAATGAAAATACGTTATATTTAATTGCCAGAAAATAACTATATATATAATGGGCTATAGAGTGCACTACTAGTATATCATAACAAGATGGCTACACAGGCGATTCCCCTTCCGTCTTACGAGTAAACCCCCCGCAACTAGGCACTGTCCTTCAGGTCCATGAGTAGGGCCACGTATCGGGATCTGACATCCGTCACCATGACATCTGGTGGCGGAAAGTTGAAGCGCCTCGTTGGGTACATATCAGCGGGCTGCCACTCTCATTTGCGATTTTGTGACAGTGTTTCGACTGCCTACTAGGCAGTTCCAATTTTTTCGAACTAAAATTCAATATGGCCGTCCAACATAGTCTGCGAAACCAGTATTAATCTATTAATTGCTGCAACATTTGTTGTAGTTTGATCGCAAAACCATACTGAGGATGATAAGTCCTGTTTCTTCGAAAGCTTTCACAACAGTTTTGATGCAGCGCATCAACTGATTTGAGGACGTCCTGCATTTTGTGAAATAAAGCAGTCAGATCAACAACGGACTAACCTACACTTTTTTCGAAATTGAATTAGTAGCAATAACGTATTCCAATAGACTCTACTAACCATATAAAATAGGGAAATTTTTTTTTAATGTGGGTTGGTCCGTTGTTACTCGGACTGCCTCAAATAATAAGCAAATGGGAGTTTCCAGTTCGATACGATACCTTTTAGCATAAACACTAGTGCATGGCCATATTGAATTTTAGTTCGAAAAAATTGGAACTGCCTAGGTGGCAGTCAAAACACTGTCCCAAAATCGCAAATGAGAGTGGCAGCCCCTTGGTACACTAACGGCCGATTTCTTCACCTTCAGTAATCTTCCGGTCAGTGAACGACCAATTGGCTTAGAGCATTTATATGCTCTAAGCCAATTGGATGCTATCATTTGGCAGTTATGTGGAACATAACTCTAACTGGAAGATTACTGAAGGTGAAGAAATCGGCCGTAAGGGACAGAATCGGCTTCCCTTCGGAAATTTGGCAACATTGCTTGTCACTAGAACCACTGAGTTATGCCTAGTGACATGCAACGTTGCCAAATTTCCGAAGGGAAGCCGATTCTGTCCCTTAGTGTAAACTAGGCGTCAAAACGGCTTCCCTTCGGAAATTTGGCAACGTTGCATGTCACCAGGACCGCTGAGTTATGCCTAGTGACATGCAACGTTGCCAAATTTCCGAAGGGAAGCCGATTCTGTCCCTTAGTGTACATATCAATCTCTGCCTGTTCTCGTGCGGTTGCAAAAATTCCGCTGAGCAGGATTTGAACCTACTCAATCACAAATACTTTGCATAGAAAGGAACATTTTCTTGTACCCATATCGGCGCCATCTTGACTAGGCTTCGCCCCCATGTCAGATCCCAATAGTCTCCATAAAAAAAAAACAATGATGCATTTGTCACTAACAAGGGAACACCCGAACCCGGAAATTCAAAAAATTCTGAAACTTTGTGAATATGTAGGGGATTTTCTTCTGATTACAACGCAATTTTTCTTTGCTGCCCAAATTCACTCGGAGGGCGTGAATTTAACCTGAAAATTCGGCTATTTTCCAATGTTGTGTTATAACTCACGAACTGTAAGGGATAGAAAAAAGTTTCAAGATGAAATTTACTTCTTTTAATTAGATCTATGATTTGGTTAAAAAATATTTTATTTACTTACTTTATTTAAATATTTTATTTACTTACTTTATTTAAATACTTTAAATCACCAAATAAAGACCGCATTAAAATATTTGTCAGAGTTTCCGAATAAATTTGTAACGATTTTCGCCATTATTTCATACACAGTAGGTGTCCTAATATGTACCTACTAATGAACGGCAGTGTAATGAAGGCAAGTGTCGCCACTGATGATTGCGGAATTGCCGCGTTTCACCACAATTTTGTTACTCTTCATTTTCGCCTTATTCTGCGATGTAGAATTACCCACTTTGCTATCTACTACCTGTTGCCCGAACCGTGTATTTGGTTGTAACATATAAAACGTCTGTTTACAAGCCCAACCGTACCGTATGTAATTAACGCTGTGAATAATACACAGAAAAGTGTCGTCGTACCGAGAATGAAGAGAATTTTATCTGGAATACTCTTAGTCGTTCAGAGAATTCTATACGAATGAAATTGAAGGTTTACAAAATGAACTTTCGTTGATACAGTTTCAACTTCAGCGAAAATACGAACGTGTCGTACGCTACAACCGCATGTAAAGAATCACTCGTGTCACCTTCATCGTGCTCTATCTTCGGGTTAATCGAAAGTCGAGAGTGAACTTTGCTCGGGTAATGGCGTCTTAGGTCCGAACGCGACCTCCTAAGCGCATTAAGTATGCAGTCATTTCATATGAAAATTGCTACATAAACGAGGCTCGACTATTGCCTTCGCGAAGGAAACGCAACAAACACGTTTGTGTATTTTTTTTTCGAAGCCATTTTGCATTTTTCATGTGTCAGCGCGATATTGCCAATACTGCGGATGCCACTTTATCTATTCTGCATGTAGGCTGTCGTGCTGTTTATCAATTATTTGTCTTACTGCTGCTCCGTGCCCCAAGTTTCGATTGCGCTTCAATGTATCTGACTGCTTTTCATCACGACGTCTCGTCTTGCTTGCATGGATAATATCGAAACAATAAGAAAAACTCGGGGGTGTAATTTTCATTCGATAATCGAACTACCGTGCTTCCTGCGCTTATTTTCCGCAAGCAAATTGCTAAATTACATGGTACCGTTCGCAAGAATAATGCCCGGTTCTTTCGCAGAATGCAGAATGCAAAGAACTAATGGTGGTTCAGCGAGGCAGGTCGAGAATATTATTCTTCTCTTCAACTTTTTTACTCTCGTGAATTATACCCCCAAGATTCTTCTCGTTTTTTATACAGAATGTATAGTTTCCCTACTCTCTTCACCCAATATCTTCGCGATATCTGCAGTTATCATTTTCATACCATTCGGGGTGTTTGATACAGTCGTAATGCCATTATAGTTTCAGCGACATTGGCACTTCAATTTCTCGCAGTATGTACATCAGTTAGAAGAAAGATTGGATGTATTAATTTCAAGTATGAGTGTTATATGTCTACAAGATTTAAGACAACAACGTAATTAGTGCAGAGAGTTGAATAAGACATCGGTACAGAGGTGATAAATAACTTATTGCTGTTTAAAGGGTTACATTAAGACAGACAAGTGAAAGTGAATATAAAGACATTGTGGTTTAATATATGTAACATTTGTTTCGTGATAAGCATCTTGCGAGCAAGGTGAGAAAACCAGAGCAATTTCCTCGTAATGGGCCCCGTCACACACAGCACACGACGTCTTAAAGACGACTTTATGACGTCTTTGAGACGCCTTTGGGACGTCTGTGCTACTTGGAAACTACATAGGCGCCATCTATACAACGCTTTTAACGTTGCGTGCTATCTGAGAATTAGTTAGAGGTTAAGGTATTTATTTTCTCTCAGAGTACGAATTACATAGTTGGAGGAAACCAGGGATTGTAACCGCTGTCTATCCCGAACAGGGATGGAAGGAAACAGTCCGGGCGAACACCTACAGGGAGCGGTGGTAATGTGTGCGTGAATTGACGCTAGCGCCAAGTCAGCCACGCGGCGACATCGCGAAACGAATGTGACGTCACGAATGTATAGACGCCATTGCCAAAGACGCCACGTGCGATTGTGAATTGAACATTTTTAGTAGTTTTTCCAAGTTTTTCATTCAATTGAAATTACACTTCATTACGACATGAATCAGGAATCAGGTAAGACAAATACTTAATACTTTTGCATCAACAAAATTATAGAAATGATATTTTTTATATATACCAGCGCCAAGCGAGTGACGCCGCGGCCAATCAGCGTCGACAACATATGTCCCGGTGACGCTGATTGGCCGTGGTGCCGGTTCGTTCCGATCGTGCGTCTCACGCACACACTACCACCGCTCCCTGTAGGTGTTTCAAATTGAGATCAGCCGGACTGAGTCCGCCAAGCCTACTTTCAGCCGGACACGGTATCCACCAGTGACGTCACACTCGTTTCGCGTTGTCGCCACGTGGCTGACTTGGCGCTAGCGTCAATTCACGCACACATTACCACCGCTCCCTGTAGGTGTGTTCGGCCGGACTGTTTCCTTCCATCTAGTGATGGGCTCAAGACATCAACTTCGAAATCGATTCGAAGTTATTCAATCCTGTAAAGATTCGAAACGCTTCGAATCTCATTAGTCATGGTTGCCAAGCAAATCGAATCGCTTCGAATTCTGGACAGAAGTTTCGGATCGCTTCGAATCCCGGGCGAAAATTTGGAATCGCTTCGAATAGCTTCGAAAGCTTCGAATCGCTTCGAATCGCTTCGATTATTATTCGAAACAAAAATTTCTTGAAAGCCTTGATAGATCATGAAAGTCTTGATAGGTCTTGAAAGTCTTGATAGGTCTTGAAAGTCTTGATTGGTCTTGAAAGTCTTGATAGGTCTTGAATAGGAGTATGCGGATCGTCTCGTGTTTCGAGGCTCGGGAACCCGAACTTCGGAGCGAGTCGAAAAAATTCGGGGGGGGATCTGACGAGATCTCGATTTTGGCGTTACCCTATGGTATGAAGATTTATTTATTTATTTATTTATTTATTGTTTGTAAACGGGAAAGAGATCCCTTTAGTGTACAGGAGTGAGAGGGTGCATGTTATAAAATAATTTGAGTGAGAAACACCAGTAATCGAAATCAACCGCAAACAGTAAAGTGTAAGAGCTAAAAATAGAGAAGAGACGAAGGATGTCACAGTACATTATTTAGAATATTATTCAGATGACGTTTGAGTGCAGAATGAGATATAGTGAAAAGATCAACAGAGCCAGTAAACTTATTAGCTACTTCACAAATACGATTAATTGGATCAGAGTAACCAAAATTCGACTTATAAGAAGTCGTGTAAAACAGTCTGGCATCCCTGAACTGCCTAGGCGGAATATGAAAATTGATGGAACACAATATCTGTGGACAGTTAACTAGACCATTGACGATCTTGTGCATAAAAAGCAAATCAGATCCAATTCTGCGTATCTGTAAAGTAGGAATATTAAAAGATTGCATGAGTGGTACATAGTTATGATCGCGCCTCGCCATACGTTGACCAGTTTTATATGCAGCATATCTCAGGAATCTATGTTGTATCTTCTCCAGGAGATAAATATATTTGGAATGCTGGGGTGACCAGATAGTAGAGGCATATTCAAGTCGCGATCTAACAAGTGAGAGATACAAGAGTTTGAGGGAACTCAGATTCCTGAAATCGGCTGTGTTACGCATAACGAAACCTAACATCCTCGCGGCATCCTTAGCGACATTACGATAGTGATTGGAGAAGTTGAGTAATGAGGTAAAGCGGACTCCTAAATCAGAAATTTCAGAGACATGAGTAAGCGCTGAATTATTCAGACTGTACTCGAAGGATATCGGACATCTTTTCCTAGAAGATCGCATGACGTAACATTTACCCGCGTTTAAGGACATATTGTTTCGTTCGCACCAGAGCTCAAATTTGAACAGATCAGATTGCAAAAGATTACAGTCAGCTATGGTAGATATTCTTTTGAATAATTTTAAATCGTCCGCGTATAACAAAAAGTGGCAATTTGAAAAAATGTCAGAGAGATCATTGATGAACAAAATGAATAAGAGAGGGCCAAGATGTGAGCCTTGAGGGATTCCTGACGTTACATTAATTGGCGACGAGTACGAATTCGCGACTTTTACAATCTGAGTTCTATTAGATAGGTAATCTTGAAACCATAAAAGGCAGTTACCATGGAAACCAATAGCGGATAGTTTAGATATTAAGATACTGTGATCAATAGTATCAAAAGCTTTCCTGAAGTCTGTGTATATTGTATCCACTTGATGATTGGACTCCAGTGCAGAAGATACAAAATTACAGTAGACGGATAAGTTAGATACCGTTGAGCGACCCGGCATAAAACCATGCTGTTCGTCACAAATAATGTTCTGTAGTAACGGTCCCAACTTGTCTACAATTATGCTCTCAAAGACTTTTGGAATCACATCCATGACGCAAATCGGCCGGTAGTTCTTGACATCAGAGGAGTCGCCGGACTTGAAAACAGGAGTTATCGAGCTGGTTTTCCATGCAGTTGGAAATTTACCGGTAGTTAAGGAGCGGTTAAATATGATCCACAGTGGGCGAGATATTATAAAACCGCACGATTTAAAGAATAGAGCGGGTATACCATCTATCCCCGGGCCAATGTTGACGTTCAGTTTACCGAGTTTAGTGAAGATTTCGCTTATATCAATGGACAAGTCCGGAACACAAAAATGGTTACCAACCGTGAGACACGGCGATTCCTCGTCATGAGAAGAGAAAACAGAGCCGAAATATGTGGCAAAGAGATTGGCTATAGATCCAGCAGAACACGCGCTGGTGTCGTTGGAGTGCACAACATTTGGTATCCTATTAGTTTGACGCTTGCTATTCATAAAATTCCAGAAATGTTTAGGGTTATAACGCAACAAATCCTCCGTATTGTGTATAAACTGAGTGTAGCATTTCTTGGCAAGTAGTTTACATTGACAACGTAGCTGGGAAAAGTGTAGATAATCAGTAAAAGAATTGGATCGCTTATAGATAGTATGTGCACGTTTCTTTGCAACAATCAGCCTTTTAAGTTGCGAGGAAAACCATTTGGGGTGACTGGAGTATCTAACAACGGATTTAGGTATATACGCATCAATAGCCGCGAACATATGTGAGTAGAGTAGTTGTACCGCGTTATCAACATCCAAGCCTGTTAAAATATCATCCCAATGAACTGAGTTTAAGTATTGACGAACACTGTGATAGTCACCTCTTTTAAAGTCATAACGAAAGCTAGGAGCATCTAATAAATCGACGACAGGTGTAGAGGTAATGCGAGCATTGAGAGGTGGATGATATTCATCGCAATCAAGAAGCGCTTCACAAGAGACCTCAACTTTTAAATTAACATCATCCGTAAAAATGAGGTCGAGCATAGAATCACGATGGTTAACAATAGTATTTTTCTGGTATAAATTACAATAATTAAAATTATGTAGTAGTGTTTCTATTGATGCTTGTTCATTCAGACAAATTCCAGGACGCATATAACAGAAACAACCATTATCGATCCATGCGGCGTGCGGCAAGTTGAAATCTCCGAACAGATATATATGAGAGCTGGTGTACGAGTCGAAAATATCCGAGACTTTGTTGCAATAATCCGCAAATAAAGATGCAGTTGTTCGACTAATCGTTATTGATCATGCGTGTTTTATCTTGATTTTACAATTCTATTCAAGACCTATCAAGACTTTCAAGACCAATCAAGACTTTCAAGACCTATCAAGACTTTCAAGAAATTTTTGTTTCGAATAATAGTCGAAGCGATTCAAAGGTTTCGAAGCAATTCGAAGCGATTCTAAATTTTCGCCCGGGATTCGAAGCGATTCGATTTGCTTGGCAACCATGACTAATGAGATTCGAAGCGATTCGAAACATTGTGTCATAGATTCGAAGCGATTCGATCGGTCTTGAGCCCATCACTACTTCCATCCCTGATCCCGAACCATGGACGAAGTATGGATAGATCGAACATGTTAAGGGGTTACATACGTTCTCGGCGACTAATAATCGATCACGTTTGGGATTTTTTTTCTTCAGAGGTGTGAAATAAATCGAAAATTTTATAATTGTATCTTGTTCTTGGGACCTTTATTCATACAAGAAAATTTATTTGACACACTATTGTCATGTAATGCCGTTCGTTTTCTGCTGTCGCAGCAACCTCTGCACCAAGCAGGGGCCTCCTTATCAGCATGATAACTTCGACAATTTACAACCTTTTTTCATGAACTGTGCGTTCATCTATGGAGAATGGCATTCTCTAAGGGCCATCCGGCCAGATTTCTGAATTTTTAGAAAATAAGAAAATTTTGCTATTTTGAGTCCCCTTTGAGGAAGGATGTTTCCAATGTGTGTTTCATAATTAAATTGCAACAACAATTACCTTCATAGGTATTACTTTCTCTTCTTTATATATTAAAGTGAAAAATATAAAGTAGTTGATAGAAGAAACATTGTACTGTATGAATATTTCACCCTCGACTGCGGGGCGCCGACCTCAAATCGCTGCGGTCGACCGAGGATTCATACCTGCTTAATAAATAAAATAATTATTTTTTCCTCATCATATCGATATGGAAGTGACACCAATGGATTTCTCATATTTTTCCGATGAAAATCATACCAAATTTCATGTAAATCGGACTATTATTAACGAAGTCAACTTAAAATGATATAAATCAATTTTTCATGGAATTTCCTTCATTATGATCCGAATTACGTCGTTCTTGGTATCGGTTTCATCGGGGAAACGTAAGGGATCGATTGGCGTGGTTTCCGCAAAGATCTGATGAGAAATGCGGAAATCCTGGACATTTCTCACTTCTTAAGGGGGTACAGGCCTATTGGACAAGTAAATTCGATGATTTATTTTGTGTTGGATTACTTAGGTACCAAGTAATCATTATACCCGTACTTTTCACAGTTTATAGTGGACGCGTTTCCGAGCAATTACCAAAAAAAAAAAAATTGTCCGAATGTTCAAATTTGTTGAAATTATTAAGCGCTGAAGATGGTCCTGTGTAGTGTACAGCTGTAGTCGGTGTACGTAGTACCAGGTGAACCACTCATCTGAAAGCAAAATGCTTTGGGCTGAGTAATTTCTACACCAAAATCTACAATATGGAATGTTACTGGCGAATTTAAACAAAAATTGTGAAAGTTACACACGAATCAATTTTTCCCCCAAATTTTTACAGAAAAAAATCGTCTTTAATCGTTTATAAAATTTTTTACGAATATCCAATGTTGATGCGGAAATTCCATGCTATAGAGGGAGGAATTCTATACTTCCAGTTAAAATTTCAAGTGAAAATATTCATTCGTTCAAGAGTTATGATGTACACGGTGTTTAAAAATGTAGTTTCGAGGTAAACGGCTTCAAAGGTAAGTTCCCTATGCCAATACCGTTCTGCGAGGCCGTTACTGGACGGTGCACTCCATTACGATCAGCGCTATAATTTCCGTAATTATTCGAATTTCCTCATGAGACATTCTTGTAAATGTACAGAAAGGATGACATTTTCAGAATTAATAATAATAAAAAAATCGATTTTCCGAGATTTCAATAGTCCTGTAATCCCACCTTAAGACTTCATTAGGATCTTCATAATGCCTGGATTAGGCCTAATGCAGCTCTTTAAAATACGTTATTGAGACGTCTCTAAGTTGATATTAAGATGCTTTTAAAAATAAAGTGAATCTTAATAAAAATTTATTTCATTTATTTAATTACAATTCATTTTGTTTTTATTATTATTACATAGTACGCGTAATCAACCATATTCCCCACTGCATGATTGTGTTTGTTTGCTTACAACTATTGAAGAGCTATACTTATATACAATGTTAAATTATGTTAATGATATACCGACTCATTGTAGATACAGGGTCATCCCTTAAAGGTGCAACCTACGCGCGCGCGAACAGCTGAAAATGGCAACACCGCCTCACGGACGCATTCCACTACAACCATGCGCCGATACTCCCGCCATCTATGAGCTGATTATGAAAGTGTACTTTAGATGCCAGTAGAGAGCGCAGGATGCTTTTGGCTTTCGCCAGAGGGTAAGAAAACGGTAGCCATTTTAAGAGTGCGACCGCGCCAATCTCGTTCCGCGTGGCAATATTAGACCACGCTGACGCGTTAGTGGCACGGGTTGAAGAATTTGGAGCCTTTTTCGTATAACTTTTGAACTATAAAAGATATCGGAATGCAATTTGCGCCACAAAATGGGGGAAAATTATCCCCATCTAATGGTGGAAAATTTACCATATTTTACGTTTACTTAATTTTTATTTTTTCAATTTTTTAACCATATTTGTTGCGAAAAGCTTTTGCAAACTGTTTATTTAAATGCTTTATATAATGCTCTTTTTAAAATTCATGGCGCTGATAAACAATAGGCTAGTTGTCTCTGTATCATTACTTTCATAAACTGAGGAATTAAATTTTTATTCAATTATATATTAGTTCTGCAGCCTCAGAATCTAATGTTCTGGTTTCCTTTTTTGTGATTTTATCCTTAATGTAGCGCATGCACAGGTCGGAAGTAAGGGGTAACTAATGGAATGTGTTGTTGTTTGTAGCGGTCTTTGAATTTTTTCTACAATTTTTGTGTCCGAATGTTTTGACCTTTCAGCTATTATACGCCACGCCTGTAGTGGCTTTCGTTTATGTCATCTTTTGAAACGATACGCCACTATTGTTGCTTTCACACGCAGGTAGCGAAAAGTCAAGTCAACCCTGTCGTAGCCAAAATTTTTGAAATTGAGGCGGTTACGAGATCAGTCGACACACTGTTTTCAAACTTGGTTACAGTAATCTGGGGTGCGAGTGGTAAACCGATCATAAAAGCGGAGTGCGCGGCTGGCTTAAGTATATCCCTATTGGCCGACGTGACAACGTCGACGAATACAAAATAAGCAAACGGGACACCGGCGGCAGGAGCCAATGCGAGCGAAGCCCTTGCCCTTTGTACCTTTCAGCCGACTTCTTTTCGTCGGAGCACAGTACATCGTAGATGTTTTTTACAATTTTTAAATCCATACAATAGTTAATAAAGAAAGGGCCAATCAATTTGCAACGAAACGTAGAGTTTTAACTAATAATCTACCGTTCCCAAGTAATAAACAAACTATTGCAAAATGTCCTCGGGTCCTGAAAACTACGAATATTTTATAAAAACGTTTGGATTCCTTGTTCTCAATGATTTATACGTGTCGTAGGATAGGCTACGTCTATTTAGACATGCGCAGAGCGTCAATTTTTAATATTTTTCGACGCACGACAAGCGAAAATGTTAGTTAAGTGTTCCACAACACGTAAAGTACTAACAATCAATGTCATCTTGCAATTTATAGTTTGTATAAGCTTTTAAGAAGAGCCATATTTCGGCGCCATATAGTCTTCAGATCACCGAAATAGATTTTCGGAGAAAAATCCACGTGAATCCACGTGAGTCGTTGACAAGCCGAGCCAAAGCGTAGCGTTAGTGATCCTCTAGGCCAGCGCCGTTCAGGAGTTGCCGCGTAGGGCAACTGGTCAGACAGCCCGGGGCAAACACTTGCTGGCGGCGCGCAACCCACGCCTCCCCGGGCAATACGGTACAGATGCCTAGGATGAACAAGGACCGTCGCCTCCCTACGCATCTACGAGCCTGTACTCCCGCCACAACCATTCCTCCCCACTCCGCTCTAACGATAGCTGACGTCACTGCCCCGAGCTTTGCTCGCAGCGTTTGCCCCGGGCAAATGCGGCTGCCCATGCCCTGAAAACGGTAGCCTGACCGGCGCTGGCCTAGAGGATCACTACGTAGCGTAACGAAAGCCTGCCCTCTATGTCGAACAGTCACTCTAAACAAGTCACACGTATACAAGCACGCACACACCTTTCAGCATTTCAACACATTTCAGAGTAGTTCCGGTGTTGGACGCTGTTCATGAACAGAGGCCGCCAGATTCAGTCCTCGAGTTATGGGTCGGTAACACAGTTTGGGTGGTGACACCAAGTCCCATAAGGTGATAGGTCTATTCTATACCTCGTCTGTGGTGATACGTCTATCCTATACCTCGTCTGTGAAATCTGTTTCGAGACTTTCCCGATAACGTTGCATGTGACACTAAAATGGTATGAAGGTCCTAGCAAAGAGTAGGTATAATAAGAGGCGTCACTCCGGGCGGAACCTTTGAAGTCCTTGCTTGACCTTGGCATTTAAATTGGTTGTCTATTTCGAGCGGGATATTCAAATCGACTAAATGTACTTACCGCAATTGGCTGATTATTGCCGAAGTTGACCGATCATTGTCGAAGCTTAGCGATCATTGCCGAATGGGCATTTAAATTGGTTGTCTAGTGATTTCCCTAGGTTATCTCTGTCCTTGTCGAGTGACGCCTCTTATTATACCTCCTCTTTGGTCCTAGCATGGACCTCAGGTCCATGGGTCCTAGGGGCGGTATTTTCAGTCGTTGCTTATTCTTAAGCAAATACTTAAGCATTCGGCATCCTTCATTAGCTACTAGCACAGACGAGGTATAGAATAGACCTATCACCTTATGGATGTTCGTGTCACCACCCAAACTGTGTTACCGACCCATAATTTCAGGACTGAATTCAGCGGCCTCTGTTCATGAACAGCGTCCAACTCAGCAACTACACTGAAATGTGTTGAAATTTTAAAAGGTGTGTGCGTGCTTGTATACGTGTGTCTCGTTTAGAGTGAGAATTTGACATAGAGGGCGGGCTTTCGCTACGCTACGCTTTAGCACGGTTGTCAACGACTCAAACACGAAAATATGGTACTTCTTCAGAGCTTATACAAGCTATAAATTGCAAGATGACATTGATTGTTAGTATTTTACGTGTAGTGGAACACTTAACTAACATTTTCACGTGTCGTACGCCGAAAAATATTAAAAATTGACGCTGTTACTGACATTCCCGCAAATCTCTGTAGTCCGCGCGTGTCAAAATAGACTGTGCCCATCCTACGACACGTAAAAATCATTGAAAATAATGAATTGATACGTTTTTGTAAAATTTATATTCGTAGTTTTTGGCACCCGAGCCGCGTCGTTCGAACGCTTATACACCTAAGAACCCATCAGGGTCGTAAAAAAGGAGAAACCGAGAATGCGTGAAACAGCGCACCAACAAAAGACCCTCAACCGATGGTGGGGCAAATTGGGGTATTTTTAATTATAAATACAACATTAGAATTACAGGGATCCCCGGGTTGAGCGAAAAGCGCGCTTCTGTCAATAATGCAGTTGAAACGCGTGCCGTTTCACGTGATTCTTTGCAAACATTTATACAGGTACATCCGTTAAAACTGCAACCTACGTGCGCGCGAATGAACGAAAATGTCAACACCGCCTCACGGACGCAGTCCACTACACCATTCACCGGCCTGGGCGTTCGGAGGGTTTCCAGCGACCGCTGGACAGCGGTGATGACCGAGCTTCGAAAATTTTAGGATGGTCCCTTTCAAATTAACGTGGCAAAGAGCTGTGCGTAATTTTTCGGCCCAGGTAAGCGACCCGAGCGCTCCGCTTTTATGATCGGTTTACCACTCGCACCCCAGATTACTGTAATGAGGTTTGAAAACAATGTCGACTGGTCTCTTACCCGTCTAAATTTAAAAATTTTTAGCTACGACAGGGTTGACCGCGACGCTATACCCCTGTACGGAGAGATTTTTCGCCACCTGCGTGTAAAAGCCATAATAATGGCGCATCCAAAAAATGACATTAACGGAACCCGCTATAGTCGTGGCGTTGAGTAGCTAAAAGATTAAAACATTCAGACACAAATATTGTAGAAAAAAATTCAACACCGCTACAATCAAAGACACGTACCATTAGTTACCCGATACGTCTGATCTATGCATGCACTGCATTAAGCATAAAATTATAAAAAAAAAACAGAACAATTGATTCTGAGGTTTGCAGAATTTACACATAATTGAATAAAAATTTAATTTCTCAATTTATGAAAGTAATGATACAGAAACAATTAAGTAGCCTATTGTTTATCAACACCATGAATTTTAAAAAGAGCATTAAATACAGTATCAAATAAACAGTTTGCAAAAGCTTTTCACAACAATATTATGGTTAAAAAATTGATAAAAGAAAAAATAAGTAAACGTAAAATATTTTAAATTATCCATCATTAGCAGGGAATAATTTTTCCTCATGTTTCGTCGCAAAGTGCATTCCGATATCTTTTATTGTTCACAAGTTATACGAAAAAGGCCCCAAATTCTTCAACCCGGGCCGGGAAATTTCAAATAGCTCTTTGCGACGTTAATTTGAAAGAGACCATCCTAAAATTTTCGAAGCTCGGGCATCCAGCGGTCGCTGGAAACCCTCCGAACGCGGGGCCGGTGAATGATTGTAGTGGACTGCGTCCGTGAGGCGGTGTTAACATTTTCGTCTGTTCCCGCGCGTGTAGGTTCCAGTTTTAACGGATGATCCTGTAGACCTTCTATACCTGTTATTGCGGGGATTAGTACCGCGCCACATTTAGACCTATATCCATCCTAAGAAAAAACGAGTCCGCGCAGGGATGGTTCCGAGGAGGCGCTGATTGGTCCGGCTCCCCACTTAACCATCTACGTTTTTCTCCGTCTTACCGTCTGTTACCTCTCTGTCAACTGTTCCGCACCACGACGCCTTCATATACATGGTGGCACAATTATTTCCGCATACGCACGGCAACCGCCTGCGTTTTATAAAAATTGTTTTGCAGTTGTTTTGAATGAACTTGTGTTTATTTCAGAGACCATAACTGTTATAACCTAATTTTTAAAAGTTATGGCATAAGAGTTAATATCTTTCTTCAAATGATTTTGGTTATGAATAACCATTATCGATGACGGATATCGTTTTTAGTTGCGAATAACCATTATTGACAACGCAAATTGTTTTCGGTTACGAATAATCATTATCGCTGACCAGAATTTTTTTGGTTAAGTTATAACCAATATCGATTGGGGGATTTTTTTTTGGTTACCGGTAAACAATATCGATGGTGGGAGTTTTATTTTTGTTACTTTCGATCATTAACAATTTTTATTACCTAGACTATTTAGAACACCTCGTTAACTGATGTTATATCTGTTCGGAACCAAAGAACTACTGGGTAGATACATTGCACTCCTGCAGTTTTGACATTGACATCGGTCACGTCCCGCCCTTGGAGGGGCAGGGAAACCGGCAGGTAAAGTGCTACGAGCAATCGCCTGCGTCGGGCCCGTAGGCGGTGGTGGGGGCTGCGCAGATCGGTCGCAAAACGGTATGGGCGTCGTTTTTTCTTAGGATGGATACAGTATAGTGTACCTATGCTGGCTATTCAGAGGACATCTTAGCGCCGTATGCCACAGTGCAATTACCCAAAACATCATAATAATTTATAACATCTTCGACGACATATTCTCGAAGACGCGATTTTGCACAGTATAGGAGTAAACTGCGCATATAATAATAGTTATTATACGGCTGAAAGTAAAAAATCCAAAATATCCGCATTTGTTATACTGGTCCATAATTTACTTGAAATTTGCCACCAATGTTCATAAAGATATCCGGATAAATAATTGTTCAAACATGCGCTCCATACACATCGTTGAGCGCGTTTTGAAATGCATAACAAAAAATATACAATAGTTCCATTTAAAAAAAAATCACGATGATATTGAAATCTCTGTAAATAATAGTTCAAACGTAAAACCTAATATTCTTTTCAGTTTCCTCCATCAAATAAAAAAAAACTTTAATATGAAACATTTTTTTTGCTATTTCAATAGTTGGAAAAAGAATAGCGTGTATACGAACAAATCGGACATACTGTATAAACTTACTGAAACATCAGTTAACTTTTCGCCAGAAAAATGGACAAATAAATGTTAATTGTTAGTATATAGTTTAAACAAATAAATTTTTCGTATAGCTATGGAGGAGAATGAATTCCCTTTTCAAAAAATATGTATCAAATATTTTTGGCTACTCTACAGACTTGCAAAGTTGCACCATATCGGTGTGTACGGGTTTGATATGTTACTCTTAAATAATATTATACGGTAGAAGGATATTATTATTAATTATTATTGTTATTACTATATGTCTGTATGATATCGTATAGACTATAGACCATCATTAATGTATGCGCAAACATATGATGTATGGGTGGGGTTCAGCAACAGGTGCTCTTAAAAAAAAAACATTAAAGCACTCTTTTTAGAAATTACGTTATTGCGAGCGAATAAAATTTGTTTTGCGTTAAATAAACCCGAATAGGACAACAAGGTTAAAAGGCGAATGTGATATCGTTTTATTTTGATTCTCCTTTCTCTTCCGTTTAACGGAATATGTTCATAAGACGATCTTTAACTTGTTACTCTAACAGAAACATTTGTAAATCGCGGGCTTCGACTCTCAAAAAATGACCAAGTTTTACCCGTGCTGAATTCTAATTCCCACCACGCGTAGCGTTACAATCTGTTTCGGGACTTCACCGGTAACGTTGCATGCGACACTAAAATGGTAAGGGGGTTCTAGGACCCCCCAAACCGGTGACAGAAAATTACATTGGGTGATAGGTCTATTCTATACCTGGTCTGTGCTACTAGGTTAGTAGAGGATGCCGCATGCTTAAGCAGTTGCTTAAGAATAAGTAGCGACTGAAAATACCGCCCTAGGACCCCCAAACCCGGGACAAAAAATGCATTGGTTGTCAGGTCTATTCTATACCTCGTCTGTGCTTATACCTCGTACGTGGTATTAGATTTATATTTTTTTTTAGTTACCGACGCCTCCAGCAGCGCCATCTACAAGAAAATTTCAATGTGTTACCTGTAGGTGCTGCTCCCTATCCATACAGTCTCTGGACGTGGGAATTAAACAACTGCTAAATCAACCTACTCTGATAGTATCTTAATCCTATTAAAACCGAAACTTAAGTCCGTTGAATATAAGCCTCGACTAAAGTTGCGTTACTTATGCACACGTAACGTTACTTTGAAACATTAAAACTCTCATTACACTGATTTATATGTAAGTGTAACTAAATTTAAGGGCGAGGTCGAGGGCATGTGGCCCCAAGCTGTCCTGCCTTCGAGGATTTTATGGCAGGGACTAAAGGTCCGCGCACACATATCCGTTCCGTCTCAGTTTCGTGTCAGTGTGCCATTGGTAAGAAGAAGAGGGGCGTAGAGGGTCTCTTCTTCTTACCACTGGCACGCCGGAACGGAACTGACACGGAACGGATATGTGTGCGCAGACCTTGAACAGTCTTGACGACAGGCGATGGCTAGCCACCGCATTGGGTCTTCCATTCCAGCTATCGTGTGTCGAAGGATTGCTTGTGTGAATGAAGAGAGAGAGAGTTTAGATATGTCATACGGCCTGGCACCGTATTGCCAAAGAATGGGGACTCTGTTCCTGGAGGATCTGGCCACGGAGTGGGGAAGGCTACGCCTTTTGGTCCTAGAGCGAGCTTCTTTACTAACCTTATAAAGTCGTTTCTACTATACAAAGTATACAATTCAGTGTATACCGTTTACTATCTCTACCGGTAGTAAAACAATGAGCGAATCATGTTCATATTCGATTTAATCCTGACAAACCGCAATGTATAATATCGAGGCCAAGGTGATCTAATGTTGACAGACGAATCAGCGGTGAAGGATCAGCGAGTGTTTACATCCGTCAAAAGGACGAACGGGTCTTATGATGTGTTGGAATGCAGCACTTTAAGTTGGTAGTTTGTGATCTGATACGATTTGGGTAGCATCGAACCTTTCAACGAACCCGGCGCCAAAAGCGAAGTGACACTTCGGAGTGTCTGCAGTCTAGCTACGCGAAATTCCTTTTACATAACTATCGTCATTGAAATTTAAATTCTAGGCAAGCGTTATCACAAATATGTAAGATTTACTCTTAAAATTCAATGTTTGTCGCATGCTTATATGTAGATAAGATTGCAATATTTTTTGCACATACTATACACAGATTTTTACATTCATACAGAATGTTAATGGCAAATTCTTTCATTAATTCTACACTTTTATACTTTATACGTAGCAAATTATCTATGGAATCTATAGTTACAGCGTTTCTTGGGTCAAAAATCAAAAACAAATGCCAGAGTGAGGTTAATGTGTCTTGTTGTTTAACTTGTTTATTTATACCTACGATCGAAGATATTTTATTTTATTTAGTAACGACAATTTATTAGGTTGTTCGGAAAATATTAATATTAATAATAGTAAATCGTCTACGTTGCGGACTAACATGTAAAAAAAGAAGCACACCATGTCAAAAGTAGATAATACTACCCTCCTTAGTTAAAATGTCTTATCTAGCAGTTTTCTATTTTTCAAGAAATATTGAAATAAGTATTTGAAGTTCCACACGTCTTTTAACTTGTAAGTAAAGTTAGGAAACCCTACGTGCTTGGTAGAGATCTAGAAACAGTCTAATTTTTTTTTATAAGTATGGCAGAAAGAAAACGTTAAAACTTCAGTTTTCTCGGATGTTTCGAAATGCTAGATAGGACATTTTAACTAAGGAGGGCAGAATAGTACTGTAAAGGGTAAGGATTGAAGGGTAAAAGTTCGTTGCTATCATACCAAATATAAATTTATCAAGTATTCCCAGCCAAAATAATCCATTCTCCTTTTATTTATTTTATGCCTGCAGAGGTATGACATTTAATTTCTAACATTCTATAGCAGATTAAGAAATAAATTTATTTTAACAATAACAAATTAAATTTTGATTAAAAAATCTGAAAAAATTTTCCGGTCAGCCCAATATAATAAATTATACTCTGTGGAAAAAATATATGCCTTTAGCAGATTAAGAAATAAATTTATGTTAACAATAACAAATTAAATTTTGATTAAAAAATCTGAAAAAATTTTCCGGTCAGCCCAATATAATAAATTACACTCTGTGGAAAAAATATATACCTATGATATACAGGTCATAAATCTTTTCTGATTCAATGAATACGATTTACTGTCACGGTACATTTTCGTTCTGTAAGGTAAGACGTGAAAAATGTGAAATGCACGATATATATTTCGAATCTATTTAAACAAATAAATACGAATACAAACGTAACTGTAAGAATTGTATTTTAATGCGTTTAAAGGTCCACAGACGCGTATAAATTTGCAAGAAAATGGCAAATGGTTAGTTTTCAAGCGATACCGTCGTTCCAATGGTAAAGTTGCGAACCTGCAGTTTTGCGAATCTGCCCTAAATGCCTGATTTTATTTGTTTCTCATCAACGTGTACTGTGGTAAAGTTTTAAAATTAATTAAGTTCTTATAGCATTCGAATGCTCCGTATAAACGATGTCTGCGTTAGCCGTAATGGGATGCACTATATTCAGACGCATCATTTATTTTTAGTTTGAAGGAGATAAACGGACGAAACAGTTGGACTTCCATGACTATGGTGGAGCTAGCGAGACTTCCGCTGGACATTGCAGTTCCCGCGAAAGCCCTTGCACGCCGTGGCGGGGTCACTATTTCGGACGAAATCGTCGCAACATTCCTACGAGTAAGTAAAATTGTTTACCCTCCCTTTGGTTTAGTTTCTAATGCCAGATAGGCAAAATGTAACTATAAATAGAGATTAAAAAAAAAAACTCCCTTTGGTTAAATAAACTGTAATAATTACAGTCAGCACCATAAATATTTAACATTCCTTTCAACGCAACTTATTTCGACATGAATTGAACTATCCGTAAATTTAAGTCCATCGAAATTTTAGGAAAATTAGTATTTTGAGACGTCATCTGACTGTTGATTTGATACCCAACTTAAGCATACGATCGATCTTTGATTAAAAATTGTGACAACTTCGAAACGGAAGTGAGATGGAGATAATACTCTCGGAGTATTGAATGTTAAGAAACTTGATGTTATAACGAATTTTAACATTAGCATCGAGGAAATTAATGTTTTGCTCGGTTAAACTTGTAATTTAATCGAGGATTTTACATTGAGTGGTAGGTAGAATATTTAGTGCAACATCGATTTCAGATCAACAATGATCTTAAAGCGTTCGAACGTATAATTACATACACATAATAAAATTGACGGTCCACGCGGAAAAAGTGGGAGTTAATAAGTCACAGTATTTCCGCGATCGATCTGCGGCGTTCGTGGGGACTAAATATTTGTGCAGAATGCAACGTCAAGCGTAATTTATGACAGAAGGAAGTTCGTTTTGTGGCTATTGTATTAAACGTGCTGAATAACGTCGACGCTATATTGAGTTGTGACGTCCTGGCCCCACCACGGTATCGCGACTTAGTGTCGGCGAGCGCCACCAGAGGTCTAATCTTCTCGCTAGTTCTCAATCTCCAATCCATTCGTATATATACAAGTTCCGAAATCATATCCTCTGTGTCCCCGTGTGTGACTAGGGCAGGGGCCGTCAGCTGTAGCCCTACTGATGAGTCTAGCTGGCGGTCCCAAGACGAAACGCACTCTTCTTTTCCTCCTCGATCCTTTAAAGCCAATCCACCCGCCCCGCACAGTTTACTCCATTGCGGCGTAATCCGGCCGGCCTTAGAGCGCGACGGTACGTGGAGGCAGCGGGGCAAGAACTCCTTGTCATTGTCCTAACCTCTCCACCCAGGACGTGACAGAGTCCAAAGGAGGAACGAACGTTCTATTGAATGTACAGTCTACCATTTGCACGAGCATTAGACGAACCTGGCGTTAAAATTATAAGTCGGTTAAATGTACTTCACACTCGCCGCGGAAATGAAAATGGCAATGTTAAAAGGTATTCGAAAGTATGAACACTAAAAGTGACAGTGAACCCTTTCCAGTCGAGACGACCAAATCTTTTTATTCGAATCGATTTGTTCTACGATTTTTATAATAATATTAAACATGTACATCAACAGCAAAAAATGCTATTTTTTAAATAATATTTTTAAGTTTTTATGACATGAGAATTTTTTATAAAATTCGTCGTTCCAGTATAGTTAATGGTTTCTCTTTAGAATTATCTATCGCCTTTCATTTTCAAGAAATATTGCTGTAGGTCAGAGCCTCTCGTTATCAGATAATGGTTATCGTTAAGCTTAAAATTTCCCCGTGGAAATTCACCGACATTAGCGTCTCAACCATAAATCTATACCTATATCGAGTGGCTACAGATCCGTTATTAAAATAATAAACGTGTAATGTATTTTATAAAGACTTTAGGATTTATTTTTAGGAGATTCGCCGACTCACCCGGTATCGAGGTATCACCCGGTATAAAGTGTAATACAAAAAATCAAGTATAAGCAGTAGGGTGGCCCTTATTTTCAACCTGTGATTTATTTTGCTCTCACCTCATAATATGGTTCCATTTCATGAAAAAATAGATCCTGAAAAAGTTTATTGCAATCGGACAACAGGAAAGAGTGCCGACCAGGTCTTAAAGTTTAGAATTTATCAATGGTTCGAATTTGAAGAATTTCTCAAAAATGGTAAGCCTTATCGAAATTTTGTTCAAATAATATTCAAAGAGCATTTAATTTTCTACAATTACTATATATATAATTTTTTCCAATTACTGTCACCTTAAGCTATTTTACTTAAAATAACGAATAAATAAACTATAGTATATAATCTATAGTATAGATTATAGGTTGAATTACATAATTCTTTTTGTGTATGACTATACAACGTTTATTTATTCGTTATTTTAAGTAAAACAGTTTAAGGTGACAGTAATTGGTTAGGTGTCAGTAATTGGGCCCTTTACCCTACGTCACGCCGTACAGGTGGGACGCGCGAAGTGCGGACCTCTCTATATTCAAACGCTATTATCTAAAAAATGGTTGGAAGCACGAAAAACTTATATATACAGTAATTGTACAAAATTAAATGCTCTTTGAATATTATTTGAACAAAATTTCGATAGGACTTACCATTTTTTAGAAATAGAATTCTAAACTTTAGGGCCTGGTCGGCACCCTTTCCTTTTCTCCGATTGCGATAAACTTTTTCAGGGGCTATTTTTTTATCAAATGGCACCGTTCTAGGGAGTGAAAGCAAACAAATACAAAAACAAAATTTTGACACGTATAAATAAGGGCCACCCTAATAAGCAGTTCATTATAAAAAATAAAGTGTAATATACAAGGTGTCCAAAATACGTAATACAATCTGTCACGGAATAATTTTACATAAAAAATTAAATAGAAATTGTAGAATAAATATTTTTCATATGGAGCTTCATTTTTCACAAAAACGGTTATAAAATTCTTGCACATTCATTTGATTTAGCCCGCTCATTTGCTTTTCCCATGTGCAGCGTGATTTAACCTAAGGAAGATTAAATTAAGACAAAATAATTTTTTTTTAATTGTATTTTATTAAGTTAGAAATTCTATATCAATAGAAACATTACGATCACATGCTACTATACATATGTATAACACAAGCACTATATTCTCGATTGATATCCTATCTTGTCATGTCGATGAATTAATCAAATTTGACTTATGATATTGACAGAGGAATAGTGACTCCTAATTGTAAATGAACAAACACAGTTGCAAACAAGTACCTATACAAATATCGAAATTAATAGTCGTTTGTATGATTATTTATTTTCTGAACAGTGATGTGGTCAAGTACGCATACCCAACCAGCGGATTTTCCAAACTAAACCTTGCAACGAAACAGATTTATGGTATAATCCCGACTCATTTTTTCCTACCAACTCGTTCGTTACCGCATTGTACTACGTATTTCACACCACCTATCTATAACATAGAAAAATAAAGCATAATACAATAAGGGTCCAATAATCAGAACATTACAGTCAGGTTTTCAAGTCAACAAATAGAAACGCCTGCTCAGTTTTTCATCTTAAAAAACCGGTTGTAATTTAAATAAATTAACATAGGTGTCCAAGTATCCAAAACAATCATTGCAGTGACCCAGTACAAACAGTTCAAAGGTGCCATTTTCCATGCATGGAATGTTCCATTACGGAAGAGGATGGGAGAGAGAAGGTGGCTCTCGAATGCAACGGCTATTAGATTACAGATAAGTTGGATACGCATGTACGCGTGCGATAGAAAAGAATGGTCGAATCTTAGGGTTGCTTGTGGCATCACTTCCTAGGACACTGACGTCCATATAGTCAACATACGATCATTGTATCATGGCGAGAGTAAATCATTCGCGGGCTGGTCAATGCGGCCGGATGAACGGGAATGGCGGCGAGCCTCTTTCCGCATGAAGGGCACGGAGAAGGTGCGCTTCAGGTGCGTGAAGTCGAGATCGATATTGCAAGCGTCTCCCTGGGCCATGACATGCCCCTGCGGCAGCCATCGGCTGCACGCGATCGTGCTAAAATTAAATGATGAAATTCACTCGTTCCCTCTCGCTTCCCCTACGCTCGTCTGTCTCCTTCTTGCTCCCACTCCCACTTTTTTACCTTATACGTATATCTCCCTCTACCTCTCTTTCCCGCTCCGACGTTTCGTCACTTGCATCGTGTGACGAACCACGCGCGACGTCTTTGTCAGTGACGTAACGCAGGCCCACTCGTTTCGTGTCGTCCTGTGCGTAATAGCCGTGCGTTGATTTGCAATGCGACACGGGCGGAAATTACGTTCACGAGCCGTGCACCGCCTGTCTGCCTGTGCAGAGGCGACGTTCAAACGCATTTTATCACGAGGATTTCAGTTGCAATTAACGCACGAGAACCGGGTACATGCGCGTTTTCTGCGAGCTCGTTTAATGACTGGGTGCTTTTTTAAGGCGGATTCACACGTATCAGTGCCGCGACGGTTCAGTGTCCATCAGTGTCAATGGTCTCTTTGTGCCACTGTCAGTAATTGGCACGGACAAGTTGGACTACTACTACATTCCGAAACAAGGAAACGATATTTTGTTCACCACTGACGCTGACGGCACTGGAGCGTCATTTTTTTTTATTTTATTTATTGTTTTTTCCTGTTTAAACAGGATGGCGTTTCAAAGCTTTTGCTTATATTGCCCAACGAACTATACGTCTATTATACGTATATTATCTTTTTCTCTCCTCTCTCTCCTTCGGGTCCCAGCAGCGAGCGGTGAACCGGGAAAAAGGTGGTTGTCACCCATCTTTCCCCAGTACCCGCCCCGTGACGCTTAACCTCGGTGATCTAACGAGAACCGGTGTGTCCATCACGGCAAGCGCCGGCCGCTGGTACTGAAGCGTCATGGAACTGACATGTGTGAATCCGCCTTTAGCCGGGACACTTTTGTGGCACACGACCGATATTTCGAACATCTTTACTTGGCGCAGACAGCGACGGTTTGAAACAGGAGGCAACGTATAGGCATACGTCCAAAATTCCAGTCGCAAGCACACAAAAGTGTATCCTCTAAAATCACTAACGGTTGAAGTGCTGTGACGGTTAATGATTTCTGAAGTCTTTTACATTGTGTTTCAATGTAATTATGATTCATAATGGTTACGTCACAATTTCTTCACCTTTTAAATGGTACAAGCAGCATTGTAAACAGCGTTGCCGGGAAATACTCTGCAGCAGCGGAGTGGAAGCATACGCGTAGTGAGGGGGAACACCTACAGCAGTGGCGGTATATGCGTGCGTGAGACGCCACGATGGGAAACGAACCGACGCCAGCGCCAAGCCATGTGACGCCTGGCCAGCCAGCATCGCCGGGAAATAGGTTGTCGACGCTGATTGGTCGTAGCATCACATGGTTTGCCTTGGCGCTGGCGTCGCACAGTGGCGTGTTTATAGGGAAAAATTGTGAATAAATTATTTTATGCCCTATTCCTACGTATTTTGACCTGCTGATTTCAAATATATTGTTATTTTTGTTGTAAACTAAAAAATGGTAAAAATGAAGGTTTTATTTGTTTTAAAAAAATCATAACTCATAAACTATTTATATGTATGAAAAGAGGTTATCCAATGGTATTTCTGCATATATTTACAAAATACAAAAACTGAATTTTAAGGGTTGGTGGTGGGGGTAACTTGAAAGGTATGTATGTTTTGAAAATTAATTTTACGCGGTTTTGTAGATATAAAAGAAAGATGTAACTTCTGTTTTAACTTCTTTCCGATATCTCTCACCATTCTCGAGATATTCCACGAAAATAAAATTCTGTTTTTTTCGAGGGGTAATTTCACCCCCTAAAACCGTACGATGGCTTCAACAAAAAATATAGTTATGTTACGGGTGAATTACTGCACTATTACTACACTATTTGCACACCATGTTTCATAATTTTCTGAATTTCCGGGTTCCCTAACTTCTCTTGTTAATCAGCTATTGAGCATTCGGACGTTGAGCTCCAGGAAGAAGATATATCACTTTTTATGTGATTTCTGTAAATTGTTTATTGATATTAGTATTTTTCTAGTTTTAAAATTGAGTAAGTTCCTATTGTTAGTTTAAAGAATATTATTATTTTATTATTATTATTATTGTTATTATTATTATTATTATCGACGTATAACATTTATAACATTGTGTTGAATAAAACATGATATAAATTTCATTTGTGTCATAACTTGCTATGTGCATGATATTCTTGTAGTCAGTTATTTTTGTACCTCTTCTTATAACTTTGAGGGGTGGTTTTACTCCCTAAATATGCAAACGGGGCAAAATAAAAAAAAACTTATTTCTTATTTTCCGGTCGTCTAAAACATATCCAAAATCCAAAGCAATCGGAGGGAACATCTCCTTTTAAATCATAAAAAAGGAGACGGTTTGCTACCTAGTTACTTTTACTTTACAATGGTTTTCGGCACCCAACACAAAAAGTTGCGCCTAGTAGCAGCTGATTCCTTTTCTATTCGATAGTATACACTTCTGCCTTCCTTATGAAACAACTTTCAGCGTGTCACATTGTGTCACATTTTTTATATACGTAAAATTGGCGCAAATAAAATGTGCTTATCTAAGAACGTTACAGAAAATGTTTAAAAAATCGGAAAACGTTGTTCTATGGATCATTTTGTTCGCCTTAAAATATACTATACTGTCAACTATCCCACAGATATGTTGCAATTTTTGATACGCCAAACACAGAAGAAATAGAACGCCCCCAGAAGTGCCTCAAAAATGTTGCTCAACTTTAAACATTTATAGAGCAGTTGGTAATACTTTTAAGGAAAAAACAAACTTTGACCATTATACTAGACATATTTAAGAACATTTTCATGTGTTTACATTTTCATTATCTGTCAAATCGGAAATTGAATTTATTCACAATTCCCTAGAAAACACGCCACTGTGCGTCGGTTCGTTTCCCATTATTTCCTAACACCTATCTTGGCCTTGATTGGTTTGACGTCACGGCGTCATCACGCGCATGCGTGGCGTATTCCCCCTCCACTACGCGATGCTCCCACTCCGCTGCTGCAGGATATTTCCCGGCAACGCTGATCGTAAATACTGTATAAATATTCTAGCGTAAGTACCTGTATCACACAAACTGGTTACACTAAGCGTTTTCCTTGTGATAGATAAGGATGTCTTACCCTACGGTGTAACAAGCTTTGTTATCCGAGTCTAATAAAAGTAGCGACAAAATCTTGGCTCGTGATTTTAGCGTTCGCTGGGGTCTTACACGACAGAAAATGTACCGGGCACGGCACTCTCAGAGGTGGCGCGAGGGGGGCTTTAGATTTCAAAAATTGATTTCAGTTCTCGTATGGATTATAAAAAATAGTGAAACTTTCGTCTTTCTCCTTTTCTTAAATGTACCTGTCAGTTACACGAAAAGTACTCAAATGTTGAGAACATTATTGTGGCATATTGAAAGCAGCCTTTGTGCCTTGAAATCTCATCCAGCTCCAGCAATGGTATGAGATGAATGTTGGTATATTTGATGGACGGAAATTCGCAAAAAGTATAATTCCTACTAAATAGTAGCATATTAATCAACATATTAAGATAAAATTAATAATAAAAATCTGAGATATTTTGAAAATATGGAGAGCGATCACAATTTATTTCTAAAAAATTAGTCTATTCGAGAGATCAAGTTACGGTGAACAGTCTATCACGCACGATTGTCGCGTTTGTGGGCGCAGTTTCGATATTCTACTGACAACATAGATGATTTCTTAGGTCGAATCAATTAACGGCACAAAAACGAGTTGGTGGCACGCGATAAGGCTAAATTTAAGCTTCCAAGATCCTTGGCACTTGTACATGTATTTTTGCGTAATTGCTGACTAAAATCAGCCTCAGACATACAAACGTTATATTGGAAACCCAATTTCAGCCTATATAAACACTTAACATTGTAACATATTTTACTGTAGTGTATTATTTGGGATAACTATACAGGGTGTTAAAAACGTGATGGTCACTGCTTTAAGGGGTGAATCTACACCTCTGGATCGATGGAGATTTGTAAACAAATTTGCTGCGAATTTGTTTATAACATTGAAAATTAATGTTAACTTGTTTTCTGTACATCAACATATTGTTCTCGCTGAAAGGAAAAAAGTCTAAAAGGAAACATACGCCGAAAACTCACCGTTTCCCCAAAATTTTAACATTTCTTTTATAGGAAACAGTGCGTTTGCGAGCATATGTTGATGTAAAGAAAAAAATTCCTATTAATTTTCAATGCTACAAACAATTTTGCAGCGAGTTTTTTTGACAAATCTACACCTCTGCATCGGTGTAGATTCACTCCTGAAAGCAGTGACCATCACTTTTCGAGCCATTCAGTGCTACGGTTACAGGTTGGCGTTTAGTAACCAACTACAATGCACGCGGTCAAACGCCCGTACGCATTCATGAATACGATTAAGAAGAATGACTGTAGAATATCTACATATACACGGTGTACGCGGAACGTTCAAATCATAGCACTAAAAGCGTTAGGGACTCGAAATAGTATACTCTATGTCCAAACAAATCGATTGCTCTTACACATGGACACTAAGGGACATAATCGGCTTCCCTTCGGAAATTTGGCAACGTTGCTTGTCACTAGAACCACTGTGTTATGCCTAGTGACATGCAACGTTGCCAAATTTCCGAAGGGAAGCCGATTATGTCCCTTAGTGGACATAGGAATATAGGGACGGAGGAATAGTTGCGGGGGGTGATCTTCTTGCGGGAGGGGCGACGAGGTAACATACGCCTTCTTTCTATTGGCTGCTGCTTCGCACAAGCGCAGTGATGTGTAATGATGAACGTTTGTCGCGTCGCAAGCAGGGATAGTGGCAACCATATTTGAAGCGTTTCTCGGAGTGTGGTATGCAGTAGCGTGTTAAAGAAAAAGTTATTAATAACAATTTATATTCGTGAATTATCACTCCGTTAGTATATACTTACAATTAGACGTATGTATGCACTAATCTGTAGCAAACACTTTTTCATAATTAGCGGTACGGAGCATGCGTAGAATGCAACCAATCAAATCCAGGCGGATGTAGGTGCTCCCCCCTCCCCCCCTCAAATACATATCAGTCCCCTCGCCTAAAGTCGCAACTATTCCTCCGTCCCTATATTCCTATGCCCATGCTCTTACAAACACCACGTCCACAAACAACCTACCATTCGACCAATCCATTTTATTAAACGTTCGTCCGACCAATCAATTGACGCGACCCTAACGGCCGAACAGAAAGTATACTCGGCGAGTACCAACGATCGTACCCATCTCGTTACGACGCAAACATCAGCCAGTTGACGAATGCATGTCCACACGGTCCTAGGGGGCGATGAAGCCTGGTCTCATTTCGGGGAAGAGGGCTCTATCGAGGAACTAAATTGCAATCGTCCACCCTAAACGCGACGTTCCGTATCGACTATATGCGAGGGACCGCGACCCGGTTCTCACCCCGGGCCGTCTTCGGCGATGGTCGCGGTCGCTCGTGAGCGCTCGGGTGCTTCTAGGCGAGTGCCTTCTTCGCCTCCGGGTCTCATTGATCCCTTGGACGCGGTTGCGCGCAATGCTCGGCAGACGGCGGTGGTACTCGCGTCGGCCAATCAGCGGCCGCGATTCCCCTGGCTACGCTCGAGTCTCGTGGTCTTCGGCTAGCCGGTCGCCTCTTGTTGTTTTCCATCGTGGCTTCTCTGACCCGTTTGCTTGTCGGCGGAACGCGCGCTCGAACGCCGCCGAACGCGTGAACGCGGGATACGTGGGCAAACGGCCGAAAAACGACGATCGTTAGAGAGGCCCTACGGCAGGCAACATTCCCGAGCGGATCGTACCGCCCCCTTCTTGTCGCTGCCGTCACCATGATACCGTACTCCACGTGCTTGTCTTTCGGGGGCCGTCGCGACGCTCGTCGCTGGGTGGTCCTACACGACGAGTCCTCTCCCTACCCGGTGAGTCGCAGTACGAATACGCACGAGCACGCACGAGAGACGAACGTGTACGTCACGTTCAGCAGATGAAAAGACGCGCAGCCCCAGTCGCGCGCTTACACCGAAAATCCTATCTGTTTCTATGTAGTGCGACGTGAACCGAACTGGGGGTGGGCGGGGAGGGGGGGGGGGTGGGGGAGGGGAAGTCGCGTTTCGGCGCACCGTGTTGATGCACACCCCGTTACACTGTATATGTAGAGTAACGCCTTGGCCGCGTGTGCCACAATACCTCCGGGTTCAATGAACGTCCTCGATCATCCTCGTTTTCTAGATTCGGGTGAAACGTACCTGTGTCCCAGCTGGACAAATTTTCTTTTCAACGTATAACCAAATACGAATTAAAGATAGGGTAAATACACGATTACAAGGTCACTCGCCCTGGAAAAGAAAACTGCAATTTTATGCAGCTTGCCTGCAGCGTGCCAAAGATGACCTATATAGTACCCCTAAGTTTCTGATGAAAGATTTATTTCTTTATGAGTTCTCTTACTGATATTCTCGAGCCGTTCGTTGCTTGGTAGAAGGTTGTAATAGTGTTAAACTATTAGATTGAAATGTAATAGTTTTTATCCATTTCGAATTTTAATTAAACGCGGATCAAGTTTTTCTCTGGAATTTGAAATCAATGTAAGAGATAACCATTTGAAAGAGTATTTAGATTCTTTATTTACAATAATGTTATTTGGAATTGAACAAAATAATCGCCAAAAAATTGCTTTCTTAAAAGAAGGGGAGTTTTAAATAATACAGCCACTTCGTTATCTTTTTTTATAAAAATGATGAAACATAGTGATTTAAATTATTTAAAGACGCTTGTGTGTTACCGCATTAATAAATATTACTGCAGTGGCCTTTTTTTATTAAGGGTCAAAATGATTGAAAAATTAAAGTTACATAGGCTTTTTGAAAATATTTTAAAATCAGGAATTATAACTATTGCTCGGTAGGTTTTTCGAGTATTTTCAATTAGACATTTGCAAAACAATTTGAGAAATATACGACTTCAGACACACATTCCTTGGAAAGTGTTTTAGCTAGAAATTAAGAATTTTTATACATATCTACAATTTTTGTGATATGCACGATAAAAAATTTGATTTTGTAATTCAGTTGTGTGTGAATATATTCTTAAATTTCGAGCTTGCAACATAGTTAAGGTCTAGTTTAACCCAAAATTTCTAAAACAGCTCAAATCAAAATATCTCACTGTATCTTAAATAATTTTTTTATATACCAGAATTTTTATACATACAAGTACCTTCAATGATAAATGGAAGTAAAATTGATTTTTTAATTATATTATCCTATTTGTTCAGCAGATGTAGCGGTAGCAATAAAAAAATGATTTTATTTATTTTTGTAATTTTTACTTATAAATAGTTCCATATTTAATTGTGAAGGGTAAGCGGGTAAAACTTCAATCTTTATACAGTTCTCGCAATACCTAATAGCGTATATGTACAGTGGTGCTCGGTTACCTCGCGTGGTCAGAACCGAAAGCGAGGCCCCGGGGCAATGTACCGAGTCTGTCAACGTTTAACTGGATCTTATGATCGAACCGTTGCGTTGTAGAAGGAAACTAAGAGTCGGTTCTTATGCAATACTGAAATAATTTAAATTTTTATACTCTTCATTACATTATTTATAAAGGTATTACCAATGGATTCCTGACGTTTTTCCGATGAAAATGAGCCAAAACACGACGTTATTCGGATCACTTTTTTTGCAGTGGAATCATTTGTACGTTTTTTGTTTAAATCAAATTTGAATCATGTATCATTGAAAGTACTCCGAATGACGTTGTCTTTGGACTCATTTTGATCAGGACGTTTTCAAGGATTCGTTGGTACCATTTTCATGAAGATGCAATGATAAACAGATAACTTGAAAATTTATCTGCTCCAGCCTGCGGTGACGTAAGATGTGAAAGGGGAATGGTCCCTGAGCCTTTAGTGCCGTTACGCATTGGCGACCAGCAGAGTTGGGCATTATTCGACTAAATTGTTATTCGACCAACCTTCGAATACGAATTTCGAAAATGAAGTTATTCGCGACTAACGAATAAATTTTTAGTCGACTAAGTTTGTATTCGATGAACTGACTAAATTTTTAGTCGACTCAATTTTTAGTCGTTATTCGTTCCTCCATATTCGTTAGTCGGAGGATCTCCGTGGCGACTAAGCGTCACGAATAGGCCGCTTCGGCTAGAGTCCCGTGGCCCTCGACCTCCGGTCGGGCCGAGGGGAACGCTTGTCGAGTGTAAGGTGATCCGCCCGATACCCCGTAGCGAAAAAAACTGATTAAGAAGTGAGAAATTTCAGGCTTCGCATTTCTCATCAGATCGTCGCAAAGGCGACGCCAAACGACAGTATAACAATGATCTTAGAAAAAAATTTAGTTAGTAATTATTTATTTGTACTTAACAAATTTACTTTAAGTACAACTCGTTGTTCAAACAGCTTGTCCGATAATCTGTTCGCCTTAGGAGAATTTGTAATCGTTGCAAACGAAAATAAACGCTCGACGGAATTTACAATCTTGTGAAATTTGTAAAAATTGACAATATAGTACGTAATACCGAGCAGCCCCTGGCAGGGGCGGTAGATACACTCGAAAAGCGTTTCCCTTGCCTCATGATACCCCCCTCGGCCCGGCCCGAGTCGGGCCTCGGGAGCCGAGCCGGAGCGGCTCGGGTTCTGACCCCCACTTATTCGTGTCGTTTAGTCGCCACAGCGGGCCTTCGACTAAACGAATAACGAGGAACGAATAACGACTAAAAATTTAGTCGACTAAGAATTTAAGAGTTTAGTCGATTAAATTCTTAGTCGAATACAAAGGACAATGTTAAGTCCTAGACGGGATTAGTGACCCAAGAGCCTACAGCATATGCTATACACCGTTGGAAAGGTCTCGCCAAGACAAATCGATTGATACCATTTTTAACTTCGAAATCAGATGGGATCACCTCGAAAAATGGCCTCAAAGTTCGAGATTTTGCGGTTTTGAACAAAAGAAACCGGTAGTAAAATCCCATCCGGCCCGAGGGACCTCGGGTAGGCACCTGAGGGAAAACCGAGGAATGTAAGCGATACTCTAGCAGGCTGGAGCGGCAAATGTGCCTCATGACCTTCATTTCAGGGCCGTGTTGGGCCTGCATTTGCCCCATGGGCCACTAATCCATTGGCGATTTCGTACTGGGCATTAGGGAAGGGACCCATAGGGTAAGCGCAAGCCCAACACGGCCCTGATATGAAGGTCATGAGGCACATTTGCCGCCCCAGCCTGCTAGAGTATCGCTTACATCCTTCGGTTTTCCCTCAGGTGCCTACCCGAAGTCCCTCGGGCCGGATGGGATTTTACTACCGGTTTCTTTTGTTCAAAACCGCAAAATCTCGAACTTTGAGGGCATTTTTCGAGGTTATCCCATCTGATTTCGAAGTTACAAATGGTATCAATCGATTCGTCTTGGCGAGACCTTTCCAACGTTGTATAGCATATGCTGTAGGCTCTTGGGTCACTAATCCCCTCTAGGACTTAACATTGTCCTTAGTCGACTAAAAATTTATTCCAGTTCATCGAATAAAAACTTAGTCGAATAAAAATTTAGTCGAATAATGCCCAACTCTGGCGACCAGTCGCTGGCGACTTGGTCGACTAGAGATCAGAAACCATTCGCTGGTCGCTCTTGATCTTGAGCCTAGGTAGTGGTTGACGGCCACTGGTCGACAGTGCGTAACGGCTCTTAACCGAGCAGAGAGCGCGAGCCCCAATGCGACGGTACTGCGCCACATATGAATTCTTGTAGATAATTCTAACAAAAAGGATCTAATCTAACAACATTTATCCGTCATATATGAAACATATATTAATATTTTTTATGAAGTGCCACTTTATAGATCTAAACCAGCGTTGGCCACATCGGGCCATTTGGGAGTAAGGTCCCCATGATGTTTACCATAGCCGCGCGTAAGGGGAGCTTGAAAGCCAATGGTAACGTGGGCGCGCCACGGATAGGGAAAACTGTAGTAGTGTGCGGTGCAACCTCATGCCCGTACGATAGGCTAGAATGACTGGGATTCTTGGGGGCCCGAGCGACCCTCCAGTGGAGGGTGGTGTACACTAAGGGACATAATCGGCTTCCCTTCGGAAATTTGGCAACGTTGCATGTCGGGTCCCCCTATGTCGAAGAACCACTGAGTTATGCCTAGTGACAATGGTGACAATTTTACAAGTTATTATTTAGTTTGTTAAAATGGATTTTGCTTGATAAAACATTACACGTAAGAGGATGATGGGCTCGATTCCTCATCTATTTGACAACGAAGTAGCATGTATCGTAGGTAAAAAGTTTTTAGACTGCCAGGCCGAAGTCTAGGTAAACGCACGAAATCCCTATATCGGTGTTCCAGCAAGGGAAGGCGAGGGAAGGCGTTTTGGCCGCCGCGACCCCCAGGTAGCCGCCGGCCGCATAAGACCCTCTCACTTGCACATAAAGCTCTGTCCTTGTTTAGCACCATCCCTGTCTACCACATGCTCTCCGTCATTCCCGTGCAGCGAATTGGCGCGAAGAGGCTAGTTATTTCTTACGAAGGAGCAATATCGATGGTCCTCACTTTCTACCTACGATACATGCTACTTCTTTGCCAAATAGATGAGGAATCGAGCCCATCATCCTCTTACGTGTAATGTTTTACCAAGCAAAATCCATTTTAGCAAACTAAATAATAACTTGTAAAATTGTCACCATTGTCACTAGGCATAACTCAGTGGTTCTTCGACATAGGGGGACCCGACATGCAACGTTGCCAAATTTCCGAAGGGAAGCCGATTATGTCCCTTAGTGTACAAGGAGTCCCGTCGGGGCCCCCCAAGGAATCCAGCCATTCAAGCCTATCCTACGGGTACGAACCTGCGCCGCACGCTAATACCTACACACTTACAGTTTTCCCTATTCGTGGCGCGCCCACGTTACCATTGGCTTTCGAGCTCCCCTTTTATTTTATTAATTAGATTCAAATATTGATTATTGCATTATTTCGCTGCCTTAGATATACAATTATTATTCTCAAAATTATTTCCAAATGTGAAATAATATGAATGTATTCCGAAAGTAAAATAATTATGAAATAAATTAATATATCTATTATTTGAAATCGTATTGCATGCAACGTTATTTAAAAAGTACCCGAGTTTCATCTGTATACATATAGGTATACATATATTAATAACGTAGAAATTGCAGTACTGAAAGGTTTGCAAGAGAATCGAGTGCACAGTATTGCCTTTTCCAGATGCTTGATATGTGCAGTTTTAAATGAACATGAAACCGTGAATAATTTATAATGACAGGTCGACTGTGTAATAAATCCAAACATATGCGCACATTTTTACTCTTTTAATCTTGTTCAACACGAGCCAGTATCTCTAAATTTTGAATTAATATAACTTATTTTCTCTTGTTTTTTATTAACACAATTGGAAGAGGCCTGAGTAATTGATTCCTTGATCGATGAATTAGTAATTTAATTAAAGTGAAGTCTAATAATTTTATTTTCTTTTAAAAATTTGAATGAAACGTTTACTGGCTAACTCTTTTCTTCAAAGTTTAAAAAATTCCATATCTTTTATCGAAAATATATGACTGAAATTAAACTCTAAGAAAATAGAAAGAAGTGTAATTTCTGTTCAGATTTCCACTTCGCTTATCTTTCCGTGAAACCATGATAATGGATGAATGGCACGAAAAGAGTGGGTTAAGAGTTTTCTCAAATGACTTTGTTAGTAATCAGATACAACCACGCATGCATATGACACATGAGCTCGGTCATTGCAGGTTATTATAAAACTGAATCGATGCCTGGTGGAGTGCTTTGTGAATGAATTGCATCGCTTCCTTTCCCGAAAATATTATCGGCCATATTAGTGAAATGAAAGGACTATATAGCTATTAAATTTATAATCTTGCTAGGAATATTTCGAGCATTCTGTAGCTGAAAAATTGTATTCGCAACTGCATTTACTTTTGAAAATATTTTTCTCCGGTTTTGAAGAAACCGATTTTGAAAATTTTCCCAGATATTATATATGAATATTATGGGCAATATTACCGTGTTGCTACAAGTGGCTGAACTTATTTCTAGACTAGATGCTAGATTTATTTAGCAGGTGAACTGATTTCAGCCGTATTTAAATCTCTGTAATTTCACTCTTTACTCGCGATTCCTGGAACTCGTTCTAGTATATTTATGAAATTAATTTTCAACCGAGACAACTTACGTTAAACTTGCTAACAAGGGAAGATCCCGAACCCGGAAATTCAAAAAAGGATTTCCTCCTGATTACAACGCAATTTTTGTTCGTTGCCCAAATTCACTCGAAGGGGGTGAAATTAACCCTTGAAAATTCGGCTATTTTCCGATTTTGTGTTATAACTTGCGAACCGTAAGAGATAGAAGCAAAGTTTCCAGCCAAAAGTTACTTCTTTTAATTAGAGCTGTTATTTAATAAACAAATTATTTTACAGTTCACGAGTTTTGTGGTTGCAGTTAAGAAAAAATGAGAAAAAAGTTGAATGGTTTAAGAGGGTCTAGAGACCATAAAAATAGGTGATCTTTAGGAATTAATTAGAGGAAAACTACTGTATATAATTTCATGGGACTTTTTGCATTGAATTAAGGATATCTTAAGCTATAGAAATAATTTTTTTGTTTTATAATTAATCATTGCAGACGGAACTGGGGAGTCGTTAAAGTCGAGGCGTCAAAAAGTTCATCCAAATCGGTGGAACCTGTAGCACCTAAACCATTGATCTGAAGTAAAAAAACTATGGCAGCTTATTAAAGGGCACGAAATTCGCTCGTGGACTAGACCAGAAAAAATTACAAAAATTACATTTTTTGAGAAAATAACGACACTTGAAGTTAGAAATCACTTTTTCCCTATATTTTTCATCCCTTCCACGCCTATAAAAATTATAAATTTTCCATTTTTCTTAAATTCTACTGGTCTATCCACGAGCCAGAAGTATATTCTTCAAAATAAAAAAATTTCAGTCGAATCGGATAATAGCTTTTAGAGATACAGGTTCCACCGATTTCAAGAACACTATTTCGAGAAAAACGCGTTTTAAGTTTTACGCGTGGTGCCGAGTGGTCGGGTGTTACCCGTGCATTTGCCGCTACTCAAATGCCTATAACTTCGGGAATTTTACGAATTTCCAAAAATCCTTTTAAACACATATTCCTAAAAGTTGAACATTCAAAAAATGAAACAAAAAAAATCGATTTTTAGACCGGAGCCTCCCCTTAAGGAGATCTATTTTCTTATGACAAAATCCTTTCCACAAGTGCAACGGTACATTTGCAATATGTGGTTGCACGTAATTTACATATATATATATATTATTTTGTAATTTACATAAATTTATAATATATAATATATTTATATATATATTATAAGAAATTTATGTAATTTACATAAATTTATGTAATTTGCACAAACAAGAATACTTAAATTTGAATGGATACTTTTATTAGCGGAACCTATAAAGCAAATGCGTCAATTTGAATTGAGGGGGGGCATACATATATATGTATATTTTTTTAATATTATTTTGTAATTTACATAAATTTATAATATATAATATATATATATATATATAAATTACATAAATTTCTTATAATATATATATATATATATATATATATATATATATATATATATATTTTCCCTACGTCGTTGAAAACGTTTACATACATCTCTATTAGTAAAAGTAGAAATTTCATTTCTTGTGAATACTTTAGCCAATCGCACCGATGTGTTCATACACTGACCAGTGAATATATACATTCGCTGAATTAACGCTTTGACTATAACATATATACACAATATAATGGAATTCAAGAGTTTGACAGAGATTGATAGTGCGTTAGTAGGTGCAACACGAACCTGCGTGTCCTTTGAACTGCAAGATACGTGGGTCGAAGGACTACTTAAACAAATTATTTCGTGACGATTGCTGTTCACGGTTGACATTTCGAATCATAAACATGTGGCTGTAGGTATTATCGCTCTTGCGACTGCAGACGAATTTCTGTGCTCTATTAGTCATGATTATTATTATTATTATTATTTCAATGGGAAAACCCTTTAGGAATACAAAGTATGCACAGATAAATACAATAAATAAAATAAAAATGATATATTATAACTATTGCACTGTTTGCTTTTCTCTCGAGATTATTAAAAAATCATGTTTTTTAAATTGTGCATTGACATACCAATCTTCTATTTATAATAGATATCAAATTTATTTCAAAGCTATCTGAAAAACTTTGAAATAATAGTATGAAGAGAAATTTTACTGGACCTTCTTCACATAACTACAATAATTTTTGTTTGGAGCGTGAATTTAAATGTTTGAGAGTAATATTAATTATGAGGAAGCACTGTATATTTACATGTATTAAATACATTTACGAAGCACCATCCCCCATAATGTATGTTAAACGCTTTTGCTTCCAATTTTACTTTAATAGTTTGTTGACCGAAAACAGTAATAATTCTGAAAAACGTCACATTTTTTTTATGCACCACGGAGCAATGATGCGTGTACAATTTTCAAAATTGTTGTACCTATGAGATATATTTTTTACATCCCCGAATAACACCGCACTGACCACGTTTTTCATTCTTACCGTTCGTCCATAAATCTGTTTTTTTTTTTGTTATTCATTGCACCCAATCAATAAATGCACCCTTGCACCCTTCTATTTATACAGGGCGTTGAAGGGGAGGTTCAGGATCCAGAGAGTGTTTAGTATTCACTCAACTGAGCAAGAATTGCTTAGTCAACATGGGCCGACAAATCAAGCCCTTGTCAGAGTTAGAAGGTGTTTTGCTTCTGCAGCGTTGAGGATAATAACTCTGGCAGGGTTAATGCTACAACGTATATTGACTTGTAAGAATTCTTTCTACTCAATGTAGAGAAGACCCAATACACATAGAGCAAGTATTATATTTACACCTGTGTGTGAGTTGAAAAAGGGTCGACGTCAATGTTAATTTTAATTATGCAAAATTGCCCAATTATGAACAAAAAAATATACAATGATTTTGTAAAATTTCTAACGCTAATTAGGTCGAAAGTGTCAATTTTGACATTGACGCTTCTTAAATTGATAAATTCGCCCATGGAGATATTACTTGTTCATTCCGTGCTTTGATCATTTTTCTGATAAATACTTTTGTATATTATTTTGGCATTAGACTGTCGATTGTTTGAGTCCGAAAAAACGGTTGATTTATTATACACTCTGTTGTCTACAATTATTATTAACTTTTTTGTTACACTCTACCCCACCTGACCCTATTTTTTTATGATTTTTGTATGCCCCAATTTATATTGACGTCGGAAATTTATAGAACAATATATGAATGTATAATGGAAATATATTAGTAATTATAATGTCAAAGCGAAATTTCCATCGCGAGATTAATTGAACTAAATTAATATCAAATAATTGCTTCACCATTTCGTTAGATTAAATCAAGCTGCGCGAATCAAATATTCCCAGACAAAATGCAAACAGCACGCATTGTGTTTAACGAAACAATGAATTTACAGTTCCGCGCGAGGCAACAATTGTACATTCGACATTTACCGAAAACAAATTTATTCCAGTGGAAATAGAATTTCGCGCGGTATTTAATTAATTGAAATAAATTAATAGCAAGTAATTGCGATGTGGTTTCATGAATGTAAATCGTGTGTGAAGCGAAGAGTGTATGTATATATACATACATACATAGTGTATGTTGTTCGTGTCTTACGCTTTGGAATAAAAATTTTAATAAAATCATCTTCGCAGCAGGAAAAATGAATTTAAAATATAAAATCTTGAGTATCTAAGTGAAAAGATGCAGTTGCAAGAGGTGATGGCAACTTTTCATTTCGGACATTAAAAGTATTTCTGTTTGCGAGGGAGTACAAATCAGTGAACGATATGAATTAGCATATATTAGCCCAGTGTTGTTTGGCTAGCGAAACAAGGGTAACGTTTTGTTTTTGATGTGGTCTAAAATCAGTAGGTACCTACGCACGCATTTTTTATTATACCCGTGACGCGCTCGTATAATTTGAATAAAAAGTTTTGTTTGCATCGTTCCTTATCTAATTTTATTGTCCAGTCGCTTTCGTAGATCCGCCTTCCGTCATCTGGCCGTAAATTAGCACGCCACGAAATTCAAAAATATTTCTTCGCAGTGCCTATGTATTTGGTACATAAATATAAATGAAGCCTCATCATTTGCACTGTGTAAACCTGGCGCCGACTTAAAAAATACGAGAGTCGTAGATTAAATGAGGGGAAAAATGATTTTTTACTTTTTAGTGCAATTTTATTTTTTTGAAGTCGGTTTTAATTTTTTTTAAATTTTTTTATACTATGAAGTATGATGTTACTGTTAAGGAATTTATCTCGTGAATTACTGTATTTTCATTAGAAAATTCTGGAATACTCAATAACGAGACGTCTATATTTACTTGTAGGAATACTTATAAATTTGTATTAACAATAAGAACAAGGAGAAATTTTGTAATTAGCAGCTTTTGATTTTGGTAGTTTTTACGACCTAGTGGTGAATGGTCATTATTAATATCATCGAATAATATGTATGTTATGCATTGAAATAATTGTATTTGGTGGAGTGTTATTTTATTACAGAGTAAATTATTCTTAGGATAGAATAAATTCCAGTAATTTTATTTCACACTTTAGCTTCAGTTTCAGCTTGCCAAATGGCACTACTTATTGTTAGTCGATGACAAAGGGTTGCCGGAATTTTCATATTGATTCTCACAAGCAATTTCCTACTTTATATCATTTTTAATCGATTTTATTTAGCTTTACTCCTCTGTCCGTTTGTATGTTTGTTTGTATGTTTGACTCAAATGTTGATACTTAATTTTAACCCACTTCCACGCATCCAATAAACTTGGAACTTTGCAGGCGTGCGTAGTTATGATGACAATATAAATTTTTTAAAAAACTCATCCTCGATGGGGTGAAAAATTGCATCCCCTATAATTCTAACACATAGCCACAAAAACCCAATTGGCTTGAAATCAGCCTCTCGTGTTCTTCTCGAAAACGATAAAAAGCCGCTGCGTTGCGTACTATTAAGGGCGAATTCCACTTATGCCCGAATCGCCCGCAACGCCCGTGGTTTTCGGTTCAAAAGTTATGAAAATCTCTAGAAATACGGAGGAGAAATCTGTGAAAGGGCCATTATCGGAAAATAGAGATTTTTAAATATAAATATAAAAATTTATTTTTATTAAATTAAATTTATAATAATTTTTATTAAATTAAATGTATAATAATTTTTATTAAATTAAATTTATAATAATTTTTATTAAATTAAATTTATAATAATTTTTATTAAATTAAATTTATAATAATTTTTATTAAATTAAATTTAAATATAAATTACGACTCGAAAACAGGAAGATATAATTTATGATATTCATTTTATTACAAAAACGGAAAATTTCTACGGTCGTGGGCGCGGGCGATTTGGTCGTAAGTGGAATTCGCCCTAAAGGCGGGTTCCCCTAGCTGCCGGTCGCTGGCGACCTGTCGCAGCTAGGCGATTTCCGTAAATACACAATTTATCGAGAAATGATCCGTCACGTACAAATATTTTAATTCTTCAAGTTTTTTTTAGTTGCGAAGCCAAACACTAAAAAGTAAATAATAAAAAAAATGTTAAGTTAAACGATTTTATTTAATTTGATCGAAAATGCACAAAGCTGAAAAATAATTATTTTCTTGTACTACAATTACAATAGCGATAGGTATATCACTTTAAATAAAATCGTGGCGCAGGATATTTCATAACAGTAGACGAATCAATTTTTAATACAGAATCAAGCGACGAAATAAGCGATGAAAAGCGATGAAATATCCTGCCCCACGATTTTATTTCAAGTGACATACTTATCACCATTGTCATTGTAGTACAAGAAAATAATTATTTTTTAGTTTTCAGTGCATTTTCGATCATTATACATATAGTACCTCACTTTAATAATTCCAATTTATTTATATTTACAATTTCTAATTTTGTTCGAGGCAATCGATTGCCAATCTACATACTCCTAGAATTTTCAAGCCCCAGAATGTTCAAATTTCTTATGATATCCTGAAAGGAAAGCAATCTATTCATTTTGTATCTTCCACCACAAACAACATATTTAAATTTGATATAAGTCCAATAAATATGTCCAATATAATAATATATATGTTCACTGAAATGAATATATCATTAAAATGGATGTAAGATGTTTTGAAAATAAAGTTGTGTAGAATCTAAGTCCCCATAAATAATCTTGTAGTTGTAAATCGTGTCGCTGCGTGGAAAGTGGCCCCGAAAATTATAAAGAAAGATAAATATTCCAAAATATTGTGGAAATCTTTGCCACGTACGATTATCATTTTTTTTTTCTATTTAAATAAGAATCTTTGGAAATAAACTCTGTATATCTCTTTTGATTTCAAATATTAAATAAAAAATCTCGCTGGTTCGTTCACATAAATTGAAAATAAAAGCTAATTATTAAAGCATTAATTACTGTAGTATCTTTCTTTTTCCATTTCCATTTTTGTTTTCTATTTTTTCTATTTATAACGCGAATAATAATGATAAAAAAAAGTCCTTGGTCTGGAGACTCAAAAACAATTTTTAAATTATTTTTCGTGAATATGGGAAAATGACAGCTGTAAGTGAAACAAAAAAATATAATGTTACAACGGCTTTACTCCACTGTTATTAGAAAGAGAAATGTCAATGTAGGTCAAAGTGTAAATTGCTCTTTATTATTACATTATTTTACTAATAATTACTTCAGGCAAATTGCATTTCCTAAATATAAGGTTTATACTGAGAACACAAAACAGCTTTTCTGTTTCTAGGCACCGCTGCTCTATTTTCTAATTTGGATGCTTCAAAGCCAAGCGTACATGCTTATATACAAAAACAGCACTATATTACTGCCCTATCCCACTTTCCATTGATTCGCAGCTTACGAGAACGTTCATCCGAAAGAGTACAAATAAAGGCTCGCACCTCTTGTTGTCGGTTTTATCTAAATCGAATTGTCAATATACACGAGAGGAGAAATTGGAATTTTCTGATGCAGACTTACATTACAGATTGCAGTTTCGTAATTAACTCACTCTTTGTGTCACTGTATTTTCAATTTTAAACCGAATACATCCTGTGTCTTTATTAAGTGTAACTCAAGAGTGAAATTAAATTATTCGTGGAAAGCCGTTGTGGTTAAGCAAAAGGTTTCGATAGTTTTTCTTCTTGAAAATAAAATTAAGCTTTTCTGTCGAAAGTAATGTGTAAGCAAAGATTCAATGAAAAACGTACCTATGCATACATATACAGTAGGGTGGTCCTTATATGTATGGTAAAAAATCAAAGTTTTTAAAATTTTCCTCTGACCCTCTCAGAAGCTTCCACATAGTTTAAAAGAATTTCGTCTAAAATTTTGTTAATATATATTAAGGATTAAAGGTCGCTCAATGGCATTGAAATTAGGGTGGTCCTTTTATGTATGGTAAAAAATCAAAGGTTTTTAAATTTTCCTCTGACCCTCTCAGAAGCTTCCACATAGTTTAAAAGAATTTCGTCTAAAATTTTGTTAAAATATATTAAGGATTAAAGGTCGCTCAATGGCATTGGAATTAGGGTGGTCCTTTTATGCATGGTAAAAAATCAAAGGTTTTTAAATTTTCCTCTGACCCTCTCAGAAGCTTCCAAATAGTTTAAAAGAATTTCGTCTAAAATTTTGTTAAAATATATTAAGGATTAAAGGTCGCTCAATGGCATTGAAATATTACTATTTTGGTATAAATTGATAGAAATTTTTGCAATAAGAACAAAATAATTTTATTAACTTTTAAGTGAGAGTATAACATTAAAATTCAGGCACAGATAAAAGCATGGTTTCGGGTTCTGATATATAAATATGGGCCCCGTTTCATTAAAATTGACAAGTGACAATTATGGAAAGTCGTAGTCGCCAAACTTGTGGTACATGCGAAATATAAAGTCCTTGAGCGACCTTTGTATATCAAAATATACAAATAAAAAACACGCAGATATTGTTATTTTGTCGAATAGAAGATTTTAGGAGGGTCAGACAATACAAATTTAAAAGTTGAAAAATAAGGACCACCCTAATATACCGGGAGGCTCAATAACTCTGTTCACCTGGTACATATCCGTTATTTTTTGAGATGTGAAAAAACTTTATTTACAAAAGTTGTATGGTAGGGAGGAGGCCGTAACTTCCTAACTGAATAATTTTTTTGAACGTGGAGGGTTTTCGCAGATTTGAAGGTCATCATTTCAGGTCATGTATGGGGTCAAGTGACCTCCTATCCGGGGTAAAGTGAGCTGAAATAAAATAAGAACTTTAATTAAGAATATAGGTAATTATTAACCCCTTGCGCTGGGGTGACCTGTGTAGCACTTCAGCTTCTGTATTTTTTTTTGCACACGTGGTTGTCAAAAACTGTGGCAGATTTTTCATTCTTTTGAGGTTAGTTTCTGTTCCATCGCGCCGCGTGGTTTTCTAGCCAGCTGACAGGTTAGGATATTGCGCACATCACTCGCACATCACTGTTCTTTGCAGCTCAAACAGGGCCGTCCGGAGGGGGGGGGGGCAAAAGGGGGCAGTTGCCCCCCCCCTGGCTTTTGAGTAAAAATCGCTTATTTTTACAAAGTGATCGACATTACGTCACATAGACCTAAGTATATACACTCGAAAACGAATCTTTATATTTTCACTAGTGCTAGATGCCAGCCATAAAGTTTGTCATAATAAAGAGTTTAATTTTGTTTTTTCATTACATATTCTTCTTTATCGACACCCCAAAGTTCTTTACCGACACCCCAAAGTTGCCCCCTCCCCTGGAAAAAAGTCTACGGACGCCCCTGAGCTCAAAATTAATTATTTAATAATGTTGGGATTAATGTTTTCTTAAACGCGTGTACATGTATGTTTATAAGGTTGTTCTAAACACGTAGAAAAAAATTGAGTTAAAATAACACATTTATGATTCATTTATTCAAGAAGCTAAATTGAAAAGAAAACCAAAATCGCAAGTCTCTAAAAATTAATTTTTAAGTTTTTAAATTGAATTTACGTTTCTCGATATCTGAATGTGCATAATTATCATTGTTGTATTACATACGTATATTTATTAAGTCACAAAAAATTGTAAATATATTCTATTTTTAAAGAACAAATTAAGAAAGCTCATTTTACCCCGAGGCTCACTTTACCCCGGTCTCCCCTACTTGAAACTTTGTGTCAAAGAACAAGCCTCAGTGTCAATTTATTTATTTGCTCCATTTTCGACAAAAACGTCTGCCTAGTACCCTTAAGGCTGACCTTCAATAACATTAAAAATAAGCGAAAATCTTTGAAAATTGGGGGGATGAATTTGTCTGCAATAGTAAAACCCCCCGTAAAATTTTAGAAAAATTGACGCGATAGTTTTTAAATTATTTAACTTTTAATTTAACATGTATTCTTCTGGGAAAATGCAATATTGAGAAATATAACTACAAAATTAAGACTGAAATAATAGGCCAAAGTTTTTGAAATCTTGTATCCAGAAAGATCAAGCACTGAACTGAATTGTCACAAGAATTCCGGACAATTGATTAATATCTTGGAAATTGATTAACTTTTGGCTACGATTGTCACTGAAATTCTTCCTTAAGTGCTATAATTGGTATTGCGCGCTTTTTTAATTATTTCAGAAAAAAACTATCGCCGACTACGAGAATGATATATGATTCAGTGATCAATGAATTGATGATTGATCACTATGTGAGGTAGGGTGTGTCGATTTTGTGGGTAAATTTAAAATATTTGAAAATTTTAAAACGACTAGTGACAAAGTAATGCTGTTTTTAATCCTGAATCTGAAACTATCTTCAGAAATTGATTTGAGCGAGGTTTAGCTACTTCAAATCACAGTTGCAAAAAGTGAAAATTAAGTAAGATTTAACTACAAATTACATATTCATATAATGCTTAAAACGAGTCTTGCTTACATAAAAGCATGAAAATGAGAAGAAAAATATGTGGAAATTAGTATTTGGGTCATTCCACGCGAAGTCGGACACTTTTCGGAGTAACATTTCGGATTTTGGTGCAACTTGGATATGTTGTAGTCTTTAGGGGTGTATAAACATATCTCGAAGGATTTTTCGAAATGTCAAAAATTGTGGATGTTACAGCTCTTTGAAATATAGTGTTTACTATTTTTCAAAAAATTATAACTGTTGAACTAATAAACTGATAAAAATGACCATTTGGGTGCTTACAGTGCAGATATAAGAGTACCTAATAAAAATTATTTCACTTAATAAAAACGAATATTTGAACATTTATTTAGCAATTCTTCTTAACAAATGCAATTTTATAGTTGAAGGCACCTTTTTAAAAATTTGGAAAAAATAGGAGGATAAAGCCCTGTTTTTCCTCTTTACGGACATGTTTTGAAAAACGTGGACGTTTTAAAATTGGCCAAATGAAAATTAATTGAATGTAACGCTCCGTCGCTCAGCACCGGCTCGTCTGGTCGGGCCGTGCGGTACTCGCAGCGGCCAAGCGGCTATATCTGCTATTCTTATACAGTGTTCTCGTAAATGGTAAGTATTTGTAAAAAAATGAAAGAGGAAAACTTTTACTGTTTTTTATACCCAACATAATACAGTATCTCAATTTTTGGTGTTCGCAATATTTTCCTTGAAACGAGGGTGACCTTCAGTTTTTTAAATGGAATACTATATACTTGATTACCCAAAATGAAAGTGACTGTCAAGACAAATTCACCCATATGGTATACTATGACCTTCAAGGCCACACAAGGTTAGGAATGAAAGAAATAAACTCACTCTACTATTTCAATATATTTATAACCTTGTGTGGCTTTGAAGGTCATAGTATACCATATGGGTGAATTTGTCTTGACAGTCACTTTCATTTTGGGTAATCAAGTATATAGTATTCCATTTAAAAAACTGAAGGTCACCCTCGTTTCAAGGAAAATATTGCGAACACCAAAAATTGAGATACTGTATTATGTTGGGTATAAAAAACAGTAAAAGTTTTCCTCTTTCATTTTTTTACAAATACTTACCATTTACGAGAACACTGTATAAGAATAGCAGATATAGCCGCTTGGCCGCTGCGAGTACCGCACGGCCCGACCAGACGAGCCGGTGCTGAGCGACGGAGCGTTACATTCAATTAATTTTCATTTGGCCAATTTTAAAACGTCCACGTTTTTCAAAACATGTCCGTAAAGAGGAAAAACAGGGCTTTATCCTCCTATTATTTCCAAATTTTTAAAAAGGTGCCTTCAACTATAAAATTGCATTTGTTAAGAAGAATTGCTAAATAAATGTTCAAATATTCGTTTATATTAAGTGAAATAATTTTTATTAGGTACTCTTATATCTGCACTGTAAGCACCCAAAAGGTCATTTTTATCAGTTTATTAGTTCAACAGTTATAATTTTTTGAAAAATAGTAAACACTATATTTCAAAGAGCTGTAACATCCACAATTTTTTACATTTCGAAAAATCCTTCGAGATATGTTTATACACCCCTAAAGACTACAACATATCCAAGTTGCACCAAAATCCGAAATGTTACTCCGAAAAGTGTCCGACTTCGCGTGGAGTGACCCATTTATTACATTCACATGAAAATGTATGGAAATTTGTATTTATTACAAAACGAAAATATATGTAATTTTAGCAACAGACCTAGCCATACGTCATCTATGTAGTAAATTTAATGCTATTTAACAAAGTCCACCAATGAAGCGATATCTTGTTTGCTTCTGTTGCGGTTCATAAGCTTATTTATTAACATTTTTTTTAAATAATTTTAGTAATTTTCGTATTTTTCTATACTTTCAAATAAAATTCCAACTAGGTAAATAATGTATTACACAAATTTTAAAGGTAGTGTTTAATCTTAAACCTGAAATTGTACCGTTTTTCCACTAGTCGTTTTTAAAATTAAAACATTGAAAAAATTGACACACCCTAATGTGAGGTGTACAAGGATTTATTATAACATTTCGATCACATTTTATTTAAATAATCACGCTTTTCTGATTCCTTAAAACGCACACACGCACGTACCGCAAAAAGTTTTTCTTTCCGTCGTGGTCGCAAATCGACCAAACAATGGCATGGTCCCTTAAAATCCATTTTGCACGTAAGATGTAGAATGTCACCGAAGCACGCCTGATTTGTCAGTCGCCGAGGATTAACGAAGCTCTGCCTGCGCTAAATTAATTTTCCAGGCTTTATTGGCTATCTCTGAGCTCAATAGAGCTGGATTATAGTCCGTTAACTATCCATGTATTCTCGGTGCCTGCACGACGAAATCTCGGGAATGTTTGTTAACCGGGCAGGTTCGTTTGTCAATGCCGAGATCAAAGGGGAGTCGATGCGTCTCCCTGATCGTTGACTAAACTTACTGGCAAAACGCAATTGCGTTGGCTTACCTTGCCCCGAAACAGCGTCGCAAACGGATCCATCTCGAACATGTATTAACACGGTGATCACGTCGCATATTCGACACAAGTTGTATCGTGTCACAGTAATTCTAATTTCAAGTAAGACTATTAAATCAATCTTGTCAGTGGTTCCAGAGGGCTTTATTTATTTTAGTAGCCGTTAGAAAATTGTATTAATATCATTCATATTCGTGAAAACAGGGAATGTGGAATAAAATTTGTTCGTAGGAGATGTCCTTTTCGAGAATTTAGAAATCTGACTAAAAATCAATAGGGCTTGTCAGTAAATATGGTACAACTAACGAGGGAAGTTCGGCAACACGAAAATTCAAAAAAATCTGAAACTTTGCAGAAATATGGCCCAAGTGATGCTAATAATGTAACTATTTTTTGATTCGGTAATAAAACGGCCCTAAGGGTGAAAACACACCCTCAAAGAAATTGCGAGTTTTCATATTATCGCGAATATCCACGAAACCGTAAAAGATATCGAAAAGAAGTTCAATTCAAGGTTTCATGGTTTTCGATATCCTAAAAACCACAGAGTCGAGGCGCCTTTTATTTCACAGCACATATTACACCCACTTATTGTGGCGCAAGCAAGCATTCAAAAAAAATAATTTTGTATTCTCAAAGCACACATTAATAAATAGAAAACACTTCAATTTATTAAACACATTCTTCTTGTGACAAAAAAAGTTCCCAACAGCGGTATACTTTATCAGGGCGTCGCAGTGGAAAGACCCCTTAAACGACAATATCTCGAAAGTGAAAACATGTGACATACGGCGTTTTTCTTTACAACCACAGAGATATTAATTCGAATTGTAAATATTTTGATCGCAAGAATCTCTTCAAGATCCATTTAAGGTAAATGGCCCAATAGTGAAAGAGTTAAGGAAGGAGTTGAGATAATTGCAATTTCTTTTATATTTAAACAGTATAAAATTATAACTGAATATGATTATTCGAAAGCGTAAAATTTCTATTTTCAGATAAAGCAACAAGAATCTACAATTGTTAAAGGAAAAGTTTTAAATTAATTAATACATGAACCTGTTCATATGGCCCAGTAATTAAATGAACTTCATAGCGTGTCCCAGTCATTAATTATCAGTGTCCCAATTATTAAATATATATTTAATTTAACTATTTCTATCAGATAGTGAAAATAAATCAATGTGGTAATATTTTGGGGTGATAAAAACATTTTATTTATAATAAATTTTGACTTTATATGTCCGAAAAAAATTAAGAATAAGTTAAAAAATGTTTAAAAGTATATTATAAAATTTTAGGTTTGGTTAATATTATGACGAGTTTAAGATTCATTACCCTAATAATTCTTAAAAAGTATTATATTTTATAGTTATTATTAACGTCAATATGTAGGATACAAAAAATACTTACTGTAGTACTTAAAATAAATGTTCAAACCAGTTCAAACGCCAATAAACACGCGTTTAATACCTGGTCCGTGTCATGTTTTCGTGTACTAGTGGATAAACGCACCAATTTCAATATTAAAAACAAAAAAAAATAACAAGAGATCCAATTAATTTTCAATTCTTCAGTATTAATTAAATCCAAAACAACTGTACTATTTCAAAAATTATAAAATAATAATTAATTACAACCTTGACAAAAATATTCTCTCGCTTGCTTGAGCCCATTAGGTAAGAAACGAAATTGAAACTGTTGAAGCATTACTGTACAATAATATTTTTCATTATATAACTATTCAGTTTTGCAAGCTTATAATTGTATCTATATAAAGCTAATACATTTTGCAATTATATTTCGAGCAGTTTAAACGTTGCAAATTAGTAAAACTGTTGTTATTAACAAAATTTCTTCTCAATTTTTCATTATTGGGCCTTGTTTAAGGGGTTAGGCCACCTTGGACGGAGCAAAATTGCAGTCATTTTCGGCATTTTGTTAGGAAGATAATAAAATAAACAGAAAATTTAATATGAAGCCTGTTATTATACAACTCTCGCCGGAAAAAAATCGTATTTTTTTCTTACAAAATGGCGGCGGTAGAGCCGTGATACGCAAGATCTTGTGGAGCGACGTTTTCCACGGTGTTCAATCTCACAGCTATACCGTTTGACTTAGAACAAAAAACCAGAAAGCTTTATTTTCTGCATGCCTAAAACTATGGAAGTACGTAGGGAAATCCAGAAACATTAATTTGTCTCGAAATGGTGACCATGGAGAGAAAAAGTGCATTTTTTTTATTTATAAAAGTGTCAATTGCACAGAACATATTCAAGATATCGCAAAACCGCTACGTACTTCCATAGTTTTAGGCATGCAGAAAATAAAGCTTTTTGGTTTTTTGTTTTAAGTCAAACGGTATAGCCGTGAGATTGAACACCGTGGAAAACGTCGCTCCACAAGATCTTGCGTATCACGGCTCTACCGCCGCCATTTTGTAAGAAAAAAATACGGTTTTTTCCGGCGAGAGTTGTATAATAACAGGCTTCATATTTAATTTTCTATTTATTTTATTATCTTCCTAAAAAAAATGCCGAAAATGACTGCAATTTTGCTCCGTCCAAGGTGGCCTAACCCCTTAAGCACTGGCCCATTTACCTTAGCCATTTTTTGTGTTCTCCCGTCAATTCTTCCACCTTTGAGCAAGGCAAAGCCAGCCAATTTCTTAAAAATAACAGAAATAGGTAGCTGAAGTAGAATCGCAGAAGGTAATTTCGAAAACAAGCCCCTTGGAATGTCGTTCAATTCTCTAGCCAGGATGCAGAGGCAGAGGGTGTTACGGCGAAGGACGCCGCTCGAAGGAGAAATATTTTCACGACGAAAGGATTTGCCTTTAATTTCTTTCCGAGCCGCTCTTAAAGGGTGTCGTTTCTTCTCCTCGTGGCCGATCCGAACGGTCGGTAGGGTGATTAAAAACGAAGCTAATAAATTGGTTTAAACTGCTTTCAAGATGGCGTACCTGATGGCAAATCATGAGACGGAGGAAATGGGAAAGTACCATCCTTCTATCCCCTGAAGTGTCTCGAAGATGCTTAACGAGACTTCCAGCATCGCTATCCCCCCCTTTTTTTTTTAGAAAAAGAGAGGAACCTCCCGTTGCTTTCGTTGTACTGTGTTTGATAAAAGGAAGCAATCGTTCACTGATTCTATCTCCCGATTTATTTATATAAATCTTTGACTGAATTTTAATGCTTCTCCTTGGAGTTGTTATTGGGCTCTTTTCTGATCGCAATTTTCATCGTTCAAGGCAATCAATGGGGGAAGAAATGATCCATAGTTTCCTGCAGAAATGTGACTAAATTTTAGGTATTTCAGTTGTTAGTAATAATCGACGAAAAATTGTTGCGCGAGGCAATCGGACGAAGACAGCTTTAAAGGGAATAAATTGTTTTGTTTGATTGAGCCTGTTAATACTAGGGCTGGGACAATTTGTCGAATTTTTCGGTATTCGAATATTCGAATACTTCAGTTGCTCAATTATTTGGCGAATATAATTCGAATATCCAAGTATCCAAATACTATTCGAATATTTAACTATTCGAATACTATTCGAATATACATCAGTATTCGAATACTGGTATATTCGAATAGTATGGTGTGAATTATAAATCAAGTTCTTTAGGTTCATTTTTTTACAAGCCTTTATTTAGTTTCAGTTGTGAGTTCGTTAGTTTGTCAGGGTGAAATCTTGTAAGTTAATTTTGACCCAAAATTGAACTATGTATGTGTGCAAAGTATCACGTCGATCGGATATATTGAAGTGGGTCAGTATTCGAATGAATAGTATTCGAAAACTGAAATATTCGAAAACTGAAATATTCCAATACTGAAATATTCGAATACTGAAATATTCGAATACTTATTCGAATACTGAAATATTCGAATACTTATTCGAATACTGAAATATTCGAATACTTATTCGAATACTTAAATATTCGAATAATGACATTCGAATACTGAAACATTCGAATACTGAAACATTCGAGTACTGAAACATTCGAATACTGAAACATTCGAATACTGAAATATTCGAATACTGAAACATTCGAATACTGAAACATTCGGATACTTAAATATTCGAATACTGAAATATTCGAATACTGAAATATTCGAATACTGAAATATTCGAATACTGAAATATTCGAATACTGAAATATTCGAATACTGAAACATTCGAATACTGAAACATTCGAATACTGAAACATTCGAATACTGAAACATTCGAATACTGAAACATTCGAACACTGAAATATTGGAATACTTAAATATTCGAATACTGAAATATTCGAATACTGAAACATTCGAATACTGAAACATTCGAATACTTAAATATTCGAATACTGAAATATTCGTATACTGAAATATTCGAATACTGAAATATTCGAATACTGAAATATTCGAATACTGAAATATTCGTATACTGAAATATTCGAATACTGAATTATTCGAATACTGAAACATTCGAATACTGAAATATTCGAATACTGAAATATTCAAGTACTGAAATATTCGAGTACTGAAACATTCGAATACTGAAACATTCGAATACTGAAACATTCGAATACTGAAATATTCGAATACTGAAATATTCGAATACTGAAACATTCGAATACTGAAACATTCGGATACTTAAATATTCGAATACATAAATATTCGAATACTGAAATATTCGAATACTGAAACATTCGGATACGTAAATATTCGAATACATAAATATTCGAATACTGAAATATTCGAATACTGAAATATTCGAATACTGAAATATTCGAATACTGAAATATTCGAATACTGAAACATTCGAATACTGAAACATTCGAATACTGAAACATTCGAATAATTAAATATTCAAATACTGAAATATTCGAATACTGAAATATTGGAATACTTAAATATTCGAATACTGAAATATTCAAGTACTGAAATATTCGAGTACTGAAACATTCGAATACTGAAACATTCGAATACTTAAATATTCGAATACTGAAATATTCGAATACTGAAATATTCGAATACTGAAATATTCGAATACTGAAATATTCGAATACTGAAATATTCGTATACTGAAATATTCGAATACTGAAATATTCGAATACTGAAATATTCGTATACTGAAATATTCGAATACTTATTCGAATACTTAAATATTCGAATAATGACATTCGAATACTGAAACATTCGAATACTGAAACATTCGAGTACTGAAACATTCGAATACTGAAACATTCGAATACTGAAATATTCGAATACTGAAACATTCGAATACTGAAACATTCGAATACTGAAACATTCGAATACTTAAATATTCGAATACTGAAATATTCGTATACTGAAATATTCGAATACTGAAATATTCGAATACTGAAATATTCGAATACTGAAATATTCGTATACTGAAATATTCGAATACTGAATTATTCAAATACTGAAATATTCGAATACTGAAATATTCGTATACTGAAATATTCGAATACTGAATTATTCGAATACTGAAACATTCGAATACTGAAATATTCGAATACTGAAACATTCGAATACTGAAATATTCGAATACTGAAATATTCGAATACTGAAACATTCGAATACTGAAACATTCGGATACTTAAATATTCGAATACATAAATATTCGAATACTGAAATATTCGAATACTGAAACATTCGGATACGTAAATATTCGAATACATAAATATTCGAATACTGAAATATTCGTATACTGAAATATTCGAATACTTATTCGAATACTTAAATATTCGAATAATGACATTCGAATACTGAAACATTCGAATACTGAAACATTCGAGTACTGAAACATTCGAATACTGAAACATTCGAATACTGAAATATTCGAATACTGAAACATTCGAATACTGAAACATTCGGATACTTAAATATTCGAATACTGAAATATTCGAATACTGAAATATTCGAATACTGAAATATTCGAATACTGAAATATTCGAATACTGAAACATTCGAATACTGAAACATTCGAATACTGAAACATTCGAACACTGAAATATTGGAATACTTAAATATTCGAATACTGAAATATTCGAATACTGAAACATTCGGATACGTAAATATTCGAATACATAAATATTCGAATACTGAAATATTCGAATACTGAAATATTCGAATACTGAAATATTCGAATACTGAAACATTCGAATACTGAAACATTCGAATACTGAAACATTCGAATACTGAAACATTCGAATAATTAAATATTCAAATACTGAAATATTCGAATACTGAAATATTGGAATACTTAAATATTCGAATACTGAAATATTCAAGTACTGAAATATTCGAGTACTGAAACATTCGAATACTGAAACATTCGAATACTGAAACATTCGAATACTTAAATATTCGAATACTGAAATATTCGAATACTGAAATATTCGAATACTGAAATATTCGAATACTGAAATATTCGTATACTGAAATATTCGAATACTGAAATATTCGAATACTGAAATATTCGTATACTGAAATATTCGAATACTGAAATATTCAAATACTGAAATATTCGAATACTGAAATATTCGTATACTGAAATATTCGTATACTGAAATATTCGAATACTGAAATATTCGTATACTGAAATATTCGAATACTGAATTATTCGAATACTGAAATATTCGAATACTGAAATATTCGAATACTGAATTTTTCGAATACTGAAATATTCGAATACTGAAATATTCGAATACTGAAATATTCGAATACTTAAATATTCGAATACTTATATATTCGAATAATAACATTCGAATACTGAAATATTCGAATAATAACATTCGAATACTCAAATATTCGAAGTTTATTCGTAGCATTCGAATACTTGTAAAATATTCGAATATTAAATTATTCAAATAGTTCCAGCCCTAGTTAACACAGGTAATGATAGTAATAGAAGGATTGTAATAATAAATACTGATAATGGGAATAGAGGTAATTGATCGTAATCTATTGAAATATTTTTCATATTTAAAATTCTAACGATAAAATTGATTGCACCTATAATTTCTGAAATTCTTACAATTTGTAAGGAAAAAATAGTTAAATCTAAAAGAAGATGAGGGTGGTAAATGTATGATGATAAAGGAGGATAAATTGTTCATCCTGTTCCTGACCCAGAATTTAAAATTCTTCTTATTAAAATACTTAAAATTGATGGGGCTAAGAGTCGAAATCTTATATTATTTATTCGTGAGAAACCTATACCAGGAGCACCTATTATTATAGCAGTAAATCAATTTCCAAATCCACCGATTATAAATGGTATAACAATGAAAAAAATTATAATAATAAACAGTATGCGTACTTGCGATTGCTGTACTTTAATTGACCAGAATAATCGTTCTGAGCGTAAACTGCGGACGTGTCTCTGATATTCGAAGTACGTCATGGATTTTCCTGAAGAATTCCAAGATATAACGTATTATAAACATTAGTTCTTCCTCTTCTCCTTGGTTTACCGTTCTGTTGTTTTTCAATTATTCTCGTTTCGAAGAAACTTTCCAGAGATAACAAAACGATTTTGTGATCCGTGTGAAATATGTATTGAAGTACAAACAGAGGGGCTTCCGAGGAAACGTACTGTTCCGTTTTAAATTAAAATAATGTTGTGCCTCGATGTGTGAATATGAAATCAACCTGCTAAACTTGATTTCGCTTCTGCCGAAACGATAATTTTGAATTTTAAATTAAGACAAACTCTAGGTGCCAATTGCGAGTGCATTTAAATAAATAAATATTAATTTAGTTCCTCTTATGCAACCGATGCTACGTTTTAAGTAAACAACCAAGGTATCAGCGAGGTTTAATAGTTTTTAAATAAATCGCATGATGCAATCATCCTTCGTCCGAGTCTAAAAATATGTATTTTATTATTGCGAGCACAGTCAACGTCTTCTTCAGGGCCTCGGTGTGTGCAGGTCATGTCGGTTACGTGCTGTGCATTAATCAGACTCGCGAGGAACACACGCGTGCGTAATTAATATCACATTTAAACATTCATCTCGATCGATTTCAATCACTGTTTTCCAACGTGGCGCATACAAATGAATCATCAATTTCACCTGGCAAAAAATCGCTGGCAAAAACAGTTGATATCTCATCAATGTTCTAATTCCATCTGTTCTTTTATTCGTGATTGGAGAAGGAAATGTTACAGGGTACGTCATAACATAAGAACACAACTCCGGAAATACGAAATCAGCAGTAGAAATTCTGCGATGGATTATGGATCGATTATTGACAATTCAGAACAGGCTGATTAATTTTATCGTTCAGTAGTACTACTGCAATTAATAATACTGCTACTGATTATCGTGCAATTATTGACAACTTGTTAATTAGTACAGACTGATTAATAATATCGTTAAATTATATAACAACTAGCTTTGTTACTCGGCTTCGCAAGAAATGTAGATTTTGATTTTATAAAAAAAAATTGTTTTTTTTGTGAAAATGGTCACACTCATCTGGATTAGTCAGACATAACGAGCTGAGGCACATTTCGTGATCCCAGAGTTTGTCGTTCGAAATTTTTTAGGCGACAGACAAACACACATAGAAGCTTTCTGCTTGATATATTAAAAGATAATACTCGAAAAAGACCCTCGGCACACCTAAAACTGAAAAGGCGTGGCACTCCACGCCAAATCGACCACCTTTTCCCTCGATAGGTATTTGGGATTTTGTTCAAAATGGAATATGATGTAAACCACGTGAAATCAGGGGGGCTTTCAGTCATCATTTTGCTGATTTCGAATTTGTTTAAGAAATGCATAGCGATTCGCGACTTTTGCTTATTTTCGTGAAAATTGGTTGTGCTTATGAATTTTTATCTCGGAAACTATTTATTGTGAATAGTTGATTTCTTTTTTATTTTAATAGAGGAGGATCGGCCTTTCTAAATAAATTTTCTTCAGCTTGAGAAATCACTTTTGAAACATTGGAAATTATAGGCAAATTCTTACTTTGCAATTTTCGGATCGAGGTCACATTTTTAAAACTCGGAAAAAATTGCTACCATATTCCCTGAAGTGTTTTCTATGAAATAAAGTCCCGTTTCAGGTAAACGAACCACGAATATTCGAATGATGTTCGAATATTCGAATACTCCTAATTCTTCGAATCTCAAATTCTAATGCTCTGGTATTCGAATACTTAGAATATTCGTAACAGCCCTAGTTGCAAGTAAGAAAGCGGTCAGAGATTATTGCATTGTGGTGAAAGCAATGCCATCTTCATCAGAGAAGCACGTGTTGCAGAAAATTATTTTCTGTAACGTTGGCGTAAAGCTATGGAAGCTTTAGTGCCGGTAGTGGGTAATGCTGCTGCGAAGCGAGCTTGCAGGCTAGCAGCATGTTCTGCCTATTCATTCTGGTTTACGTAATCGAAAGTAGAGGTGTAATTATTCGATTATTCGAATATTCGAATAATTCCTTCGAATATTCGAATAATCAGGAGTATCCGAATAATTAGGAGTATTCGAATAATCAGGAGTATTCGAATATTCGAATAATTATGAGTATCCGAATAATTAGGAGTATTCGAATATTCGAATAATCAGGAGTATCCGAATAATTATGAGTATTCGAATATTCGTTGTGCCCTGCGTGATGGCTCGCAAGGCTGGTACGGGATCTGGCGTAATCGTGGGTTCGGGAGTGATTAAAGGATGAGAATCCACCGGGTGAACTACACCATATGTGTTTAAACTCAAAGACTAAGTCTTTATTCAGAAACAACTAAAACTAGACTGAGGTGTATAAGTAGGTTTTTAGCCGTGTTGCCCGGTCGAGGGTCGGATCTCGAGTCTACCGATTTGCGGCGGCAAATCGGTTTTTATTTCGCTATTGGGCGTGGTGAAAAACAGAATCGAAATTCCGGGCGAAGCCGAGTAGTAAAGCTGGTATAGTATATTCCATGTCAGACGTTATCAGAGAATCCGGCGGATTTTTCTATGACCTCCTACTACCTCTTGCAGGACTGTATTTAGAGAAGACCAGGACAAAACCGGGGCCCTAAGGCCCTAAGACCAAGACGAAACCGGGGCCCTAAGGCCCTAAGACCAGGACAAAACCGGGGCCCTAAGGCCCCAAGACCAGTACAAAACCGGGGCCCCAAGGCCCCAAGGCCCCAAGACCAGTACAAAACCAGGGCCCTAAGGCCCCAAGACCAGGACAAAATCGGGGCCCTAAGGCCCTAAGACCAGGACAAAACCGGGGCCCTAAGGCCCTACGACCAGGACAAAACCGGGGCCCTGAGGCCCTAAGACCAGGACAAAACCGGGGCGCTAAGGCTCCAAGACCTGGACAAAACCGGGGCCCTAAGGCCCTAAGACCAGGACAAAACCGGGGCGCTAAGGCTCCAAGACCAGGACAAAACCGGGGCCCTAAGGCGTCGTAGCCTTACTGGTTTCGGCTTGTACTGGTCTTCTCTAAATACAGTCCTGCAAGAGGTAGTAGAGGGCACGTTTAGCGGCCAGTACCCAGCAGGGTGTCGGGTAAGACCCCGCTGAGTGACTTCACACCTAAGTCACTATAGCTCGTATAGGCACTATACCCATTCATTTGGTCAAGAATCGAGGAAACGCGTTCGATTTTGGCGACCACTTACGAGCGTATCACTGACACACGTTTCGCGTGGGTGGTCAAAGGGAGTTTACGCGACGATACCATTTGCTGCTAATGCGTTTTTAGACTTTGCGGCACGTAACCCCGTGAAGAAGCCGCAGGGGTGCCGTACACCGGGGACATAGGAATTCATGGTGCTGCGGGAAGGGAGGAAGAGGGAGAAGCGGAGGGACGAAACGAGAAAACCAGTGGGCGAGAGAAAAGCAGAGTGTATAGTGAAGGGTGAGAATCACGAGGGTGCCACTTGCGTCCCTCGATCGACATTTTCGTCGCGTTGCTTCTGTCAACCACGCTGCTTTCGCCTTAAACGTGTAATTGAATGGCTCGGAATGGTCGCTTGCGTAATTGCTTTCATTAAGAGAGTTTTATTACCAAGAGTTTGATTCTTGGTGCTAAGTTCAATGGTTATAAGATTTTCGATCCTAAAACGTGCATTCCGTCGTTGACGAAGAATCCTAATGGACGGGGTGTTACGTTCAAGGCTTTGTTTCCAAGGTAAATATTAGGCGGATGGTATACTGGTGTAAATTATTATTAATTATTGCGAAATTCAATTTAACATGCCGTAGGTACATCGGTAGATGCAAAATTTCCATATTTCTTAGACACCTCTGTAATTATTTGCTGAGAATGGGGAAGATGACGCAAAGCTCGGCGCAGATGACGCCACTAGCGCATGTACTGTGGTTGTGCCCGAGTGCGTATGTGTGAATTGTTTGCGCGCGAATTTTTCATTTATGTATTGTATAAATGGGAATGCGTGCTGGTGGCGTCACGGGTGGGAAAAAGTTGCAGTCATCTTCCCCATTCCTTTATTCTGAACTTCGAAAAATTCGCTTGCGCCATTTTTCATTGTTTCTATATTTTTGAATGATCCGACATTAAGAAAATAATGTAGCACATGAATGAAGTAAATGTAAATCTGTTGATCAAGTGTCTGAAAAGTACAGTGGATATGCCTCTTAACTTGATACTTCTCTGCATCGCCATTGCGACGTGGGGTTCCATCGAAGATATCGCTTTGAAATTTGAACACAATCTACAGGAGACTTGTCTCCACAAAGTGGACTACGGTAATCCAGATATTGAAAATAGTTTTTGTTCAAATCACAAGAAGACCGAAAAATATGTCAGAGAAAGGAATTTTTTCATTACAAGGCTGCCATTTTATAACCACTGTCAATAAATTGACAATTGTAGTCAATTGTGTTTTTACCTTTTTGGGATTACTTTCAGGATTAGGACTTCCGCAGAGTGCCTGTGTTCTCGCAGAGGCACAAACATTGCGACTTAAATTCACACATTTGTAATTATATTTTGGAAATATGAAAAATACAATTCTATACAGCAAAGAATAATAAACATTTAATAAACAAAGCATTAAAATTCGTACATGAAATTGCTGCAAACTATAAAAAGAAGATTACAAATATAACAAATAACATGACAGGTGTTAAATGTCAAGGCCGAATAAAAAATGGAAAATACAGGTGTCATGTTTTTTTTTATTAATAAGGTATACAAAAAAAGTATATACATTGAATATATTTAAACATTCATATGTTAATATATAAACATATAACATGTATATAACATGAATGTGCGAAAAAAATATCTTCGTCCAAAGTCAATATTTCTTTAAACATAAACTGCAATAACTTGAGTAAATATTAATGGATCGTCATAAAACCATGAAATCATAACTTTAAACCAGGGGATTGGAGCAGATCAATTTTTTATTTCCCCCGCTCCTGCTCCGCTCCAGCTGCTTTTTTTAAATAAAAATTCTTTTAATACTTTCAAACAGTGATCTTTCATTTGCAACAACCCCATCTTTCTAGCTTTTCATCTTCATATAAAAAAAATTCATAAAGAATGCTTAATTTTCGGGCAAAGAAAGTACTATGCCTCCTTAACACCGGTTGCACCGCCCTACGATATATTATTTTTTCAATGATGAAAAATCGAGAATTGGTATTTATTAAAAACATTTCATTCACCTGCTCTTATAAAATGAAAGAATATTCAAATAATAAAAAAAATTTGGAGCAGTGGAGCAGTAAGAATTTTCCGCGCTCCGGGCAAAACCCAAATGCTCCGCGCTCCAGCTCCGAGCTCCGCTCCAACGCTCTGCTTTAAGCTAAACCCTTCCTAAACGCTTCTCATCTTGTAAAAAATATAAATAATACGTATGGGAAAATACGATTGGTTTGACGTCACGCGCATGCGTGCCGTATTCCCTCTCCACTAGGAGTAGGATTTTCCTGGCAACCCTGGACCCTTGTGATACCACTAAAATCCATCTACTACTACAATCACATAACTACACACGTAGAGGAGACCGGGGCAAAATCGGGACGTTAAGAATAAAATCTCATAACTTTGATATTATTAAGTAAAAAATAAATTGCAATTGGGATTCATTAGAATAAACTCTGTTTTAAATAATAGTATATATCAACATGTGACTTTCGAGGCGAAATTTGCAAAACAAAATTTGTATATAATTTTCCATGTCACAAAAATGATTTTTCAATTTGAAAAAATATTATTCAGACAGGCCAATCCTTCTAGATTAAAATAAAAAAAGGAATGAGCTCAATACCACAAATAGCTTCGGAGATAAAAATTCGCAAGTATATTTTTAACAGGTGCACAACCTTTACTTGGGCGTCACAAGTGATATACTATAATCTAATTGCGTCATTCCTGAGATGCTATTTGCAACGAAGGCTGCATCGTCTGGGCCTTCTGTATCGCGCGTGATAGAGGCCGGAAATAAAATAGACGAAAGAATGAAATCGGACAGGAGAAAAGGGGTCATTGTCAACAAACTAGACACTCACGATGGATTACTTGGCTCGGAGAGTGAATTTGCAGCAAGTATTTGTCGGTTGGCGCATTGGACACGGCAACATGCTATACCGGATGTCCCAGTTTAATCTCTCTACGTAGACGACATTGGAAATATTAATGATATCAAAAAATGTTTGGGGTGAAGGAGGATTTCGCGAAGGGCGTGGTGCAGTCGATATGATTTATATACGTAGAAGCTATTTGAACACGTCAAGCTCGACAGTATTTTTTTTAATTAAACCTTGTACTTCTGATGTGGCGTGGTAGCTTGGAAAAAAAAACGAAAGTAATTATCAGCATTTGTAAATGTTGTGCAAAACCATCCTGTTAATTGTGCAGTACTTTTCAACAACTTCATACACATCGGAAATCGAGTGGATCTGTATGTACCTACGTACACTAAGGGACAGGATCGGCTTCCCGTCGGAAATTTGGCAACGTTGCATGTCACTAGGCATAACTCAGTGGTTCTAGTGACAAGCAACGTTGCCAAATTTCCGAAGGGAAGCCGATTTTGTCCCATAGTGTACACTAGGAAATTTGGCAACGTTGCTTGTCACTAGAACCACTGAGTTATGCCTAGTGACATGCAACGTTGCCAAATTTCCGAAGGGAAGCCGATTCTGTCCCTTAGTGTACGTGCAGGATGAAGGACACCCTTTCGAATATAAATGTTAAAAAAAATTTTAAATTTGTTTTTTTAACTTATATGAATTATTGCACTAGAATAGATAAAGAAACAATGTTGTAATTTTTGTACAAAAATATGATTCTTTTTCTTACAGCAATTAGTATTTCAAACTCTAGAGATCATTTTCTTAATATAAATTAAAGACATTGAGAACATGGGTCAAAATAGACCCAGCCACTGTTGTCCGAGAGTTAGTGGACAAAATGATCTTGAGTTCGTTGGCTGTTTTCAGTTTTTCCCGCGCCACAAGTGTTACCAACAGAATACACAGTTCTATTATAGTCTGATTTTCGAGAGTTAAGAAGGAACCAATGGTACGCTACGGATTGCGTGCGGCGTTGCCACGTTTTGCGGCAGATCGGCTGTCTTTTTCTATCTTCAAGCGTACCTGCGTTCCTCCCATCGGCTCGGTGAAAACAGCCCCTGCATCTACCAGTCACGTACACTAAGGGACAGAATCGGCTTCCCTTCGGAAATTTGGCAACGTTGCATGTCACTAGGCATAACTCAGTGGTTCTAGTGACAAGCAACGTTGCCAAATTTCCGAAGGGAAGCCGATTCTGTCCCTTAGTGTACACGAGGGTCGTGACACTCTTATGGGCGAGCTGTTAGCACTAGATTAGTTTTGCCCCATTTCGCCATGCGGCGCTGTACTCAATTTAGTGACAGAATTGCGCGCTAGATGGTGTTGGCAGCGTCATGTTGGACGTGTCCCAACGCGTCCTCCGACGACATTTTGGCAATTTCATTGCATTTCGTTTGGAGCTATTGTGTGATTGTGTTCAGTTGCGCGAATTTTATTTAAAAGAAGGTATTTTATTCTGTTGCGTATAAAATATTTATTGGGAACAGTATAATACAAACGAAAAGGTTTTAATAAAAGATTGTACAGAATACTATTTAGATGCCATGTGCATCACCGAAAGAAAGCAGATTGAAAGTAAAGCCAAAAACGAGAGAGACCATTGACTGTACGAAGAATAATAGAGGTGACATAACCTCACAAACGGAAATAAAACGAGAACTGGCGCCACCTGTCATACTAATATCATTGACCATAAACTATGCTACTGATCAACGAACAAAGCTATTTACAACATATTCATTGCGTGTGTATTTCAAAAAAGAATTCAGAAACCTCTGCGAAAAACTTCTTTAAAATATTTATGCACGTATGTATATAATGCGGTATTGCGCGGCATAACCTGCAATTTGTGCAATAGTTACATTTTTAAAGATTGCAAGGCACAAAATGAAAGAGACAGATACAATCCATCATTTCTCAAATGTATTGAACAAATATGCGTGATTGCAAATTACATGTTAAATAATCGAAATATTAATGAACAGGCGATTTCCAATATTACAAATTACATAAATAATTATGTTAAAGTTAGTTTTAAATGTCAGCATGCCAAAAAGATAGAAGAGACATTAATTAAAACAATAACTATACTTTGTACAACTCATTTTGTAAAAAAATTAATAATATAATTAAGGGAAAAGAAGTACCACAACATGGAGTCCTTAATAGTCTTGTTTGTAAAGCGACCAAACTATCCAATAAAAGAGTTCATTAAAGAAACAAACAAATGTGTACGGTTTAATTTCTGTTCCCTGAATAGTATGACATCTGAGATACAATTTCTGCATGACTACGCATACTTCTAAAATTGTATATAGGATGCATACAATATGATTATGTGTAGTCCAGTAGTCATACAGAAATTGTATTAGTCGTTTCTGAAGTTCGATGAATTTAATAGCGAATTCAGTACATTGCACTGATTCTGCACTGGTGCCAAAAAATGACTTGGATTGGTTGTTTCTGATAGAAACAAAGATAGCTCTATAAGAATCAACAAATTCAAATCATTTTCTGGCACCAGTGCAGAATCAGTGCGAGGTACCGAATTCGCTATAACTGAAAAGTGCCTACTCCACGTTTCAAATTTCCCGGTTATAGTAATTTTTTTCCGCCCCATTTCGCCAGAGGGTGCTGTCCGCGCTAACAGTAGAATACATGGAGGTGTCACGACCCTGGTGTACACCATGGACCTGAAGGACAGTGCCTAGTTGCGGGGGTTTACTCGTAAGACGGAAGGGGAATCGCCTGTGTAGCCATCTTGTTATGATATACTAGTAGTGCACTCTATAGCCCATTATATATATAGTTATTTTCTGGCAATTAAATATAACGTATTTTCATTCACCCTATGTATTACAATTCGTATAAATATGTATTATTTATAAAAACATTGATCAATTTATGAAACCTGAGTAATGCAAGTGTAAAGTTTCAAAGTTTACCACGGTATGACATAGATGGCGCCACTAGTACATCATAACAAGATGGCTGAAACAGCTTGATTCCCCTTGCGTCTTTCGCTTACACCCCCGCGTCTATAAGTCTAGCTCATGCACTGTCCTTCAGGTCCATGGTGTACACTAGGCGTCAAAACGGCTTCCCTTCGGAAATTTGGCAACGTTGCATGTCACCAGAACCACTGAGTTATGCCTAAGGTCGGGGCCAGATATATTGGCCGGTGAATTCGTTTTCGCGAGCAACGTTTGAGGAGAAATCAACCACCACCATCTGACGATCGTGGATTTGTCAGTTGGAGTTGCGTGGTCATCGCAGGGTATGGTGGGGTAACGGGAACGCTGCTCGGCTCCGCCTGAATCTAGCCGTTTGGCTGTTATTTATTCTTAGCGTAATAGTTGTGTGCGTTACGAAGCTATTCGTAACCAATACGAGATGAAGTTATCGAGAAGGAATCAATGTTCTGACCAATAAAGCTCCTGATTTTTTTCGGAGCTAACGCACACCTATTCTGATGTGTGTATTTCTACGCTGACAGCTCGGTTTGACCTACGCGCCAGAAGCTTGGCACTATCCCCACCACTTCTGGCTCACTCTTGTTCTGCGAAGGCGAGAGCGAGATGGAACGAGAGCGAGTAAGAAAACGTTGAGAAAAGGAGCACCGAGGCAGGCAAACGGTGTGGTGGGAGAATACCCCTCACGAAACTCACCGGCCAATATATCTGGCCCCGACCTTAGTGACATGCAACGTTGCCAAATTTCCGAAGGGAAGCCGATTCTGCCCCTTAGTGTACCGAAGTGCTTCACCGAATTTTATGGCTTTCGACCCTCGGAGGGGTTTGAGTACCGTGAGAAATGTCCAGGATTTCCGCATTTCTCATCAGATCTTTTCGAAAACGACGCCAATCGATTCCTTATGTTTCCCCGATGAAACTAACACCAAGAACGACGTAATTCGGACCATAATGAAAGAAATCACATGGAAAATTGATTTATATCATTTCAAGCTGACTTCGTTAAAAATAGTCCGATTTACATGAAATTTGGTATGATTTTCATCGGAAAAACATGAGGAATCCATCGGCGTCACTTCCATATCGATACGATAAAGAATAAAGAATTATTTTATTTCTGAAACAGGTATGAATCCTCGGCCGACCCCGGCAAATCGTGGTCCAATCAACGCCAAGATGGAAACGAAACGGCGCCACCGTCAAGTCTAGCCAATCCAGCCAACCAGCGTCGCCGGGGAATCGGTTGTCGACGCTGGTTGGCTGGATTGGCTAGACTTGACGGTGGCGCCGTTTCGTTTCCATCTTGGCGTTGATTGGTTTGACGTCATCGCGCGCATGCGTTCCCCCTCTCTACGACGGTAGTCCGGACTACCCGAGGGAATTTCCTGTGAACACTGCACACGATATCGGCGCATGCGCAGTAATAATAATAATATTATTATTTTTATAAAAAAGTTCGCCACCACTGACCTAGGCGTTAGGTTTCATCCTGGTCTTCTTCAGATACTGATCCATCTTCAAAATAGTATCGAGGAAAACCGAAGCGGATGATAAAGTCGTTGCTACGTGTGAGCACTCGAGCAAAAACCAACAACGCGTGCGCCGTCTTTGCTTCCACATGCGTGGACAATAAATGCTTCCAATCTGGTTCTGTTTTTGTTTATTCAGATATAGAAAGTGTTATTTCTTGGGCTAGCACAGCTGTAACAACGAAGCATTTGATATGAGATAATGGCGGGACACATCGATTTTCTTCGCGTCATAAAATTTATATCTGACTTTCCGTTTAATACGTCACCGGTAGCCTCATCAAATTGAACCGTCATGCGTATTTAATATGAAAAAATACATTTGTAATGTCGCGAAATATGCTGGCTGGATCAGCGTAAGTTCTCATGAAATATACATTGTGTTCGCGAATCATATACACGTAGAATAATTTTCTTGTATTACCTATTAACTAGCAACTCTTGGACACATTTAACATTTGATTATAATTAGGTAGTAACTAACGTGATTAGTTTTTATTCGCAAACATCGTTTACATTGTCGACCTTTCGTGAGGCTACAAACTTTTATTTTTATTTTGTTGCTTGGCGATACTGTTCAGTATTGTATACCTACATGTAGTAAAGTAATAAAAATTTACGAATTATCAAATTAAATTAGTTACCATTTACTTTTTAATAAATGAATTTATTTGAAGAAAACCGTTAAAAATTGAAGTCGAGAATAACCTAACCTAATATTCTATTCATGATTTCACGTGTTATCAATTCCATTAACAGTTTACGAAAATATAACATTGTTAGCTTCTTCATTAATATAAGCGCAGACAGATTTTAATATAACATTTATATTACAATATAAATATTTGTTATTTAAGTCATTACGTTCAAAATCAGAAATCTAACAGACTACATACAAAATAACTTATTAAGATTAAGTAGGATACGTGCCATTAAAATGTTAATTAATCAGGATATAAAATAATCGATAGTTAGCACAAGTAGAACGATAACAGAGCGTGAAGACTGGATTTACATCTGAATATAATTTTGCTAAGCATACCAAGCATGCTTAAAAATAAATTTAACTTAAAGATTAAAACGCTCAATACTCTTCATAATTCCTGTTTCGTGGACCCTCTTCCCATGTGCACACGTTTTTACTATATCTTCTATACTTATATAATCGTTGTGTCACTGATTCATCACCGTCCAGCCCAGCGTTGCCAGGGATTGTTTGTGGCTATACACCTACAGGGGTGGTGGTAATGTGTGCGTGAACTGACGCTAGCGCCAAGGCAGCCAAGTGGCCCCAACGCGAAGCCAACCATGGCCATCCAGTCAGTGATGCCCTACCCCTGTCCGTGTGCTCGGCAGCCCAACAGGCAGCTCACACGGACAGGAGAAAAATATGCTTGTGTACAGTGCGATGGGAAGAAAGTGAGGGACGACGGAACGTCATAGGGTGCGTTCCACTTGCGCCCAAATCGCCCGCAACGCCCGCGATTTTCATTAAGGTGGGTTCTCCTATACGCGACTGGACACAACGTCAAGAATTTCAAAGTCGATTTTCTCGAAACTGAAGCGCGATATAAAAAAAAGTTACTCTTTCTTTTCGACTAATAACAAGTAAATAAGTCGAAAAAGAGGAATAAGATTTTTTGATATTGTGCTTCATTTTCAAGAAAATCGACTTTGAAATTCTTGACGTTGTCTCCAGTCGCGTATAGGAGAACCCACCTTAATGAAAATCGCGGACGTTGCGGGCGATTTGGGCGCAAGTGGAACGCACCCATAGTGGGACACGACGGTAGGTCATAGTGGGGGTAAGGATTTGTCCCACGTCCCACGATTCTGGCATCACTGCAACCAGTGTCGGCGGGAAATCTGTAGTCGACACTGGTTGGCCGTGGTTGGCTTCGCGTTGGGGCCACTTGGCTGGCTTGGCGCTAGCGTCAGTTCACGCGCACATTACCACCACCCCTGTAGGTGTATAGCCACAAACAATCCCTGGCAACGCTGCTCCAGCCCAAACCGCTGACCCTAGAATCATGAGATTCGGAGGGTATATTCCTTTTGCGACGTAGGTGCTGGATAAGAAGGGATTTTTTTTAAATTCCAACCCGAAGGGGGTAAAAAGGGATGAAATATGTTTTCTCGGACTCCTTATTATTTCTTAGGCTCAATTAGATAACAACTTGGTTTTTACTTACAAAGGTTACCCACACAAATGCCTAGAAACCAGATTCAGCATTTTGCCCTAATCAACCCCTAAGGGGGTGAAACGGGGTAAAATGTGTTTTCATGGAGTCCTTAATATCTCCTAGGCCGGAAGCGAAGCGCGGTGGTATTTTGCTAGTTATACATGCATGTCTTGTGTTATAAAGCCATTTGTCTAGTTTCTAAAACGATTACATAGAAAACATACATTTATCAAAATAATTTTTTTGGACTCATTTATTGTCTTTACTACCCTACTTGCGATAAAATATATTCATAATCCGACATTCGAGCACTCCCCTTGCAAGACTAACTGTAAGTTGCAACGGATATATTTCACCCCATCTTATGAACTATACCACCCCGTTAAGTCTGCACCTGCGATTTCTAAAACACTCCGTACAGTCCGCCCACGCAATGCCCATTCTCAACACTCCTGGACGCGTGGGAGTGCAATAAAAAAAAACTCGTCGATTCTCCGCTACTGCAGCCTACGCTCTCCGCGCCCCCTTCGATACAACCCGTACGCTTTTTTTTTTTTTTTAAATTCACGGTACCGCGAGCATGGCCCATGAAAGACTCGGACGTTAATTGAAAAGGCAATTAGCATTAGCAAAGGCTCTTTCAATTTACATCTTAATCGAATTTAGAGCGCCCCATATTCTCCCGTTTTCTCTATTTTTTTTTCGAGAGAGGGGAACGAACCTCGTCAATATTTTATTGCAATCGCTGCTCCCGGGGACGTGGGAGAGTGGCAGACGCGGTCGTGTTCCTCGAATTCCTATAAAATTAATTCGCTCGTCGCGATATAAAATCGCCGCGGGTGGAGCAGCCCACGGTCACGTGCCGTCGGTTGTGCTCGACTAAAATACAACGGGCCGCGTATTAATAAAATCGTATTCTGCAGCGTGGATTTCGGGAGTAGATTTTTCGATCGCTACCTGCCCCTCTGCGGTTGTACGCGATGGACCCGAGTCCGTGGGAGCATAAATCCAACAACAGCCTTCTGATATAAATTCGCCGGCGTGCGACAGCTTGAGAAACCGCTGCTAGAGCGCCGCTGGTGCGTTGGCCAAAATTCTTCTCCGACACGCGCGGGCGCACGGGAGCCCGCTCGCTGTGCAGGGAATAATTTACTTGATGGTGGGCTGCGCCCTCGACGGTGGCACCCTCAGGAACGATTCGCGGGTTCCTCGGAGACCCCGAGGTCGGTCTGTCCCGCCTGTTAGTAAATATTACTTAACATTATTACCTGTCAGGTGACGTCATCGTGGACATGGACTAACGAGCGAGGACACTCGCGTTTCCTATAGCGCAGCTCGGCTAGCCGAGTCGCCAATCGGAATGCTCAATCTTCCATTAGCGATCAGCGGGTATAGCTCGCGGCAGATCGATGGGGCGATAGCCATATTTTAAAGAGCAGTTGCGTCTCAAATAAACTAGTACCGCGATTTGTAATAATAGTGGTAGCAGCGCGTCTTTGTTGCACACTAATGACTGGGTAGAAAAGAGAGAAGGAGACTGCGAAAAATTAATTTAATTAAATAGGTGTGTATTGGGCGCTGTTCCGTGTAAAGGTTTGCTGCTATCCGAGCTAAGGTTTTTAGGAAAAAATATTGGAACAACTGGTGTTGAGTCATCGTACTGTTTGGTATTATTTTATTTTGAAAAAAATGGTACTATATTATACAGCTGTACCACTGGTTGGACATACTGTGCGACTAATATTTTCATAAATTTTTTCAAAGGAAAGAAAAAAAATTATAGTAAAAAACAATGAAATTTTTCGATATTAATTGACAGTACAAGCCAACTGAAGTGTTGTATCTAAACCTCTATGAATTTTTTTTTTTATAAAACAGGAAAATTGAATATAAGTTAGACGTTCAAGGAGGGCCATCTTGCGACGACAGTGACTTATTTTTATTCATTTCTTCGTTCCCTTTTCTTTATCTCTCTTCTTTATTTAAATAGAACGATATGCTTCCTTGTAATTTATAGCGCACACTTGACAATGTTATTCAAAATAATGTATCTCAGAAAGAATTCGCGCAAACAACCACATCAATTGTATTCAAATGGTACTACGTTGTTGTGACCAAACATATGGTTCTCTGAGAAAAGAAAAACAAATTCCGGCATTCCGGAATTATATTGTGGTCGGACGTAGCGTTTCGGAGAGGATAGGAGACGAAAGAAAGAGACTGAAGATTCTTCGGTGTGTCAACATTTGCACGCGGTTTTAATTCACCGCTTAATCGAGCCGCCCGTAAACTTGGATCTCCCGTGGCGGGGCTTCTGGTGTGTCACACTCCTCCTCACGCGGACCCTCTTAACTCCGTTTGTTCAGAAAGCAATCTAAGTTTAGCGCGGCCGTCTAAATGCGTCCGGCGCGGTGGATCGCGAACAACTATTTTCGACATGTTTCGCCTATCCGGCGATAACTCTTCTTTACACGCTCGAGCTGAATCCAGCGTCATACGTTATTATTTTTATTACGAGCGTCGCATTGCCCCCGTCAGCCGGTGACACGGGCTTAAAGTGATTTGTTCGCGTTTTCCCGCGGATTAACGGCGTTGACTCAGCTCAGCCGCCCACGCTGCGAAAGAATTGAAGAGGGTGTTCCCATCCGAGCGGTAAAAAAAATCGATTCTTTTTTTTTATTATATCTCCTTAAAGGTTCACATTCCGAAAACGGGTTTCTGAAATTGTATGCCAGAATTCGATGGAATAACGAAGCTACGGAGATTTGAAATTCCGAGGTGGAAGATTTGAAGAGCGTCAAGGCCGTCAAGTTTGTTGGTTTATAGAAGTGTTGTGAGATAAAATATAGTATTGCCTCCGTAATAACGATATGGGCGATAAAAATGCCAAAGGAAAGAAAGAAAAGTGCCATGCATAATTATATGTAAGATATTTAATATATTCAATTATCTTATTTAGTGTGATCGTTGTGCTTGCTTCTGAGTAACCAACTTTGTCTTTTTCTCAGTTATGAAAAATCTGTGTTACATCATTAATAGAATATGGCAATGTAACCATATTAAAATAAATAAATGCTAAGAATCGTCAACTAAAAATAACCGTGGCAATCCCCCAGAAAACAGGTTGGCAATCACTGCTGCGGTTTTGTCAAATTACTTCTTTAACAAATTACGTCTTATTTAAAATAAGACTTCTTCGGATTTTCCCATCTCAGTTGCATGTAACGATGCCAATTGTGCACTCATGGCGAAACATTTTTCTACTATAATAACTTCTTAAATATACGAGACAATTACGTACAAATTTGTCCGTACTTTCGTGCAGAGATGGGCAAACAATTATTTGAAATAAAAATTTGCGCACGAAATGTTTATTTCAAATAATTTTTTTGCCCATCTCTGCTATTTTGTAAACGTGAATAAATATTTGAGAAAGATCGTGAATCCTAAAGCTCAGCCCAAAAACGAAGCACCAAGGGAACGTCCCCAACGTCTCATAACTCAAACGTTCGTAGTGAAACCATTGCACGAACCCGCGCCACGCGAACGCGTTGTCCGGCCATTTAATTAATAACTTCCACCAACATTAAATGGATGCGACGCGGCATCAAAGGAGCATTAACATTGGCAGTACGGGGTAACATTGGCAATTACTTAACATGTGTTAAAGAAGGAAAAGGACAATAATTTTGCGATGGTATAATAGGAATGTTAATTTTCATATTATACAACAAAATGTTCAAAAAAAAAGAATACTAATGTTCCCCCAGTTTGCAGTACCTACTACTTTGTCGTCAAAGGGTGTACAAAGGGTCAGAAAGGCGAGTTTTATAATATAAAAACTGGACTACCTAAAAGAATGCATCTATTCATAGAGAAGTGACAAGACAAAGGGGATTATGAAAGTGGAAAGATTATTTTTCGCAATGGTCATAGTCAGTGAGTTTTCAAAAATGTCAGTGGTTCTTTCCACGGAACATAAATTTCGCCATAGAAAGAAGGGGCAACTGGTAACCGTTCAAAACAAGTCAATTATAGGGGAGACCGGGTATGGATGTCTCATTTTTTATTTTGTTTTTTTACGGGTTATACCTGCAGGGAAGTTCACTCAGACTTGGTTTAATATAAACTACGTAACGTCTGACTTTATAAAAAAAATTGGGATTTGTGGGGCAAAGTGAACTGCAACAAAATAAGAACTTTAATTAATAATACAATACAGCTGATTATTAACCCCTTGCGCTGGAATGACGCGCGTAGCACGGCAGCTTCTGTCTTATTTGCACCGTGGTTGTCAAAAATTATGGAAATTCTTTTGAGGTTAGCTTCTGTTCCACCACGCCGCGTGGCTTTCTAGCCAGCTGATAGGTTAGGCTATTGCGCACATCACTTGCGCATCTGTCCTTTGCAGCCATTTGCAGCTCAGTTTACCCCGGTCACTTTACCCCGAATATGTACTCAATGGAAAATGAATTATTTAATAATGTTAGGATTAATGTTTCCTCAAACGCGTGTACAGGTATGTTTATAAGCTTGTCATAAACACGCAGAAATTTTTTTGAGTTAAATAACACATTTATGACTCATTTATCCAAGAAGCTAAATTGAAGAGAAAACCAATCGGAAGTCTCTATTAATTAATTTCTAAGTTTTTAAATGAATTTACATTTTTCCATGTCTGAATGTGTAGAATTATCATTGTTATATTACATACATTTATTACGTCACCAAAATTTGTAAATATATTCTATTGTTAAAGAACAAATTAGGGACGCTCATTTTACCCCGGGGCTCACTTTACACCGGTCTCCACTACTGTGTCCTAACCCCTTAAGGGGTTAGGCCACCTTGGACGGAGCAAAATTGCAGTTATTTTCGGCATTTTTTTTAGGAAGATAATGAAATAAACAGAAAATTTAATATGAAGGCGGTTATTATACAGCTCTCGCCGGAAAAAATCGTATTTTTTCTTACAAAATGGCGGCGGTGGAGCCGTGATACGCAAGATCTTGAGAAGCGACGTTTTCGACGGTGTTCAATCTCACGACTGTACCGTTTGACTTACAAGGGAAGTTTGGCAACCCGGAAATTCAGAAAATTCTGAAACTCGGTGTGCAAGTAGCGTAGTTCATCCGTAACGCAACTCTATTTTTTGTTGGTGCCATAATGCAATTTTTGGGGGTGAAATCACCCCTTGAAAAAAATGCAGAATTTTCTTTTCCGTGGAATATCTCGGAAAGGGTGAGAGATATCGAAAAGAAGTTTAAACAAAAATTGCAGCCTTTTTTTATATCTACAAAACCGCGTAAAAGTAATTATGGAATTAAGGATTGGTGGTGGGGGGTAACTTGAAAAATATGGATTTTTCGACAATTATCTTTATGCAGTTCTGTAGATACAAAAGTAAGATGCAACATTTGTTTATACTATTTTTCGATATCTCTCACCGCTCTCGAGATATTCCACGGAAAAGAAAATTCTGCATTTTTTTCAAGGGGTGATTTCACCCCCAAAAATTGCATTATGGCACCAACAAAAAATAGAGTTGCGTTACGGATGAACTACTCTACTTGCACATCGAGTTTCATAATTTTCTGAATTTCCGGGTTGCCAAACTTCCCTTGTTAGAACAAAAAACCAAAAAGTTTTATTTTCTACATTCCTAAAACTAGAGAAGTACGTATCGGTTTTGCGATATCTTCAACATATAACTGTAACAGTAACATGTAACAGGCTTCATATGAAATTTCTCTTTATTCCATTATCTTCCTAAAAAAAATTCCGAAAATGACTGCAATTTTGCTCCGTCCAAGGGTGCCTAACCCCTTAAGAATTAACCGTGTTACGTTGCGTCGAGGAGGCGAGGGGGTAGTCGTCAGAATCCAAAGCATCGTTTTTTACAATCATCGGACTGTCGCGCTAATTGCCCCGTTACGTGTCAATCCATCGACCCGAGACCCAGTCTGGTGGAGGAATCGAAAGGAATTTCATGTAAGCCGATAGGCGGGGTACCAGTCCGATATCTGTCCTCTGTGCGGAGGCGCCGCACGTATGTCCATGTATTAAGGGCGCGTGGAGACTGGTTTCACAAAGCGAACCAGCGACGACCAGGGGAATACTGAAGCCAACAATGGGGTTACACGGGTGAAAAGGGCGACTGCGCCAGAGACATTTTACACGGGAAGGAAAGATGTGCATCAGTGAAGACAGCAAAGTAGGGAGAAGAACCAGCTTTCGAAACCCCTTTGCCTTCGCTTTCGCCATTTCGAACCTCCCTCTCTCTCTCTCTCTCTCTCTCTCTCTCTCTCTCTCTGTCCTGTTCTGCTTCACCCTCGATTCAGTTCTTGATGTGCAAATTTCACGGTTCCGTGTATCAACATCGACAGCAATATGAACGTAACACGTTGCTGCGAAGCGGCCGTCTGCCTGCAGAACGGGACCGGGGCAAGGGTCAAAGACACGGACGAGGGGATGGAAGCTGTATTCAACAGCGTCGAAGAAGAAATTGCAAAGAGTGAATGGGAGCGGATCACAAAGCCCTTTTGCTGCTCTGTAATTGGCGACGAGTGTTTCTCCAATTAATAGCGCGCCAATTGCCACGGCTTTTCACGGTTCTGGAAAATTGCGGTTATACATATGTGCACACAGGGTGGAGCATTTAATATAATCACTTTAAGGGGTCACTCCACGCGAAGTCGGACACTTTTCGGAGTAACATTTCGGATTTTGGTGCAACTTGGATATGTTGTAGTCTTTAGGGGTGTATAAACATATCTCGAAGGATTTTTCGAAATGTCAAAAATTGTGGATGTTACAGCTCTTTGAAATATAGTGTTTACTATTTTTCAAAAAATTATAACTGTTGAACTAATAAACTGATAAAAATGACCTTTTGGGTGCTTACAGTGCAGATATAAGAGTACCTAATAAAAATTATTTCACTTAATAAAAACGAATATTTGAACATTTATTTAGCAATTCTTCTTAACAAATGCAATTTTATAGTTGAAGGCACCTTTTTAAAAATTTGGTCGGCTCGTCTGGTCGGGCCGTGCGGTACTCGCAGCGGCCAAGCGGCTATATCTGCTATTCTTATACAGTGTTCTCGTAAATGGTAAGTATTTGTAAAAAAATGAAAGAGGAAAACTTTTACTGTTTTTTATACCCAACATAATACAGTATCTCAATTTTTGGTGTTCGCAATATTTTCCTTGAAACGAGGGTGACCTTCAGTTTTTTAAATGGAATACTATATACTTGATTACCCAAAATGAAAGTGACTGTCAAGACAAATTCACCCATATGGTATACTATGACCTTCAAGGCCACACAAGGTTAGGAATGAAAGAAATAAACTCACTCTACTATTTCAATATATTTATAACCTTGTGTGGCTTTGAAGGTCATAGTATACCATATGGGTGAATTTGTCTTGACAGTCACTTTCATTTTGGGTAATCAAGTATATAGTATTCCATTTAAAAAACTGAAGGTCACCCTCGTTTCAAGGAAAATATTGCGAACACCAAAAATTGAGATACTGTATTATGTTGGGTATAAAAAACAGTAAAAGTTTTCCTCTTTCATTTTTTTACAAATACTTACCATTTACGAGAACACTGTATAAGAATAGCAGATATAGCCGCTTGGTCGCTGCGAGTACCGCACCGCCCGACCAGACGAGCCGGTGCTGAGCGACGGAGCGTTACATTCAATTAATTTTCATTTGGCCAATTTTAAAACGTCCACGTTTTTCAAAACATGTCCGTAAAGAGGAAAAACAGGGCTTTATCCTCCTATTTTTTCCAAATTTTTAAAAAGGTGCCTTCAACTATAAAATTGCATTTGTTAAGAAGAATTGCTAAATAAATGTTCAAATATTCGTTTTTATTAAGTGAAATAATTTTTATTAGGTACTCTTATATCTGCACTGTAAGCACCCAAAAGGTCATTTTTATCAGTTTATTAGTTCAACAGTTATAATTTTTTGAAAAATAGTAAACACTATATTTCAAAGAGCTGTAACATCCACAATTTTTGACATTTCGAAAAATCCTTCGAGATATGTTTATACACCCCTAAAGACTACAACATATCCAAGTTGCACCAAAATCCGAAATGTTACTCCGAAAAGTGTCCGACTTCGCGTGGAGTGACCCTTAGGCATCGTCTAAAACATAGAAAATAATTTTTTTCTTATTTAAAAGGGTAATAGCTAAAATGTGACCTAGGATTTTTGTAATTGGGTGCCATGTTCGAAAGTTATAAATTTTTTAAACTCAAAATTTCGATGCAAATTCGAGTTTTTTTTTCAAACAGCTGTCATTTCTACAATTTTTTTTTTAAATTTTCCCTACGTCACGTTTTAGCTATTACCCTTTTAAATAAGAAAAAAATTATTTTTTATGTTTGAGACGATGCCTAACAGAGAAATCAAGTACACCATCAGCAAGGATTTTCAAAAGAGGGTCCTACTTATCGGCTTATATCTCCGCCATTTTTTATTTTCTTTTAATCGTCAATATTGTAAATTGTTCATAAAACTACTATATATATATATATATATGTGTGTAAAATAAAGATCATTTTATATACTTAATGGCAGCGTAAAAAAAAATTTATTTTCAGACCTATTTTTCCGAGCGCCAAGGTGGTGTAACCCCTTAAATAACTGTTAGGCTGTGGGTTGCGTAACAATTTATTTTGTACGAAAGTTAGATGGTTTTGATGGATTGTAATAGAAATTACTCTACGATAGAAGTTACTCAGAAAAGTATATCCGCCCATCCTATACATGTAACATATTTTAGTTATTTAAGTAATGTTAAATTCAGAATTACGTATTCATTATAATTTACATTAGTATAAATCTTGATTAATATATTTTTAGGCGGTACCATCTACCAAAGAAACACTCAAAGAAATTTTACTGGAAGAATGGAACAAGAGAAGCTCGAATTTTTGAGAAAATTAGTTGAATCTATGCCTTATAATAAATTCGCAGAAATATTATGTGAATATTAACTTATTGTAATTACGATTGTGTAAATTAGATATTGAATTTGGGCAAATATTTTTTTGGATGATAATACTTTTTTAAATAAACTATGTACCTACAATTTTTCAATCGAATGCGCCCAATACAAAAGTTCATATTAATGCGAATTGGAATTGCGAATTCTTACTTTGAAGCCGATTTAATATGTAAAATATGGCACATATAGGGTGGCCGGATACTTTTGTGAGTAGCTGTATGCAAAAGTGATTCCAAGCTTGTCTATTTCTACTTTTTTCAATGGAAGCATATGTTTCTACGAAAAATTGTGTTAAAGAGAAATTTGTTTTGTGGTTGCCAAGACTTCTTGAGATCTCGTGAACCGATGGAATTCAATTACTGAACTCAATACCTATTGCTCGATCGTAGTTTTTAATTGACCGACTTTCTTCAATGAATTTTTATAATCTGATAGACAATTCGTGCTACGTGACGCGCTTTTGAAAATAATCTATGTTACTTTTTCAATTTCCAAATAAGACTTTGGGCTTATATTCTTAATAGGGTAAGTCCGGGAGAGATGGCCCACTTTTTTTAAAACAATCAGTAGACCGTAAATTTAGTGGTTTTGTGAAGGACAAAAATATTGTTGCAAAAGGAAATACATTTAGATAAATAATATAAAATTGAATTAAAAAAATAATCATACATTTAAAAAAAATAAAATAAAATCGCAGTCTATGCGAAAGGCCATCTCATCCGGATTGTCCGGGTGAGATGAAGCATATGAAAAATACATGTTATGAGGTTATTAAGACGAAAAATTATTTCTTTTTCGTTGCACAGAACTTTTCCACACTCATTGCATAAGTTCAACAATTTTGAGCATCCTTCGTGAAACCATTTTTACAGCTCATACACCGAACCCATTTTGCCACTTTGGACTGTTTCTACGGCTTTCAACAATGCCTCGTTTGTCCATAACTTCCTACGCTGATTATATCTTCGTTTGTATTCCGTTGGCATGTTCTACAAAAACATTTACTAGCTAGGTATTATGCATGATTTTATGACGGGCCAACTACCCCCGAAAAAACCGGGCCAACTAACCCGAGAGTCAAGGAGCGCTGACTCGCTTGTTTTTTCAATAATGCTGCGACAATATCTCATCGCAAGAACGTAAATATAAACTCTAAACATTATACTAACGCACTGCATTCAGAAAAAGTCATTACTTTTTCGTGAAATGTTGGTAAATTATAATTTAAAGAACACGTAGAAAATTTTCGAGAATAGTCCATTTTTACATTACAAATAACTTGCATGATTTCATAGTTGAAAGCAAACTGAAAACACGATTAATGCGGCGTGTGAGCGAAGCTGAATATACCACTAAAAACAATTGAAAATCGCAAGGTTCTAGAATATAAACATGATCGAGCCATCTCACCCGGAATCGCCCTACTTAAATTAATCAAAAATGGTAAAAAAGTTCATTTCGATCAACGTCTCATAAAATCGCTGACACCGATTTAAAGATGACCCTGAAATATCCTCTGCACCTTCACAAAAAAAAAAAAAAAAAAAATGCTCTCCTACTGTCATCCTAGAAACTACATAATTTTCGTGCGCAATAATTTTTCGTGTCGCGCAGTTTCAGGCTTATTTTGGATGGTCCATCTCAAGAGCCTCGCCCTGTATAGTTATCTGCAGACGTTGTATATAATCGATGTTCATCCACAGCATCGCTGATTCCTGACGTTCTGCCCTTTCAGCCTTTTCCTCCTTTTTCCGGGTCGCGTAAGCCCTCGCGGAATCGACGAGATATTTTCAGAGAGGAACAGGTCGGCGGTAATGGTGCGAGAGGGAGAGACTGCTGGTCCCGAGGTTCCAATGAAAAATCTTCGCTGTCAACATAGTGTATCTACCCGGGTAAATGGAATTTCATTGTATGCTCCCGAGTTGATTTAGGACCGGGGCGCGGAGCGAGTTCCTTAAACAGAAAGGTTTAGGGAAGTTGACACTGGTAAATCGCCCGTCGAAGAAACGTTAAAGCTCTGCCCTTCGCACGGACAGTGGAGTCGCGCCACTGAAAAGATTTATGGCATTACCCAGAATCCCACAAGTAGGGTGCAGAATTTCTGCAGCTAACAAGGCAAGTTCGGCAACTCGAAAATTCAAAAAAATCTATTATCATATACAAGACGCAACTATTTTATTTTCGACTCGGCAATAAAACGGTCCTAAGGGTGAAAACAACCCCTGGAAAAATGGCGAGTTTACAGATTATCGTGAATATCTACGAAACTGTAAAAGATATAAAAAATAAGCTAAATTAAAAGTTCTATGGTTTTGTGTGTCAAAATTTATCCCCTCCACACTTTTTTTCGACAATTCTTTATCACCATATTTTAGGATATCGAAAGCCATACAACTTTGAAGTGGACTTCTTTTCGATATCTTTTACGGTTTCGTAGATATTCGTGATAATATGAAAACTAGCAATTTCTTTGAGGGGGTGTTTTCACCCTTAGGACCGTTTTATTGGCGAGTCAAAAAATAGTTACGTTATCAGTTGAGCTACACTTCTGCAAAGTTCTTGTTTTTTTTAATTTTCGAGCTGGCGAACTTCACTTGTAAGTATAGATGAGTGCTTTCGGTGCTTTTCCTTTTATCCCGCGTCTATCCAATGTCGGGTCACTTTTGACCCGTTTCTTATGTACACTAAGGGACATAATCGGCTTCCCTTCGGAAATTTGGCAACGTTGCTTGTCACTAGAACCACTGTGTTATGCCTAGTGACATGCAACGTTGCCAAATTTCCGAAGGGAAGCCGATTATGTCCCTTAGTGTATGTGTGTGCACAGCCAGATAGTCGATTCTGTACAGTGTTGCATTCTTCTGAGCTCGACCAGAGTCTTGTTTCTTTATTTTTCTCGATCTAACCCAGTGTTTCTCAACCTTTTGTGCCTCACGTACCTCCTGGAGATGTGTATATTAGGGTGGCTCTTATTTTCGAATTTTGATTTTTCCTGGTGACAGTCCCCAGAATAGTTTCAAATGATAAAAAAAAATTTGTGTAAAGTTTGAACCCGATCGAATAATGGGAAAAGGCTTTGAATATTTAAATAATTACAGCTCGCAAAGTCGATTTTATATAATATCCTCCAAGTTATTGATTACATAAAAAAATATGTCAAACCAAAGTTATGGATCCAGACAAGGAGCATCTTTTTTGTTGTATTATTTTTTCTCGCGTGACAAACAGTTTACGAAAAAAGTCCGAAAAACTAAAAAAAAAAACATTTTTATTTTTCAAAATTTGGAGGTGTAAATCCTTCTCGATTTACTTTTTATTTCTGAAGGCGAGAAAAAAATTGTAATTTTTATTTTCGAGGGCTATTTTTTATACATTCAAGGGGGGGGGGCATATACCGAGATATGTCAAAAAATATTTTTTTTCTCTCCATATTTCAGTGTTTGATATGTCATGAATATTTCCTGAAAATTTGGGATCGAAATTCGCAAAAATATCGAAAAAACTTGAAAAACAAATTTTTTTTTAGTTTTTCGGACTTTTTTCGAAAACCGTTTGTCGCACGAGAAAAAGTAATAGAACACAAAAGATGTTCTTTGTCTGGATTTACAACTTTTGTTTGACATATTTTTTTATGTAATCAACACCTTGGAGGATATTATATAAAATCGACTTTGTGAGCTGTTAAACAATTATTGAAATGTTCAAGGGCCCAGGGGCACCTTTTCCCATTATCCGATCTTATCAAACTTTACACAGATATTTTTTTAATTATTTGGAACTATTCTGGGGGGTGCCACGAGGAAAATCTTGAAAAAAATTTCACCAAGAGTAAATAAGAGCCACCCTAGTGTATATTTATAATAACTACATGTATAGCATTCCACCTAAATGTGATCTCCATCGTAACACATAGGGTGGCAATATCTTACAGTTACTAGATCCAGCGCCTTCTGAAGCTCTCACGACGTTCCCCGCGTTGAGAACCACTGCTCTAACCTATCGCTTTTCGTTCCGAATATTTGCAACAACAAAAAGCTTGCAATCAAATGTACCTATAATATGTAACAGACATAGGTGTTTGCAAAATTCATACAATAAAAGAATATAAAATTTATCTGTAAATTGTGCTGATAACGAATAAAGAAAAATTATTTATTCCTTGTAAATTTATTCTCTTCTTCCAAGTATTTTGTATTAGTGTCACTCAAAACATCCGTTAGCGGTGCAGTAAGACATTTTTGGTAGAGTTATAATCAATGCTAGGGGAAGCAAAATTTCGTTGCGCATTTGCTAAAACCTCCCCAACATTGAAACTACGTACAACGGTACAACTCAGTAACAAACGAACCATTACCAGCCAATAATTTTAAGGAGGTTCGATACCTCGCTTGCGGAGCAGGCGGCGAGAAGCGCAAGCCTATGCTTATAGATGGGAGCTCTGCAGTGATGCCAATCTTAGATAAAAAGAATTATGTAGACAAAAATCTTATTTACATGTCTATTCCAATAAAATTATTACTACATATTTTGTTTTTGAATTCAATCAAACAATAAGTATGTTTAATGCAGCTGGAAACACAATATTTTCATTAAAAGTAGCGTAAAATCTGCGAGTGAAATGCGGCAACGTCGCTTTGCGTTCATCTATTTTTCTCTCTCTCCATCTCACACTTCTGGCTTCCTTTTGCGCGTTTGTACCGGTTCGTAACAAATTACTAAACACATCTTTACAGCTTGGTAGTGTTTTTACCAATTTCTACTGTATGCTTTGTACAAGTATACATCACTACCCGGCGTACAGCGTTGCCACGTTTCAAACAGCTCCGTCAGGCAATTCCAGAATAACGAGAAATTCTATTTATTCAATTATCTAATAAACTGTATTGCCAATGTCCGATTTTCTTTTCTAGAATTACTCAGCAATATTTAACCTTTCCATTGCAACATTTATTATAACTTTCCTATTATTTTTAAGGACTCCGTGTAACATTTCATACAAAATCTCTCCCCCCATAAAAGCCCGTGTATCTTGCAACTTTGATTGAAATTTTTTCAAAAACTGTGTTGCCGATCGACTTGAAATTTTGACACAATACTTTCCACACTTTGGGCATTAAATTAAGACACTTATCAAAGATCTCTTATCATTTTTCTTCCGGCATCGAACCTGCTCAAGCAAACTACTAAATGCCACGTGTAGCCCCTACTTGGAGGCGACAGTGTCCCCCGTGCGTACAGCACTGTACGGCCGTCCAAGAATCCCACGAGGGAATGGAGTAATTTCGTGGCCCTCCAAATATTGGATTTACCCCTTAACACACGTCCTGCAAATATCGTTAACGATATCTGGCCGAGGGGCTGAAGTTTACGGCCTGGCCGCGGGTGTCAGCGATGCCGCTGAACGATTCCGTGCCATGCGCAGCTGAGCCGCGGCGTTGCCCCGTTAATCGTTACACGATAAACATAAATATATCCCTACATAATGCGAGAGCTACACCGGTGCCACGATGCGCGGGGAACCGTGGCTGAGTATGAAATCAGTGAGGTGTACGTGTCGAGTATATAACCTCCCTGTGTAACGGGCTCGCAAGGCTGGATGGATCTGGGAGCATCCCGGCCGCCGGAGCCGATGAGCGGCGTTGCGCGCGCACCTTCCAGATACACTTCTCCTCCGTCCGTCCTCGTCCGCGTCCCTGGCCATGGCGGGCCGTCCCCGGCCGCGCCGGCAGGCCTGCCAACGTCGCTGGTTGGCTGGCCCCTGCACGGCTTTCGCGGGACTACGCGTTCCCTGGGCTACGCCGGCTCTTCCTTCGCTCGCCTCACCCGGAACGGCGAACTTGCCGCCAACTATTAATAGCGTTACACACAATGTTCGAATGACGCATGGTTTAATCAACTGTTGCGGAGAGTTCCGCGGAAACTCCTCGGGGTTTTCCTCGCGTGTTGTCGCGGCAAACACACGACGCCCCGTCGCAGGATTTCGTTTCGACGCCGATGCCGGTCTGTTCGGACACTCGGGCGTTCCGGTCTATTTTCCTGGCGCGTTGCTCGCTGAAGTTGCGTCGCCTGTCGACGCGAGATTATGCAAATGACACCTGTTTGGGGAAACTGTTGGCGGCCACCAGTGGGAACGAGTGCGGTCGGCCGGTGCGGGCAACGAATGCCGGCGTGGATACTTGGCTTGCTTCTGGCCGGAGCATTCGACTTTTTAAGTCGATGTAGGAATTGGTCGATTGGTGGATAATCAGGCTTCTGGTAGACCTGTAGCTGTAAAGGGTCGGACTGGCGCAGAGTTGGGCAAAAGTTTATCTAAATAAAAATCTCAAATAACGAACAAAAGATAAATAATTTTTATTCGTTATTTGAGGCTCGAATAATCGAAGTTATCTGTATTCGAAGAGCAACGAATAAATAATTTTATTCGATGAAAATTTATTCGACGAATAAAGATAATTTTTTATCGGATGAGAATTTATTCGACATGTGAAGATAATTTTTTTATTCGATGAAAATTTATTCGACGAATAACGACAGTTTTTTATTCGAAGGTTTTATTCGAGTAAATGCGTCGAATAAATTTTTCATCCGTAGCATTTATCTTTTCGAAGCCTTCGAATAAAGCCACGAATAACTTTCGTAAGCGTCGAGCGTGTTTATTCGAGCCGCCGGTCCTTTGTGTTCGGCGCTCGCCGCTCGGCCGGGCTCGACCCTCGGCGGCTCGAATAAACACGCTCGACGCTGACGAAAGTTATTCGTGGCTTTATTCGAAGGCTTCGAAAAGATAAATGCTGCGGATGAAAAATTTATTCGACGCATTTATTCGAATAAAACCTTCGAATAAAAAAACTATCGTTAATAAAATACACTGCATACAAAGCCAAATGAAAAAAAAAACTGAAATAACTAAAATCCGTACAAAATATAAATTATAAATCTTTATTTTCTTCCGAAAATATGAACTCATGAAGACTAGTTTTACAGTAAACTGTTACCTACTACAATATAATTGTATCCGAGGCGATTTCAAGTCAAAATTTTAATGTTTTTAATTAAATAATTAATTCATTTTTACATATTAATTCTAGTATATAAATCCGTTTTTTTTTAAATTTAAAAACCGATTTTTACAAATTTATAAAAGAAACCGGTTTTTAAACCCGGTTTTTAAAAACCGACAAACCCTACTTTTCATCTTGGGATTTAATCCTCACACTTATTATCGTATCCTCACATCACAAATTTTCTTGCCGAGACCATGTTAGTGTACGTATCACTAATTGGGGAAGCGGGATGGAAGTCAATAAAATATTGTTTTATACCAGAAATATTGATCAATCTATGTTACCAAAAATAAATATGGAATAGCATAGCATGGAGCCCATTATTCACTATACTTTAGACGTTTCGAGCGGCATTTTCGACGTTCGTTTAACATTTCGCGTGGAGATCTTGCTGGAATGTTTATTTTTTGTTGATAATTTTTCAGAATTTTTCGTTGTCGTTTAGAGATCAAGTACATATCGTTAATATTTTTGCAATCGAGTTCGATCACTGACAGGACTTTGAACTCTTTGAGTTAGCTTTCGAGGCATTTACCACGCATTTCCATCGCCGGTTTTTCGTCGGACACATATTTTATATTCAAATAAATCGGGTGCTGCGTATTACCAGCGGACGTATCGTGCAGTTTCAAATATTTTTGAAATTCACAAGTAACAGCACTGGCAGAATAAATAATCCTCCTGGTATCGCGCAGAGAGTCTCTCGATATCGTCGATCCCCTTTTTACCTTTCATTTTATTGAGGATATTTTTCATTTTTCATATTTCCGCTGCAATCGCAGTTTCGGGTGTACGGTTTTTGAAAGTTGTCGCTGCCATTTCGTCTCTTACGTTCCCTCTGCTACTTCTCTTTTATTGAAATTAATCAAACATTAATACCAAATAATTACGAGTAATAAACTAGTTACTCTTCCAAATAGTTCTTCTGTAATTAATTAATTATCAATTCTAGATTCGCCCACTTTTAATTATTCGTTAATTCCCCCTTTTTTTAGACATAAGTGCATCGAAACGAATGACCACTTATGCAATTAATCGATTATTTTTCACCAGATTGCAACGGCTTAAATAAGTTATTTTTAATGAGTCTGGTGAACTTGATTCCTTCTACACTTTCGTGGTATTGATAGAAGAATAATGTATTTCATTAACACGCTGACTGCCATGCAATTCTCCCACATTTTCCGTTCACTCACGTTCATTTAAATGTATCGCCAGCAATAAGTGTCTACTTCATTACTCCACAATCATTGTTAATAGTTGTTTTAGAACTTTTAAGAAAGTTTTTTTCATCAGATATTTTTTTTTAAACTCTTTTCAAAATTCTGTTATCGCAAGTTTGTAGCGCTTATTGCACCGTTAAACTTTTGTTTGAAACATTTTTGTCCGTCTGTTGTACTTTGAGAGTTATACGCGAAAAAGTGGAAGTGCCAATTTGACTTTGAGGTTAGTTTTCACCTGCGTCGTCCATATTTGTTACACCACACTAGCGCCACCATTCCCGCGGTGGTAGTTTCCTCTGCCAATAGAGACGGATTTTTCCTAGGGAATTTTTTTTTCCTTTAGGGAATAAATGGCCGTACTCGTGTCAAATGGCAGTATAGTTTTCTTCAGATACTGTCAACGCGGTTGAAAAATGTCGTTCTGAGAAAAACGCGTTCGAAGCGCTGCTCGGTTCGGTCGCGCGCTTGACACCACCTCACGAAAAATACTATATCTCCGACAATTTTACGAATTTCTTCATAAAATTTTGGGAGAACATTCTCGAAACGCGTGTCTTTCGGAAAATGTAAAAAATCGATTTTTCCGATTTCTGAAGTTGTAATTTATATTTTAAAAGATTTTCATGAACATCTTTTCTGAAAAACAACGCAGACGCTCGTAACTCCATTGAAAATATTGATAAAGCTACAAGGATATTGAGTGCTTGAAACTCGTGCTTCCAAATCGCTCAGCGTCGAGCCTCATGTTCGAATGGTCGCGTTTATTCGCTGACATTTCACGGATCGGTTATCCATTCCGCGATTCGCGTGATAGTTCCTTTGGGAGGAATAACCATCCGATGCTCGCGGGTGGTTCCTCCACTGAATTCGACTGTCGCACGATCCTTCTTGAAACAAATTGCACGTCGTTCGTGAATTATCGTTGCAGAAATGAGAGAAAGGGGCGGACATGAAAAGGACACAATGATCTAACGACAGTTCACGTTGCAGATCTTTTTGGCTTAATAAAAATACAATATTGTGGTTAATCATTTTTGCTGCGGACGTGGATCTTCTTATGCACGTAAATATCACGTGCAATTTTCAATGGTTTTTTATTGAGGATTTGAATATATTCAGAATGCAATGCTTTTTCAATAAGCGTAATTAAAAAGAACTAATAACTGTGTAACCGGAAGTACAAAGTATAACTTTTATTATGCAAGCAGCGATATTGCGCTGTTCGTAATTGTAGCGAAATAAGCGAGGAGTTGCGATAGCGCTCGCCTGTTGTCAAACAGTTAATAATATTCAGCTGCATGGATGGGACAGAATTTGAAATAAAAAATATCTTTCGCTAAAACTGGTATATACAGAAGCTATGCCTACTTGCGCATGAGTCGTTGTTTTTGAAAGTGGTGTAAGTCTATTTTTTGGAAAAATGAGTTAATGTTAGTTTTAGTCAAATATAGATATCATCTTTTTCTATTTTTAATCACGCAGTCAATGGCGTATAATATCCTCGTAAATTAATAAAAAAAAGTTGGACTGTAAAATGTCATCGCAGGAATGTTTTTTTTCGAAAGTGGTATAAGTCCATTTTTTTTTAAAAATACTTCACTACGCTAAGTGTGAAGGAGAAATAAGTTTGTTATTATAAGTTATCATAACGATGTAATTTACTTTTCATACTTGTTTATTTATAAATTCATTATAATATAACTGAAATTATTTCTTAATAAACTCGATTATTCGTTTACTTGTAAGTAACGAAGACATGTATGTCTTCGTTTTAATTATTATTCTTTACATTAAAAAATACGGTTCACGAAAGCCAACTTCAATTAAAATATCAATTTAAAATTGCTGTTGGTTATATTTTTCATAATATGTTATTATTGAAAGTGGCATAAGTCCTTTTGTAGCTAAAAAATCGTTTATTTTCTTTAAAATTTTTATTGATTATTATTGCATAATAAAATTTAACAAGTTTATAGTTTTAAAAACATTACCCGAATTGATTAACGTATGCGAATATTTTTAACCCTTCGTGGTCACATCTTCTTATAATCACAAATTGGTCGCACGGGGTTCACTGTACTCCAGCGTCATTTTTTGAGATGCCATTTCCGTATTTTTGAATCTTTTAAATTTTCACTGATAATTGTACATTCCTAATACTTATACAGTCATGGTCTAATAGTCTTTTTCTAGAAATGTAAATTTTAATATGATAAAATTTGTAGTTGAAAACGAGCGATTTTCCACGCTTGTGTGGAAAAACCGATGTTTTAAAATTTTTTTTATTTTTTCTTCGCGATAAAAAAACATTTCAACTCGAAAATTGCTCTTGGGGTGCGATACACCCCTGTGACCACGAAGGGTTAAGTTGATTCAAACGCAAACCCTTAAATATCTCAATGTACGAATAAATGGACTTATACCACTTTCAAAAACAACGGCTCATACTACCTATATAATTTGCATTTTCAAACCTTAAACGACGGCATATTTTCCACACCCAGTATTTCCGAAAACATGGTTTCCTCAAAGGAAGTAGGGGAGGTAAAGTGGAATAAGTAATGGCTTATCAGCAGTGGCGGACTGGGTCTAAAAACATTTAACATTTAACAGTCGCCACAGTAAAGTTCCGAGCCTATATGTACACCTAACATGTGTGTCAGCTTCCTTCTAACCCGAATCAGAATTATATTTTCAGACTTATTTATTATATTCGAAAAACAATTTTATTAAATGTTTTTTTATTAAAATTGTTATACAACGCAAATTTTAATTGAATACAGTAATAATATTGGAAATTGTTTTATATTTTCAAGCTACTAAGAGGTCATTAACATTTTCAAAATATTGCCTGATGTTTAGGGGTGCCCACTTCATCAGGAGCCATTGGAAAAGCTCGACACCCTGGCCAGTCCGCCACTGCTTATCAGCATTATATCGAAAATACAATCAGATAAATTTGGCAGCAAAGTTTCAATATTTCTCTTCACTTTCTGTTTTTATCATGCAATGTAAAGAGTTCAGATAACGTCACGTTAGATACTTAGCTTTGATTGTTTCTTCAACAACATCTGTCTCATTAAACTTGTGCTTCTGGCACTATGTTGGTAGGATATATTTTTCTCCAATTTGTTTCTTCGTTTCACCTTCCTCTTCGAGGAGACCATATTTTTCAGGGGCACCCTGTAGATGCGACACACAGTGGTCGGACGTATAGGGGAGGTGTGGAAAAAATCTCATGACTTCAGCGTTTCTCGATATTTTTGAATAATTTTTTTGTTATATTACTTCTTAAACGTACAACTTACTATAATATTAAACTAATAAATTAATATGATATTTTACGCATAATATTACTGATGACAAATTTTCAGTTCTTTTAATATGTATTGAATTACAAACGTATAACAAAATAAAATATAATCTATCTATATCTATACAAAAGCAAATAAATAAAACAAAAACTAAAATCCGTACAAATCCGTACAATTTTTGAGTTCATTTAATATTTATGGATCCACAAAAATATAACACAATAAAATACACTGCATTCAACACCAAATGAAAAAAACTAAAATAACTAAAATCCGTACAAAATATAATTTATAAATCTTAATTTCATTTAGTATGTTTCTTCCGAAAATATGAAATCATGAAGATTTGTTTTACAGTACACTGTTATTTACTACAATATGCTTGTGTGCGAAGCGATTTCAAGTCAAAATGTTAACATCTTTAATTAAACAATTAATTTATTTTTACATATTAATTCTAGTACATAAAACCGGTTTTTTTAAATTTAAAAACCGGTTTTCGAACTTTACAAATTTATAAAAAAAAAACGGTTTTTAAAAACCGACAAACCCTAATTCGTACGAACCCTAAAGTGGCCATCCTCTTGGTGCCTACCGATTCTTGGTATTATTGAATAAACTCTTTTAAACCTTGGAGAGTGGGTAGCTTGAAAGGAGGTTGGATACGGGGTCAAGTTTGACCCATAATGTTGTTCATACAAACATCAGAATGATCTTTTATATTAATAGGTAGGTGCAAAAGTCCGTTCGCTATTTCTGCACCAAAATCTTTATCAACCCTTCCTGGTCACACTGGCTCCAATGGACCTGCTTTTTAACATTGGAGCTTGATACCGGTAAGTTCCTGGCTTTGAAATGGCATTGACCTGACGTTTCACGGAAATTTGAGGCTTCCTCTTCCGGTAGAGACCTTCAGTTTTTGAATCAGAAAGTTCGTTGGTGAATGGCAGCCGTTACAGAAACATCGATTTTGAGCGTGGGTCCATGGGACGCGTAAAATTTATCGGAAAAATGAAAATTTTTTATTCTTCTGTAATTCGAGAAATTTACTTTAATAAAATGGATGTGTATGGCTGTGACAATATTTTTTTCCCCCCAAGTTACATGCCTGTATAATGAGTACGAACACAGAATATACATATGTGTGCCGAATGCGCGGGAGAAGACTAGATTCAATTCGTTTCATTGTTAAATTACTTTCTAATGAATAAAAATAATAATAAGAATCATTACACTAATAATAAATAGTCATTTCTCTAAATCAAACGTGTTTTTTACTCCACAATTGACCATCTTCAGATTTAAAAAAAAATACCTTTTTTGAAAAATAAAAGAGGTCTAATTGTTTTAGTAAAAGAGATCATTTTTCAGGACTTTACTCCTTTCCGATTTTTTTGTTACATGTTGTCATTTCATTTCTTACTAAAACGCGACTATTCCATATTCTACAATGTTCAAAGTGTGTATTATAATTTTTGGGACTCGATTGGACTGATACAGTTCGTACGGTACCCGTTTAAAAATCGACCGGGTCCATTGTGACCGCCGCGTAACTTTACAGAAGTGTAACCACGAAGGGTTAAAAGCAATAACACATTACATGCTTTTTTAATCAGAGCACTTCCCTTGGCTATCTATGACCTTTTGCCATTTTTCCGGCCAAGCTATACGTAGGTGTGGTAAAAAAGACATTTCCGTACACCGAATATCACTTAGCAGTGAGCGAGCGAACTTTTCCACCAACCTAACACAGTCGAATCTTGTTATGCTTGTGAGAAACCTCTATCTTCCTCAAAAGGAGGTAATGCGAATAACAAGCAACGCGCATAGTTTACTGTTTAGGATATTTAGGCTGCATCCGTCACCCGGGTTAGGTTAGGTTAGGTTAGGTTAGGTTAGGTTAGGTTAGGTTAGGTTAGGTTAGGTTAGGTTAGGTTAGGTTAGGTTAGGTTAAATCGTAAGTGTGCTGTTGGTGTAGCTCTAAGAAGCCATTTACGAAGCTATTGACTATCCGGAAGCCTAATCACCACTCGAAGCAACGGTACGCATTAGTATACGCGCATCAAGATTATTCCTATTCCTACCGTAATCATTAGAAGAAAAGGCTCGTCTCTTGTTCCATTCAATTCTGCGCCGATAATTCGGGGAACATCCCGCATTCATATCGGGGTGCACGTCTCCACCGCGAATTAATCTATCGCGCATCCTTAGCGCGGGGAGAGAGACATTGATCCGCCTCTGCTGAAGGCGTAGCGGTGGCTAAAGCAACAGAAGAGGATCGTAATGAGTAACGAGACGAGAAGAATGGCGGGATAAGGAATGGAAGGGAGGTAGACAGAATAGTTTCGTAGCACCAACAAAGTGAAGAGGGAGGCTGCGAGATGAGGGGTGGTTGCAATTGCGGAGTCAACGACCGACAAGCAGTCGCCCCGTTGAAACAAACCTGCCAAACGACAGTGGTTCTCAGTTGCCCTGCCTTCCCCTTCGTTCGTTTCTCTTCTTTTTGAGGATCGATCGTCCTCGACGGTGTCTCGTTATCATCTCGCGACCGGGCGATCTCTGTCCGATGTCCACGAAGTTCTAATTGAAACGAATTTGTTCATCGTGGTTGAACATCTTTTTCTCCACGCTCCACTGACCCGTGCACTTATCGGAAGGCAATCTGTTCTATTGTACAAACTGTCCGAATCGAGCGGCAATTAATTGACTCGCCGCATCGGAATAGTCCGATAAAACCGAGTAAAGGCGGATTCGCACGTATCGGCGCCGCGAGTGTTCAGTGCTGCCGGCGTTAGCGCCAGTAATTCATACGGACAAGTGTTAACTCTATTCCAAAACAGGGAAACGAAAGCGGGGTTGCCATATGTAGGGATTTAATGGCGGCGTAGACATCACCTGACGTAGTACGGAGCAGGACAAAGGGAACACCTATAGCAATGACCGTATATTTGTGTCGGTGACGTGGTCAGTCGTGACGCGATGCCGACCGACGCCAGCACCAAACCAACCCAAGCCAAGTGACGCCACGTTTTCGAGTGTATACATATAGGTCCATGGTGACGTCATGTCTTTTCCGCGCGTAGAGAATTCCCTGGCGACCCTGCCGCTGACACTGACGCGACGGCCAGGGTTGCCAGGAGTACAGACCGCGTGGCGTAGTAGGGAGCTATATACAGAGTGTTTATAAATATGGGGGACATTTTCTCGGGGTCGGTTCTACTCACCAAAATAATAAAAAAAAGTTAGTTCAGCTTTACCTGTTATAAGCATTTTTATATTTCGCAAAACACGGGCCCGGAACGCCTATAAAAGTGGCATCTAACGAAGCCCAGCTGTGTTCTTCGGATCGATATTTTGATTATTATTTCGAATTTGTTTTTTTTTTTAAAGGCAAGAAGGAAAGGATAGGAATGGAAATATCTTATTACCGATTACCCTTTAATAGCCATTTCGGACCGGTGTTTTACGGAATACAAAAATGCTTATAACAGGTTATACGTATACCAACTTTTCTTAGTTTTTTGATGAGTAGAAGCGATCCTGAAAAAATGTCCCGCATTTTTATAAACACCCTGTATACCAATACGACTTGTGCGCACCATGAACTCAGTGACGTAGTAGCGTGTAGTAGAGGGGGAATCCCCGGGTGGTGTGCACAAGTCGCGTTAGTATATATAGCTCTATACATGCGAGGATTCCTACTCTGCTACTACCTACTACGTCACGTGGTTTATACTCCCGGCAACCCTGCTGACGGCACTGAACCGTCGCGGAATTGATATGTGTGAACCCGCCTTAAAACCCTAGGTGTGCTTACCTGCTTCTATTACGGGAGCAGGCGTGTACTTGCACTCATTTGCATTTGACTTTAATCGATCGGCGGAATCTATATTTGGACCGCTTTGCTGAATTCCTAAATACGGCAGCTCTTTTCTTTCCTTCTGCGGAAATTCCAAAGTCATTAGGTAGAAAGGCGTTAAGCTATAGCGTGCATGCACGAAGGCTCCTGCTTTCGCTCCGAATGCCGGCGCACGCTTTGCACGGCTAAAGCCGCGTTCCCACGGGCGTGACGCGTCGCGTATTGAAGGCAGTAGTCCGATGCGTAGGTACCGTTCTCGCGAAGGAATACTTTTTTTTTAGCCGCTTCGTGTGTTTTCTGTGTTGCTTATCGCGTGTGTGAGCTCGCGGCTTTATCCTATTTTCTGCGTCTCCTAAGGGAAGATCCCGACCCCGAAAATTCAAAAAATTCTGAAACTTTGTGAATATGTCGGGGATTTCCTCCTGACTCTAACGCAATTTGTGTTTGCTGCCAAAATTCACTCGAAGGGGGTGAAATTAACCCAAGAAAATTCGCCTATTTTCCGATTTTGTGTTATAACTCGCGTACCGTAACAGATAGAAAAAAAGTTTGAAGACAAAAGTTACTTCTTTTAATTAGATCTATGATTTGGTAAAAAAAATTATTTTACAGTTCACGAGTTATAACACAAAATTGGAAAATAACCGGATTTTCAGCAATCAATTACACCTCCCTGGTCGGTTTCGTGAAGTAAAAAGTATAGAAAATGGATATGTTAAGCAATCATTGGTGTACTAAAATTAAGAAATTCGCAGAAACTGGTATAACCAATTCGGTTTCCGAAACGCTCAAGTGCGCTCTTCGCCACTGTTTGCGCACGTGGAAACCCGGCTTTACGCTGAGAACCGTGGTCCCGGTGAAGCGAGTTTATTACCCGAATTCACTCGCGGTGCAGCCATCGATTGGCGAAAGATTACGCTCCGCGTATGCACGCTCGTTACAAACGTATTCAAGGGACCACGGCGGCAAGTGTCTCGGGAGAAACCGGCGCGGATGAAGTAGGAAGGGAAAAATGAGGTTTCTATGGCGCTGCCTAGGTTTAACATGAAGGAAAATACGGGTCAAGTCTTTTTATAGAGGCAAGGGCAATCCCGCGATAATGCAGCCCGATTTTCTCCCTTTGGGATTGTCGCCATGCAGCGGAGAACGAGGGGTATAAGGTGGGGGAGAAGAGGGTTCACTGAAAACACACCGTTATTTTCTCTGTCTGTAATTCCCCGAGCGGGAATCTCACCTTGGGCCGTGCGCGCTCCTCTACGTGCGTTTTCAGGGTCGCGATTATGGGAACCGATGAGACGTGCCTTAAATTCGATTTTATTCTCAGGCGTGTACATTGAAAGACGCCGGAGTCTCTCGTTTTTGGTGAGTCACCAATGGTGGTGCGCATCACCTGTGGTATTCTGTCGTGGATGTAGCTTAATATATTTTATACAGTAGTAAAATGAGATAAATATTGTCGCTGATATATAATTTAGCATTGTATCATTTTTTTTTAAAATGCATTTTCCCATTTCTCATATCTCTTCTTCGGTCTACACCAGAGTTGGGCATTAGTCGAATAAATTTTTATTCGGCTAAATTTTGATTCGAACGAACTCGAATAAAGTGCAGTTATTCGAGAATAACGAATAAATTTTTATTCGACTAAATTTTTATTCGACTAAATTTTTATTCGACTAAATTTTTATTCGAATAAATTTTTATTCGTCTAAATTTTTATTCGACTAAATTTTTATTCGACTAAATTTTGATTCGAACGAACTCGAATAAAGTGTAGTTATTCGAAAATAACGAATAAATTTTTATTCGACTAAATTTTTATTCGACTAAATTTTTATTCGACTAAATTTTTATTCGACTAAATTTTTATTCGACTAAATTTTTATTCGACTAAATTTTTATTCGACTAAATTTTGATTCGAACGAACTCGAATAAAGTGTAGTTATTCGAGAATAACGAATAAATTTTTATTCGACTAAATTTTTATTCGACTAAATTTTGATTCGAACGAACTCGAATAAAGTGTAGTTATTCGAGAATAACGAATAAATTTTTATTCGACTAAATTTTTATTCGACTAAATTTTTATTCGACTAAAATTTTATTCGAATAAATTTGTATTCGTCTAAATTTTTATTCGACTAAATTTTTATTCGACTAAATTTTTATTCGACTAAATTTTTATTCGACTAAATTTTTATTCGACTAAATTTTTATTCGACTAAATTTTGATTCGAACGAACTCGAATAAAGTGTAGTTATTCGAGAATAACGAATAAATTTTTATTCGACTAAATTTTTATTCGACTAAATTTTGATTCGAACGAACTCGAATAAAGTGTAGTTATTCGAGAATAACGAATAAATTTTTATTCGACTAAATTTTTATTCGACTAAATTTTTATTCGACTAAAATTTTATTCGAATAAATTTGTATTCGTCTAAATTTTTATTCGACTAAATTTTTATTCGACTAAATTTTTATTCGACTAAATTCTTAGTCGAATAAATTTTTAGTCGCTATTCGTTATTCGAAGGACCCCCGTGGCGACTAACAATAAGCGACACGAATAAGCGTGGGTCAGAACCCGAGCCGCTCCGTCTGCCAGACAAGCGTTCCCCTTGCCCCATAATACCCCTCGGCCCGACCGGAGGCCGAAGGCCACGGGACTTGAGCCGAAGCGGCTTATTCGTCACGCTCAGTCGCCACGGAGGTCCTTCGAATAACGAATAAGGAATAACGACTAAAAATTTAGTCGACTAAAAATTTATTCGTTGTCCTCGAATAACTTCACTTTATTCGAAATTTGTATTCGAGTTCGCCGAATAAAAACTTAGTCGACTAAAAATTCATTCGTTAGTCACGAATAGCTTCATTTTATTCGAAATTTTTATTCGAAGGTTAGTCGAAGAACAATTTAGTCGAATAATGCCCAACTCTGGTCTACACTTACCTACAGCAGCTTTCGTTTGGAACACGTTGTGCAATTTTGGTGACATTTTATGCAAGCTTCAGTTTATTTTCTGTCCTCCATTCGTCGAAGATAAAACACATATACATGTATATCGACAAAGATGGAGAATTCCCCAGTTTGTAATTTTCTATTTGGGCATGCGCGTCGAAGGCCTCGCTACAGCTCAGTAAACCGAGACAGGTGTTGCGTTTTAATCTGTTAATGGAGAAGACGAGTCACCTCGTCGGTTGAGAATCCTCTGCATTTCGCGAGACTAGTGAATTTCTGCGCGATAATTTAGTACAAATTATTTCCGTATCAATACGGTAAATATACTGTAAAATTATTTGCTGTTCATTGCGGGTGAATCAATTTAATTCGCCTTTAATCGTCTTTAAATAACTGGAAGGGTGGCTGGTGGAGAAATAAGCCAGTTAACAGGTTAAAATCCTCGTGTGGCATTTGAACGAGATATCAAGTCCTGGCGCTTTATGGCCGAGGTTCCGAACCTGTTGGTCGCGACCCCCAAGGGTTATTTGTAGTTGACGATTCTAAGCACTTATTTATTTCGGTATAGTTGCATTGCATATTCTATTAATGATGCAATGACACTGATTGCTCATAAATGAAAGAAGAAATTGTTGGTTACCCGGATGCAAGCACAATCATCACACTGAATAAGATAATTAAATCTTAATATATAAAGCAGAAAGTTTCTATATGTTGGTGTGTTTGTCTGTCGCCTAAAAACTTTCGAACGATAAACTCCGGGATCACGAAATGTGCCTCGGCTCATTATGCCTGACTAATCCAGATGAATGTGACTATTTTCACAAAAAAATAAGTAAAATTTTTTTTTATAAGATCAGAATCTAAATTTCAGACGAAGCCGAGTGGTAAAGCTATTATTAAATATCTTTAAGTATATATAATAAGTGTACAATATATTAAGTTTAGGGGTTGTCGGTTTTTAAAAACCGGGTTTACAAACCGGTTTTTACTTATGAATTTGTAAAATTCGAAAAACGGTTTTATATACTAGAATTAAAATGCAGAAATGAATTGACTGTTTGGTTAAAAACGTTAACATTTTGACTTGAAATCACCTCGGATACAAGCATATTGTAGTAGGTAACAGTTTACTGTAAAACTAATCTTCATCAGTTCATATTTACAGTAAAAAAATACTAAATGGAATAAAGATTTATAATTTGGTACCACCTTTTAAAAGATTTATATTTTGTACGGATTTTAGATATTTTAGTTTTTTTTTTTCATTCGGTTTATATATGCAGTCTATTTTATTGTGTTATATTTTTGTAGATCCATAAATATTAAATGAACTAAAAAATTGTACGTATTTGTACGGATTTTAATCGTTTTAATTTTTTTTTTTGGTTTTGTATAAATAGATAGAGTATATTTTATTTTGTTATATTTTTGTAATTCCATAATATTAAGGAAACTGAAATTTTTTTAAATAAATACAAATATTTATTTACTATTTTAATTACATTTTATGTGAAAATTCGAAAACCGGTTTAACCGGTTTTTTGGGAATAGTGGAATTCGAAAACCGGTTTTTTCAAAAGTCGGTTTTTGTATAAACCCTAATTAAGATAATTAAATATTACTCCCTAGCAACAAAGGTCAAAGCAACATGCTTCTTTGGGAATTTTTTCTAGAAAAACCGATAAACTTTTATTATTAAACATCAGTCTATTGGAAAAAGTACATCTTACGGATATTTCAGTATTTTTTGTGGCAAAAGGTATTGAAAGGTTTGTGAGTTATAGGCGAGGCCCGAGACGTCCTTTTTTTAGGCGCTTTACGGTGACAACCGTAGCTCGGTGCAGGATCATCTAAAATTGAAAATTCGAAATTTTTTACACAATATATGAAATTATCTAGGCGCTATCGGGTCCAATTTTTGAAAAATTATTTTGATACAAAATAGCGGCTACTCGCCCCACTAGCACCTACTCAAAAATGGCTTTTTTCAAAGTTATGGTTTTCGTTTAATTACATGTGATAACGGTCATCGATAGAGGGAAATACGTACTTTAAGTGAGAATCATTGATAATATTGAATATGGAATCCAAAAAAAAAATAGAAAATAAAAAACAAAAAAATGTCACAACTAGTCCCGGCTATTTATTTTCCGTTTTTTAGTTTCTATTTTTCGGGATCTCCCCTACCCATTGTTTTATATTTCTGCTGGTATGTTTGTATTTACCCAAATACTGCTTGCATGATTGGAGAAACTAAGCACATCGTCGTATTTGTAGAGATCATTTATATTTTTTATTGCGTTGCAAATCGAAAACATTGCTCTTGTAGTTCCATACAGAATCATATTTGTCAAATTAAAGAACCGCGAATAAAAAATAACAATGTATTCCAATTTTTTAATTTTGCAAATCCTTCTATAATTCTTCCCTTCACTTTCGAAACAATTTTCAACCTCTCCATTGTAAACTTTATCTCTAAAACATGTATCTTTTATAATATTCAAAATATAACCCATAACTAGAAGTCAAAGCCAAATTATTTATTCAATACTGAAATACTAACAATCCGTAAAAGTTCCTTCTATGATTTAAACCAGAACAGCGCCACTGTTGACGAACACTAGCGCGCAGGCGGAATTAGTGAGTACTAATAGACAGTGGCGTAAGTCACACCGCGCGCAATCGTGCGCGCACCCGTCGAATATTGGAAATCCATTATTTCGAAATCGGAGCCCCGTGCGAGAAAATTTCATTCCACACTTTCGACTTATTTTCACGCACAGAATCGATTAGTGAAGCCTTTTCGGAGTGTCCTACTAAATTACGCCTCATCTTGCACAATAATGAAACGCTGGCAATGATCCCGCTCGTCCCACTCATTAGAACAAGATGCTGCAATTATCGCCATTAAATGACTTAATGATCGAAGAGAAATCAATGGCGATTATTGGACAAAGTCCAGCGGCAGGGGTCAATTTCACGGGTTAATGTCGGCTATCTTGTCCGCGGCGTATCGCGCAACCGTTGTTCCATCGAATAAAACGTACGCTCGCGTCATTTCTTTGAATATGCGAGTGCACCCGCGTTTTTTTTTCGATAGCGCCAGCGCATTGTCCGTCGAATCGCGCGCGTAGAACCGGTTAACGTTCGTCGATTTTTCATCTGTCCGTATTATATTTCTCTGGCATCGGCGAGAAACGCGGGGATAAGCGCACACACACCAGTCCGAGCTCGGGGTGTACAGAGTCGAGGGTACTTTGTAAATATAACATGAACCTTTTTTTTTTTCGTTGCGTAAAACAAATCTGGCCGCCCGATAAAACAGTCGTATTTGTATATTTATTTCGGGACAGCGACGGGAATTCTGCCGCACTCTTCGCATCTCGCGGGATTAAACGTTGCGGATTGAATTCCGTCAGGAGGGGCGGAATTATCGTTCGAGCAACTTTAAATACGATTTCACCGTAATCCGGCTTTCGTTCAATTTTTTTTCACCTACCACGAATGATTCGTTCGGGGTGCACGCCGTATAAGCGGCAAATATCGTGCGGATTTAAATTCAATTCTGGGGGTGGTTAAAGTGAATAACTATTGGAGATAAAGATGTGGCATGCGAGGATGAAAAATACAATTGGAATTGGAAACCCCTATATTGTCGGGGATGAACTGAAAATGGAAAGAAAATCGCAATGCCTTCATTTTCACAGCGTTGCCTACTCTTTTCTTGGTTACCCGTAGTGGGTGCACGCTGCAACGTCAATGTTTTTGTTTGAAAATGAGAAGAAATATTTTCATTTATGGCAAAGTATAATTTGTGTTTGCCACTTTAAATTACTCGGGCGTTGCTTTAATTTGCCCAAAACACCAACAATCTGAAAAACGGGAAAGACCCAATGCCTGCTCCGTACTTCGTGCGACGTTGCCACGTCGTGTAGCAGATCGGACGTCTCTTTCTAGTCTCTCTCGCTCGCTCGATAAAACAGATTCCTTCATCTACAAGTCACTGCACACCAAATCGATCACATTTTTAGAGACTTTGATCAGAATGCAATATGTATTTTGTGAATCGCGTGAAATTGTGGAAAGGTTTGAGTCATTGTTTAACAGGTTTTGAACTTGGTTACAAAATATAGGACTTTTAATTTCTACCTATGTTCGTGAAAATAATATTTCGTACGTGAAATTTGCAAAATAAAACATTGGTTATAATTTTCAAAATTACAAAATTAATTTTTCAATATAAAAAGAGAGTATTAGAATAGCCCGCAGTTTCTGGATTAAAATGACAAAATAATGAATTCAATACGATAAAGAGTTTCCGTGATAAAAATTCACAAGTACAGCTCGGTTTCATGAAAATAGGCAAAAATTGAACAAATTCAGAACCAGCAAAGTGATGACTGAAATCCTTTCCTATATAATATTTCAGTTTGAACAAAATCCCTGACATCGAGTGCAAAAAGTGATCGATTTGCCGTGGAATGACGCTGAATAGAGTAAGAATGCTATGAGCCTGTATTCCTCGACTTGTCAAAAGACTTTGAGTTCGCCCTCTGGAAGAGGATAGCAATATACACCCGACAAGGACAATGATTACTCTAGGCCCACAGCTAAGTAGTCGAAAGTCATTGGCCAAGGCGTAGGGAGCCGCGTGGGGGAAGCACCAATCGCGAGCCTGGAGTAGCGGCAACGTCGCAAATTCTGGCCCCGGTCCCAAGGCGCCTTCTTTCGTTAATTTGACTATAAAGAAGGCGCCTGGGCGGCGCGTGGCTCGGGAGGGACTCAATGCCCGGCTCCGTTCTTCGTGCGACGTTGCCACGTTTAGTCCAGTGAAATTAGACGGAAATCTGCCCAATCTACGGAATAATTCCCAGCAAGCTAAATTTTGGTATGGGCCTTTATTTGGTCGTTTCAAACAATATGTCAAAAGTCCCCATCGATCCGACTGCCGCTAAAAATTTTACAGAGGGTTGAATAAAGAAACAACTGTTTTTCGCGAATATCTCGTTATCTAGCAGTTTTGCGACGAAAATAGTTATTATACAATCTATAACCTAGGAAATTCTCTACAAAAAAGGTCCTATGAGTTTTTTTCGTAAGAGTAACCCTTTTCATTCATGTCGGGTTACCAAGTTTCAACCCTCATACATTTGACAGGGGAAGATCCCGAACCCGGAAATTCAAAAAATTATGAAAACTCTGTAAATATGTAGGGGAAGTCCTCCTGAGTACAACGCAATTTCGTTTGTTGTCCAAATACACTCCAAGAGGGTGCAATTGACCCCTGATTTTTTTTTATTTGGTATTATTACTCGCGAACTGTAAGAGATAGAAAAAAAGTGTTCAGGAAAAAGTTACTTCTTTTAATTAGGACTACCATTTGGTGAATTATAGTTATTACAGTTCTTACGGTTCGCGAGTTATAACACAAAATTGAAAAAAAAATGGATTTTCAGGGGTCAATTTCACCCCCTTAGAGTGAATTTGGACAGCTAACAAAAAAATTGCGAAATACATACCTATATTAACCTCTACACATCCCCAAAGTTTTAAAAAATTTTGAATTTGCGAGGGGGTGGATCATCGCTTGCGAGAAATAATACACTTAGTCTAGTGAAATTACGATCTGTCTTCGGAATAAATCCCAGTAAGTTAAATTTTGGTATGGGCCTTTATTTCATCGCTTTAAACAATGTGTCAAAAGTCCCCATCGATCCGACCCCCGCTAAAAATTTTACAGAGGGTCGAAGGTAAAAAAACAACTGTTTTTCGCGAATATCTCGTTATCGAGCAGTTTTGCGACGAAAATAGTTATTATACCATTTTTAGCTTAGGAAATTCTCTACAAAAAAGGTGTTATGAGTTTTTTCGTAGGAGCAACCATTTACATGTATGTCGGGTTACCAACTTTCAATCCCCATACTTTTGACAAGGGAAGATCCCGAACCCGGAAATTCTAAAAATTATGAAACTGTAAATATGTAGGGGAAGTCCTTCTGAGTACAACGCAATTTCGTTTGCTGCTCAAATTCACTCTAAGGGGGTGAAATTGGCCCCTGAAGATCCGTTTTTTTTTTCGATTTTGTGTTACAACTCGGGAATCGTAAGAACTGTAAGATCTATAATTTACCAAATGATAGCCCTAATTAAAAGAAGTAACTTTTTCCTGAACACTTTTTATCTATCTCCCACAGTTCGCGAGTAATAATACAAAATGAAAAAATTTTCAAGGGTCAATTGCACCCTCTTCGAGTGAATTTGGGCAGCAAACGAAATTGCGTTGTACTCAGGAGGACTTCCCCTACATATTTGCAGACTTTCATAATTTTTTGAATTTCCGGGTTCGGGATCTTCCCTTGTCAAAAGTATGGGGGTTGAAACTTGGTAACTCGACATACATGAAAATGATTACCCCTACGAAAAAAACTCATAGAACCTTTTTGGTACAGAATTTCCTAGGCTATAAATTGTATAATAACTATTTTTGTCGCAAAACAGCTAGATAACGAGATTTTCGCGAAAAACAGCATTTTTTACTTTCAACCCTCTGTAAAATGTTTGGCGGGGGTCGGATCGATGGGGACTTTTGACATATTGTTTAAAACGACCAAATAAAGGCCCATACCAAAATTTAGCTTGCTGGGATTTATTCCGAAGACATATCTTAATTTCACTGGACTACGTTGTGTAGCAGATCGGAAGGCTCTTTCTATCTTCAAACAATTCCGATTTTAATGAAACTTCGTGCGAATGTGGAGCATGTTGGTGTATACAAGGAGCGACTGGTTATTTCTATGGAAATTCACTCTGAAGTTGCGAAATCAGCCCTTAAAGATATCGCGTTTTTTCGTTTCTTTATAATAAAACTTTATTTCTCTTCTGATACTATGATACAACGTAAAAAAACAGAACAATTCTTACATTTAAAGTTCTGTTCTATCCCGCACCCTTACAAAGTTGTATTAAAAAAAAAAACGCGACAACTTTAAGGGCTGCTTTCACCACTTCGGAGTGAATTTTCGCAGAAAAAAATTGTTCCTTGCATACTCAAATATGCTGTACAGCGAAATCAGAATTTTCCGGTTGGCAAAGTGAGCTGAAAAAAAATGCTCGATGAACATGGATTGACAAATGAACTTTGCCAGAATTGGCAGCAATTTTCGATGATAATAACGCGAGTGATCTGCTTTCTTCCATTGTTTTATAACACGCGGAGTAGGCACGAGGAAATATCGTACCACATTCTCACGTTCATGTTTAAAAAAAACATGTTTCATGTGTTCTCCTTTCGTTTTGGCACAGACTTCGCATCTGCGTGGTGCAGAATGGCGAATGCGTGGAAAAATTCCTGTTCTGCCTTTGACAGGCATTTCCTACTTACTGAAGGGAAGCCCGCAGCATTTTAGCTTGAAATATTACAGTATTATAACACAGCAGTAATTATTAATTGTGGTGCGAATGAAATGCAATTATTAACGTAGCCAAGGTGTCCTTTTATTTTCAGTCGGTATATAGAAGCCGGCAAACCTCTTGCATCACCAGAACTGGAAATTGCTTCTAATTCTGACACGGTTAATTTTCAGATGCATGCTAAGTAATAAGTTAATGAGCATTTTCTACTCGGGTTGCAGAATACTATTTAGGCCTGTAAATCCTGAAGCTCTTTTTAAAAACTCGCTATGGACTGTGTCCACCCTTGGACGATGGACAGTTTGGTAGTGATAATCTTTGACCCATAATAAAATTTCCTCCGCATAATTCTCAGAATAAACTTTCATATTGTTATGTCGGCATAGATTAGAATTCCTCTAGAATTCCTTCTTATTTTCTTATTTATTTTCTGCAAATGGGCAGTGTATCCGCTAGACGAGAGTTAAATAAAGGGCGCAGTATTTAGAGGGTCCATAGATTTCACACGAGCTCAGTGACAAAGGCTTAATCGAATAATAAAAATAATCGAAAGAACAGACTTGATCAGAGTCAGCACAGATTTTCGGTTTTGATGACTCAAGCAGCATAGGTACTCCTGTTCATCGCATAGAATTTTCAAAGAAACGAATATCTTTCCATATTTTTACTTTGATATCTACGAAAGATGCTCTCAGTATCCTCGATCCTCGAATACATTTCACATTTTCATTTAAAAAATCGTGCCACTCTGTCTGAAAATAGAAAACTCTCCGTCTGCACTGAACAGGTATATTCTACTTGCTGCAAGAATACTTCCTCTAATACAGGATTATAAAATAGAACACAGCAACGGTTATTAATGGTAATATTAATTAAATATAGTTAATGCAAATATACTATATAAATAAATACTGGCACAACTGTTAAGTAACGACGTGAATTTTATATAAAATGCGAATAAAAGCTTACTTCCTGATGATAATAATTTGTTTTGGATATCCCTTACAATATTACAGAAAGAGTACAATTATCACAATATTACACAGAATTATATATTCAATTAAGGTGAAATTAGGAATATCTTTCGTTCAATTGCGAAAAAACGAGTGCTTCTGAAACTTAGGTTTTTTATTACTGCACCGCAAGTGTCTCAAAAATCGTGCAGCCTGTTACGATTTACACATACTGCGCATACAATTTTTCATCCTCAAACCCGTCCATTTATCTTCGTAACGTTTAAACTACAAACAGCCACACATAAACACGTCCCTTCGCTTCGTCGGGAGCACTCGTGCGTGCATATTTTTCAAACAATCGAATTTTTGCTCTCCTCATATTTCAATATCGCAGTTTTTTCCCTGATCGCAGCAATATATAGGGTTTGTATTTACATATTAGTAGCATGTACACCAGTGTTTCCCAACCTCTTTCGAGTCGCGGTCCTCTTTTATAATCTGCTATACTTATATAATCGTTGTGTATTCCTTTTGCGACGTAGGTGCTCGATAAGAAGGGATTTTTTGAAATTCCAACCCGAAGGGGGTGAAAAGGGGGTGAAATATGTTGTCTCGGACTCCTTATTATTTCTTAGGCCCGATTAGATATCAACTTGGTTTTTACTTACAAAGGTTACCCACACAAATGCCTAAAAACCAATTTCAGGACTTTACCATAATCAACCCATAAGGGGGTGAAACGGGGTAAAATGTGTTTTCTCGGATTCCTTAATATCTCTTAGGCCCGATTAAATATCGACTTGGTTTTTACTTCGAAAGGTTGCCCACATAAGTACATTGGCGGACGAAAGAGAGTTTACAACTTTTAAAATCGCATAACTTTTTTGGAATTGGTCCAAACGACATGAGATTTTTTTTAGAAGCTGGAAGGGTCAGTTTGCTAAGTGACGTGTTTCGTCCTTTCGAAACAAATGCAATTGGTCGGAATAGCAAAAAAAAATAGGAAATGTCGTTTTTTAAATTTTTTTTGTGAGCCTGTAATGAAAATTCAAAAAACTCGTTTGTAGATTGAAGTAAGTTGCATACATGCCTAAAATTTCGTCAAAATCGGTTTACGTTGCTCTGCGCTATAAACGCTTAAAGATCGCAGAATAAGGTCGAAAATCGCGAAATTCCCAAAATCAGCGATTTTCTCAAAAAAAAACTCATGTCGTTTGGACCAATTCTAAAAAAGTTATGCGATTTTAAAAGTTGTAAACTTTCATTCGTCCGCCACTGTAAATGGCTAAAAACCAATTTCATGATTTTGCCCTAATCAACCCTTACGGGGGTGGTGGGAAGGGGTGAAATGTGTTTACATGGAGTCCTTAATATCTCTTTGGCCCGAAGCGAAGCGCGGGGGTATTTTGCTAGTATTTAAATAATTTGCGACTAAGGTAAATTTAATAAGTTAAAGAAAACACATTAAAAATAGGTATTTCAAAATATAATTCTAACTCAATAATATTAAAAAAAAAACCAAAAACCGTGGCGACCCCCCGAAAACACTTCGCGACCCACCGGTTGGGAATCACTGATGTATGCAGTAGTAACAGTACAGGCGAACCAAAAATAGCGTTTCGCTAAAAGTAAATAGGCATGTCTTACAATTAGAACGCATTTGACGTAGGGAGTTGATATTTTATATAGTGTCTTAGGTCTGAATTTAAATGAAAATCATGCGAAAATACATTCTACGCGGACGTAGAATTATATTTTGTTATACATTTCGTTTTCGGGAAGATAAATTTTAAAAATCTATCCAGTAATCGTGAATTTCACTAAGAACCTGTGATTAAAAAAGAATGCCAATTTTCATGGAAATATGTGGTCAATACTTTTTCAGTCAGGTGCACAAGTACTTCATCTTCAAAAGGGATTCGGCCAGAAACAGAACTTCGTTGGAGAAAATGTTGTCCTCCACTTTCGACTGACTTTGCTCGGAAAATCATTTCACCTGTAGTTGTACTATATTTAACGCTGTCTTTTCTTACCCGAGTGCATTAATCGTTAGATGCACATACATTGGATGAATTGTGAAAATTGATTTTCGCGAAAAGAAAGCCTCGCACTCCAAAATTTCATTCTACGTTTCCAATTTATTTTTGCGTCAATACATTTATCATAAATAATTTTATAAATTTATCTTAGTTAAAGCAGCAGATTTATATTAATATATACACATACATTTGTATATTTTACTTTGTACTTATCTTACAAGGGAAGATCCCGAACCCGGAAATTCCAAAAATTCTGAAACTTTGTGAATACGTAGGGGATTTCTTCCTGATTACAATACGATTTTCGTTTGCTGCCCAAATTCACTCGAACGGGGTGAAATTAACCCCTGATTAATTCGGCTATTTTCCGATTTTGTGTTATAACTCGCGAACTGTAATAGATAGAAAAAAAGTTTCAAGACAAAAGTTACTTTTAATTAGACCCATCATTTGATAAAAAATTATTTTACAGCTCACGAGATATAAAACAAAATCGGGAAATAACCGGATTTTCAGGGGGTCAATTACACCCTCTTAGAGTGAATTTGGGCAGCAAACAAAAATGCGTTGTAATCAGGAGGAAATTCCCTACATATTCACAAAGTTTCAGAATTTTTGGAATTTCCGGATTCCGGATCTTCCCTTGTTAGTCAGTGCGAGTTCGCGGAAGTTTAATAATTATTGCATTCGTACAGAACAAACGAATCTTTCGTACGAAACCGAAATAAAAGTGGAAGTTGACCCAGACATCCATCCTCACCTAACCTTACCTCCACGAGTTGATTTGCAATCCCACAGCGCATAGTGTAACAAGTATATAGGGAAAAAAAATAAAAAATCAATTTTCCATTAAGATACTGTTATTTACGTGTAATTGATATGTTAATCATATTTATTCACAAAAAAAATAATTTTTAACATAAAATAATTCATTAATATATATTTTGTCCATAATAAAAGTAAAACAAATAAAATATATATATTTTTAAATACATTTAAACACAAATTAATAACAAACATATGAAACAATTATAAAAAAAATAAAATTAATTTTTTAAATAAATTAATAATAAATCAATTTTTTAAATAGATAATAAATTTTAAATTATTCATTCTTATTATACATCTTCATCACTATCAGTCGAATTTGAAGGAACTGGAAGCTCAGTGTCTTAAAACTAAATATTCTAGCACGGATTTGTCTAGTTTTTTGTTTTATTATGTGTATTTTTTCTTATGTGGGAGGACATGAAAGGAAGTAATTGTAGTAAAAAAATGAAAGAACCGATATGTTTCGTTTTTTTTTTAATTCTCTCCACAATTTAGAAGATGCGAGAATTTTTAATTAATAAAACGAAAAAGGGATGTATTTTGCTTATTTTCAAAAAGAAAAGAAGGAGAAGAACTTATAAATACAACAAAAATGCAGTGGGTAAATATTTCCTATGTGTAGTCTGTGGCAGGTTGCGTTTGGTTATTCGACTTTGAATGTAATTAAGGTAAATGGCCCAATGGCGAAACAGTTAAGGAAGCAGTTGAGATAATTGCAATTTCTTTTATATTTAAACAGTATAAAGTTATAACTAAATATGATTATTCGTGTTGAATATGTGTGTATTATACATGTATGTGCTAGACCCATCTATGGGCAATACGCGTAACTCTCCTTCCTCATGTTGTTGGCCTCCCAAAGGAGAGAGAACAGTCGCGCCTAAGACATGGTAGCAAACGCATCTGTATATAACAAGAGAGTACTTAAAGTGTATCTATGTAACTATATAATAAGAATATATATTGTTAATACGAATTTATTTAACAATTCGAAAGCGTAAAATTTCTACTTTCAGATAAAGCAACAAGAATCTACATTTGTTAAAGGAAAAGTTTTAAATTAATTAAAACATGAACCTGTCCATATGGCCCAGTAATTAAATGAACTTCATAGCGTGTCCCAGTCATTAACTATCAGTGTCCCAATTATTAAATATATATTTAATTTAACTATTTCTATCAGGTAATGAAAATAAATCAATGTGGTAATATTTTGGGGTGATAAAAACATTTTATTTATAATAAATTTTGACTTTATATGTCCTAAAAAAATATAGAATACCTAAGTTAAAAAATGATTAAAAGTATATTATAAAATTTTAGGTTATGTTAATATTATGACGAGTTTAAGATTAATTATTCTACTAATTCTTAAACAGTATTATATTTTATAGTTATTATTAACGTAAATATATAGGATATAAAAAATACTTACTTTAGTACTTAAAATAAATATTCAAACCAGTTCAAACGCCATTAAGCACGCGTTTAATAACTGGCCCGTGTCATGTTTTCGTGTATTAGTGGATAAACGCACCAATTTCAATATTAAAAACAAAAAAATAACAAGAGATCCAATTAATTTTCAATTCTTCAGTATTAATTAAATCCAAAACAACTGTACTATTTCAAAAATTATAAAATAATAATTAATTACAACCTTAACAAAAATATTCTGTCGCTTGCTTGAGCCCATTAGGTAAGAAACGAAATTGAAACTGTCGAAGCATTACTGTACAATAATATTTTTCATGATATAACTATTCAGTTTTGTAAGCTTATAATTGTATCTATATAAAGCTGATACATTTTGCAATTATATTTCGAGCAGTTTAAACGTTGCAAATTAGTAAAACTGTTATTATGAACAAAATTTTTTCTCGATTTTTAATTATTGGGCCTTGTTTAAGCACTGGGCCATTTACCTTACTAACCTTAAATCCGTTATTTATGTTACTAACAATAAGTTATGTTGTTCCTATGTCGGAGGACTGTTTACTATCAAATCCATAAAATGAAATACAAAATTTCAAAACCCAATTCATTGCTTCTCGAACACGGGCCGTGACACTGTGCAGCGTGACAACTGTTGCGATCCACCCCGCTACAACATAAAGTGGTATGTAAAGCATTACATACTGTCCTTCCTTTATTTACATTCGCAATGGTCATTTCTTCTCTATTTCTGTCAGGCCTACGTCCCCTCTAAATTCCCAGCCCCCTTTTTAGATCACCCTGTACACCTCCCCGCTCCAACGTCCCTCCAATGAAATCCGTAAAAGATCAATAAACGGGGGCCATCCTTTACACGCGTCTTACGACCGCGAAATCCTTCCTACCCTTCGAGCGGCTCGCTACGTAGCTGGGAGGGGTTGGAGGGGGCATACGGCGAGGAGGGGGTTGGCAAGAGCCCCGCACGACGTGCGTGTGTAAATACGGCGGCGGCCACGTCGCGGCCGCGTACGCGCGTCTGAAAAGAGAGGGTCGACGAGGCGGAGGAGGGATCCGTTATTGATCCTCTCCCCTCGGCGCGTACGCTCGCACGCTCCCTCCCCTCCCCTGGCTCTCCCTCCCCTCCCCTGGCTCTCCCTCCCCTCCCCTGGCTCTCCCTCCCCTCCCCTGGCTCTCCCTCCTTCTCCGATAAAGTGAGAGAAAGCTACCGTCGAAGCGACGTCACCGACGGGCAGCCACTCGCGACGAGAGCCCGTCGCGTTGTGAGAGCCACTCTCCCGTTGGTGGTTCGGAGCGAGCGGTGCGCGCTGTTCGGGATGACCGGGAAGCGTGGCCAGGCGGCGAGCGGGGCCGAGTCCCGGCGACGGCTGTCGAGGGCGGCCGAGTCTCGGTCGCTCGGATCCGGTGGCTCAGTGTATGCACAACGGCCGGCCGGCGTGCATAGTCGGTGACGAAGGTGGTCCGCTCCCCGGCCTCCAGTCGTCTCTTCATCTTCCATTCAGGGGTGGGATCTCCTTCTCCACCCCCGTTTTTTTTTTCATCGCCGCACCCGCCTCCGAGGACACGGAAACGCGCGCGACGGCGGAGCCACCAAGGGAGCCGGGCGTCGGGCTCACGGCCTCGTCGGCACCGGGCCTCGGGGCCCGGGGGCCACCCGCGACTCGCACGCGGTCATGGAGCTCCTAGGCTCGTCCCGGCGCGGAGCCAGCTACGACATCTGTGCGCGGGCGTTACCCCGTGTCGTTCTCTGCGCGTACCGCTCTGGAAGTCTCGGGCTACGACAGCCAAGGCCTCGCACCGCCCCGGTAAAGGTATCAAGATCGCTCCTCTCTCGCGGGCATCTCCCTCCTGCGACGGACGCTCGCCACCCCGCCGGGCGCCCAGCGAGCGTGTCGGCGATCGAAATTGGGTTACGGCGGTGCTGGCCAGCAGGGACTCCGGCCGACACGCTTTGCCGCTGGCTCCCCGGACCGGGGGGATCCCCGGAGTGATACGACGGTGCGCTCGAACGGGAGGGGATTAATTGTGCCTTAATCGAGTATAAGTCGATAGCTCCGGGGCACGGTTAACCGTGTGGACTTCCGTTGTTGACGGAAGAGCTCGCGAGGAGCCCACTCCAGGCCGCGGGGGTTCCCATGGCGTTTCAGACCGTAATAGGGACACTCGTCCGCTTCTGTCTGGTGATTCAATCTCGAGATTTCATTGTCCTCCCAGCGGCAAGACGGCCCAGGCAGTGTCGCCTTTTTCTATATTTCTCTCTCTCTCTCTCTCTCTCTCTCTCTCTCCTGGCGTACGCTCTCTTTGAGAGCAGCATTCACCACGCTCGGTTATAATTGCTGCTCCGTAAGCTGAAAAAGAGCCTTGCCCGAGAATCGAGGTCGCAGAGGGAACAAAAGGGAGAGGCCTTTGTTCTTGGCCGGTTTTCATTTCTCTTCCTAGACCCCGAGATTCTTGCTTCCGAGCCTCCGCTATCTTATCGGGAAGGGTTAGTGGGGTGGACCTCTCTCTCCTTGTTTACCCGACGTATCGGATGCCTCGTGCCCATTAGCGACCGCGCGAAGAACAATCGACGATGGGCCTCTTGGAGAGAAAGTCACGAGCGGGACCCATGTGCATCGGCACGCCGGGCACGTGCCGGGGATACGTGTTGGTGCCGTTCGGTATAGCCGAATTGATATCCACTCCTCGAAGACGCGTTAGCATGTACGCGATCGTAGTAATTGGTCCTTGGACGATCTAGCAAATTGGCATGTCCCTTACCGCCCACTTAACCCGTCGGAGTGTAAACGAAGGTAATTTGTTAAAAACACAACGTTAAAGACAACGGCAATTTTGCTATTTTTATTTCTATTCGCTGTGCCTGATGAGGGGTGGAAAATTTCGGAATGCAACTATATGTGTCACAGAGGAACGGTTTTTTTGTTTGTAAAAGTGCCGTTATTGAAGTTTGGACCAATAGTCTGTGCTGTTTGCTATCGAAGACTCTTTCACAGTTTGCTCCCCCCCTCCACGCGGTGCATCCGGAAACGACGTGGGGGATACGTTCCGCCCCCACGAGCTACTCTGTGTGATCTAATTGGCCAGAACGTTGACAATGTTTTACAGAGAAACGGTTTGTTTGAGGTGTATGATTCTTTGCGAACTTTTCAATTTCTTCGTTCAATGCAACGCGTGGGAATGTGAAAAATATGGCCCCGAATTTCCCAAATTCGAGACGAACTTCGCGATTGAATTTGTTAACCAATCTGCAAAAGTCACAATCCTTTGCTTTACTCCTCGCACAATTTTTAAGCAGAACATTCGCCACCGTTTCAATGCATTCAAAATCCAAAGTAAATGTGCTTTTAATTCGTCGTAGGTGGAAGAAGTATACAGTCCGCGACGAAAATATAATACAGACATAATTTTGGAATTCTTTGAGCTACGTAAAAGTTGCACCTATGTTTTGCAGAAAATGGACATTTAGTCGGCAATTAGAAGAGAAGTTTGCAGTAATAATAGCAAGTGTACTTGAAAACTTGCCCTTGGTTACGCGGCACAGAAAATTGCTTTCAGTACACTATTTTGTAAGCTTGTCCTAATTTCAAAATATTTCTATCATACTTCTCGATAATAATTTATTCCTTTGGCCAAGTATATACCATTTCTTGGCATTGCAAATTTTCAAATCTAATCACTGCCAAATAGATATTTCCTATTTTTTTCATTGAATAGTTATTTCCTCGTTGGTTATATCATTCTATTTAACAGAATAATTTTCCTCCTCTGTCGCAAAATATGATGACAAATATTTTACTCTTTTAAACTGTACCGAAGTAGTGACATACGAAGTAGATTCTATTTTTTCCATGTTCAAACGTAATACATAGTAATTATTCTGGCAGTCATTCATAAAGAACATTTCTCCATTTCTTTGTACCAAATATATTTAATTACAAACCGAAAGGTGCTTAGAGTACAGCAAGCTCCTTAATGCATTTTCAGCTAACTTATAAAAGAAAACTCGTAAATCTTGTAAGCCACCAAATGGATTTCCCGTGACTCCTTGCAACTCCAGAACGTCTGTCCGTCGGCAACCCTTTACTATGCCTAAATAAAAAAAAACTTCATACAATGCACTGCGGAATAAAATTGTTACCAGTACGCTAGCGTTTCCAGCCCCTACTGCTTCAGCGATCCCACTGTGTCTCTTCTAGCCATTACAACCCCGTTGCTCCTCACCGTTTTGAGCCCCTACACCTTTTCTACCCAGTACATACGTCTCCGTAGGTCTTCACGCGACGCAGCCCAGTCATAGACAGCCCTTTAGAATCGAAAGTAACGGGTTATCGGCCGGAGGAGGGGTGGTCGTCGTGCCAGTGGCGTCCGAACGACCGCGAATAAGCACTCGTCTCATTTTCTCCTTCGTTCCGGTCCCGGCACGGTGTTCCGCCGACGTCGTTAGACGCTATCGGACGTGACTTCACGGCAATCGATAGTTCTCCGAGAGACACGCCGGCCGGAGCTCCTCCTCCCCTCCTTCGGGAGAGAGAACGAGGGAGATAGACAGAGCGGGCGAGAGAGAGAGAGAGAGAGATCTTTGGACCTGTTCCCGACGGTGCTTTGGTCGTGCAGGTGATATGCGGCACCGGGGGATCGTCGGCAGACGTGACGTGGGCTTGAACCGTGTACGTGAGGAGGAGAGGTGGCGACCGTGCAGGAACTCGAGAGCACAGCGGGCTGGCGATCTCGAGGAAGATAGACACTGCGGCGCGGGGATGGAAGGCGAAGTGACGAGAGATCTCGGTGAAACGGTTCGATAGAGGCGGAGGAGCTTACGCGAGGGGCTCGCGAGCTAGGGTCGACCGGGGCTGAAACACGGACAAGAGACCTTTCGAGGAAGGAGCCGGGGGAGAGAAGAAAGTGGCTACCGGGTAGAAAGCTGGCGTCCCAAACACGTGAGGGTGGCTCTCGCGGGACTCGGACCCGGCGACGGACCAATGGTGGATCCTTGTCCAGCAGAGGAAGCGCCACGGGCATGCAATGCGGCCTGTGCGCCGTGGTCGCGGGCCTCTTCCGGCGAGCTATGTGCATCGCGGGCAGCAGACGGGGCTCCGGGGAATCCTGCTACCAGGAGCTCACCACCGAGACACAGGCCAGGCGGCACTCGCAGGTCGCGCCCGTAGAGACTGGCCTGAAGGCGGCTGAGATCGCGCAGCACGTTAAAGGGGCCGTTGAGACGCAGGAGGTGAGAGAACTTTACTACGACCCACGTACAGCTTTGCCCACCTGATCCCTCGCTGTTCACTGGTCCCGAAGCGCGCGCTCAGCGGGACCATTTTTTAGGAACTAAGCGCGGTACATTGGGAAAATACGTAGTTACGGATTGCGGTGCAAACTGGCTTTAGCAGTCGCTGGAGAGGAAATACTCTTTCGCGGCGCCGTTCTGTAGTTTCCGCCGAATCAGAAACCAATTAGTGAGCCTAGAAGTGAGGGGAAGGTTAAAATAAACCCGCGTAAAGGCGGGGATATAATTGAAGACCTTGCTGCAAGAGGGGTGCAACTCCATCTTGACCAGTTTCGAGTAAACTGTAAAAAACTGTTTATAGACACAAAAGAATAGCAGTATTCTTGCGCCTGCTCGTCATCATTATCTGTGGAAACATCCTCATCCGCAGAAAGGCTGTATGTAAGGTGGGTTGTAGTTGCGCGCTAAATCGCTCATTTGTTACCGGATTTGCATCAAACTTGCGCCAACCGACGTAGATTAGTTTTTACTGTCAAAAGTGGAGTTGCACCCCTCTTGCTGCAAGCTCTTCAATTGCGATCGTGGCTTATCTAGCTGCTACGTTTTGTTCTTATTTTCTTCGGATGAGAGTCTATTGGTGAATCGTTGGGGAAGACTGTGGTTGGTCGATATCCAGTTAAAATTGAAAAATTATAAAATCGTGGCTATACTGGCTCGTCGTTCACGCGTCCAGGTACAATTAATAGTTGTTTCATGTGGTGCTCGTATAGAGTATACAGGGTGTTCGGTAAAACGTAGTGCAACTGACGAGGTGATGATTATTTATAAAAGAAGAAGTAAAAGATATAGAATACTAATTTCCGAGACAAATAACATTGACCATGAAATTATAATTAAATGACGTTCGTTTATTTTATGAAAACAACTCGAAGCAATTACTTTCAGTAATAAATAGAAGCGGTGCTCCTGCACACCCTACTTGCAATCCAATGCCTATTTAAACCTAAACACCCAGTCGCAGTAAATAATAACATTATTAATTAACCGACAAACTTTATTCTATATTTTTACTTCTTTTTTATGAAATCCCCCTGTTGCGCTACGCTTCACGGGACACCCTGTACATTTGCTCCCCAGCAATCTTCTATCAATTAACCGGCGAGCTTTCTTAAACAATTGTCTCGCAGATGGACCATGATCCACAGAAGATGAGAGCGAAACGTAGCAACTAAGTGAGCTGCAATCGCGACTATACTCCTGCATTTACGCGTGTTTATTACAATCCTCCCGTCGACTGGGATACATTGCTTTCGGACTCCTTGGAAAGCACGGAATTGTACCGCGAAAGAATTTTTTTCTTCCGATGACTTCGAAAATCTCAAATTTCCTGCTACTTTTTTGTATCTAGCTTAAGTAGACGACAAATACGAGTCCAAGGAATAAAGTAATCAAAATGTGAAACATGCAACAAACATGTGCAGCGCTGCTACCGTCCCCAAAAGTCACATAAAAACCACTGTCTAAAGTAGAATTGCTGTGACTTCAGCGAAGGGATAGAACTTGTGGTGATAAAACTTTTGTAAAAAGTTACAAAAGGCGTATTCGTTGGAATCCTCAATGACCTATTCGCGAAGTAGGTAATAATGGTCATAAAATCAATGAAAGTGTACCTAATTGGATGTACATAGTTTTTCTGTGCAGGTACATATATGCTTTAGTATAATTGGGGATTATTGGGACCATTTGGAGTAGATATTCATGTAGGATAATTACTCGAGTCATTTATCGGATATGGATTATTCAGTATTCGTAATGAGTTATCCTATTATCGCGTTGTTCAAACAATTATTTATTAAGGATAATATATGTTTATAGCGAACATGTCGACTTGTTTAATGCTACATATGACGTCCGTCAATTTTAATTCTAATTTTAATTTTATTAGTTCATTAGTTCTATTATTTTCTGGTATTATTGTTTGTTTATTTATTTTCTGACTTTTCTTCTCTTTTCTTTTACATTGTTTTTTTGTTAACTTTGTTCACTGTAAACTAAAGGGTCTGTAAACTAAGGGTCGTTATTTTAATAATAATAATAATATTTGTTACGAAGATCATAAAAGTGATTTTTAAAATGCCCAGAGTAAAATAATTTCGACAAATTATAACAATAGAATATGAAACCTACTGATTGTGATTTTGACTCCTTTTCAAAGACACTAAATTAAATTTTCGACTCCAGTATCCGCCTCTGCAAACGACGAACTGTCCTTAAAATTCTTCCAACTAGCTCTTTGTCTATTTGATCCTAAATAGCTTTTATTTCAAACTGATGTCACTCAAACTTCTTAAATTCTTCCAAACTATTCAATTTTTTTTTTAATAGTTGAATTCTGTCCAGGTACTCGAATTGCTCATCTGCCTTAAGGCAGGCTCTCACTGCGCCCCGCCTCGCCTCGGTGCGACTCCGAGCCGCATATTCTTCCTCGAGGCGACGCGGGCCTAGATGCGAGTGCGAAAAGAAGTTGCACCGAGGCGAGGCGAGGTATAGTGAGAGCCTCTAGCTACTCAAATGTCTCAAGTGCCAAACACCTCTACTGCTCTAATCAAATCACCTGTGACTGATTATACTTGTTATATTATAGTTATACACAGTGCCCCATCAGGTAGCTAAGAAATATTATTAGTCATAGTCATAGGTCTATTTCTATAGGGGAGACCAGGGTAAAGTGAGCCTAAAAAGGTTTGAAGTAGAATAAAATTTTTCCCTTTGAATAAAAATGTGTGGAAATAGATTTATAATATAATTTAAACATTACTATTGATAAATGTCGAATAGCGATACTTAAAATAAAATTAGGGTATATTAATATTCAACTTGACAGAAATTATTTACCCCATTCTTGGGGTAACTTCAATTAAGGGTATAGGCAATTATTAACAACTTGCGCTGAGATGACGTCTGTAGCACGTCAGCTTCTGGCTTTTTTGCACCGTGGTTGTCAAAAACTGTGGCAGATTATTCATTTTTTTTAGGTTAGTTTCTGTTCCATCACGCCACGTGGTTTTCTAGTCAGCTGACAGGTTAGGATATTGCGCACATCACCTGCGCATCTGTTCTTTGCAGCTCAGTTTATCCCGGTCACTTTACCCCGGATATGCAGTCAGTGGAAAATTAATTATATAACAATGTTGGGATTAATGTTTTCTTAAACGCGTGTACATGTATGTTTATAAGGTTGTTTTAAACACGTGGAGAAAAAAATTTGAGTTAAAATAACACATTTATGACTCATTTATCCAAAAAGCTGAATTGAAAAAAAACCAATCGGTAGTCTCTAAAAATTAAGTTTTAAGTTTTTAAACGAGTTTACATTTCTCGATATCTGAATGCGCATAATTACACAGGACCATTTTCTTTATTTGTTACAAAAAGTTCTCAGTATTTCTCAGTGATCTTTCTAGTCGCATTTTAAAGCATAAGGCCTTAGCTTTTGCATAGAACAAAAATTAGCTGCTGCTAGCTACTACCGGGGTAGTAAAAGGGGTAAAAGGGCGGATATGCGAAAATGACCACTTTTGGCCCACTTCTGGAAACGAAAAATTCATGCGCGACCTGTAAGGACAAAACGAACAAACTTCTTTTTGGGAAAACAACTTTTTTGCGAGTAGAATTCAAGGTAATTGAAGTAGTTTTCCGCCCTAAAGACGCCCTATGATTTTAAGTCCTATGATTTTATCGGGTTTTCTTTAAATGGCTGTATCTTTGTTAAAAACCACCCTTTTTCGATGAGGTTTGGCTTATTCTAAAGACAAAGGCTCACACTTTCCGATAGGATAGGAACTGCAAAACATATTGTTTGCACTCCGTAGCACTTGACAAACACTAAGAAATTTTTACAGTCTGCCATACTTCTCTTTAGGGGCGGATTTTACCCCCTCGATACCCATTTCGATAAAAGTGGTTTAAAGTATCGAAAAGTAGAAAGTCCAAGTTTGAAAATGGTCTTCGTTTCATCGACGTTGGATGAATTTTTAGCGAAGTTATGCGAGTTTGGAGATTGAGCAAATTTGACGATATTTATTTCCGCGTTTGAGATATAAACGCACCGTAGTGGGTTGTGGGGGATATGTGTAAATACAGTTTTTGGGTTTAGAGGGTTAAGGAAATATGGAATTAGAGGTTTTGTGGTCTTGGGGTTAGTAGGGTAGAGAGTTTGACGTTATAAGTTTGTGGAAATAGGATATGTTGTGTTTATATGGCATTTTATGGGTTTACAAAAGTTTTCTGCAATTTACCGAAAAACTAGAGGCGATGGGCCAAAACGGGCAACGGATTCGAATTCAGCCACCCAAAATACGTATAGGACAGGTGGTCTAGTTTATATAAATTAAAAAAAAAATTGTGGTCCTGAGTTATTATTATTAAATTATTACGTCACCAAAATTTGTAAATATATTCTATTTTTAAAGAACAAATTAAGAAAGCTCATTTTACCCCTGCCTCCCCTACGTTCTCGAAATCGACATTTGACGAAGATGTGGACTGTGATGTTCCATATATACTCCAGATTTTCACTAAACTCTTTCTGTTCACTATCCACAATGATTCATGTTTGCCAATGGTGACAGTAGTAAAATTGCCGCGGTGGTCAGTGATTATATCCGAAATTTGGAATCCCACATCCCTCGACGTTGCAGTGTACACAGTATTTTAAGTGAAATTAGATCTGTATTGTTACTAAATGCGAAGCAATACTCCTATTAATACGCGTATTGAAATATACCTGTGTGTATTCATGGACGAATCAGTTTAGCCGCAATACTATTGACGGTAACCACAGTTTTCATTACTGGGCAGGTGAACACCCGCAAGAAACCACACAGCATGAATTTCAGTATCGGGGTTTTAATATATGTGCGGTTGGGGATAATAGACGAATGCTTTGTGCCATAAATAACTAACATGCGTGGCATCGAAAGCATAAACATTCACTGTCAGAGGGAGTGGAATAAGTCTCAGAAAATACGAAACCTGACTTACTCACCCAGCAAGTAAAGTTTCTGATTGTTCGTACGGAGAGTATTTGCATTTCTTGTAAACGTTTGTTTCGTGTAACGTTAGCTCGATTCAGCTAGTTTTCTCATAGTTCCCTCCACACAGTTAGAAACTGTTGCTGGAAGAATTTCTGTTATTAATTTATCAGTCTGCAAACTTTTCCTTTATGCTAAAAAAAAAAATGGAAACGACGATCTTTCAAACTTCCAAATCTCACGTTTCTTTCATATCGATATATTCGATTTAAAATTATAAGAGCTGGTTAGATGAAGTATGTAAAATAATAAAGAAAAATAATTCTGCAGGATTCGAATTTTCATTTTTTAGAACCAAAGCGGTAACCCATCTTTTACACCCGATACGAAAATTACAGTAGCATTAAAAACCTTCCATACTCTACTACAATTAGCACAGGACGGATGTTTGTAGTTGCTTTGTTAGAAAGAAAAAGGCTGCTTGTCGAGTAATATTTTCGAAATTGATCTATACTTATACTTGTGTCTTCTTCACCTTCTTTATGCTTTCCTTTCAGTTTGCTAAAAAAAAGAAAAAACATCAATGTCGATCATGCTCTGCTTTATAATTCAAAATCGAGCATGCAAATGAATAAAAATTTAAAAAAAACTTAAAACCGACTTCAAAAAAATAAAATTGCACTAAAAAGTTGAAAATAATTTTTACCCTCATTTAATCTACGACTCTCATATTTTTTAGGCACCGACTTAAAAAATATGAGAGTCGTAGATTAAATAAGGGAAAAAATTATTTTTAACATTTTAGTGCAATTTTATTTTTTTGAAGTCGGTTTTAATTTTTTTAAAAATTTTTTATTTTTAACTTTTTAGTTTTATATATATTGACACAACATGCTGAGGAGATATGCGCGCACGTAGATAAAAAATAATAATAATTAGGTGACAATAGTCTTCATTATTAACCATAACTGGCAAAATATTGGGCCAATGTTGATGCAATGTAGGATGGGACCACCGGGGCATCGCCCTCTTTCGAATAAAAAAAAGATCATCAAAATCGGTCCATATGCTGAGGACTTATGCGAGAACAAACATATAAATTATTATTATTAACCGTAACTGCCAAAATATTGAGCCAATCTTGATTTAGTTTAGGATGGGACCACCGGGGCATCGCCCTCTTTCGAATAAAAAAAAAATCATCAAAATCGGTCCATATGCTGAGTAGTTCTGAGGGGAAAAAAAAATACAAACAGGTCGAATCTATAACCTCCTCATTTTTGAAGTCGGTTAAAAATGGAGTCGAATTCAGTTCGACGAAATTCAAGTGGCGAATCTTTTATTTCGCTTCCTGCCGAGGGACCAACGACGCACGATTGCGTCCCGACGCACTCGCTCTCCTCCATTTCCTTATCATCGAATCCTCGATTGTCCGCGCGACCGCGGAAGCGTGCGCGCGCGCACGGCCGTCGATACCCGCGTCGATAAGCGCGATAATGTTTGTCATTTCGCCGAGGTGCTGCTCGCGCTCGCATTGCATCGCGAGTCTCGCCCTCTCTCCCCCCCCCCCCCTTCCGTCGAGGAGGATTTTAAAATTAGTCTTAAGGTCAAACGTTGGTAGCTGTCGTCATCGTTGTTCCTGACCTAGACTCGCTGGGGTGTAAACTTCGGGATGCAGGCACGCGGGGGCAAGGTGCGAATGGAAAGAAAAGAAAGCCTCGATTTACACACTCGACTCGACCGACGTATACCGTTCGCGCACGCGCGCACGCGTCGCCGCGGAGGTGGCGCCACTCGCGCGCTCGTTCCGTGACGTAACCGTCGTCGGGCTGAGGCGAGGCGAGGCGACGTGAATCACGCGAGCCGCCGCTGTATTAAAAGTCGATTATCGTGATTTCCAATTCATACGCCGCCGACGATCGGCGGGTGCTCGTTTTACCCAGACGAAATTGCACTCCGCTCCCTTTCATTCGATAATGACGGCCGATAAGGCGGCTGGGCGCTGCCTGCTTCGGATGGAACCGAGAAGGGCTCGCACGAGTTGTCCCCGCATTTCAGCGGTGCCATTGAGAGAAAGGTGATCGAGCGATTCCTCTGTGCGACTGGCACTCGGAAGTGTTTGCTCACTTATTATACGGGGTGTTCCGTAATTTGTGGGACCCACTTTACGGGTAGATTGTGACCCTGTGACTATTTGACCTTGTTTCCAATTTATAGCCATTTTTGTACCCCGGCAATGTGCAACTGCTTATAGGTACTTTTGTAGGTAGTATTTGAAATGGTCACCTTCAGCCTGACGAGGAGAGGTTCTAAGGTGCCCACAGCGATTGCTTTTGGTTTTCGGATATGTTTCAGAGGACTGAGAAATAACAAATTGGGAAATACTGTGAGAACGCCATCTACTTCAATAATGTTTTTGTCATTAAATAGCCTGTTAAGGTAGTTCCTGAATAATCTTTTAAATTCAAGAATTCTTTCAAATTTCGTTCAAAACTAATTTGGAATATACGAAACCCCTGTACAAAGTTTAAAATCGATTTACCACATAGTTATCGAGAAATTGTTAATTAAAGTTGATGCATTTTAACACAGTGGCATATGGCAAAGTCGACAAAAAGAGTGTTATAGTTTCAGTTTTTCTTCCGAAACAGGAAAACTATATTCAAGAAGTGTACCAAAATTGGCACAAAAGTACATCGAAATGTCACGAAATGAATTTATTAATTTCTGCAAAATTGGTTTTTTAGTCAATGCCTATAGAAAATAGGTTTACGTGCAAATTTTTTAGAAACTACGTAGAGCAGTCAACTTGGCAACGTCGCACAATCGATATGTTTAGACATTTAAATAACGAACGACGATTCAAATTCATATGAACATTTTTTCTGACATCTTGGTTATAACAGGCGCTCCGAATGAATGCGACGTTGTCAGATCTACTGCTCCAATTCACTACGCTAACCAATTTAATATTCTATTTCTGTTATACAATTATTTATATTAACATTGAACTTTTTAAAATATATATACATGATGTTAAAAATTATTATTATTATTTCTATAGTATCATACTACTTTATATTTATCGTTCATTACCCAACTCTAATTTGACTAACATAGTTTATTAGGAACTACCTTAAATTTTACAAAATCGATCATCAAACAGTCGAAATTCCGAATACTGCCCTATTACATGTGCAGCTATCCCGATTAGACTGCTTTAATTTTCGCCACCAGGTCGCGTAGCGGACTTAAGAAAATCCCCATACATCTTTTCTATTTTGGCCCATTTGCATATTAGGGGGGTGAAACCACCGTTCAGAGTTGATAAGAAGAGCTACACAAGTTTCTCTTGGTAGTTTAAAGAATATTATAACATTGTGTATATCAAGTTATATTCGACAACAACAACCTGTAACGCATTGGTATCCGAAAACTAAAGCAATCGGAGGCGAATATCTGAAAACCTCTTCACCAACAGATTTTCTAAAAAAATGTAAGAAACGTGAGTAAAATGTGATGGTGCACTAGGGTGGCCCTTATTTATACGTGCCGAAATTTTTTTTCTTCGTATTTCTTTGATCTCGCCCCCTAATATGGTTCCATTTTGTAAGTCCTATCGAAATTTTGTTCAAATAATACTAAAAGAGCATTCAATTTTCTACACATTACAGTATATATAATTTTTTCGTGCTTCCAACCATTTTTCAGATAATAGCATTCTTAAATCTTCCTATTTAGTCGTCACTTTATTATTTATTGGATTTATTGGATACCGTTGTTTCTCATCGCTTGGCAGTGCATTACACTGTCGGTGTACAGTAATTTTAGCTATTCGCCATAGTTAATTATCGACGTATTCAATGGACGTAAAGTCGCGACAGCGCTTTTAATTTCAGTCGACATTAAACTTCACCACTGTTTACCCGATAATTGAATAATTTCCGCTCGATAGTTGCAGTCTTCTTCCTTCTGAGATACAACTGTTGATTTCCGTGGCGCAAACGTTTTCTTGGTAATAAAACAGTTACCAACGACATAGTCGATCATAAAAGTGTAACTCCACTAACATTAAAATGCCGTTAAGCACTATTGAAGCGATAAAGGTGAATAGAAGTTATTAGAGCGTAGACGGTTTAATTACACGAAGAACAGCGATTACACCTTTAATCGTGTATTTTTTCCCATTTTTTTTTTATTACTTATTATTGTCGCATCAACCGCTACAGGTTATTAGCGACATATGTACATATAAATAAGGCACACATTTACTATTACAATATAGTAGCAATTACAGTTACAATACAATCACGGTTGAGAACTGGTTATAGGTTACTTACAAGGAAAAATCCCGAAACCGGAAATTCAAAAAATTCTGAAACTTTGTGAATATGTAGGGGATGTCCTCCTGATTACTCTAAGGGGGTGTAATTGGCCCCTGAAAAACCGGTTATTTTCCGATTTTGTGTTATAACTCGTGAACGGTAAAATATTTTTTTACAAAATTATAGATCCAACTAAAAGCAGTAACTTTTGTCTTGAAACTTTTTTCTATCTCTTACAGCTCGCGAGTTATAACACAAAATCGGAAAATAGGCGAATTTTCAGGGGTTAATTTCACCCCTTTCGAGTGAATTTGGGTATCAAATAAAAATTTCGTTGTAAGCAGGAGGAAATCTCCTACGTGTTCACAAAGTTTCAGAATTTTTTGAATTTTCGGGTTCGGGATCTTCCCTTGTTAGTTAAATTTTGGAGTATAATGATTTTTCTTTCAGATAGTCGATTAACTTCTTCCTGTGCGCTGACATGGTTAGCATTTCATCTATATTGGTATCAGCTGTATTCCCGAGGTTGTCAAATTTGGTAGAATTATATAATAGGTGTTTGACTGTGATTGGAATATTAGGTACATTCATCGCACATTTTCGGTGGTGATTTATCCATTAAGTGCCCATGTGTTAGATTGGTGTGACCAATTCTGGCCGGGTCATAACAACTTGATCTCTCCCGGGGCTGTTCCGGTCTGGAGCTCATAAAAGTAGGTGATCTTTAGGAATTAATTAAAGGAAAACTACTACATAGAATTTAAGGGGGCTTTTTGCATTGTATTAAGGATGTCTTAGATTATAGAAATATATTTTTTGTTTTATAAGTAATCATTGCAGACGGCACTGGGGAGTCGTTAAAGTCGAGGCGTCAAAAAATTCGCCCAAATCGGTGGGACCTGTATCTCCAAAAGTTATTATCCGATTCGACCGAAACTTTTTTTATATTGAAGTATAGACTTCTGGTTAGGGGTGGAAACCAGAAAAATTACAAAAATGACATTTTTTTTAGAAAATAATGGCACTTGAAGTTTGAAATCACTTTTTCTCTATAATTTTCGTCATTTCAACGCCTTTAAACATGATAAATTTTCAATTTTTTGTAATTTTTCTGGTCTTCCCCCCTAGCCAGAAGTATATTCTTCAAAATAAAAAAAGTTTCAGTCGAATGGGAGTGTTACGAGCCGAGGCTGAGGGCAATGAGAATGGCGGCTGCGAGGCCGAGGATTGAATTTGTTTAGAGTTTGTTAGTAACGGACGAACCGGGGTCTGGTATCCCCGGGAGCCGCTATAAGGAGGTTGGATGTTGTGGACGAACCGGGGTCTGGTATTCCCGGGAGCCACTAGGAAGGTAAGCTTTCACGGACGAACCGGGGTCTGGTATCACCGGGAGCCGCTAGGAAGGTGGATATCGTGGACGAACCGGGGTCTGGTGTCCCTGGGAGCCACTAAGAGGTAGGATATCGTGGACGAACCGGGGTCTGGTATCCCCGGGAGCCACTAGGAATGTTAGTTTAGCCTCGTAACTTTATAATATATACCTTGAGCGGTAAAGGAGTATCTATGTGGGTTGGCCTCGAAGAGGAAATTCAGATGATGATTGATTCAAATAGAAGAACTCTGAATTAGAAATAACTAATTATATTCTATAAGTTCAGTCTTTTACAATTGTTTCAGTGTTTGTTTGTCGCGGTACCTAAGTCCACCTCTCGGTTTTAACGCACTGAGAAATGGGGGGGTCTCAAAGAGTTTAATGATTACAACACCTATCAGCAACTCTACGTACTGTATGGTTAAAGTTGAAATAATACTTGAAGGAGAATGTTACTCGATCCCGTAAGACTCTTTCGTCTAAACGTACTAAACTTGAAATGAGCCCCCGAGTGTGGATTCGTGGCCCTTTTTATACAGTGAAATTCGGCTAGAAAGTAGTGGGGATATGAGTGCCTTCATTGAATATTAGGTTTTCGGGGAAAACTCAGTTGCATCACACCACTGCAGGAAACGGTGACCCTGCCGGGTCACGTGCATTCCGGACACCCGAAAGGGTTAAAAAGTCAAAGATAGATCTGCGTACGTAACAGGAGAATAACTTTTGAAAATACAGGTCATCAACACTGTTTCGAGAAAAACGCGATTAAAGTTTTACGCGAGTGCCGAGTGGCCGGCTGGTACCCATGCATTTGCCTATTCCAGGCCTGCACAGCAAGGCTGTGGCGGGCAAGAGCGCTCTCGATTGCTCGTGAGCAAAGCGAAGAGCGACGCCGTGAGCAGTTCCCCCACCCTGTGGCCAATAGCTGTCGTAGTATGCGTGTAAACTGTAATGTGTGTTGCTGATGTTCCGCGGCACACTTCACTCACGAACACTCCCCACCACGGCCCTCACGGCACTGTCGCTCATAAAGGCGTAGCCTAGTGCTTTACGATTAGTGATGGCTAGAACCGTGATTTGTGAATCACGAGTGATCCGATCACGTTCGTTCCCAATCACGGTGATTTTTCACAGTGATCCGTGATTTTCGTGATCGCTTCTGATTGGTGCAGGCAAAACAGTGATCGCTTCTGATTGGTGGAGAGCATGACTGCTCTTCGCACGCTCCACATAACCCCAATTTCTAATTTCTCTCGAAACATTCTCAAGTCCTCACTGTTCTTATAGAATCTCAGTTGTATACTTTGAACCAATGTTATCGCTCTTGATCTATTTAAATTAACGAATATTTATTCACTTTAGTTAAAAAGTATAATGTATATGTGAATACTTTAGCCAATCAAATCAGTGCGTGCATACATTGACTATTTACGAATGTATAATATAGGGTAGATGTCCCGATTACCGTGCCCTGACGCCGACTTGCTCACGACGGAATTAATAACTGACTTCTCTCACTATAATTTTGCTTGGTGAAAATTTATATTGGTATTTTGAACCTTTCTCTTTATTAAGGCATTTTTTTCGGGTTGAAAATGTTAATTTTTCATATTTTGTTAATTGAAATAAAAATACATGTTTTTGTCCCAGTAACCGTGCCCTGAAAAAATGCGTTGTCCCAATTCCCGTGCCCCCAGTTACCGTGCCAGTTTTCGAATAGCGTTCCCGCGGTTAGGTTATGTCTTTCAACTTTGAACTGTTCGAAACATTTTTATGCTCTACGTGAGGTGTTTTTATGTAATTTTAATATGACCTTTTCATTACGAAAGCAAAATATGCAAATATAAATTTCTGTTCACCCGTTCTGACAAACGAAAGTAAGGTTAGGTTTAGCAGTTACAGAGGGCGCCAGTGGGCTTGGAGGGCCACGGTAATAGGGACAAGCGTTAAATACCTGTCCCAATTACCGTATTCACTTTAAAAATACGAAAACGTTTCAAAAGTGCTCATTTGGCTATTTTTTAATAAAATTTGAACCTTTTATGATATAATAAACACTTTACATGATTGCAAATCATGATAATTATCAATTTATTCACTTCTGTAAAGTACGTGTTCCTTACCGTTTCCGGTAAGGATTTAGGTAAATCCATCGAAATCTTCATATGCATTTTTGAAATTTTTTTTACTATGCTTTAGTTGTTTAAAAACGCAACTTTCTCGTTTGTAACACATACATTAATAGTTTAACTTAATTAAAAAAATTTATTTCCTTATTTATTTACGCGAGTTTTTTGTACGGCGTCTTTAAGTACAAAAGCACGGTAACTGGGACCGAGCACGGTAATCGGGACATCTACCCTACTATATATTCGCTGAATTAGCACATTATGACTATAACACAAGCTATATTGAAGTATTTTATAAAAAATAATTCAATCATGATCAAGAATTAAAGATCACGGTATTCACAGTGAACAACTTCACTCGAGGTAAGAAAATCACGATCACCGTCGTGATTTACGTTAAATCACGACCGTGATCGTGATTCTGCGATCACGGTGATAAATCACTGTTAGTGATTTTGCACTCCATCCCTATTTACGATGCTCTTTCCGCTCGCGTCCGAAAATTTTTGCCCGCGCGAGCATTCAGCTGTGCACGCCTGGCCTATTCAGTGATGCCAGAATCGTGGGACGTGGGACAAATCCTTACCCCCACTATGACCTACCGTCGTCCCCCACTTTCTTCCCATCGCACTGCACACAAGCATATCCCTACTCCTGTCCGTGTGCGCTGCTTGTTCGGCTGCCGAGCACATGGACAGGAGTAGGGATATGCTTGTGTGCAGTGCGATGGGAAGAAAGTGGGGGACGACGGTAGGCCATAGTGGGAGACGACGGTAGGCCATAGTGGGAGACGACGGTAGGCCATAGTGGGAGACGACGGTAGGCCATAGTGGGAGACGACGGTAGGTCATAGTGGGGGTAAGGATTTGTCCCACGTCCCACGATTCTGGGCATCACTGTGCCTATTAACTTCGGGAATTTTCCGAATTTCAACAAATCCTTTTAAAGTTTAAACACATATTCCTAAAAGGTTGAAAATTCGAAACATGAAAAAAGAAAAGATCGATTTTTATACCGGAACCTCCCCTTAATCGTGTATTAAAATGACAGAATTGCACATATAACGCCAAAAAGAGTAGCAATTTGATAAATACAAGAAATAATTAACTACTATGTTTTATTCTATTTTTTTTTTCCACTAAATATAGGTATGTATATACATAGAACAAATGATAATTTCTGGTGACATTTTTTCATATAAAGCTTTGCCTTTTGAGAAATTCTTTCATTTTTGGAATTCCTTGAGTGATTATGTTTCGATCCCGCCAATCTCCTTGCCGACAATGTTTGTAGTTGCATGTGCACTTCTGAATACAGCAGAACCTTCGTTATCCAAGTTTCGCATTATCCGAGCATGCTACTATTCCAGCGTTCTATTATCTGAACGGGGTATGCCCTCGTAAAACACCTCTTCTCCTATTATAACTTCTTCTATACCCGCTGGAACTAATTTCCATGAGAACAGTTTCGTTTTGAACTGGCAGTGCGCGTCGTCGCATGTGTGCACAGTGGTGTGTACTTAACTAAAAAATGCGCTAGTGGTGAGTCCCGGTTATAAGAGCCTAAATAGTCAGATCCACTCTTGAAACTATAATAGGGATAACGATTTATTGTACTGCAATTAAGGTGGCCCTTATTTATAAGTGCCGAAATTTTTTTTTTCGTATTTCTTTGCTCTCAACCCCTAATATGGTGCCATTTCAAAAAAAAATATTCCCCGAAAAAGATTATTGCAATCGGACAACAGGAAAGAGTGCCGACCAAACCATAAAGTTTAGAATTCATGAATTCTCAAAAATGGTAAGCCCTATCGAAATTTTGTTCAGATAATATTAAAAGAGCATTCAATTTTCTACAATTACTGTATATATCATTTTTTCGTGGGTCCAACCATTTCTTAGATAATAGCGTTTGAATGTACTTAGACAGGTCCGCACTACGCGCGTATAGAGAATACGTCACGCCGTACTCTCTATATTCAAATGCTATTATCTAAAAAATGGGTGGAAGCACGAAAAAATTTTATATACAATAATTGTAGAAAATTGAATGCTCTTTGAATATTACTGGAACAAAATTTCGATAGGGCTGACCATTTTTGAGAATTCCTGAATTCTAAACTTTAAGGTTTGGTCGGCGCCCTTTCAAAAAGAAAGAGTACTGCGTTGCTATGGCACCATTACTGATGACAGACAGCGGCAATTGTTGCAACGGTTTTACTAGCAGGTGATTCTTCCGCAGAAAAAGAAAAAAGGGAGAAACTTGTTTTTTCAAATAAGATACACACTCTCATATGGATTGTTATCTAAACTGTATGCAAGTGAACCTTCTGATAATAAGTCTAGTAATTTCTATAAGCTTGTACTTTGATATTTGCCTCGAAGCAGCGTAGCACTATGTAACTGCTCATAATTGTAGTAGGCTCGCGTCGAGGCAGACACGGCGTTGCCAGACGAGCACGCGAGGCACAGCGCACAGCGTTGCCGGCGAGACGTTGCACAGTGGGGCAAACGTGGACAAAAAGCGGACAAAATTCAATATTTTTTAAACTAATGATCCTATCGACATGCAATTGGTTTCTTTCGATTCAGAATGAATTTTTACCAATATTTACTTTTTTCCATTTGGTCGTCTATAGGACTTTGGGACAGCAAAAGTTAAAAATAAGTAAACCTTTTTTTTTTACTTTATTTATACAAAAAATAATTATCTTCAAATATTAATAATCCTCTACAACAATACCTTAACTAATTAAATTAATAATTCCAGAGCTGAGTCACGCGCTACGCCTTGACCAGCGCTCATCGGCATCCCATATAAATTCCAATAACTACCGAATGTGCAAGAAAGTGCAAATAAATTTTTAGCTATATATTCTCTGATACTTCCCTGTATTAAATCCATTAACGGCAACTTAAAGCGAGATAACGCGTTAGTTATTCAGTTTTTTTACGGTTTTGGTCGGCTACTGTTACAAAACGATACTTTTATAGTATAAAAGTGCGGGTTGTAAAATATTGACCAACTAGATAGGCTGTAACAAGCTTTAAATAATAATTAAGGACAAAATAAATTATAGCTACAAAGGAAAATTTTGATAATTTTAGCTTTATAACATTTTGCTTTTGGAAAAAGGGAAGAGGTTTTTATTCTTTGACTATTTACGGATAAAATACAATAATAATTTTTTCCAGATACGAACTTTAAATTTTGGATTTTTGTCCGCGTTTGCCCCACTGTGCGTTGCTAGGCGGTGAGCCGAGAGAACTGCGCGGCTGAGGCAGGCAGTCTGCGTCGAACCGAACCGAGACGAGTTTGTAGGCGAGCCATATTTTGTATCTCAATATAATATTAAAGCAATCTTACTTAAACCCAACATTATTAACAGCGTCATATTCGAGATATTCAATTATCTACCAAATAGGTCCTTAGCTACAGGGGTCAACATTTTTTATGAGTTTTTTTTATCGCACCCCCCCCCCCCCCAAATTGTGACACTTAATGAAAAAATGATATGTGCAAAATTTCAAAGTGATTAAAGTGATTAAAGTGTTGAAATTTGAGTGATTTCTCGACAGTTTCGAACATAATTGTTTTCGGCTATTTTCGAAGTATCAGTGAATATTTTTTAATAAAAGCACAATTTATTAGATGTATAATAATAACATGTATGTTACTTACAAAAATATATACGAAATATTTGAGTTTTATCTCTTAAAATTAGTGTATAACGCAGCGTATAAGCTACTGTACGCAGTCGGGTGGTTGTTCGACTTTTGGGTAATTATGCAGAACAGGTGTTTCCTCACCGATTTTGACGACCTTGAAATATGTTGTCGGGGGCATGATTCGGAACAACTTTTTCCTATACATGTTACCGCCGCTCGTCCTTCGTTTCCGAGATATTTGCGAAAAACTGCTGCTACTACTACAATGTATTCTGCCGTAGGTATACCTATCCAGGCCCGGATTAAGATTTTTGGGGCCCGGGGCTATCCAACCTTCGAGGGCCCCCGTGGTTGAAAAGCAGGGGGGGGGGGGCCAAAATTTAAACAATAACGAGTTTAAATTGCTTAGAACTGAAGGTTTAGAACGGGCCCCCCCTTTAATCCGGGCCTGTACCTATCTACAGTACGCGTCCGTGGCAGCGTATGCGCCAGCATGGGACCAAAGCAAATGACGAAGCTGGCCTTTGTTTCCAAGCTATTTGTGTAAAACTCCGGTTGATTTATTTCGACGCAACGCATTCCAGTTTCCAACTTGTCCCGGGTATTAGTATTGGTTGGGGCTAGACTAGGGCGGGGGGGCACGCGCCCGCTCGCGGGCGCGTAAAGCGTGGTAGCGAACCGATGTGAGTCGGGGTGTTGACGGGCATCCGCAAGTTTCCGGTTCAAATCTCTAAACTCAGATCGGTTCGCTACCATGCGTTACGCGCCCCGCACTAATCTAACCCAAACCAATACTGTAGGATCACGGAAAAAAGGAAGTCGCCTCAACGGGACTCGAACCCGCGATCTCTAGGTTTGCGCGCTGATCAGCCGCCTTAACCATCTCGGCTACCGCCGACTTCCCCGTCCTCGTTCTTCCGTATCCGCCTCTTATGTTATGGGGGTTCCTGATCCCACAATACTAATACCCGGGACAAGTTGGAAAGTGGAATGCGTTGCGTTGGAATAAATCAACCGAAGCTTTTCGCGAATATCTCGGAAAAGAAGGTTGAGTGGCGGTAACATGTACATAGAATATACATATAGGAGAACCGATAGTTTTTGGCAAATATCTCGGCAACGAAGGTCGAGCGGCGGTAACATGTATAGGAAAAAGTTGTTCAGAATCATGTCCCCGACAACATATCCAAAAATAATTGAAATCGGTGAGGAAACACCTGTTCTGCATAATTACCTTCTTTTGATGCACAAGTGTATTATTTGTTTTTGTAATAATAATTATAGTATCAGTACTTAGGAATGAAATTTTTTTACATAGTTGTAAACGAAATACTCTCTATTGAAATTTAAGTTATACATTATAGATTGAAGGTACTAAATTAGCATATTATTAGATTCCATGTATTTTTCAATATATATTCTGTGTTTGTAAATTTGCTTACATTAGGGTAAAGTCTCCTATAATCTTCAATTATTGGTAAAATAATTGTTTTCTTCCTCATTTTTTGTCAACAGTTTATTATATTCTGATATAAGTTTGACATAACGTTCAGTGGTATCATTTATCACTTATAAGCGCGTTGCACTTTGTAAAGTTTTCTGATATAACATGTCGTTCTTCCACAATGAAGGGTCCTTTCCTAAAACGTCTGTAGGTATATTGTACCTATTAAAAAATTTGGCTTGGAAAAACCAAACAATCCGCCTTAACCAAGTAAAACGCGGTAATATTCACGTTTGCCAGGTAACGATTTTTTTTCCATGATATTAGAAGGTTCTTTCATTAGAAGCATTTTCGTAGGGAAAAGCCTGGAATCTTCACGTAGTTGCATACAGTAGCTAAACCGCAGCGTTATATGTCAAGTTTAACTTCCAGATATCCGTAGTCGTGGGAATCTACGACACAAGTTTTTGAGTAAATTATTTAATTAAAGTTGTGGCTAAATATCATTATTATACATATCAGAAAAAACAATAGTGTTTAAGGAACTATTAAGTATTCCTTTATAACAGGGCAGTATCAAATTATTTAAAAAAATTCACATAAAATCGCTAAAACTTCAAAACTTTAACCGAAATGTGGCAAGGGTCCCCGTTGTCCAATCACTTTAAAATTTTGCACATATCATTTTCTCACCAAGTGTCACAATTTAGGGGGGGTGCGATAAAAAAAAACGGAAGTTGAAAAATAAGGACCACCCTAATGCACATTGGTTTGCATCGAAAAGTGTCACGCTCGCGATACCGAGTCTCCTTTTAGGAATTACGATAATTAGCGATATGGGAGTATCACGGAACAGCCTGATCGCTATTTCGTGGGCCAGCTACGGCGGGTTAAGACTCGCCTGCTCGTAAACTACGCGAAACAAGTTTATGAGACGGGATGATAATATGGTTATCGCAGCCGCTGCGCCTGACCTATGCTCGAAAATAATGTGATCATTCCCATCGCCTCGAGCCCGCCGCGGACGGGCCAGGGAGCGTCTAGGGGAGGGTGCACACCCCGCGAACAATACCCACCCTCGATACAGAGGTTTGATGTCACTCAATTGGTGAGGGATTTTCGGGGGGAAAAAAAATTGTGCGGAAAATGCCGCGCGATAACTAAATGGGCCGTTGTTTTTGAAAGTGGTGTAAGTCCATTTATTCGTACATTGAGATATTTAAGGGTTTGCGTTTGAATCGACTTAAAAATATTCGCATACGTTAATCAATTCGGGTAATGTTTTTAAAACTGTAAACTTGATGAGTTTTATTATGGAATATTAATCAATAATAATGTTAAAGAAAATAAACGAGTTTTTAGCAACAAATGGACTTGTATCACTTTCAATGAAAATATATTATGAAAGATATAACCAATAGGAATTTTAAATTTATATTTTAATTGAAGTTGGCTTTTGTGAAATGTATTTTTTCGTGTAAAAAATAATATGTTAACTTACAAGTAAAGGAATAATCGAGTTTATTAAGAAATAATTTCAGTTATATTATAATGAATTTATAAATAAACTAGTATGACAAGTAAATTACATCGTTAAGATAACTGATAATAACAAACTTATTCATATTTCAATCTTATTTCTTCTTCACACTTAGTATGGTGAAGTATTTTTTCAAAAAAAAATGGACTTGTACCACTTTCGAAAAAAACATTACGAGGATATTATACACCATTGACTGCGTGATTTTAAATATAAAAAGATGATATCTATATGTGACTAAAACTAACATTAACTCATTTTTAAAAAAGAAATGGACTTATACCACTTTCAAAAATAACGGCTCAAATAATAAGGGACATCGCGGAAGTGTCACGCGCTAATTTTCACGAAACTGATGTAGGAAGTAATTCTTGAAAAAATATTTGACGTGTTGTGAAAACTCGAAACGCTTATTTGGCATTGCATTGATTTTTAGATTTTTGACTCACGATTTGACCACTTTCAAAATCACCGGCACATATATTCAATCATTTATTTCGTTTTCTTTCTATTCCTCTTCCCTTTTTTTCTTCCTTTTTTAAACTGACATGTCTTCTCGATTTAGCCCGTCGAAAACGTAGCAATGATATAAAAAATGCATGAAAAATCCATCGCATTCACCATTTCATGAATAATAAAAATCTTTTTCCTACGTGAACCGAGACAAATGGAATGAAATCGAATATTTTACGGGAAAGATCGACGGGTCGACAAATCTATAAAATCTAACAACGTTATTCTAATTATAAGTAAGAATTCAGAATGTTATTTCAATATTTTATTTGACCGGATCCAATGATAGGTTTGGATTTGTTAGAATGAGATCTCTAACACAATTAAGTATTACAATAATTAACCAAATACGTAACCATTTACTCGTCGCTGGTGTACATAGTATGCAGTGGGATGCTTTGGATTAGCAGAGATATGAAATTTTGGCGTCCCAAGCCTTGCAGGGGACATCATGTGCCTAAGACAATTTTCCCTTAAGTGGAAATGCGTAAATCATATGTCTCAACGCCATCTCGACTTCTTTACATGGTAATATTTTTTTGTTAAATAACTATATTTGCAACATTTTTTGGCAATTAAAATGAACATAGTCGAAATCGTAATGACAGAGCAATGAGAAAGAGAGGGAAAGCCTTCAGTGTTTGTGAAGTGGAAAGAATAAAATTTTCAAAGTAATAAATTTTCAATATTAAAATGGCCCATTTACTGATAGTGCATTTGTACCGCAACTTGAAATGAAACGTTAGACGGATTCATAACGTGGAGTAGCTGTCTGTCTTTGATCAGATACTGGACGTTTCTACTTACTTTACTTACTGCTAGTAGAAAGGAATTCATGAATAGAGTCGAATAAGGAATCCTTTTCTAGCTCTTTATCCACTGTGTTTCCATTAGTATCCAAGCATGACCTGGATTATTCACGGTCCTTTTCCCCGCCAAAAAATAGGCTATACACTTGGACAGGTACATAAAAACATGTGGCGCCATTTAATAAAGTAAAAATGGCGAAGATATAACCTCAATATTTCCATTTAGGCGACGCTTAACTTGCTTATATAAGTTTAACATCAAACTCATACCATCCCTAAAAAGGCAATTTCATATCTCCTGTAGCGTTAAGGATATGAGCTTGTGACATTCCGAATACAAACCATGCTACCATGGAAATTTGGAAATTTAGATGCTTGGAAATGTCATAAAACGTGGCGAGAAAATTAGATCACTATATTGTGTTACAGAAATATAACAATTGTTTTCAATTCTTCATAATTTCAGACTCTTTTTGTCCACTTTGAATTCAAAGTCGAATTTGAAACCCCGGTTTGATTTCAAAATCTAATTGAAAACCCCGCTTTGATTTCAAAATCGATTTGGAAACCCCGCTTTGATCTCAAAATCTAATTGAAAACCCCGCTTTGATCTCAAAATCAAATTGAAAACCCCGTTTTGATTTCAAAATCTAATTGAAAACCCCGCTTTGAGCTCAAAATCGAATGAAAAACCCCGCTTTGATTTCAAAATCAAATTGAAAAAAAACCCGCTTTGATTTCAAAATCTAATTGAAAACCCCGGTTTGATTTCAAAATCTAATTGATAACCCCGCTTTGATCTCACAATCTAATTGAAAACCCCGCTTTGGTTTCAACATCGAATTGAAAACCCCGCTTTGATTTCAAACTCGAATTGGAAACCCCGTTTTGATTTCAAAATCTAATTGAAAACCCCGCTTTGATTCCAAAATCTAATTGAAAACCCCGCTCTGAGCTCAAAATCAAATTGAAAACCCCGCTTTAATCTCAAAATCAAATTGAAAACCCCGCTTTGAGCTCAAAATCTAATTAAAAACCCGGCTTTGATTTCAAAATCAAATTGAAAACCCCGCTTTGATTTCAAAATGTAATTGAAAACCCCGCTTTGATTCCAAAATCTAATTGAAAACCCCGCTTTGAGCTCAAAATCAAATTGAAAACCCCGCTTTGATTTCAAAATCTAATTGAAAACCCCGATTTGAGCTCAAAATCGAATTGGAAACCCCGCTTTGATTTCAAAATCAAATTGAAAACCCCGCTTTGATTTCAAAATCAAATTGAAAACCCCGCTTTGATTTCAAAATCTAATTGAAAACCCCGATTTGATTTCAAAATCTAATTGAAAACTCCGCTTTGAGGTCAAAATTTAATTGAAAACCCCGCTTTGATATAAAAAATCGAATTGAAAACCCCGCTTTGATTTCAAAATCGAATTGAAAACCGCGCCTGTGAGTTGAATGGGGAGTTTCACTTCCGTTAAAAATTGTGGGTCAACGATGATCCACGCGGCACGGAACATTTTAATTTTACACCCTCCTACGTATCATTGTAACTGAAACGGGGTAAAAGGTACTGGAAATACTGTGCATCATATGACGACTGTATTTGTGGAACGACATGCACGGCTGATAAGAGGGAAAGGCGGAAAAGGAGAACAAGCGGACGCGAGAAACTTTATCCCACTTTCCAAGATGACACGTTATCGGGATGGAACTTTATGATTGCACAGTGGTCTTAGAAACAAAAATGAAACTTTGTTTTGCCTCATGTAAGACACTTTTTTATATCAAGGGGATGAAAATCCCTGGGGCCAGCGATGTTCAGGGTATTTCGCAATAGATGATACAATCACGAAAACAGTGGTTTCAAAGGAAGAAATAAATATGACAAATATTATTATGGTTTAAAGTTTTTCATACGACATTTCGTTTCTGAAAATTTTAATTTTGAATACTCGTTTTGTACATTTGACTGAGATTTTGTCGAATGTAATGGTAAATGTGCTGCAACTGCATATGATTGTGCAAAATTAGTCGAAATTACAAGGTACCTACTTGTTTTTTGAATGCGACTTTGCTTTCGAGAAAATCAAATTTCCAAATTTGTCTAGTACAAGTGATAATGTTTTAAAATGAGACAATGAAAGCAGAACACGATCACACGATGAGCATTGTGTCTGAAAATATATCAATTTTCAAAATTTTGCGTGAACGTGTTTATTAGATTTCGAAAAATCTTGAAAACCACGAAACAACTGTTTCTCGTATGGATCAATTTCGACGATAAATAAGTTAGTGTAAAATTAATATTTTGCAAAAAAATATTTTATCTTATTCTTTCAAAAAAGCATTTTTCAACATTAATAAATAAATTCTAAAATTGTCCCGATTTTTCGAATCAACACACTGGTTATCCTCCTTACGGGGTGTCCTTCGAAGGCCCGAAAAAGTAGGTATTTTCAGAAAATTATAAAAAAAAGTACTAGGTGGAATCTTCTCAGATTTTGCATACATGGTCATTGGCTGACAATACACACCAATTATTTAATATTCATATAAGCAAAAGTTTTTCAAAAATATAATTTAAAAAAACGCTTATAAAGAAACCTGTCCCGTTTGAGGAAGTAATTATTGCGGGTCACTACTGTGAGCTAAAAAAATAACTGCACCAACATTGTGTTAAGTATAAGTTTAGTTGTGGTTTTTGAGAATTTTGAGAATTCGCAAAATGATGGCATTCCAAAGATAAAATCCGATAAAAGGTGTCCTTTTTATTAACAACAAAGAAAACTATCTTAGATATTGTTCTAGCTCATTAAAAAAATTCAAATCGGTAGCTTTATTAGTTTTCGAGATTTCGCTTCCGCGAGCTTGAAAAATGTAGTTCCGAGAAAAACAGCTTGTAAATTGTTTAGAATGATTCTTAAATTCTTACAAAATTTATGTAAATTTCCCAAAAGCCAATGAACATGTCTGCAGAATTTCGGAACAATACACCCGGCATTCAGTTCTCCATAAATTCGTACAAAAATTCTCCCGCTTTTCGAACCTTCGAAGAGGAAAGGCCCCTTGCCTCCTAAATAGCTGGAGTTCGAGCATGTCACTTGAACTTCAGTAAAGTGAAAACACACACACAGTCGGTCCGAGTCACTCAAAGTATTGAAGCAGAGCAAACTATCCCTCGTATTCGGGATAGTATTGCTCCAAGTGCTCGGGCGCTCGGCCCGAGTCGAAACGTTCGACCCCGCGGTTGACTCCACTTCGCCTTTTTGCGGGACACTTGGACAGCTCTGTTAGCAGCGGGGCACGTTTATCCCCGAGACCTCCATTAAATCTTTTGTCCGGCGAGGCGGGCGGGCGCAGTTTATATTCCGCGGAAAGTTGCCAGTCCGTTCGAAAGCGACTCGCGATCGAACGGCATAAAAATCGGGTCGATCTCTTATTGGATCTATCAAACGTGCCTAGACTGTAAAATAAACGAGCGTGCCGCGCGTACCCCTGCTGGAATTATTATTATTATTTCGTCTTAATTCTATCTGAATCGACGGCGTCGCGTAGGCAAATGCGTCGCTTTTGGCGATCGAGGTCGAATTAACGAAACTCGATTCGTGCAGGAGCAGTTGAGGGGGTGGGTTACCCTCGACAACCCCAAAAACCGTGATAAATGAATATATGTAGGGTGTACTTTTTTTATAATCTGTAAGGCAATTTCTACTATCTTGTGTCGGCAGCAGAATTTTGTTAAAAAAAATCAATACAGTTTTTATGTTGAAATATTTGTATGATTTTATCCTTTTTCTGTATTAAAAAATATTTTTTATCTTCCTTTTAAGAATTTATATTGAAAATGCGCTCCCCATACATTGTGGAGAATAGTTTCCTGCATCTCCCTGTAAATATTCATTCAAATCGTTGGTGTGGTTTTCGAGATTCTGTGTTCACCGTTGTGGAGAACGTGAATTATGGGAAATCGCATTTAATGTTGGGCATGCAGTTTTGTCGTACTTTAGGCCGGGTACCGTGTTTCGTTAGATGTACATTTCTATCCCCACTTCTCCATCTGTCATCGCCGCGGCGAGCGCGGGAGACTGCAAGTGAACACTTGACTTTGTTCTTTTCCTTGGCGCATCTAAAATGTGATTCATTCTTAAGCCGGGTCCGCATTTGTTACCGCACCGCGCTCTGTTATCGTGGCCTGTTACCTAACTGACCAATCATGGTAACAAATGTAGGCGATGTTCTGTTACTGGCATACTGTGACTCGTTACTTGGTTCGGCCGCTCCGATAAATGTGCACAGAGCGAAGTGCGGTAACAAATGTGGACCCGGCTTAAGGGGTTATACCTAGTCAGGCGGCCGAAAAGAGGCGAATGTTTGTGAATTTTTTTTGAACAGGCGGAAGCATATATTTTTATGGAACTTTTTGCACTTAAAAGAGCAACATTTAAAGAGCATTTGGTAATTTTTTCATAAAAAAATATTTACGTTTATAATAAAACTACAACGACATCCAAGAAGCCTTTTTAAAACCGGTGAGTAAGATATCTCAACAACCACTGCGCCAATCCTTCTAAAATTTTGTGGGCTTATTTTTTATATAAAAATCTACAGAATGTCGTTCGCATTTTTTTCAATGTATATTTTCGATTTTATCAACGAAGAATGGCGGTTTTTCGCGCGAAAATCAAGACTTCAAACTTTAAATAGCCGCCATTTTATTTTAAATTGATATTTCGGAAATTCCCCCCGTCAATCGGAAGATACATTAATATACTAACGAAATCTTTTTTGTTTTTTGATTCTGGATAATCTGGTTCCGAATGGCAGTACTTAACGCAAACCAACTTTTTAAAAAGGCTTCTTGGATATCGGTTGTAATTTTATTATAAACGTAAATATTTTTTTATGAAAAAATTACAAAATCTTCTTTAAATATTGCTCTTTTAAGCGCAAAAAGTTCTGTAAAAATACATGCTTCTGTTTTTTCAAAAAAAAATTCACAAACATTCGCCTCTTTTCGGCCTCCTGACTAGGTAGGGGGGACACCTAGGGGGGCCTTAAGGGGGGACACCACTGTAGTGGTCCGAAATCTTTGGAATTTTATTAAAAGCAAACTACGTAATGAATCTTTTTTTAAACTTTCCGGACTTTTTATTGGATATTTAAGTTATACGAATATCGTTTTATAAATTTATTTAAAGCAGATTTACAACCTGACACGGACCTGTAACTTTGCGCCACAAAGAATCTGGTTAACAGTTTTCTGACGAAACGGTGCTTCTACAATCAACGAATGTTTTAGAAACTATATACGGATGGCTATGGCACGACGGAAGATTTTTTCTGATTGCTCGTTTCCTTCTACAGTAATTCGTCGTTATTGTCCCGTTTTTACCATGCGTAATAGTCCCGCTCACTATCCCCATCATTTCTTGGAATCCTTCAGTCGAGAGTGAGAGAACGAAAGAGTCGACGGCAACCGTTTCGTTCCCTCTCGCTCGCTCTTCGAATTTCTCGGCCGCACGGAATCGTGTCCACATCGCGACGTACGCCCGCCGCCAGCCCCGATCGTCGGTTTTATATCGACGAATTACTGTATTTCTTCTTTCAACGAAAGATGTTAATTTGCTAGAACCAAATTTCACAATTTTTTCAGAGGTTCGACATTTCGTCATTTTTCAAAATTTTCAAAATCGAACCCGTCGTGCCACAGCCACGCGCATATAGTTTCCAAAACTTTTTGGTTCTTTGATTTCCAAAAATCAGAACCGTTTCGTCGGAAAACTGTCAACCATGTCAGGGGAAATTTTTTGCAGCCCCTAAGTCACTGGTCCTGTACAGCTTATAACCCTGCTTTAAATAATTTTCGAAAAAGATATTCGTATAACTTAAATACCCAATAAAAAGTCATGAAAGTTTTAAAAATATTCATCACGTTGTTTGCTTTGAATAAATTTCCAAAGATACCTTTACTTTTCGGGCCATTACAGTGGTGTCTGCAACTCTTCAGTCGCATCTGTTAATTAATCATACTCTCTGCACACCCTTGGCCGTTCACAGGAATCAACAAGTTAATATCTACTCATTTCATTTCACAATATTCCACTTCACGGTGTTTACAACTTGTTTAACAAAACATGTTTAAAACCTAAACCCAAAAACTATTTCTCCCCTCTATTCAAATCGATAACCTAATTTCCTCCCCTAAAGAACCTCCAAAAATGTCCTCCCACTTACTAAAATAAATAAAAAAAATATCCATACAACCCCAAAAGAGTGAAATACCGATCGCGGCGTAAAGATCGATTAAACTCTCACTCGTGTTTCGCACACTCCCTCAAACGTTAATAATTGGCAGGATTAATCAACGGCTTCAATTAATCAAACTCTTCCCGGCGCTCGATTCGGCGTGCATACATCGCATCGTATAGAAACGGCAAGCAGTCTTCGAGTGTTCATCTCGGAACACCATGACACGGTTGTCAATGGGCTGGCAAGCGCCTTGGTTGTATTCACGGTACGATCGAGCGAGCGAGAACAACCCACGGACGTGGATTAATTGCGCGTCCACTTTCGAAATGCCCGAGAAACTCGAAGCCGCGCCGCCGCCGCCGCGGAATTTCAATCGCCGACCACGCTCTTCGTATTCAAGGCGCGCGCGCGCGCGATTGATAACCAAGTGCGATCATCGATTTTCAGCCCCGTAAAGAGCAGCTGCGCGAAAGCGAGAGAAGCTCGAGTCGCCGGTCGAATCCTTTCGCTATCGTTTCCAGCATTGCCCATGCGTCCTTATCTCGGCATTGCGCGACGCAAACGCGTCTCTTCCCCTTTCTAACAGCCGGCCATTCTCGTGCGTTAGGCTCGAGCAGCTGCACAGTTGTCACTCGAAAACGAGGGATGATTTGTATTTAGAAGGACGAAGGGAGTTAAGTAGATCGTTGAGGCTTGTGAGTTGGGCTAGGTCTCGTTAGAAAGGCTCATTTCCACTTCTGGCCCGTCCTCGTTAGGGGAAGAGGATCTATTGATGAGAGAATGGCTTGTAGTTGCAGCGTTTGAGGTTCTGTGGGTTGCACTGTGCCCTTTTGGAAGCCTATTTTGGCCTTTGCTATTCATTCAGGGAACTACTTTAGGGGGCTGATGATGCGCTGATAAAGTGTCAGCTCGATGAAGCTAGTGCTGATGAGACGTTGATATATCTGCAAGCATAAAATGGTAGCAACTGTAAGAATTTGGACGGTGCAAGGTTCAAATACTATACCCACATAGCTGAACCAGGGGACCTGCCAGCACAGAATCTGAATTGGAATTTCGGTAGAGATATCTGAGTGGGCGATTCCTTTTGTCGTGCTTCACATTTTAGTTCCGAATTATTTCGATTTTCTAATTTTGAGAATAACTGTAGTTTAGGCTTCTTTGGCTGACCATTTTGTAGACGCCACTTTGAGACCTGAGGCTTAGGCAGGAGAAAGCTGTTGATTACTTGGCTACTTCGGTTGAGTCTTGTAGTTATATAGATCAAACTGTGCTCGAAAGAAACTCTACAATAGTATCGAAATTATTTCGAGTTTTAAGTTTGGGTTATAACTCAGATTGATCAGATTTTGTCGGGTGAAACAACCGGGATAAGTGGCTGGAACACCTCTTCGTCGAGAACCCAATTTCAGCGAAATAACTCAATCAGTCCATATTCCAGCTGCCTGCATAATGAAACAGCCAAGTTCTTCCCTGTAGCCAGCAGTTCGTTATACTTATCCTGAGCACGCGAAGAGGGCCGGCTGTAGAGAGCACACGGAGTGCATAAAAGTCAAAGAATTTATATAGAGCGCGAATGGTCGCGAACTGGTTGGAAGCAGTGAAGCAAACTGCCATGAAACCCGGCCCGATATATACCGTTCCACTTATTCTTTAAATAGTGCCCAGTCAACAAGTCTCGGGGATCCATAAAGTTGAGAATTTGTCGCGCGAGAGGGACTCCGCGGAACTTTCTTCGTCCTGACCCGATTCGGTGGCATCAGCCGTCCCCTCAAAGACTTCGGAACGGCCGACGAAAATACAGTGGTGCCCGCTGACTTGTCGCAGAACCGCTCGCTTAATCATCACCGAGTTCTCCCCACCAGTTCCCGCAGCTACTCGCGCGGGGGGGGGGGGGGGGGGGAGCCTCCGTGTTGTCTACGCGTGTCATGGACGATAACTCGGCTACTCTAAGCCATCGAAATAAGAGAAATAAAATATAATTTAATAGAAAGGACCACTTTTTTATTTTAGCTGTTTTGCTCGGGTGATCTTCAAATAGAGAGGCTGGAGACCATTTTGGAAACAATTTACTTCTTTTTGCATGTAGCAAATTAGCAATAACTCGTATGTGAGTTGTCACATTGAATTAACTTTAATACTGTCCCAACTCTTTGATATTAAAATTGTTGATGATATTTTACGAAAGGGCGGCGGACGCTTGGTAACCTAGGCGCGCCAAATCTCTAAATCCGCCCCTGGCGAAAGACAGTGACATTTGAATAGTTTCAGTTAAAGAGGCAATATGTATCTAACGTAAGTCCAGAAGGGGTGTGAAATAGATGTTGCAACGGACGTATATTTCATCAATTAAATTTTACTACCTCGATTTCCTGCTTCACGTTGCTCTTAATAGATTTACGACACGTCATTCACAATTAAGTGCCAAGAAACGAGACGTTAGAGGCGCTCACGGGCCTCAAAGGTGCACCGTTCTGTGCCAATGGCACAATGTCTAGGTTTTCGCCGTTTCTGAGCTTGACTACTTTCTAAAAAAAAAACGTATAATAAATCCAATGCTTGAGGTCCTAACGACCTTACCCACTTCACAAATATACATGTCTTGTTCGATGGTATTTCACTCGCTATTAATCAGGGAGCTGCCACTCTCATTTGCGATTTTGTGACAGTGTTTCAACTGCCACCTAGGCAGTTCCAATTTTTTCGAACTAAAATTCAATATGGCCGTCCAACATAGCCTGCGAATCCAGTAATAATGTATTAATTGCTGCAACAATTTGTTGTATTTTGATCGCAAACCATACTGAGGATGATAAGTCCTGTTTCTTCGACAGCTTTCACAACAGTTTTGATGCAGTGCATTAATTGATTTGAGAACGTCTTGCATTTTGGAAATAAAGCAGTCAGAGCAACAACGGACTAACCTACATTTTTTTCGAAATTGAATTAGTAGCAATAACGTATTCCAATAGGCTCTACTAACCATATAAAATAGGGAAAATTTTTTTTTTAATGTGGGTTGGTCCGTTGTTGCTCGGACTGCCTCAAATAATAAGCAAATGGGAGTGTCCAGTTCGATACGATACCTTTTAGCATAAACACTAGTGCATGGCCATATTGAAATTTAGTTCGAAAAAATTGGAACTGCCTAGGTGGCAGTCGAAACACTGTCCCAAAATCGCAAATGAGAGTGGCAGCTCCCTGCTGTTAATGCTTCCCACTCCCGTCACCAACCTGCACTCGCCGAGTGGGACGCAACTTAAATTAACCTCAAAGTCAAATAGGCACTCCCACTTTTTCGCGTATAACTCCCAAGGTACAAGACACAGAAAACAAAATTTCAGACAAAAGTTCAATGGTGCAAAAAGCGCTACAAACATGCGTTAACAAATTTTTTAAAAGAGTTTAAAAAAAAAAATTCCCGACCAAAAAAAAACTTTTTTTAAAATTTTGTTAACGCAAGTTTGCAACGCTGAGTGCACCATTAAACTTTTATTTGAAACATATTTTTCTGTCTCCTGTACTTTAGGAGTTACACGCGAAATAGTGGGAGTGCCTATTTGACTTTGAGGTTAGGTTTCACACCCATAAAGGGCTATCGGGCACGAATGAAACGCACCGTTAATAATAAATTGTCTTGAATCACTCTATAAACCCACAAAGTTGCGGTCCAATCGGTGAATGCAGGTTCGCGGTTCTGGAATAACTACCTCCCCGGTTGATTGTCACGGCTGGGCCCCCAGCTTGCAACAATTCAGCGTGCGCTACTGGACAGATTTAAGACAGAGGGTCTTTTCGGCTCGCCTTGATTACTTAGTGCAAAGAACGAGAGAAATTTTCGTCTAGGGTAGATGTCCCAATTACCGTGCCCTGACCCTATTACCGTGCCTTTATACTTAAAGAAGCTTTAATTGTTTAAAAATGCAACCTACTCGTTTGCAACACACACATTAATAGTTTAACTTAATTAAAAAAAATTCTTTCCTTATTTATGTATGCGAGATTTTTTGTACGGATTCTTTAAGTATAAAGGCACGGTAATAGGTACATCTACCCTATTTCTCTCTTGAGACTCATACGCAGTTTGTTTCATTCGCCGCGGTAACAACAGAAGGAGCGGAGACAGGATAGCGATCACCTTATTCCGAGCCTGAAACCCCGTCCTTCTTTCGAGACATCGCTGTGTATATGTGCTGTGTTGCGCGGGTCCCGCGATCGTCGTCGCGTGACGCGCACCGCGAATCCACGATTCCGTTGCATAAATGTTACGTGACCGTCCGGATTATCCATCCCGGACGCGGCCGCTACTCTCGCGGGTGAATGGAATTATAATGACGCTAACGATCTATCGAGCATCGACGCGGCGCGTAGGACTCGCTTATTCGCATGACACGGGGCGCCGATACACGACGGGCGAATGAACCCGCCGAGGCAGTCACGCTTCAACGCCCGTGTTGACCCGTATTTCTTGGTACATTCCCTCGTTTTATTGTCCCATACGGACGAACGTCAACCGCCGCGCTCCCCGCCTGCTCGGTGTTTTCATCCGCACCAACGTCACTCCGGTTCTCCATCGTATCTCCCTTTATCTCTCCTCGTATCTCATTTCGTGTTTACGGGAGTTCGGAGGGAACGCGTTGCGGACCGGCTATATTGCGGTGATTCGGTCTCGAAATTATGGGGCCAGCAGAAATATGAAAATTCTTCCTGTTAAATAAATGAAAGTCGTTCGTTGCCTTGCGATCTGTAGACTCGTTTTTATGGTACAAGCAATGAATTATTTGATCGACACTGGGGAATCGAGATATCGTCTCGAGTCTAGCTGGCCTTTTTATGCACTGAGCCGTTAGGCCCCGTTCACATTAGTCAAGCTACTGTCGCGTCTCGTGTTAATAGTTACGCGGGATGTCCTAGAGTTTTTCCCCCCTAAACTATACGTTGTTCAGCAGCGTTACTCTGTTTATAAAATAATATCTGGTTGGCAAGGAAGGATTATTAAAAATGGGAAGTGTATTTATACGGTTGTACACGGTTGCATATCAGTTCCGCGGGGAAGTTAATAAATACTGTTAATTTGAAGTATGGCAATTGAGTTTATTTTAACTAAATAAATATGAAAAATTGGCGCTATAACAGCCAAATTGCTTGACTTGAAGTCGCTTGAATTCAAATAATTTAAAACTACATTACCAATGTTAATCTGTTTATTACTTGACTTGAAATATCGTTTCAGGTTTCTTTCAAGTGTCAAACGAAGTAGAGATTCTTTCAACTTTACTCGCCTTGAAATGCAACTTGAGTAATGTGAACCGGGCTTCAAGCATGTAGGATAAAGGCGGATTCACATGTATATCAGTTCCGTGACGGTTCAGTGGCGCCAGTGTCAGTTGTAAAAACTATCATACTTCATAATTTGTCCGTGTCAGTTACTGATACTGACACAAAGAGCCCACTGATACTGACGGTACCGAACGGTCATGGAACTGGTGCGTGTGAGTCCGCCTTAATGCCTCTGCTGCCTCGGCGTGAAAATACGCCAATGCCAGGAACTGCATAGACTACTTACGTAATCACTGCTTGGCATTGATAGTGACATAACTAAAAAAATGTCATTTATTTGCACAAATAGACTCCGCAGGTACGGCAGGTACGTAGATACATACTGCTTTTCCTATAAAATTTATATTCTTTGTGTTATGTCGCTATCAGTGCCAAAGAAGTGTCGAAGAAACACATATACGTAGTCAAAGATGTAAAGTTTAAGAGCCTTTGGCGTCCTCCGTTTACATATCTAGCAGTCGAGCGAGATTCAGTATATTATCTCGAAGTCTAGAACATATAGAAAGTGCAGAATAACTGATTAAGAAACGTGAGCAAAATAGGTCAATTATACGACTGTGCGGTTTTGGGGATCAGCCCAAATTTTGCCCACCGTGTTGTTTACCTTGCTGGCCATTGTCGTTGTTAAGCTGTCCAGAATAGATGCTGCCAGTGGCGGATTTAAGAAAAAAGACCCAGGTGGCAAACGTTAAAGGGCCCATTTTTCGGGAAAATGAAGAGGTAGTTTACTAAAAGCAGGTAAAGGTACAGAAAAGTATAGGAAAAAAGTGCTTGGATAAAATCATAATATCTTTTTGAAAACAGGGCCCTAGGCGGGGCCTTCTGAGCAGGGGCCCATTTTTAGAGAAACTAAAGCGGTAGTTTACTGAAAACGGGCTCAGTGTAATAATACAGAAAAATATATAGTTTGGATAAAATCATAATTTTTTTAAGGAATGGCCCTGGTGGGGCCTTCTGAGCAGGGGCCTATTTTTCGAGAAACTAAAGCGGTAGTTTGCTGAAAACGGGCTCAGTGTAATAATGCAGAAAAAAATATAGTTTTGATAAAATCATAATTTTTTTTAAGAATGGGCCCTGGTGGGGCCATCTGGGCAGGGGCCCAGGTGGCAACTGCTCATCGGCCGCCCTGTTAAATCCACCACTGGATGCTGCCCAGATGGTCACTAAGAAGGTAGCGGTAGCAGGGTTACAAAATAGCCATATTTGCCAGCGGAGCAAACCTTATAACACCTTTTCGCAACTCCCCCGTCATAAATCTTGTACGCAACGACCAAAACATTATGTCGGAACTCCCACCACCTCTCGCTTCTCCCACCCTTCTTATCTAATACCTTGCATCTTTTGCGTGTTCTGAATATCAAGGTGAACACCAATTCCTTTTAAAGTCGAACAAAGTTCGCGATTTTTTGTTGACACGCCCAGGACGATAGTTGAAGTTTGTGATGTAATTCAGTGACGTCAAATTCAGTTCCGTTAAATGTGATTTAATGTACATTGAATTTTCTCCAAGGACGAATAGAACTATCCATATCGTTTGTATCGCACGCAATCGTTACGTTCTACTATCGCGAGGACGAGTGTCTGTTTCAATACGAAATCACACGAAGTGAAAAAAAAAGATTCTACTGCGGTTGAAACTAACAAGGGGAGTTCGGTTACCCGAACATTCCGATTTTTTTGAAACTATGCGGGTTTGTCGAGGATCTCTGTAGAAGAATCAGGCAGATTTTCGTCTGTGCCCATTTTTGGCTCTTCGCGGTGAAAACACCCCTTAAAGGTTAATCTGCGATTTCCTACTTTCCTGTATATCTTGCAAACTATAGTAGATAGAAAAAAAGTATTATAATGAAAACTTAACGGCTTTTTATGGTCTATAAAACTATGCAATCGAATTATTTAAAATTTGTAGTTTAAATAAAAAATCGTTCTCCGTTCCAAAATTTAAACAATTCGATTGCACAGTGTTATAGAACACAAACAGCTGTTAAGTTTTCATTCCAATCATTTTTTTATATCTACTATAGTTTTCAAGATATACAGGAAAGTAGGAAATCACACGTTAACCTTTAAGGGGTTAGGCCACCTTGGACGGAGCAAAATCGCAGTCATTTTCGGCATTTTTTTTAGGAAGATAATAAAATAAACAGAAAATTTAATATGAAGCCTGTTATTATACAACTCTCGCCGGAAAAAAAACGTATTTTTTTTCTTACAAAATGGCGGCGGTAGAGCCGTGATACGCAAGATCTTGTGGAGCGACGTTTTCCACGGTGTTCAATCTCACGGCTATACCGTTTGACTTAGAACAAAAAACCAAAAAGCTTTATTTTCTGCATGTCTAAAACTATGGAAGTACGTAGCGGTTTTGCGATATCTTGAATATGTTCTGTGCAATTGACACTTTTATAAAAAAAAAATGCACTTTTTCTCTCCATGGTCACCATTTCGAGACAAATTAGTTTCTGTATTTCCCTACGTACTTCCATAGTTTTAGGCATGCAGAAAATAAAGCTTTTTGGTTTTTATTCTAAGTCAAACGGTATAGCCGTGAGATTGAACACCGTGGAAAACGTCGCTCCACAAGATTTTGCGTATCACGGCTCTACCGCCGCCATTTTGTAAGAAAAAAAATACGGTTTTTTTCCGGCGAGAGTTGTATAATAACAGGCTTCATATTAATTTTTCTGTTTATTTCATTATCTTCCTAAAAAAAATGCCGAAAATGACTGCAATTTTGCTCCGTCCGAGGTGGCCTAACCCCTTAAGGCGTGTTTTCACGCCGAAGAACTGAAAATGGGCGGAAACGAAAAATGGCCTGATTCTACCGAGGTCCTCTACACTACAAACCTGCGCCGTTTAAAAGAAATCGGAATGTTCGGGTAACCGAACTTCCCTTGAAAGAACATCCTGTATGATCGCGTAATATATTTAAAAATGCGACTTAAGGAGGGCGTGTACATTATGATGCTAGGACGAATGGAAACATGTGCTACAAACTTCTTCCGTCGGGGGACACTTTCTACTGTTAACGTTACAGTGTACGGCTGTACGCGAAGGTTCATCTGCTCGTGTTTCGGATGTGCGAGTGTGCCGCTGACGTTTAAATACAACGCGCGCCGGAAATCAGACTCCAGAATTTCAATTGCTTGCCTTGGAAACGAAGCCTTTGATTACAAAGTGGTGCAGAACTTCTCGATTTCATTTGACAGGACGAATTTGCATGCTCGGCTTGTCCCATAATTTCGGACACTGTGTACGCAGCATATGCTACGAAAACCAACGCATAAAGGTCTTTCACACGAAACATTTCTGTAGTTCGCGGCTGATATTTAGAATATAGTTTCACATTTTTTATATTTATCTATTTCCCTCAAACCAACGCGGTTGCAGAGAATATATCACACAAGTATCTCGTGTGAAAAGGTCCTAAGTAAGACTGCTGGAGGATTTTTTACACTAAAGGCTTGTTCACACGAGACACTTTTGTGGCTCGCGACTTATATTTCAAAATGTATTCGGTTGATGGAACAGTACTAGTTTAAAAATGATAGAAAATGTACGAACACTATTCGAGATATTGGGCGCGAGCCACAAAAGTGTCCCGTGTGAAACGGCTTTAATGCAATTGCTGAGGAAGAACGTGTGTACTTAATAGATGAGTAAGTATAAGTAGTAATTTGAAGCTGAGAGAGAAAACGAGCACGCTGGCGATTAATATATTTTTGAAACAATTGACAAGCGGAACTTATCAGCCAGACCTTTCAGCGACTCAGGATCATCAGATAGGGTAAGTGTGGGTATTACTGCGGACTTTTAAGATAGGTTAACTTTAGATCGTTCGATAAAGCGCTCAAATGAATGAAAATCCCTCATTCTTTTTTTTTTTTAAAGAAACTTGGGACCTTAATAATTCCATAAAAAAAAGTTAATTAAAAGCACAGAGATTGAAACATTAATGTCATTGCAGGAGTTACTGCGGGCATGCATGCATTACTGCGTGCCAGTTACTAACGAAACACCAATTACTGCGCGTGTATTACTGCGGACTGATGTTAGGCGAAATACTATTATAACAAAGCCTATTAACTTTTCTGTTATTTTTTAATACTCTTTTCACTTTTATCTGTTCTTGGCAACTTTACAGAGTTGTACCTCACTTTGGAGGTTAGGTTGACGTACGGTCGGAGGAAAGGTTAGGTTACGCAGTGATACATGCACATAGTGTAAAGTACTGCACCTAATACTGCGATGAAAAATAGAAATTAAAACTAAAATATAGATGACTGATTTACTGTTTTTCTGAAAAAAAAAAAAAAAAAGAAATCTTACTCTATCGAGCGATAATGCTTCATCACATGTAGTACTGTTAATAACAAAAATATAAATGTTTTTCAAGTAGGTGTTCATGACATATCGGGAGTCGACCGAAGTTTCGCCTTGACGAACTTCAAACTGCGATAAAAGAATTAATAATAACTTTGCTGTACATATTTATTAATAATAATCTGTAATAGAGTTGAAAATAATTTTATCAAAAATTTTCAAGAGATTATGTGCTTCCCGACATTAAATATGATCTGTTTTAGTATATCCGCAGTAATCGGGGCATCCGCAGTAATACCCACGCTTACCCTAGTTGGTCGAAAGACACACATCTTGATTTATTACTTCCGTCTCCGATCGCCGTGTTCGTTTCTGCGCGCTCTTCCCCGAGTTTTATGCATGTCCGCGTTACATTTAGATTCCTGATGCTACTAGACTATTTATTTATTTACTTATTTATTCATCAGCCAAATCATCGAACTGGCTGTTTACTCATTTATATATCGATCAATGCGTCGACCTGTTGCCTGGGGCATTCGTCGACTAGAAACGTCCCACGTATTTATATTTTACAATGATTAAAGCTGCCATAACTCGTCGTGTTCGAATTTATTCATTGTCTTCAATTATGATAATACTTGAAATGTTAATTTTCCACGATGAACATATATTTTACCATTTCTCAAACTTCATCCCAGAATTTTTGCGACTTAATTTAACCGGCAGTTTTTAAACAGCAGCTGATTGAAAATTGAATTGAGTCAAATAATCGAGCCGGTGTGACAACTGCGTTCGAAAAAAAAAAATAAATGTGACAAACCGGGGGTTAAAAGAACTGATGGAGAATAAATTTGAAAGAACACTTATTCTATTGATTGGATTTCCACATTTATAATTGGATCTATACATGTAAGATTACGTAACAAGTCTGATATCCTCAGGATCACGTGGAAGCGCAGTAAATATTTGCGGGATATTTTTAAAAGAGGATTCAGAATTTACAGAGAAATGCTTAATACTTAATTCTGTTCAGAGTTGGCAGCGATTTGCAATGTTGATAATGCGAGTGATTTGCTTGGTTATATTCGTCATATTATTGCAGAGTAGAGATAATGGATTATCTCACAAAATTGTTACTTGGATGTTTGAAAAAATATTCTGAGTGTTATAATTTTACAACATTATACTGTAACAGTAATTAATAATTATATGATACGATTGAAATGCAACTGCTAATGCAGTAGGATGTTCTCCTGTTTTCACCCCGCGTGCAATTATTAACATTAATAGAGGCAGGCAAATCATTTGCGTTGCCAGAATCGAAAATCGCTACTAACAAGGGAACACCGCGAACCCGGACTCACCGATTGGAACGCAACTTTGTGGGTTTTTGGAGTGACTCAAAACAAGAAGGTGTGTTTCATTCGGGCCCTATCGCCCTTTAAGGTGGTGAAAACGAACCTCAAAGTCAAATTGGCACTTCCACTTTTTCGCGTATAACTCTCAAAGTACAACAGACAGAAAAAAATGTTTCAAACAAAAGTTTAATGGTGGAATAAGCGCTACAAACTTCCGTTAACAAAATATTTGAAATTTTTTTTTTTCATCAGATATTTTTCTTCTTAAACGCTTTTCAAAATTTTGTTAACGCAAGTTTTCAGCGCTTAATATACCATTAAACTTTTGTTTGAAACATTTGTTTCTGTCTGTTGTACTTTGAGAGTTATACGCGAAAAAGTGGTAGTGCCAATTTGACTTTGAGGTTAGTTTTCACACCCTTAAAGGGCGATAGGGCCCAAATGAAACACAACGTTGTTCTTGTTTTGAGTCACTCTAAAAACCCACAAAGTTGCGTTCCAATCGGTGCACATTTTTCAGAAACATACGTAGAGCAATCAACGTGGCAACGTCGCACAATCGATGTGTTTAGACATTTAAATAGCGAACGACGATTCAAATTCATATGAACATTTTTCTGAGATTTTGATTATAAAAGACGCTCCGAATGAATGCGACGTTGCCAGATCTGCTGCTCCAATTCACTACGCTAACCAATTTAATATTCTATTTTCGTATTACAATTATTTATATTAACATTGAACTGTTTAAAATATATATTCATGATGTTACAAATTATTATTAATATTTCTATAGTATCATACTACTTTACATTTATCGTTTATTACCCAACTCTAATTTGACTAACTTAGTTGGTTAGGAACTACCTTAACCGCCCTGATTTTTCGACGCATTTTAATTACTAAGTTAACCATTGCTCACTCAGTTTAGTAAATACCATCTACTCTACAAGTCCTGAATTAATTTTGAACAATACCCTGCATATTTTTTTAGGGTAACTAATTGTAAATCATTAACAGAATAACTAGAGAAAGTCGTAAAAGAAAGATCTCTAGTTTATTTCCGTGGATGAGTTTCATGGATTTGTACTGCCTAGATAAATGCCTCAGCAAAGTAAACAATTATGTTGAAAAGTAGCATTGATACGTGTTTACAATTTACATTACTTCAATGAGTAAGTAATTGGAGTTAATTTCATTCTATTAAAACATCAATAGCGGGGATACTTATTGACTCCGTTTGTTTTTGTTGCTTTGAAGGGAAATGATATAGGTACATTCTCATTTAATCCCTTCAAAAATATAGGATTTTTTTCCAAGAAAACTGTAATACAGGGTAAAAAAGTATTTTTGGTATTGATTTACACATATTCGAAGACAATAAAAATAAATTAATTGTTTTTCCCCGATGTGATCTTGAATAAAAGAAGTCACAACTGTACATGGTATTTCAAGAGAGGCTCATCTGAAATCAAAAATCGAAAGTTTCCCTTAAAATGTACGATTATGGTTATCGTACTACCAATCGTTGCCCCAAAATAATGAAAATTCGATGATTGATATTTATTTTCATAAAAGTGTCTCGAAACCGATAATATTTTGCTAAAAAATGCTGAATAAAATCAAATCGAGTGGACCAAAACTAATAAAAACTGGTAATACGATAGCAAGTTTATTTACGAAAAAAAAAACCCGGAAAGAATTTTTTAAATCCGTCAATTAATCCTTTCTTTTTATCTACACCATGAGTTTATCACCTACTGACTTATAACTATTTCTCCAAGATCCCATCGAAAATAAAACAATAAAAATCGTTTTATCATAAAATATGTATAAATCCATACCAAAAAATTTTTCACCCTGTTTTTTTTAAAAAATCCCAAACTTTTGAAGGGGTCACATGAGAATGTACCCTCAAAATCTTAACCCTTCGACACTCTTGGAACAGATATCTCCTAAGCCATATTTTTTCCTATTCGATCTTACAGACGAGATGTCTCACGTTTATGTTGATAAACATTTCGGGACGTTGGCATTGGAGCGTCTACATCAGGGCATACACTGTACTTTCAGATATGTTTGCACCATTAACCACGTACAAATTTCCATTACCAGTCAGCCTTCGCGCGGTGCACAGTAAGATAGCATGGCACAGCAGGATATATACTTAAAGCGGTGGACGCGAAAGCGCGCGCGTGACGAACGGCCGCTGTAGGCCCCTGTAATTTACACGAAATTCATTTAACGTCGAGTGATCGACGGTCATATAACTGGCCGACAATACGCGTAACATCGCCCGTGCTCGCCGCGCGATTAAATCATTCACGGCGACAGTTGTGTCGCGGCTGGGGATTTACGTTTCGTCGACCTGTCGTACGGCACCCGTTATGCAATTAGGTGCTCGAATAACCGTGAATCGCCTCTGGCCGCTCGCCCCCCAAGGCGCAGCTGCGGTTTACAGTGACAGACAAACGTAGACGGTGATTTAAAAATGAAAGTCAAGGAATTCGGGGGTGCGTATACATATAGCGGGGCAGAAGAATGGGCAACAAATGTGCACCTGCAGGTCTGAAAGTCAGTCTTGATAGAGTAAAGACAGAGATAGCTATCCATTTTCAGTCAGATTTTTATTTAGTTTCTCTGCAGAAGACGTTTTAATTGTGAGCTATGAGATCTTGGGAAGTAGAAAATTAAGGCTCACAGTAATCAATGTTTGAGACTCAAAGATATGAATATACTGATAAGGGAAGTTTGACAATTCTAAAATTTAAAAATATCTGGAGCTTTGCAGAAATGTAGCTTAAGTGGTGCTAATAACGTAACTATTTTTTGATTCGGCAATAAAACGGTCCTAAGGGTGAAAAAAAACCCTTAAAAATTGTGAGTTTTCAGATTATCGTGAATATCTACGAGACTGTAAAAGATATCAAAAAGAAGTTAAATTCAAAGTTCTATGGTTTTTATGTCCTATAAAGCGGCGGCAAAGAGTTTGCGAAAAACATTTTTTTTTCTTCAAAATGTATCCCCAGCATTGTAGGATATCGAAAACAATAAAACTTTGAATTGGGATTTTTTTAGATATCTTTTACGGTTTCGCAGATATTCACGATAATATGAAAACTCGCAATTTCTTTGAGGGGGTGTTTTCATCCTTAGGACCGTTTTATTGCGGAATCAAAAAATAGTTGCGTTATTAGCATCACTTGAGCTACAATTCTGCAAAGTTCTAGATTTTTTTAAATTTCGAGTTACTGAACTAACTTGTCTGTAAATTGGCAAAAAATTGATATACAGAACATTTTATTTGAGAATTATAATGTAGCAATAATAGTATAATAATATTCATAATTTAATAAATAATATTCATAATTTAATAAATAATATTCATAATTTAATAAATAATATTCATAATTTAATAAATAATATTCATAATTTAATAAATAATATTCATTAATTTTATAAATAATTTAATAAATAATATTCATTAATAATGTTAATAAGTATTTGGTGGGTTGGTTGGCACGAGACTAGACAAATTTTATGTGTATAGTATAAATATCTAACTAAATTAATTATTTAAATACTCGGGTAGGATATGTTCTCTCGTAAAAGCCCGAGTTAAAAACGTAAAATAAATTATTTCGATTGGTCGCGTGGTTATGTATAAATACAAAATACTGCTTTTTAACGATTATATCGTTACATATATAAAAATGTTGAGATCATTTGCCGTATTTTGGAATTTTGAGAAATTCACAGCCATACACAAGCATTTTGTGTTCGCCTTTGTAAACCCTTTTCATCATTAATTCGATGTAAATAATTAAAATTTTTACTGCCGACATAAGGGTGACCGGGGCAAAGTGAACCTCGGGGTAAAATGAGCTTCCTTAATTTATTGAATAACAATAGAATATATTTACAAATTTTGGTGACGTAATAAATGTGTGTAATACCACAATGATAATTATGCACATTCAGATATCGAAATATGGAAATTCATTTAAAAAATTAAAAATGAAGTTTTAGAGACTTCCGATTGGTTTTCTTTTCAATTTAGCTTTTCGGATAAATTAGTCTTAAATGTGTTATTTTAACTTCAAATTTTTTCTGCGTGTTTATAACAAGCTTATAAACGTACATGTACCCGCGTTTGAGAAAACATTAATCCTAACATTATTAAATAATTTATTTTCCATTGAGTACATATTCGGGGTAACGTGCCCGGGGTAAACTGAGCTGCAAATGGCTGCAAAGAACAGATGCGCAAGTGATGTGCGCAATAGCCTAACCTGTCAGCTGGCTAGAAAGCCACGCGGTGTGGTGGAACAGAAACTTACCTCAAAAAATTTCCATAGTTTTTGACAACCACGGTGCAAAAAAGACAGAAGCTGCCGTGCTACACACGTTACTCCAGCGCAAGGGGTTAATAATTAGCTGTATTCTTAATTAAAGTTCTTATTTTGTTGCAGTTCACTTTACCCCATATATTGGATAAAGTGGTCGTTTTGGCTTTTTCTTTTCAAGTTGAATTTTAATATACTCTAAGTTTATTTTAAGTATTGCTATTCGTCATTTATCAATAGTAATGTTCAAATTGTATTATAAATCTATTTCCACACATTTTTATTGAAAGGGAAAAATTTTATTCGACTTCAAACTTTTTTCATTGCCATGCGTACTATATTATGTAGTATTGCACTATATGTATCTCGGTAAATTATACTATATACTGTTGATACAAAATATAGTACGCGAAATAGTATATTTCCAGTTTACAGTTAATTAAAAAAAAATTTAATTGTCAACCTGACTAAACTAACCTAATTGCAGCGAGTCGCAGTGCTCAGAACGTACCCTTAATTATTAACATCACGCGACACTATGCATGGCCAGCTTGGGATAACTGACAATGTCTAAATTATTCTTACGCGAATATTAAATGGCGAGAAGATAGAAATAAAGCTACAATTAAATTAATAAAAAATGAGCTATTAATTTATATTAATATGAACATAGAATGCCGGGATTCTTATAGTTACTTTGTAAAAAATAATTCCTTCATACTAAAAGCACAAACTAACAACAAATATACTTGGAAAAGTAAGTAAAATAAAAAAATAAATCTGTACTTTTTATTTTCCTAAATTTCCCTGAAAATACTATATTTTTAAAAATTCCACAAAATACTATACTATATCCCCCCAAAAAGTGGCCACTCTAGTACAATACAAAGTGCTGAAAAATTCCCTCGCTTCATTTTTTAGAACGCCTTATAAATGTAGAGCGTAGGTATGTGAGAATTCACAATGAAGAAAACAGAGCGACAAAATAAGCGTCAGTCGCGCGACCGTGTCGGAGACGTTACATTAATTTTTCGATGGACCGCCGCCAATGCAGCGCTCTCCGTGACCGCGTGCTTCTAATACCGAGGGGAGAGGGACTAGCGCGGTTAGGAACGGCGGCTGGGAATCCCAGCCTGGGATGCAACGGAACAGAGTGCAACTGTAAATCGAGGCGACAGAGCGAGCAGCCGTGTGGCCAAGCTCTGCTTAGCGCAGTCAGACCCGAGAACGGATCCGTTTGTCTTTCTATTTTCTATATATTTATATATCCCGTGCTCGCGACACTGGGCCCCCTCTCCTCGGCCGTTCGGCACAGTGGCTCGGTCGCCGGCGGTGCAGAGAGACCAGTTCCTTCGATCGACACGAAAAAACGGTGCGAACGCAACGAAAACAATCCCGTGGAATGCGTCCTCCGAATGATCTTGTTCGAATGCCAGCGGCCACTCTGCTCGGGCGAAAACAAGAAAATAAACATGTTTCGGTGCCTTCCAAGTCGCGTATAGTGCACCGAGGGTATCGTTTCACGGAACGAGTCATCGTAGAGAGCGTTCCTCGAACGAGTTCCCCCTTGGCCAGTGATTAGGCTACTGTCACTCCGGTTTTCGTCTATCAACTCTCGATTTAGCTTTCTATTTCTAGTCTCTGGTTCGTCACAGTAGACGGCTGGATTCCAGCGCGACTTTAATGATACTTCAACGAAGTGCACGTTGCATCGTGACTGTGAAGGCGGCGCTTAGATTCAGGGTTGCCAATTTTTCTTCGGGAAAATATAATACTTTACGGCCAAATGTGATAAAAAAAATGTAGTACATTGTGTAAAGATATATTTCCGGAGGAAAGTGACAGAAAATAAAACTACATTAAAACAACAGCTTATTTTCTAAATGTTTTTTCTTTTTGTTAATTTTGCATTATTAATTAATTTATCGGCTTTAACAAATATGTCTATGGTTTGATTGCAGTGAAAGTACAAATTACACATATTATACATATGAGGAACTCCTTTTTTAACTGGCTCTGTTTCTCTCTTGTCGCCACTTCATATTCATTATGTAGAAAAAATCCTCTTTGTAAAAGCCGAAGTGACGGGAATAGAGAGAAAGTATGAAATTATTTTATACAGATTTTGACAAACTGGTCATAGATGACACGTTTTTAACGGGGAAGCCACTGTGACGGTCGAAAATAAAGGCTATTTTCAACGCATCCTTTTATAGTGAAATGTGACTTTTTACGAAAAATCTTTATTACCAACTGAACATAAATATAGTTAACTATTATTTTATGCTTCTAGATTGAAAAAATGTTGGGTAGTATGGCCACAACATACGATAACGTTAGGCTCTGTAAAAAAATTTACAAAACCGGCGGTCGTGTAACTTTCTACATTTGGATTCTTGGACATAAACGTTTCGGGCGATTGACACTCAGTTACCTATGCGTGCACTCGATTATTTATGAGCGCTGCGCTACCTGTACAAAACCTTCCGTAGCTCCCAGAATTTTTCGAGATCCACTTTGAAATTACACAGGTACATTTTTGAGACCACAAATATTATGAAAATGCACAAAAAGAAAATTCAAGAAAAATTTTTTTTCACAGTGGCTTCCACCCTTAAGCCGCGTTCAGAAGTTTAAAGTTTAAATTGGCAAATTAAAGGTTTGATGCAGAATGCCATAGAATAGAAAAATAAGTAAAAATTGTAGAATTTTATCGATGTATCGGAAGTATAGTATTTTTACGTACGGTTTCTTTTTCTGACAGTATATAGTAGGTACACTAGACAAACATATGGTACAATACTGTATACATATATAGATATTATAGTACATTTGGTAACCTTACTTTGTTTAACCGCGGCTTAATTTCAACATTTTGCCGACCGCTATCGGGTATGCGTAATTTTAATCTTTTGAACGATACCGTCGTCCATTTAAATTATCTTTTCTATTCTTTTAAAGTTCTTTTCGTATGTCGAGTTTTATTTATTATTTCCGCGCAATAACATTTCCAGGACTTTTATGTGCCTCATTTGAATTCATAACAGCAAGTCAGAATGATTAGTTTGTCCGTTTTGTGGGCCTCCCACTTCAAATTGCACGAATATTAAAAGTTCGAGTTACACTTATAGAAAAAATATTATTGTATTAAATACCCACTAATTCTTCCACTTGCTATACTGACAGTGTTAAACACGAAAGTGATTTTACATTGTCAGTTCCTATCGCACGCTTGCGAAAAATGAGTGAAACACTTGTGTTTAATTAACAATAATTAACAATTAATATTTTCGTTATTTGCATTTTATCGAATAATTAGAGCCCAAACTATTTTCGATGTCTCATCGAAGATACACTGCTGGAGACATCGAAAGCTGGGGAATTTCTTACGAACACGATTTCTATCGATGTTGAATATATTCAGAGTCATACGGGGCATTTCCATAACTACCTCGTTCACCTTTGCATCTGTGCGTGAAAACTTTTCCTCGCTACCAATTGTGGAATAAATAGTGTTAGCTTCAAGAGCGTGACGATGTCTTTAACAAGAACTTGAAGCGACGCTTATGCTTGTTCTCTCAATCCGATATTTCTCGCAGAAGAGAATTATCCGAAATCGCTGATTTCGGGAGTTTCGCGATTTTCGACCTTATTCTGCAATCTTTAAGCGTTTATAGCTCAGAGCAACGTTAACCAATTTTAATGAAATTTTAGCCATGTATCTAGAGACGCGGCAGCGTCCGCTATCGTTTAAGGAGGTCGCCCACTGGGCCGAAGCGCGGCAACACCGCATCGCTCATACGACAGAACAGCAGCGACCACGCATCGCCCATATGATAGAACAGCAGCGACGAACATTTCGCTTTGGTCGCCGCGCTTCGCTGCGGCGTAGTGGGCGACAGCCTTTACTCGTCGCCCGGCTAATCCAACCTAACCTGAAACTTATTTCATTAATATCTCATCACGCCTGCAATATTTTCTAAATTTAAAGGCAGTTTTCTTATGCAAACCGCATATAAGCTTTCGAATAAGACCGAATTCATTAAAATCGGTCCACGCATGACAGAGATATCGTAATATCGTCGCATGGATCAGTCGGAAACGGTAAGATTTTTCTCCTGATTCTCCTTCTCCAAGAAAATTTTCGTCGACATAATACGTATATACGCGTTACGCGCACATCTTCAGCCAAAAAGAAACTAACACATGTTTCGTTCGTCAATCGCTACCTTCACTATGGGTGCGTTCGAGCCGTTTCACACGACGATACATGTATGCGATACGCGTATGATGGATACCGATTTTCATTGTTCTTTTGAGAATCGTCGTGTGAACGGTCTCATAATGATCAATGTAACATCGGTATCCATCATACACGTACCGCGATACACGTATCGTCGTGTGAAACGGCTCTTCCACTTACACCCAAATCGCCCGTGATTTTCATTAAGGTGGGTTTTCCTATACGCGACTGGACGCAACGTCAAGAATTTCAAAGTCGATTTTCTCGAAAATGAAGCGCGATATAAAAAAAAAGTTACTGTTTCTTTTCGACTTAGAACAAGTAAATAAGTCGAGAAAGAGGAATAAAATTTTTTGATATTGTGCTTCATTTTCAAGAAAATCGACTTTGAAATTCTTGCCGTTGACTCCAGTCGTGTATAGGAGAACCTACCTTAAGGGGTTAGGCCACCTTGGACGGAGGAAAATTGCAGTCATTTTCGGCATTTTTTTTAGGAAGATAATAAAATAAACAGAAAATTTAATATGAAGCCTGTTATTATACAACTCTCGCCGGAAAAAAATCGTATTTTTTTCTTACAAAATGGAGGCGGTAGAGCCGTCATACGCAAGATCTTGTGGAGCGACGTTTTCCACGGTTATACCGTTTGACTTAGAACAAAAAACCAAAAAGCTTTATTTTCTGCATGCCTAAAACTATGGAAGTACGTAGTGGTTTTGCGATATCTTGAATATGTTCTGTGCAATTGACACTTTTATAAAAAAAAATGCACTTTTTCTCTCCATGGTCACCATTTCGAGACAAATTAATGTTTCTGGATTTCCCTACGTACTTCCATAGTTTTAGGCATGCAGAAAATAAATCTTTTTGGTTTTTTTGTTCTAAGTCAAACGGTATAGCCGTGAGATTGAACACCGTGGAAAACGTCGCTCCACCAGATCTTGCGTATCACGGCTCTACCGCCGCCATTTTGTAAGAAAAAAAATACGATTTTTTTCCGGCGAGAGTTGTATAATAACAGGCTTCATATTAAATTTTCTGTTTATTTTATTATCTTCCTAAAAAAAATGCCGAAAATGACTGCAATTTTGCTCCGTCCAAGGTGGCCTAACCCCTTAATGAAAATCGCGGGCGATTTGGGCGTAAGTGGAACGCACCCTATGCAATCTACTCCAAATTTTGACATCTTACAGTCAGGGTATAACCTGACGAGTGTCAAATATATAACTTACTTCAATCTACAAACGGGTTTTTTGAATTTTCATTACAGGCTCACAAAAAAAGTTTAAAAAACGCCCTTTACTATTTTTTTTGCCCACTCCGACCAATTGCATTTGTTTCAAAACGACGAAACACGTCACTTAGCAATCTAATCCTTCTAGCTTCTAAAAAAAAACCCATGTCGTTTGGACCAATTCTAAAAAAGTTGTGCGATTTTAAAAAGTGCCCAATACTTTTTTTACCAACTGTACGTATGCAAAAAAAAAGATTCTACATCGTTTGATGCAAATCCGATAACAAATGGGCGATTTATTGCAAATTTATAATCCGCATCAATTACTGTTTTGCGCAATACAAATGCTCGAGATTTGAAAAATTCGCCAAAAGTAGAAATTAAAACTTATCAACTGAATACCTACTACTTATTGTGTGAAAATATATATTTTTCAATTAGTGTTCTCTTCTTAATGTTACGTGAAAACAATAATTTTATAAACAGTTTTTTCTAATTTAATTGAAGTTGGTTAAGATGGAGCTGCACCCCTTTTGTCGCAAGCTCCCCAATTACTTCCGGGTTCCTGAACGAATACAAAATCATGCTGTGAAAACATTTTTAACCGACTTCAAAAAGGAGGAGATTATAGATTCGACCCAGTATGTTTTTTTTTTTATGTTTCTTCTATCATAACTCCTCAGCATATGGACCGATTTTGATGATCTTTCTTTCTTTCGAAAGAGGGCGATGCCCCGGTGGTCCCATCCTAAACTAAATCAACATTGGCCCAATATTTTGCCAGTTATGGTTAATAATAAAGACTATTGTCACCTAATTATTATTATTTTATGTACGTACGCGCATAACTCCTCAGCATGTCGTGTCACTATATATAAAACTAAAAATTTAAAAATAAAAAAACTTTAAAAAAATTAAAACCGACTTCAAAAAAATAAAATTGCACTAAAAAGTAAAAAATAATTTTTACCCTTATTTAATCTACGACTCTCATATTTTTCAAGTCGGTGCCTCATCATTTGCACCGTGTAAATCTGGCGCCGGCTTAAAAATATGAGAGTCGTAGATTAAATAAGGGAAAAAATTATTTTCTTCTTTTTAGTGCAATTTTATTTTTTTGAAGTCGGTGTTAATTTTTTTAAAATTTTTTCTTTTCCGATGCCCTTCAAAATACCCCATTTCCACCATTATTCCTCGCCCGTGTCTGCGAATGGGGCAAGTTGTCCGCTCAGATAGTAAAGTGATCGTTTATAACTCTGGTAATACGATGCCTCTCCGTTCCGGCGCGAACGTAGCAGCCGCGATAAAGAAAGATCGCGGCTTATCGCTTCTACGTTTTTCGCATTTCACTGACGTCCCGGACGCGGGCATTTCTATCTGCCCCGAAAGAATTTCAGCGACGCGTGCCGGCGCACGCGAGTTCCCCCGACCTACGAAAATCCATACATACCAGCGAAAGGTTCCAACGTCCTCGCGTCCGGCTCGATGCTGCGTCGCCGTGCATGTTCTCTCGTGTAAACACGGCGCAGTTGAGGGGCCACGAGTAACGTTTTCAATGAATTTGCGCCGAAGAAAAATTTCGCGGGGAAACCGCCGCAGCGAACGCTATCGGAAAGCTCTCCGCGTTGTCAGGGCTTTTGTTAATTTTCTACGCTTTGTAAACGACGCGAGCCACGAAAAAAGCTGTTTACTTTGGCAAACCGAAGATTTGCGAGAGGAATATGGTAGCTTCGTTTTTTATGATTTATTGGTAGACGGTAGAAAGTGCAATTTTCGACAATTAATAACAGTTTATAGGAATTGGATGCTTGCACGGGGGAATTTTGAGATTTTATATTGAAAATAATATTTATGTTTTAATACTTTTTACTTTAACTCGATGAAATTTTTATTGCCAAATGCTTTGAATAAGATACCTTGGTGAACCGTGAATTGTTACGTAATGGAGTGTTCTTGCAAAAGGAAGTAGATTTTTTCATTCAAACGGTGAAATCAGCGATAGAATTTAGAAACATAAAACAGGAGGAAACTATCTTCCCTAGTAGCATTTTTGGTTGGCCAACGGTTGCCAACAGTTGGGAATTAGTTAGTGTTTGTGCCCACAAATTCCCAACACAGGGCCTACAGCAAAAAAATTACGACAGTTTGCCAACGAATATTCAATGTTGGGCCTACAATTGTTAATGGTTGGTTAATTAACAAAAAGTTACAACAGCTTGCCAACGAATATTTAATGTTGGGCCTACAATTATTATGGTTGGTTAATTAACAAAAAGTTACGACAGTTTGCCTACGAATATCCAATGTTGGGCATACAATTACTATGGTTGGTTAATTAAAAAAATATTTACAACGATGATTAAATGTCGTCTTGTAAACGTCAGAAAATTTGCTACATCAAAAAACCTGTTGTGATTTTTCTTTTCTTATTTATAAATACGTAATGAGGACGTCTGTCTTAAGACAAGTGTGAAATTTTAAGGAAGGAGTCTAAAGGTCGGATGATGATATTTTGTAGAATATTTCGCGTCACTGCGCAGTTTTCATAAACAATTAATACTAGTTATGTAACTAGAAATTACAAGTGTTTACAAGGAAGTGTGTTGGTTAGTTGCAAACAGACTGGGTTTTTAGGTGCCTCCCTGGGTTTTTAGGTGCCTCCCCCTGAGACACCGTTTTTTTTCCCCACCTACTTCACTAACTGTGATAATTAATGTTAATATGGCAATATTATATGCCTACCAAAGAGCTTTCTTATACTAGCGGTTTATAGAGAAATGGATTATCTAAGAGTCTTCGGGACATACGAACAATTAGATTTAAGAAACAGACCGTGTGGCAAATTTTTATGTTTTGTTTGATGGTGTCTGTACATAATTATTGTTCTATGCAAATCCAATAAACAATTAAAAAAAAAAAAAAAGTTAGTTGCAAACAGCGGTTGCTTGGTAAGGGGAAAGTTTGGGTTCGATTCTCCTCACCGCGAATTTTTTTTTTTTTTTCCTAAACCAGACCTGAAGAAGACGTCTTTACGACGTCTTTTGAAGTTCTTTAAGACGCCTTCTGGACGTCTTTAAGACGTCTTTTGAAGTTCTTTAAGACGCCTTCTGGACGTCTTTAAGACGTCTTTTGGACGTCTTTAAGACGTCTTTTGGAAAGAAGCCTTCAGGTGGGCCTATGGAAAGAAACCTTCAGTTGGGCCTTCGTGTTAAGTGACGTTGGGTCTACGTTGGTTACAATCGTTGGCCCATTTAAAAATAGCGCGACACTTCAACAGTTGGCCAACGGATAACACGTCATTGGCCCAACAAACTCCCAACAAATAAATGCTACTGGGGTTACTACTTACTTGGAATGGATAATCAATAAGAAGATTTCAGAATTTCGTGTGCAAAATATTATTTAAAACTCGAACGGAAATAATGGAAAGAGAGATGAATTGTTTGAACCAAATGCTAAATATAAAATATTCGTGCACGTATCGACGGATTATTGCTCAAATAATGTATGTCCACTTTTTGTGAAATTTGAGTTTTTACATGGAACAAATAGTTCTTCGCTGTTTCTGTGTATAAAAATCACGATTATATATATTTCATAAAATTGTCAAAAATAATATTGTTGTTCATTGTATGTCCCTGAATCTTATGCATTATTGCATGTTTAACCCTTTCGCTGCGTATGTTTAACCCTTTCGTCATTCGTATATTGCCAAATTTACTGCACGCAAAATCTCGACGATATCGGTATCGTTATTAAAATCGAGCGCGCCTGTTACATTTATGGACGAGGTTGCGCGCTTCAAAGAACGAAATGCCACAACGCTCGCGAGTTGTTTGCGCCGTACTGCAAATTAGATTTTATTACCAGAGATACACGTTCGCGCTGTTCCCGGATTGCACGCAAATATGCCCAGTTTTTTTATTATTATTATTATTAAAGCGCCCCACATTCGATGCACATTTGGGTATGAATATGAAATATTGCCAAATTACAGAAACTAGAGACGTTGCGTCGTGAATTTTATAACATTATCCCGATTGCCATTTTTTTTTGCATGTGCAGTTGCAGATGCAACTTTGTGCAACGATATCGAGCGATGCGCACGCGTTGCATGTTTATACCGATAGCCTCCCTGCATGGCATGCTGATCTGAAATTACGCCCAAAAAGGAAAAAGAGGAAAAAATAGACTATATTGTATAACACTGCGTTGTTCCATTCGATCGCGATGTCACGTGAGATCTCACGCTACAGGCGGAACCAAATCAACTGGCAATTTATAGTTATCGAGAGGGCTAAGCTATCCCTACCGTCCTATTTACTGCTCCCTTCCACACTGAGATTCTGATTTTTTCAGACAAACCCAAAGGTACTTGTAGCTTTTTAAAAAGCTTAAAAGTAATTGTAGCTTCGGGTATTTATTAATTTCCGAAATATTATTAATAAAAAATTGTTAATTTTTTTTTAAATTTTTTTGACGTTGGCGCAGGCCCCCTACCCCCTAGGATTTATACAAAAACTGACTTTTGAAAAAACCGGTTTTCAAATTCCACTATTCCCAAGAAAACCCGGTTGAACCGCTTTTCGAATTTTCACAAAAAATATATTGGACAAATAAATATTTGCACTTATTTTAAAAATGTTCAGTTTACTTAATATATGAGGAATTACAAAAATATAACAAAATAAAATATATTGTATCTATACAAAAGCAAATGAATAAATGAAAATTAAATTAACTAAAATCCGTATAAACCCCTACAATTTTTGAGTTCCTTTAATATCGATGGATCTACAAAAATATAATACAATAAAATAGGCTGCATACAAAACGAAATGAAAAAAAAATTAAATAACTAACATTCACAAAAATATCAATCTTTTACGGAGGTGCTAAATTATAAATCTTTATTCCATATAGTATTTTTCCTCAGAAAATAGGAACTCACGAAGATTAGTGTAATACTCCGAAGTCAACATTATTGAGCTATTTACAACATAAACAATATATAAAATAAAAACAAGTAATGGTAAAGAAAAAAACAAAGTATAAAAAATAAAATAATAACTTGAAACTAAAGGCATTGTACCTATTCCTCGCTTTAAAATAATTACATAAACAACAATTAATCTAATTTCAAAGTAAAAATAAAATATTAAACACCTCATAGATCTAAAAGCTAAGAATAAAACTATAGTCAAAATTAAGTTAAAAAAAATACAAAACACTTCACTCTCATCAATAACCTTTAAAATAATTCTCATTATAAAGAAAACTAATAAAATTAAATAGTAAGAGTATAAGTTCAACCCTAAATTATAATGTACACAGTAATTGAATAAACTGTTACCTACCACAATACGCTTGTGCCCAAGGCAATTTCAAGTCGAAAGGTTAACGTTTTTCATCAATTCATTTCTGCATATTAATTCTAGTATATAAAACCGGTTTTTTAAATTTAAAAACCGGTTTTCGAATTTCGCAAATTTATAAATAAAACCCGACAAACCCTGCTATGTGTATCCCAGAAAACATAAAATTCAAACAAAAGGAGTTACCGATCGCTAAAATCAACATATCTCCATTATTAATATTCCCAGCCCTGGAATTACCCCTAACACGAAAATTGCATTTAAAAATTATAAACACACTCGCCTGCAGTCTGCCGCTAAACAGGCACAATTTTTCTGAAATTCCTACGCCTCGTTCAGGCCGCACTCTGCACCGCAAGAACTTTTCATCGACATCAGCCCAACACTTGACGCGTATAAGAGCCGAGGCTCCACCCTTCGGCACACTAACCGTGCATTAATGCGAAAGTTAAAGAGCTAATGGCCCGCGGTTGGTCGCCACTGTCTTTGAATTTCAACGATATTGTATTAGTGGCGCGATTGTGTATGAACAATGCGCGACCCATCAGCGAGGGTGTTTCTAAAGCTGCACCTAACAGCCAGAAACGAAGTCGCCGTTCTCCTGGCTAAAGTCGATCGATTTATGTTATCCATTATCACAGTTGGATGCACCTGTGCACCGCATCGGACTGTACTCGGTTTATCTCGTTGCATTTGTCGTTACATTGTTCCTCGAGCTTCTTTCTTAAGGGCACCCGTCTTCGCGTGCGGCTGCTCCTCAGCGCATGCGGCAACACGGCTCTGCTAGGATGAGACTGTCCGCCTGGTCGAGCGGGCTATGAAGAAACACGGGGCAAACGAGAGCGCGGAAATTGGGATTTATTGGAAAAGTTCGGCGGGGTCTTAGTTTCGTATGGAATCGCCGTTAAAGAAGTCGTAAAGTAAAGCTACCAAAGGCAAATATTGGGTCGCGTTTCCGCTCGCTCCGAACAGCCGTCGGAGTGAGCACCCCGGAGAGACTTTTTGCGCGTTCTCTTCCTGTTTTTGGAACGGTCAATAGCGGAATGTTTACTGGAGAACGAATAAACAGCAAGCTCGAAGTTTCAGAATTTTTAGGATTTATGGGCACAAATATTTTCAATAATTTTTCATTTTTTTACTTTGGAATTTACAAATACGGGCAAAACGCTTGAAAAATACGTGATTTTCCGTGAATCAAAAAAAGAAAAGAAACTGAACCACATACAGTGAAACAGGTTTTTGGACTTTATTACTACATTTTTGAAGAACGAATAAAAAATTATAATATTATTGTAACAAATATATAATAATAGATGCAAATAAATTATCTCATTAATATAAATTATTTAATATATAAATGAATATAACCTATATTTATTAATACTATAAAACACTCCTACACTAATTATTATATGTTGTGTATATTATTAAATAAAAATTAAAATTTATAATTCCCTGGGTGATCATATGAGGTAGAATAACACTCTAATTTTTAAGATAAGGCAAAAATTAACAAAAAAAAAAAATATGTTTGCTAAAATTACAAATTAACCTTTAGGTAATTATTCAAAATTATGTTTGAATTTTATCAATGTTTGTATTAGATATACAGCATTTATTGTACCACTGTAGAAATTAGAGCTCCTGACTAGCTCCATCAGAATTTGTGACAGGGATCGTCTGAAATAAAAAAACTAAAAATATTCTTAAAATATGTGTGACTGGTTATCGCCTTATCCACAGAGAGTAATTATTTTGGATCACCCATTTTTTTTTATCCACAGATTTATGCGCAGAACAACTGCTTCTTTGCAACGTTGCGTTTAAACATGTGCTATCAATCGCCGGATTGTTTGTTTGCAATGAAGACGGATAAGGGGATAACCGTTCACATATTTTTTAACCGGGGAAAACGAGCTAACTGGTCATTCAAGAATTCCACCGCGTTGGATAAGATGAATAGATTCATCAGAAGAAATATTATTCTCGGAGACCAAAAGTAACAATTATTTTCCAAATTTTTTAAAAAAGAGTCAATGAGAAAAAGTTCATTTTTATTCAAATGAAAATCAATTCGTCATTAAATTTTGTATAAATTTTTAAAATGATTAATAAATATTAGGATGTATCTGTTCAATTTATGAATAACCATTATAAATGACTTAAATTTCTTTGGTTACTGGTAACTTTTATCGATGACGGAAATCGTTTTGGTTTGCAAATACCCATTACTGACGGCGGAAATTGTTTTCGCTTACTAAAAGCCATTATTGTCAACAGAAATATTTTCTTGTTATTAATGACCATTATTGACAACGGAAATTGTTTTCGGTTACGAATAACCATTAATGGATTTACCGGATGGAGTTTCCGGTAACCGCTAAACAAAAATGTGTATTCATTTATAATGGTCATTTATAACCAAAATAATTTAGAGAAAGATATTACACAATTCTTATGCCATAACTTTTAAAATTTAGGTTACAACAGTTATGGTCTCTGATTTTTCTGTATTGTTATGTAATAAAATACTGCCGTGCTTAGTTAAAATGCATCTAGCATTGGTCCATTTTTTAAGAAGTCTTGAACTACTTCAAGTTCCACGCGTGTCTCACCTTTTAAGTGAGGTTAGAAACCCCTGCGTGCTTCGTAGAGATCTAGAAACAGTCTAATTTATTTATTTATTTTTACAAGAACGGCGGAAAAAAATGGTAAAACTTCGGTTTCCTCGGATGTTTCGATTTGCTGGATAGGAAATTTTAAATAAAGAGGGCAGAATACTCTACGCGTTTGCAGCACAAAATCTGCCAAAGCTGCGCTCTGATCTGACACGGATAGGGCTCGTCGTCTCGATAAGAGCTCGCCGAGCGTCCGCCGAGCGCTCACCGATTTTTCCACTAATATATCTTTATTAAGGCACACAAATGCGATTGTTACTAAGATTATTAACAATGGAACTTCGGCAACCCGAAGACTCCGTTTTTCTTTTTAAACTCTGCAGGTTTTTAGGAAACTTCGACAGAAGTATCAGGCCATTTCTGCTATTCTTTTGGTTCTTCAGGGTGAAAACACCTCTTAAATATTAATATTTGCTTTCCTGTGCTCCTTTATACATATCCTGACAACTATAGTGGATATAGAAAAAATTCTTCGAATCAAAATTGAATGGTTTTTTACGCTCCATAAAGTTGTGCAGTGAAATTGTTTAGTTGCTCCTTTATTTAAACTCTAAATTTTAAACAATTTCATTAAAACACTTGGGTTTTTCTCACGCACCTGCCTGAGATCCCTCCGATCAGCTGCAACTTTGCTACTACTTCGAAAACTCGAAAGCCCGAACTTTAAGAGGATTTTTCAAGGCGATGTCGTCTGATTTCGAAGTTAGAAACGGTGTCATTCGACTCGTTTTGGTGTATTAAGAATACATGTGACACGCATTCCATTCACTTGTGTTTCTTTGCACGCTCGAAACTGTGACCTCTTGTAATTACAGTCGTGTAACTTGATAGATTTCCACAGGAAACGTCGCATGTAATGGACAACTTTTTGAGCATGCTTGGTAAGTGATTTTAAAAATAAAGATGACATACCCGGTGGGATTTGTGCGATACCTTCTCCAGATAAGCCTTTAGTCTTTGCACATTTATTGTATCACTCATAAATCCACATAGTGTAGTGTGTACAATTTTCATAGCTACGTGATTGAGAATGTGACTGACATTCAATTTATTTTGGTCAATATATCGGGAACTGAATACCTAGTCATTAATAATTACATAATAATATTTCTCTATTACTAATGTTAATTCAGATACAACTGATGACTTGTTAAATATTCTCAGTAGTGTGTTTGTTTTTTAATCGCCACAAGCGAATAAATTGTTAATTGAATAAGGATTCAATTTAATAACATAGGAGGGGGAATTATTTTTATTCGGATAATTATTTATTCGTTATTTGCGTTATTTGTTACCCGCATCTTCTGTTATTCGAGCTTTGCTTTTATCATTTAACAAAATAGTTAGCAGTAAGTAGGTAATGAAAACTATTTTATCAACAGTTATTCGTATCATTATACAAATAATTTTGGAATGATAATGTGAATAAATTATTCAATTAAATGATTATGGATATTCGTATACTTAATATCGTAGAACAGTCTATTTTCAATCACGAATATTTATAACCCAGATGAAATGTACCACTAAGGAGAATTTATTTAAATAATTATCTTAGATAAATATTTATTCAAAACTGTATTTCTACTTAAATCTGTCGCGTCATGTCTGAAGCAACATCGTACCCACACAAGTTTCTACTTATTAACTCATGTCAGTTCTCCCATTCGTTATTCGCGTTGTCGTTATTAATAATCCTGATAAAAGTTGACAATATGCATCGCTATGGAAAAAGTACGACCTCAAAGGGTTAATATCGGCGTGGGTAAACTGAGCTTCCTTTAGAAAAAGGATGCATAAGAGGATGTCTCGTGTTACGAGTCAGGCCCCAGAGGCTGCGAAACCCAAGATTGGATGTTAAGTTTTCTTGTTAGTTGCGGGCGACCTGGTGTTTGAAACGTTTGTATGTCACCGTTTATTAAATCGACCGATCTTTGCCAGATTAAAATATTACATTTTTTTTTTACTTTGCTCATGCCGTGATTCCTATTAATATAAAAAGAATATCCGACAAATTTTAGGAAGATCGAGTGATATTTAGAGGTTGCACACTTTGCACGCTAAATAATATGTAGTAGGCTAAGGAAACACGATTTCCAATGATAATTAGTTTTATTCTCAAATCCTTAAGGAAGAAAATAAACTTCAAAGAAGACTTTGACTTACAAGGGAGCACCGATTGGAATGCAATTTGTGGGTTTTTAGAGTGACTCGAAACAAGAACAACGGTGTGTTTCATTTGGGCCCCATCGCCCTTTAAGGTGGTGAAAACTAACCTCAAAATCAAATTGGCACCTCCACTTTTTCGCGTATAACTCTCAAAGTACAACAGACAGAAAAAAATGTTTCGAACAAAAGTTTAATGATACAATAAGCTCTGAAAACTTGCGTTAACAAAATTTTGAAAAGAGTTCAAAAATAAAAATATATGATGAAAAATAACTTTTTCAAATATTTTGTTAACAGAAGATTGCAGCGCTTTTTGCACCATTAAACTTTCGTTTGAAACATGTTTTTCTGTCTGTTGTACTTTGAGAGTTAGACGCGAAAAATTGACCCAGCAAATTTTTTAAGCAAAAAACTTTTTTTTCGGAATTCTTATTGCTTCAATTTTTTTTTTAAGCATGATGACACTTTAAATGCCAACTTTCAACGATGGGCATATATTCTACAGTGTTCAAACTTTATCTCAGAATTTTTGAGACTTAATTTAACAAATAGTTTTTAAATAACAACTGATTTAAAATTGGCAGGGTCAAATTGACCCAGTGTGACAAAAAGTTCGACAGTTCGAAAAAGTAGGTGTGACAACCTAGGGTTAAAGGACATTTCAATGTTTACGCCCCACTCTTTTATTCCCGGTCATATGAAGGAAGTCTTCCAAGGCAGTCATTTAGGCCGGTATCAAAATTGTTTTTCTTTTTTTAGTACATTTTAAGGTAGTTCCTAATCAACTATGTTAGTCAAATTAGAGTTGGGTAATGAACGATAAATATAAAGTAGTATGATACTATAGAAATAATAATAATAATTTTTAACATAATGTATATATATTTTAAAAAGTTCAATGTTAATATAAATAATTGTAATACAGAAATAGAATATTAAATTGGTTAGCGTAGTGAATTGGAGCAGTAGATCTGACAACGTCGCATTCATTCGGAGCTCCTGTTATAACCAAAATGTCAGAAAAAATGTTCATATGAATTTGAATAGTCGTTCGTTATTTAACTGTCTAAACATATCGATAATCGGTAAGCCTATTTTTTATGGGCATTTACGAAAAAACCATGTGGTCAATTTTGCAGAAATTAATAAATTCATTTCGTGACATTTCGATGTACTTTTGTGCCAATTTTGGTACACTTCTTGAATATAGTTTTCCTGTTTCGTAAGAAAAACTGAAACTATAACCCGCTTTTTGTCGACTTTGCCATATGCCACTGTGTTAAAATGCATCAACTTTAATTAACAATTTCTCGATAACTATGTGGTAAATCGATTTTAAACTTTGTACAAGGGTTTCGTGTATTCCAAATTAGTTTTGAATGAAATTTGAAAGAATTCTTGAATTTAAAAGATTATTCAAGAACTACCTTAATAAAAACTTGTTTTTAAAATTTTTTTTATTCCAATTTATTTAAACTTACCTAACCCATACGTTCTCCGAATGTGATGTAAAACTGTCACGGTAATAAATAAATTTTTACACTATCAAGATTCACTATAAATGCATATTTCTCGAATGCTAGACGTTGCTGAATTGACGTCGCAACCATAGCGTGTCTTCCCACACATGTTTGGCTACTAATTCAGTTCATTACCAACACATGTCAGCACTTACTTCGCGAGATATTACGAGTGGCGATAGGTGCACTTACTCTTGAGTAAATTTAAATCAACTGCCTGAGTAAAATGCGCGTACATATTTCTGTACAAAATATATACATATAAATATAGAGTATTTATGTTTCTTATTACTTGTTAACATCACTTTTCTAAAAGAAATAAAAAATTTAGATTAGAAAGAGCTCGAACTTCAGTATAAAAACAACTTCAGTAACATTCAAAATAAGCTAAAATATTGGAAAATTTCGGGAATGAATCTTTACGCAATATTAAAACCTCTCGCAAAATTTTAGAAAAGTTGATTCCGTAGTTTTTAAATTATTTAACTTTCAATTTAACGATCAAACGCTGAACAAAATTGTCACAAAAATTCCGGACAATTGATTCGAAGTTTTTTTTTTTAAATGAAAGAAAATGACACGGAAAAGTTTTTCTTCGATGTCAGCTGAGTAACTGTGAAAGTGCGGCAACACCGCAATCAGCTCCAGAGGCGGGAATATTTGCTCCTGCGATCTTTAATGAAAATGCGTAATTATCAGTATATAGACATGTGAATATAATTTTCATATTCATCTTTTGTCAAAATAGTAGAAAATTTCCTTGCAATATAAACCAGACGAAATGGCAACAGTGTATTCGTGGGAAAAATTAAGCACAATTTATTTTTAACCCTCTAACTCCCAGAGTTGCACCAGAAAACATTAGTTTTTAAAAGTGCATAAAATTTATATTTAACTGTTTATATTTAACTTTTGAAATAACAAATTTTTGAATTATGAATTTTATATGATAATAAAAAAAGGAAAACTCTACTGTGAAAGAAATGTTGAGTAAAGATAATATTATGAAATGGGCAAATTTCTATGTAAGAAATTAAAAAAATCGATATAACAATATTTTCAATAATAGTATTTTATTTATATTTTCAACATCTTATCTCCCTAATGGTATCTTGAGCATTTTACCAAATACAACACATTGGCACACTTTTCACTGCCTTTCATGTAAGTAAAAAGGAAAATTGATAATTTGATTATTTAATTTCCAACAAACAAATTAACGATAAATCCTCAAATATTCAATAAATTGGCAAAATAAGATAAAAAATAAGAGCGAATTCAACTGAATTTGCGATGAAAATACACCATTGCCATTTCTGACTGGTTTTCATCGCAGGAAAAAGCCTTATTAATATCTTGGAAACGGATGAACTTTTGGGTAAGTTTGTCACTGAAGTTCTACCTTGAAGCCTGCGTCCGTCGTTCGATGGTTCACCGAGAAATTGCATACTCAGCTTGAAACTGTAATTTCCCATGTGCTCCATCAGAGCTGTGATCCATCAGAAATTAATTATTTCTTGAACTTTCTACCTAATGCAATTGCGGTGATCTGGCGTGGCTTTCATTCCTAGGCAGATAAATCTAGGATGTAGAAGGATTAAATCTGAAGATCGAGCATTCCACGTTCAGTTCACTGATTTGAAAAAATGAGTTTCGAGGTGTTCTTGAAGAATACAGACAAAGTTCCATAGGATCCCGTTCCGGAGAAGCTGTGGCGTCGAGAGTAAAATTTCGGAAGAGTGTAGTCCAAGTTGACCGTCGCTATAAAAATAAGATCCAGATATATTGGACTGCGTCATTAGAAGCCACTTGTTTACGCTAGACGAGTCTGTTTCCTATTCAGTGATCTCAATCCCTTTTTTCATCAGGCCAGATGCCACGGCTATGTCAACTGTTGGCATCCTTCGCAACGCTGCTTGCTCCCGTTCGCTGTCGCGCGGTACAAAGCATAACATTGCAATATCGAGCGAAGGAAATTTAAATAATCTCTCTGGAAACCTGGGTAACTGGCGAACTGCATCGCGCTAATGGTTAACGGAGCCGTTGTTGTCGAGCATCCGACAGTCGTCCAACGAATAACCAATTTAGCGATCAACGTCCTGCGGCGGCTAATTGATAAATTGCAGCAGATATAAACTTCCATTAATTATCAATCTGGTTTCTAGTTCAGCGCCGTTGGAACGAGTCTAATGCATAGTGAATATTTCGTATCGTATGTAGCCTAGTTTTCGGATGTCGTGACGCAACTTCCACGCTGGTTGATACTAGGGCTGGAACTTGTTTATCGAATTTTTCTTTGGTGGAATATTCGAGCAGTTTCTGAGCAAAATTCGAATGTGCATCGGATAGAATTCGAATGTGCATCGAATAAAATTTAAATCTGCATCGAATAAAATTTAAATCTGCACCGAATAAAATTCGAATGTGCATCGAATAAAATTTAAATCTGTATCGAATAAAATTCGAATGTGCAACGAATAAAGTTCGAATGTGCATCGAATAGAATTCGAATGTGCATCGAATAGAATTCGAATGTGCATCGAATCAAATTGTAATGTGCATCAAATTGAAGTCGAAATGTGCATCGAATAAAATTCGAAATGTGCATCGAATAAAATTTAAATCTGCGTCGCATAAAATTCGAATGTGCACCGAATAAAATTCGAATGTGCATCGAATAAAATTCGAATGTGCATCGAATAAAATTTAAATCTGCATCGAATAAAATTCGAATGTGCATCGAATAAAATTGGAATGTGCATCAAATTGAAGTCGAAATGTGCATCGAATGAAATTTAAAGATGCATCGAATAAAATTTAAATCTGCGTCGAGTAAAATTCGAATGTGCATGGAATAAAATTTAAATCTGCATCGAATTAAATTTAAATCTGCGTCGAGTAAAATTCGAATGTGCATCGAATAAAATTTAAATCTGCATCGAATAAAATTTAAATCTGCACCGAATAAAATTCGAATATGCACCGAATAAAATTCGAATGTGCATCGAATAAAATTCGAATGTGCATCGAATAAAATTTACATCTGCGTCGCATAAAATTCGAATGTGCACCGAATAAAATTCGAATGTGCATCGAATAGAATTCGAATGTGCATCGAATCAAATTGTAATGTGCATCAAATTGAAGTCGAAATGTGCATCGAATAAAATTCGAAATGTGCATCGAATAAAATTTAAATCTGCGTCGCATAAAATTCGAATGTGCATCGAATAAAATTTAAATCTGCGTCGAGTAAAATTCGAATGTGCATCGAATAAAATTCGAGTATGCATCGAATAAAATTCGAATGTGCATCGAATAAAATTGGAATGTGCATCAAATTGAAGTCGAAATGTGCATCGAATGAAATTTAAAGATGCATCGAATAAAATTTAAATCTGCGTCGAATAAAATTCGAATGTGCATGGAATAAAATTTAAATCTGCATCGAATAAAATTGGAATGTGCATCAAATTGAAGTCGAAATGTGCATCGAATGAAATTTAAAGATGCATCGAATAAAATTTAAATCTGCGTCGAGTAAAATTCGAATGTGCATGGAATAAAATTTAAATCTGCATCGAATAAAATTTAAATCTGCGTCGAGTAAAATTCGAATGTGCATCGAATAAAATTTAAATCTGCATCGAATAAAATTTAAATCTGCACCGAATAAAATTCGAATGTGCACCGAATAAAATTCGAATGTGCATCGAATAAAATTCGAATGTGCATCGAATAAAATTTAAATCTGCATCGAATAAAATTCGAATGTGCATCGAATAAAGTTCGAATGTGCATCGAATAAAATTCGCATGTGCATCGAATAAAGTTCGAACATTATAGTACTTGAATATTTATCGAATAGAAGTCGAATATTGTGTTTGAATTAGGCTTGTATTCGAATACTTGAACGACCTGAATGGTACAATATAAATCGAATCTTCAAAAACTTGAATATTACATTCGAAAGTTAAATTTGTAGAGCATTAAACAGTATTAGAACGGTTTAAAAAGGTGAAACACTTCGTCAATGTTCGCTAGCTGAAATAGCCTTTCTCTAATTGACCCCAAACTATTTATCCAATCGAATAATGTTTTAGACGAATTTTGCTTTGGTGTAAATGCAGAATTGTATCGGAAAATAAAAATGTCAGAATTCAAATATTTGAATACTTCGAAGTAGGGCTTCAATCGAATTGTAATATTCAAATATAATCCTTCTTCTTCTTCTTATTATTATTATTATTACTACTACTATCTATTATTGTTATTAAGTTCTAAGGCGACTGTACTATTCAAATACATTTCTAATTCGAATGTAATATCCGAATAATGCACTATTCGAGGAATTTTCGTCTCATTCCAGTACTCATGAATACAATCGAATATTCAATCATTCGATTAGCCCCGATCCTGGTTGGTACGCGCAAGTGACCACAGGTGTCTTTAGCGAACAATCACCGAGAGGCACAGATGTTACATTTCATACATTTCAACGTAAAGCTCCCTGTTTATCGTTTACACAGTTCGAGCATTACATCAATTTATGCAGAGCTACCAGTGTCACGCGCAAGGCTACGCACGCACGCACGCGGACGTTTCCATGAAACTCTCTCGAGTATTAATATCACAGAGTGTTTCGTCCGTCGTGTAATTACTAGTACGTACTGTATCGCGTACGAACCCCATTTATAATTCTCCAAACTTCGCCTATAAATCTCGTTGCCTTCAAATATTAGTTCGGCTGGAAATGAATGGTTACCCCGGAATCCATTTTTCGGTTCCATTATTATTCAAACGTGTAACCAGCGCCCAAGCCGCTTTGACACCCGAATTTTTGAAGAATTTCTCAAAAATGGTAAGCCCCGTCGAAATTTTGTTCAAATAAGGTTAAAAGAGCATACGATTCTCTACAATTACTGTATATATAAGTTTTTCGTACTGCCAACCATTTTTTAGATAATAGCCTTTGAATATAGACAGCCCCGCAATACGCGCGTATAGACAATACGTCACGCCGCTATTCAAACGCTATTATCTAAGAAACGGTTGGAAGCACGAAAAACTTATATATACGGTAATTGTAGAGAATTACATGCTCTTTTAATGTTATTTGAACAAAATTTCGACTGGGCTTACCATTTTTGAGAAATTCTTCAAATTCAAACCACTGGTGAATTCTAAAAAGCCCTGGTCGGCACCCTTTCCTGTTGTCCGATTGCAATAATCTTTTTCAGGGAATATTTTTTATGAAGTGAAACCATATTAGGGGGTGAGAGTAAAGAAATAAGAAAAAAAATTTTGGCACGTATAAATAAGGGCCACCCTATTTTTGTACCATTTTTGTAACATTTTCTATATTTTTCTGTATTCGTGATAATAGAAATCATTTACTTTTGAGAGGGGTGCGTTGTGTGATCAAGTCAATTTTTATTTCGATAGGAGTATTCAAATTTGTTACCTATGCCTTGGCGATTACAATGATTTCACACAGTCAGAACCATGAGAAGGCCACAAGAGAAAAGTGGGAAGTGCAAGTAGATGAGAAAAAATTCCTGCTTTATTCACGAGCCGTTTCCTTAGCAGACATGAATAGCAAGTAGAAACGTCCTGTACGCGGTCAGACACAGGCAAATATTTGACGACGTGGACGCGTCTGATTTTAGATTTTCAATCCGGTTACAAATATGCCACCAGTAAATAGACCATTTTATTTAATAACAAACATCATATTGGAACTATATTATTTATAATATTCACTGATTCTTATTCGCAATAATTGAACGCTTTCAACTTTTACGCCCTATTCTTTCATTGTCTCCCTCATATGAGATTGACATTCATATGGCCATTTTGCTCGTCAATAAATGGAATGCCCACTTAGGAACTTAAAAACGTAAGTTTCCATTTCAAAAAATCGAAATGACCTGGCCATGATTTACGTATTTTCACTTACAATTAGAAAACAAATTAATTGTATCATAATGTTCAACTCGAAATTGGACGTCTAAAAAATAAAACTATTTTTGTTTAACACACATATAGGTATATGTGTGGAAAATAAAATTTAAACTGCGAATGGTAACAAGAATAATTATACCGTAAAATTGATATCCCCTAGATTGGGTGGTTTCCAGAACAGACCAATGATACCAATATAATACTTAAAACCAATATAATAATTAAGTTAGTTATTCAAACATGTAAAAATACGAGTTTTAAACTTTCTTTTGCCCACCACGGTACATATGAAATATTTCAATGTAATATATATAATTCATTGCCCGAAACAAATTCTCCAAATTTTTCAAAATTGCAATCCCCCTGCTGAAAGTTCATCATCTCTAAAATTGAAAAGCTTATTCATGCTATTTTTCACTGCATTAGTATTTTTTTATATTTCTACAATGCAGAATGAAACAAATAAAAATATTTTTGCACACCTTTCAAACAATACATTGGGCATACTAAAATTTCCTAAGATTGTTTTATCCACATCAGACATTTTATTTTCATTTTCTTTGTCCCTTAATTTGTCATTAGTGCATAAACAAATTTAGAAAATTACTCGAAACGACGTCGTTCACATTCAGCAAGTGCTTTATTGTAGATGCTCGATGTAAATGCATCGTTTCGAGTAATTACCTAAAATTCCATTGCAGATTGCTTTGTCGTAAATTGTAGACCACCTGTTTGGCTCCATTTGACAGCAAAATCTATCAACACGTGCAAACCATGAGAGATCAGCGGTAGCATGAAAGAGGAGCATCTCCTCAGCATCATTGGCAACGCGCGCTAATTGCCTTGGCATAGCAGCTAAATTCTACTATTTATTCTTGACAGCAGTCTAGCGACATTGTGTTCGACGAAAACATCGTTCGCAAGGCCCGAATAGCAGGCCCGTTGGTAGCACGATAACAGCATCGCGATATTAGCGGCTCCGCTTCTATTTTCATCCTAATTAAGTTTCCCAATCTCGTTGCTTGCGAGATGCATTCTGCGGCTCGCGTTGCATTCGGTCGACCTCTGCGTAGTGCCACTATGTCCCGACCCTGAGCCGCGGCTGACGATCGTCGATGAGATACACTCGCGTCTGCGAGTATCTTGACAAGTATTCGATTATTATACAGAGTGATTTTGAAAACTGGGACAGGCTGTCATAATGAGGATATCATCTTTTCACGATGCAAACTTTGTGCGCAATAATGCAAGTGCAATATGCACTAACATAAAATAGGAAATATCTTGTTGTTACGTCCGAAACCGATGGGTGTGTGATTTCCGGAACGTAAAGGGGATCCCCCCTTGCCCCGTCGCCTCCGGCGTAACCGTAATCCCTCAGGCCGGTCACGCTTTTTGGAGTACTGTGCAGGGCAGGTGGATTGGCATTTTGAAGATCGAGGAGGAAAAGAAAGAAATTTGTGTTTCGTCTTGGGACCGTCAGCCAGACTCATCAGTAGGGCTACAGCTGACGGCCCCTGCCCCAGACACACGGGAACTAAGAGGAATAAACTTGGAACTTGTATATATACGAACGAGATTAGAGTTGGGGACTTGTGAGAAGATTAGACATCTAGCGGCGCTGGCGAAGACTAACCAGGCGCGGACCCATGGTGGGGCTGGGACGTGACACTTGTAAAGAATTTCGCTCTCGATGGTCATATTTTTTAACATTTATACATATGTAGAATAATGAGAAGAATTAAAGGAATTTATTTAGAGAAAGAAAACAGAGGTTCATTTAAATTCAAGAAGTAGGTGTAGGAATATTTTCGTGGAAAGGTAGTCCTTGTGTGGTATATCATCTTTTCCTGCAATATTTTGTTTCTTCAATATTTTTTATTACATAATAAATCAAATTCTTAATTATCTTTGGCGACCAATTTGTATTTCTCGTTAATTTCTTCACGTTTGGTTCTTACGTTGGTTACTTATTGCCAAGGGTTGTAAAATATTTTCATTATTTTTGGTGACTAAAGAATTTTCCAGGAAAGGAATATACTGACGGTCAAAATATTATATTGACATCAGTAATGAGAAATTCGAAAAGTGAGTGAATGAGTCGAAAATCAACTATAAATGCGTTGAATGCCATTATATTTAGTTTTGTTATGGGGGCGAGGTTCCATTTTACTGCGCATGGTAGAATTTCGGAGTACGTTTTAGTAATTATGAATAATTACGAATTCAAGTTTGGCGGTTTTCTCGAACCTTTGCTGCATTGCTTGGATATCCAGGATTTTAGTAATGTTTATTACTCATGCAAGGCTTCTTAAAGTTTATAAAATTAATCTGTAGTACAGGAAAACTTAGAATAGAATAGATTCTCAATTTTGATGTGTGTCATGAAGAGATTAGGTGCATCGCAATAGACAGATTGTACGAGATAATTCGTGGTAACATTTATTTAGGGGCTGTTCCGGTTTAGAGCCCATAAAAACAGGTGATCTTTAGGAAGTAATTAAAGGAAAACTACTATATATAATATAATGGGACACTTTGCATTGTATTAAGGATGTGTTAAACTATAGAAATATATTTTTTGTTTTGTAATTAATCATTGCAGACGGCACTGGGGAGTCGTTAAAGTCAAGGCGTCAAAAATTCATCCAAATCGGTGGGACCTGTATCTCCAAAAGTTGTTATCCGATTCTCCTGAAACTTTTTTATTTTGAAGAATATACTTCTGGCTAGAGGGGAAACCAGAAAAAATTACAAAAATTGAAAATTGAAAATTTTCAAAGGCGTTGAAAGGATGAAAAATATAGGGAAAAGTGATTTCAAATTTCAAGTGTCGTTATTTTCTAAAAAAATGTCATTTTTGTATTTTTTTTTTTGGTTTCCCCCCGAGCCAGAAGTATATTCTTCAAAATAAAGAAAGTCTCAGTCGAATCGGATAATAACTTTTGAAAATACAGGTCTCACCGATTTTGAGAAGCCGAGTGGCCGGTTGTGGCCCATGCATTTGCCGCTATTCAAATGCCTATAACTTCGGGAATTTCTCGAATTTCAACTAATCCTTTTAAATACGTATTTCTAAAAGGTCGAACATTCTAAAAATGAAATAAAAAAAATCGATTTTTAGACCGAAACGCCGCTTTAAAATCGATATTGTTTTATTTCATTTTTCAAAAATAAATTACAGAAAATAACGACAGTTGAAGTGTGAAATCACTTTTTATCTATATTTTTCGAAATGATTAATTCCTCGACATATTTGATTCAAACAAGCAAATAATATTCTAAAATTCCCTTAAGATCAGAGACCAGAAATAACAGTTATTTTTTAAATTTTTTCGAAAAAAATCATTGAGATAAAGTTAATTTTTATTTAAATAGAAGTCAGTCTTCATCAAATACTGCATAAATTTTCCGAAAAATCAATTTAAATGCAATTTCAACAGTTGTTTTATTGTTATACAGAAGTATATTCAAGTATTAATCTCAAAGGTCCATAAATTCAACAATTCCGTCATTCACTGGTTGGTTTGCCCTACTTATTTCGTACTACGGAACTGAAGTTAACACAAGCTCGTGGCGCGAAAGCTGCGAAAAACGATCGTGGAACCATCGAATTTTTTCCTCCGTGGCAGCAGCATCTGGGTCGACATGAATCTTTACGTTCCTCGCCCCCAGTGAGAGATCGATCCCCCCAACGGTGATCCGCATCTTATTTTACTTTTCATATTGGCGTAGCCGGCTTCCATGTATGTATGCGGGCACATCAGCCCGACTGCCACTGAATTCATTATCTCCGCCTCGGCGGCATCCCTCGCGCTTTAAAGAAATATTCAAAGCTGAGGACGGGTCACGCCGGCGGGTTCCTGAAACGCGTTCGCCCTCGGGTTTCACCCGGCGCCGGAACGTGCTCTTGTTAGATCGGAGGAAAAATTATTTGAAATACAAATTGTACTGGGTCTCCTTGAATTTCTACGCGAGACGGATGCCCCTGTTTGGTCGATTTGGGAGACTCTGGTATACTTAGAGAATTTTTATTTAATCGAAATGTGAAAGTTATAATAAATGATCATTAATAGCCACGATTTGTATTGTTTAGTAACGCACTGGTAGAAAAAAATAAAATTGTTGCAGACCACGCATATTTAAACCTGACAATAATTAATAATATCCGCTAATTAACGAATAAATTTTTCTACACTCCAGCGGGAGTGTAAGAAATTGAGGACCTCGGAGCACAAGGGGTGCAGCTCCCTCTTTACCAACTTCGAGTAAATTAGAAACAACTGTTTATAAAATTATAGCTTTGACTTAACAGTGAAAACAGAACATTAATTAAAGAAGTTCCCCTGACTTGCAGCAAGGTAAGGTAAATGTACCAATGACTAGCCATGTACCAATGCATGGCCACTGATGCAGATATTAATTATTATTAAGCTATTGTTACGAGCCGAGGCTGAGGGCAATGAGAATGGCGGCTGCGAGGCCGAGGATTGAATTTGTTTAGAGTTTGTTAGTAGCGGGCGAACCGGGGTCTGGTATCCCCGGGAGCCGCTATAAGGAGGTTGGATGTTGTGGACGAACCAGGGTATGGTATTCCCGGGAGCCACTAGGAAGGTAAGCTTTCACGGACGAACCGGGGTCTGGTATCCCCGGGAGCCGCTAGGAAGGTGGATATCGTGGACGAACCGGGGTCTGGTGTCCCCGGGAGCCACTAAGAGGTAGGATATCGTGGACGAACCGGGGTCTGGTATCCCCGGGAGCCGCTATAAGGAGGTTGGATGTTGTGGACGAACCGGGGTCTGGTATTCCCGGGAGTCACTAGGAAGGTAAGCTTTCACGGACGGACCGGGGTCTGGTATCCCCGGGAGCCGCTAGGAAGGTGGATATCGTGGACGAACCGGGGTCTGGTGTCCCCGGGAGCCACTAAGAGGTAGGATATCGTGGACGAACCGGGGTCTGGTATCCCCGGGAGCCGCTATAAGGAGGTTGGATGTTGTGGACGAACTGGGGTCTGGTATTCCCGGGAGCCACTAGGAAGGTAAGCTTTCACGGACGAACCGGGGTCTGGTATCCCCGGGAGCCGCTAGGAAGGTGGATATCGTGGACGAACCGGGGTCTGGTGTCCCCGGGAGCCACTAAGAGGTAGGATATCGTGGACGAACCGGGGTCTGGTATCCCCGGGAGTCGCTATAAGGAGGTTGGATGTTGTGGACGAACCGGGGTCTGGTATTCCCGGGAGCCACTAGGAAGGTAAGCTTTCACGGACGAACCGGGGTCTGGTATCCCCGGGAGCCGCTAGGAAGGTGGATATCGTGGACGAACCGGGGTCTAGTGTCCCCGGGAGCCACTAAGAGGTAGGATATCGTGGATGAACCGGGGTCTGGTATCCCCGGGAGCCGCTATAAGGAGGTTGGATGTTGTGGACGAACCGGGGTCTGGTATTCCCGGGAGCCACTAGGGAGGTAAGCTTTCACGGACGAACCGGGGTCTGGTATCCCCGGGAGCCGCTAGGAAGGTGGATATCGTGGACGAACCGGGGTCTGGTGTCCCCGGGAGCCACTAAGAGGTAGGATATCGTGGACGAACCGGGGTCTGGTATCCCCGGGAGCCACTAGGAATGTTAGTTTAGCCTCGTAACTTTATAATATGATACACCTTGAGCGGTAAAGGAGTATCTATGTGGGTTGGTCTCGAAGAGGAAATTCAGATGATGATTGATTCAAATAGAAGAACTCTGAATTAGAAATAACTAATTATATTCTATAAGTTCAGTCTTTTACAATTGTTTCAGTGTTTGTTTGTCGCGGTACCTAAGTCCACCTCTCGGTTTTAACGCACTGAGAAATGCGGGGGTCTCAAAGAGTTTAATGATTACAACACCTATCAGCAACTCTACGTACTGTATGGTTAAAGTTGAAATAATGCTTGAAGGAGAATGTTACTCGATCCCGTAAGACTGTTTCGTCTAAACGTACTAAACTTGAAATGAGCCCCCGAGTGTGGATTCGTGGCCCTTTTTATACAGTGAAATTCGGCTAGAAAGTAGTGGGGATATGAGTGCCTTCATTGAATATTAGGTTTTCGGGGAAAACTCGGTTGCATCACACCACTGCAGGAAACGGTGACCCTGCCGGGTCACGTGCATTCCGGACACCCGAAAGGGTTAAAAAGTCAAAGATAGATCTGCGTACGTAACACTATGTATATCAATCAGGCACAATATATTGATTAATTTGTGTTATATAATCCTTAAACTTCATACCCTAAAAATGATTTTGATAAATATTATGTTTAAAACACTTAAAAAATTGTTTGAAATCTCACAGTAAAGACGCATGACGAATTTTGCTAGATTCTTCAGAATTTGCTAAGGAGAAAGCGATGTTTGTTAAGCATATAATTATTGTAATATTGGGTTTCTTTATATGAACGAATAACTTATGGAATCCTAAGAGTATTTAAAGCAAGTAATTAACGCGGTATTACGCATTTAGATTCTATTCTATGTAAAAAATACTTGGCTATTTATCGGTACATAATATTCGTGTCTGACCCAATAACTAACCAAGCGTCCATGCATAGGGCAAGTCGCGATTTAGTATACTCAAAGACTTGTACTAGTGTATAACCAGGAGTATTTTTTGATAGTATAAAGTGTTTTCATTAGGTATAAGTTGAAACTGACAGATAAAGTGTAAATAAAATTATTGATGTAATATTTAAAAAAGTAAGTATATACATTCATTCAATATTTTCCGCGTTTTCTATTGTCTATAGTACGTAACCTCCAAATTTGAATTACGCTTTAAGTAATATATAAGAATATTGTTAATTACGTTGTAAAATAGAAAAATGAAAGAAGAACAAAGCAAAATGAAAAGGAAAGTGTCAAAAAAAAATTATAATCGAAACGACGTTAATAATGCACTTGAACAAGTGAGAAATGGTAGGGGAGAGGCTTGCAGGTTGCCACTGCTTGCAGGTTGCCACCCCTGCTGTATTTCGACTTTCTAGCAGTGTCATAACCTCAACTCTGACTCACATCGACGTTAAAAGAGTAGTTGTCACCATGGACATAGGAATATAGGGACGGAGGGTAAGGCTAGCTTATGGAGGAGGGACGCGAAGCCTATCTGAGGGACGGGCCCCCACCCAGGGCAACCCAGGGGTGCCTGGAGGTGGTTGGGTTGCATTGCTGCGCATGCTCTGTACCGCTAATTATGAAAAACTATTAACCACAAATTAATGCAAATGTCTAAGTTAATCCTAAAAAGTGATTATTTATGAACTTGAATTTTGAATATAATGAAAATTGACGAGAAATATGCATCTTCAATTATTAGAATATATAAAATCAAGACGCTATGGACGCTATGGCAACGGTACATATGGTAGTACTGCGCTTGCGCCGGGCAGCGGCCAATGAAAATGAGGCACCCCTTACCTCGTCCCCGTCCCGCAACGGGTTCCTCCCCGCAGTGGTAGTTAGCCCCCTTGGTTGTCACTATTTATTAACCTCTGGAGCGGACAGACTCAATAACACTGTGTTTGTTGAGCGAAGTGTGATATAGTGTTTGTCAAGAAATTGAATTATTGAAATTGTGTGTTTTCCCTGTGCTCGTAAATTGAACATTTTCATCGACAATTCAAGGTAACTATTCGTACTGTGTTGTTTTTTTTTATCTAATTTACATATGCCAAACAGATTTCCAAACATATCATGAATTGACAATTTTTTCTCATATTTTCCAAAAATGCGTCGGAATGCAAGTTGCCACTTTTTTTGCCTTGCAGGTTGCCACCTCTCTCTTTCCCGCTTGTTTACACTCAAATGTCATTTTTCATGATTATGCGATGTTTACTATTGTCATTGAGTTTGAAGTGAAGTGTTTTTATTGCATTTTAGTCATATTTTCGTTTATTTATTCCATTTTTGATACATTTATAGTATGGCAGCGCGCAGGTCAAGAAAGTCTGAACGCGGCATTAAGGATTTTGAAGCGTTGCTCGACGCAATTAAAGCAATCAAAGTCAACAATAAATCAAGGAAGAGCACTGCAAAGGCATACAACATCGATATGCGAAGCTTCCCTTGAGTTTTTTTACACTTTCAGCAATTTTTCTAGGGGTGGCAACCTGCAAGCCAAAATTTCAAGGAGTCAATTTTAGATACTCTCGAGAATTTGCAGTATAATTTTTCTTTTTCGAGAGTTTACATGATTTCTAGCTCAGGATTGTAGCTCCACGCTTCCTCTTTCCAACTTATACCATAAATCAACGATACGTTAATTTTATGACGAGTTATGATGAAAAAAGCTAAGGGGTGGCAACCTGCAAGCCTCTCCCCTATGAGTACACTTGAGGCAGCTATACAATACAAAGTACCAAGAAGTGCTTTATATGTCAAGTTAATCTGTTAATCTGTTAGTATTTCTTATTTTCTTAACGACCCTTAGAATAAATGACAATTCTTTTGGTATTACAATCAATTCTGACGAGTTATAAATGTCATGGCTATGTACTAGGACAGTGAATTTTAGACACTGGGCCAATCGCCTTTTTACTGGTCATGTATTGGTACAAACGTATTCATTGAACTTTTTGTTTATTTATATGCCAGGAATATAAAAATGAATGCATGACAATTTTTTTTAAATAAAGGAAGATCCAATCTACCTATTAAATACAAAAAGGCTTAGGATAGCATTAGTTTTTTACGTGATATTGGCAATATATTCTTCTGGTGGCCTTAGCTGGCCAGTCATTGGTACATTTACCTTAATGGGTGCAGGTTCGAAATTTGCGATAAATCGCTCATTTATTATCGGATTTGCATCAAGCGTGAACCAAACGAATGTAGAATATTTTTACGTAGGTATATTGCCTTAGAGCATATATACATGGAGGTATCATTGCCTTAGAGTGACTGCCTCGAAACTGTCGGCAACATCACGCGAGAGAGAAAGACATGTGCCACTGGTGCGAGCGAGAGAAGTATATGTCCCATTCGACCGATATGCGCATGCGCCGATATCGTGCGAGAGAGAAACACATCTTGCGAGCGAGAGAATCTTACTTCACTCTCTCGCACCAGTTCGGACGATGGTTTCTCTCTCGCACGATATCGGCGCATGCGCATATCGGTCGAATGGGACATATACTTCTCTCGCTCGCACATGTCTTTCTCTCTCGCACCATGTTGCGGACAGTTTCAAGCTTTCAATGAGACCTCCATAGTATATGCTCAAAGTATATTGCACGCCCTAACTATGAAAAAATAAAAATTGAAGCTGCACCCCTCTTCAAGGTCATCAATTACAATTTTAGACTATTCGACAAATGATGACGTGCAAGTGCTTCGACTTTGGTTCCCTTTAAAGTCAAACTACACCAATATTAACAAACGGGTATAGGGTAGACCGGGGGCGGTAGTAACACTTTGACTTTGGAATACGATTACGCAAAAACTATTACAGTTACAACAAAAGTTTTTTTACGAAAATGTTACTTATTTATCTGACATTATTTAAGCCACAACAATTTCGCTGTATGTCAAGTAATATTCCGGTTATTAATAAAAAATGAGAAGCGTAGAAAGTGTTACAACCGTCCCTGACCCCGGGTCGGTTGTAACACTGCATGGAGTCGACAGTAGCACAAATATAACTTTACAAAATTAAAATATTTATTGATTTAAATTATAATAATAAATGAAAAAGTAAAATCTATAACAAATTATGTGGTATCGCAATTGTGGCAGAAATAAAGGACGTTTTGGCTGGTGCATTCTTCATCTGCTCAATTCTTACATTCAGTATACCTATTGCACCTATTTTTCATTTGGTTTGCTTGTGCTATGCTATAGGATTTCATGCAAATAAGACAATATTATTCGCCTTCTTTGTCCCTATTCGGTTCTGTTGCGGTAAAACCGACCCCGACTGCGGATGTTACAATCGCCCCCGACCATGCTTTTGAACTTAAATTATAAATTTTGACTAACGAGACGCTTAAAAGTGCCAAGTTACGATCAATATTAGTTTAAAAAAAGGTCGAATTACAGATTAAAAAATCGAACAAGCACATACTTGCAAAGGGAGTGTTTATATTACAATTTTAAGTCAGTAAGGAAAAGTTACTTTAGAGTATCGAAAAGTTATTTTCTTCACTATCCACGTCTATTGCGTATCTGTACTTTTAGGGCATGGATGTGTACCTATATTCCAAATGTCATTCTTCATCATATATCCAAAATTGATGTTAATATCTATTATATGTTTTGAGATATTTAGCGTGTTACATTCGCCCCCCTGTTACTACCGCCCCCGGTCTACCCTAGTGTATCACTTTAAAAAATCAAGTTTATACTGACTTCATTGTGAAAAATGAAAAAATAAAGGTATCATGTACAGTCGGTCATTATTTCCCCAAATCAATAATTTATATGTGATAAAATAGAAATATAGCAGAATACAGCAGATAGTAATAGTGAATAATAGAATATAACATAATTAACATATAGAGGTACCTAATGCTCGAGAGCCACAGAATTGTGTGTTCTTTCAAAAAATCCTGCCCTGCATTTTGCAGGCATTTTCTACTTGCTGAAGCAAGGACGTGTGTATGGAGTGTCCCTTGTGATAGTAGTGGTGATTAATTCTAGTAATATGTAAATCAAATTATTAAATATATATATATATATAATTTATGTAAATAAAATTATTAATTATATTTATATAATTTATGTAAATAAAATTATTAATTAGATATTTTCAGTATAATATTATATTCATTATCAGTATTAGTGAAGAAGCAAATAAAGTTATAGCATGTTAATAAGTATGTTAATTTTTTTTATCTACATTTAGTAAGCAGTGTTTATTCAGCTCAATGAATACTAAATATACACATGTATTTTTTTTAAAATTCATGTTTATCTCCACTTCTATTCTGTGATAAATAAAGTACCAAAATCTATTTACAACTTAGGTACATGTGGCATATAAATTGACTCTATTTTTGACAAAATACATTCAAATTCAAACTAACGGGTGTCCTTTATCCTAGTAAATTGTTTCTACAGATTTATATTCTGATTCGTGAAGGAATAGAGGCACTTCCATCACTTATAATTTCACATATAGCTTCATTCTTATTTAGAGATATTAAATGCTACAAATAATGACGAAGGAAATCGAATATATTTTATGAAAAAAAAAAAACGAATAATATCAATTTACGTTATCGCGTTATTACGTTATCATTTCTAAAATTTGCTTTGCTAGGTATTTCTGCTAAAGAACTAACGTCAGAGAACGAACGGAGAGCCAGATCTGCTCTAAAAATACAATTTTCGAAGCTGACACTTTTAATCGACTCCTATAAAACATTCCGCGACGAACTTCGCTAGGCACAAGAACCAGAATGCGGTACGCAAATCTCGATAACGACGTGACGCAAGTGCCCCGGCATGCACCTACATGCATACAACACTGTAATCAACTAATTTTTTTCACAATGTCACCAAGATAAAATCTATATCAAATACGTTACGTAACGACGCGTTACACAAGGTGAACGAGATACAAAAGGATGAAGGGGCGTCTACTTTTTTTTTTCTCTCCTCTCGTCGACGCTGGGCGAGAAACGTTCGAGTACATGTAAAGTGGGGAGAGACGCGGAGCGAGGGAGAGAGCCGGGAGCGAGAGAGGGCGGTTGACAGAGGGGTGAGTCGACCTGAATTTTAACGCGTGACCCTAGGCAGGATGACGTCATGGGCTGACTTTCCTCGCCCTCCTTGCCCGTGTCCCGAAGTATTCAGGGCCGCGAAGGAGCGCAGTAAACGGGTAGTCGTGAGAATCCGAAGAAAGAGAAAATTACCGGGCAGGGGTCGGTGGGGGCTGAGAAGCGGGAGGGAGGTAGACACTGAAGGTGGCGGCGCTGGCGGTGCAGGCAGGGGGTTGAAAGGAGGAGCCAGAGGCTTTCAAAAGGTCCGCAGCAATTGCGTTAAGCAGTCAGTGACTCTCGTGTCACGGCGCCGAAATAGGGTTACTTGCAAACGACTAGGTGAAGCCGTTTCAAAGTGAGCCCGCCACATAATAGTCCAGTGAAATTAGACGGAAATCTGCCCAATCTTCGGAATAAATCCCAGCAAGCTAAATTTTGGTATGGGCCTTTATTTGGTCGTTTTAAACAATATGTCAAAAGTCCCCATCGATCCGAGTGTCGCTAAAAATTTTACAGAGGGTTGAAAAAAAACAGTTTTTCGCGAATATCTCGTTATCTAGCAGTTTTGCGACAAAAATAGGTCTCACACAATTTATAACCTAGGAAATTCCCTACAAAAAAGGTTGTATGAGTTTTTTTCGTAGGAGTAACCATTTTCATGTGTGCCGGGTTACCAAGTTTCAACCCCCATACTTTTGACAAGGGAAGATCCCGAACCCGGAAATTCAGAAAATTATGAAACTCTGTAAATATGTAGCGGAAGTCCTGCTGAGTACAACGCAATTTCGTTTGCTGCCCAAATTCACTCCAAGAGGGTGCAATTGACCCCTGAAATTTTTTTTATTTTGTATTATTACTCGCGAACTGTAGGAGATAGAAAAAAAGTGTTCAGGAAAAAGGTACTTCTCTTAATTAGGACTAACATTTGGTAAATTATAGTTCTTACAGTTCTTACGGTGTGTGAGTTATAACACTTGTCAAAAGTATGGGGGTTGAAATTTGGTAACCCGGCACACATGAAAATGCTTACTCCTACGAAAAAAACTCATATAACCTTTTTTGTAGAGAATTTCCTAGGTTATAAATTGTGTGAGACCTATTTTTGTCGCAAAACTGCTAGATAACGAGATATTCGCGAAAAACTGTTATTTTTTTTTCAACCCTCTGTAAAATTTTTAGCGGCACTCGGATCGATGGGGACTTTTGACATATTGTTTAAAACGACCAAATAAAGGCCCATACCAAAATTTAGCTTGCTGGGATTTATTCCGAAGACAAATCCTAATTTCACTGGACTATAAGGCTCTTCAACCCTCGCCCGCGAAGATCACTGCCAGTTAGAAGTATAAGACTACAGATTCGAGTCACGAATATACCAATACCCCTCGATATTTGTACGATCTGTGCTTCTGGCGAGAGATTATAGCGGAGGTTCCATTTTTATGATAGTTTAAAAAAATGTTGCGATAACTTATAGTCGAATTAACGAAAGAAGGCGCTTTGGAGAGAACCAGTTAGTGATGGCGATACAGCCCCACATGTATCGATACTTCGTATCGATACGTATTGACAGTCCAAGTATCGATACAACTGATATATCGGAGACGAAGTATCGATATCACCAGTATCGATACGTACGTATCGGCCCATACCCAGATAGCACACCTCGTCTTAGAGACGTCTAGTTTAGGTCTATTTTAGGTCTGAACGTCTTGATTTGTAACAAGACGTCTTTAAGACGTCTTTAAGACGCCTTTTGGACGTCTTTAAGACTTTACCAGACGTTGTGCTATCTGGACAGTGACCGCGTTCGTGCTGCGGTGCGGTTGTATCGATATTCATGGGTTAAGTATCGATACAGCAATATATCGTTACATTAAGTATCGATACAAAATATCGATGTATTGGTTGCAAAGTATCGATATTCCGATATATCGATATTGTATCGCCATCACTAGAACCAATGCCTGCTCCGTACTTCGTGCGACGTTGCCACGTTGCGTAGCAGATCGGACGTTTCTTTCTATCTTCAAGCGCAACTGTGTCTCTCTCACTCGCTCGATAAAACAGATTCCTTCATCTACAAGTCACTCCACGCCAAATCGATCACATTTTTGGAGACTTTGATCAGAATGCAATATGTATTTTGTGAATCGCGTGAAATTATGGAAAGGTTTGAGTCATTGTTTAACGGGTTTTGAACTTGGTTACAAAATATAGGACTTTGAAATGTTCGTGAAAAGATGCTGTACTTACGAATTTCTATCTCGAACACTATCAACAGCATTGCGTTAATTTTCGTTTACTTTAATCGAGAAGAATTAATCTTTCAGAATAAAGTTTCGAAATTGTAAAACTATTTTTCATTTCATTACCGACAGGAATTCGATCGTTTAAACGTGGCTTAAAAGTAATTCGTTCCTTTAAAGATGGCTTAAAAGTATTACTCTAGGATAACACCGTTAAAATTAACGTGAAATTTCCAGAATAACACTTTGGTTATAATTTTCAAAATTACAAAATTAATTTTTCAATGTAAAAAAAGAGTATCAGAATAGCCCGCACTTTCTAGATTAAAATGAAAACAGAATGAATTCAATACGTTAAAGAGCTTCCGAGATAAAAATTCACAAGTACAGCTCGGTTTCATGAAAATAGGCCACAATTGAACAAATTCAAAACCAGCAAAGTGATGACTGAAATCCCTTCCTATATAATATTTCAGTTTGAACAAAATCCCTAACATTTGCCGTGGAATGACGCTAAATAGAATAAGAATCCTATGTATTCCTCGACTTGTCCGCCATTCATTCTGCACGGCGCGTGCCGCAATAGCCAATAAGATTCGACACTCTATCAAATCTCTATGGGGAGGACGTTGGGTTCCCCTCTGGAAGAGTATAGCAATATACACCCGACAAGGACAACGATTACTCTAGGCCCACAGCTAAGTATCCGAAAGTCATTGGCCAAGGCGTAGGGAGCCGCGTAGGGGAAGCACCCATCGCGAGACTGGAGTAGCGGCAACGTCGCAAATTCTGGCCCCGGTCCCAAGGCGCCTTCTTTCGTTAATTCGACTATAAAGAAGGCTAACTAAAATCCGCAATCGGTTAACTGCGCATTTGGGAGACTTGAAATGTGTACCCCTTATGAACTATGAGGGGTGGTTTCACCCCCTAAACATGCAAATGGGCCAAAATAAAAAGACACGTGTTTCTTATTTTTCGGTCCTCTAAAACATATGCAAAAACCAAAGCAATCGGGGACGAACACCTGAAAATCTTATAACTTTGAGGGGTGGTTTAACCCCCAAATCATGCAAACAGGCCAACATAAAAAGACACGTGTTTCTTATTTTTCGGTCCTCTAAAACATATCCAAAAACCAAAGCGATCGGGGACGAACACCTGAAAATCTTACAACTTTGAGGGGTGGTTTCACCCCCTAAATATGAAAACGGACCGCTATAAAAATCACGTATATCTTATTTTTCGGTCCTCTAGAACATATCCAAAAACCGAAGCAATCGGAGACGAATATCTGAAAATCTTACAACTTTGAAGGGTGGTTTCACCCCCTAAATATAAAAACGGACCGCTATAAAGAAGCACGTATATCTTATTTTTCGGCCCTCTAAAACATATCCAAAAACCAAAGCAAACGGGGACGAACACCTGAAAATCTTACAACTTTGAGGGGTGGTTTAACCCCCGAAACATGCAAGCAGGCCAAAATAAAAAGACACGTGTTTCTTATTTTTCGATCCTCTAAAACATATCCAAAAACCAAAGCGATCGGGGACGAACACCTGAAAATCTTACAACTTTGAGGGGTGGTTTCACCCCCTAAATATGAAAACGGACCGCTATAAAAAAAGCACGTATATCTTATTTTTCGGTCCTCTAAAACATATCCAAAAACCAAAGCAATCTGAGACGAACACCTGAAAATCTTACAACTTTGAGGGGTGGTTTCACCCCCTAAATATAAAAACGGACCGCTATAAAGAAGCACGTATATCTTATTTTTCGGCCCTCTAAAACATATCCAAAAACCAAAGCAATCGGAGGCGGACACCTGGAACCTCTCCTTGTTAGTGCCACCATTTTAGATTTTATAATACAAGGTCATTGCATAATATGAAACTATCCAAAGCCTAACATCCCAAACAATATGATAGTTAATGCTGCAGAACAAAAGAAAGAACCCTGACAAAAAAGGGGGGGGGGGCAGGTAAGAATAGGCAGGGAAAATCTGACTGGGCACATGTGTCATTGAAAAGTGTCAACGTGTACATAGACATACCCACCTTGAAATTCGCAACCGATCGACTAACCATGAATACAACCATAGAAACATTGCCGATTGTTTCACTGAAATATGAATCTTTGTTACCTATAATTTATAATTCATTTCGCAAGTGTTCCACATGCAAGAAAGAGCGATGGAAAAACTGTGTGCAAGGTCTCTTGCAGATGCTCGTAAAGGTGACAGAAGAGCACCTCGTTAAGCTGACAATGTGAATCACTTCCGTAACTAAGGTGAATGATTTAAATGTTTATCGCGAGCAAACGCAGAGATACCACCGGGTCTCTCTCTCTCTCTCTCTCTCTCTCTCTCTCTCTCTCTCTCTCTCTCTCTCTCTCTCTCTCTCTCTCTCTCGTGCACACTCGGCCGCATCTTCTGCAAGCTTGTTCAGCACAAATTTATCCAATCATCGTAACACACTTCTCGCCGACTCAATCCTGTCTCGAGATTAATTTATGAGGCGGAATAATTTTCGAAATTCCAGGGTAACTCGACCTAGACGCAACGCACAGTTTGTAATCGCGGCGACTAATTAGATGGAGTGTTATTCACGTCCGCGAGGAATTTCCTATATCGTATTAGTGTCTGCTAACGGGCTAGGTAAAATTACGCTTTATCTGTGGATAGCGACGCTCGAACTAAATCCTGCTGATACGAGCTCCGCGAAAGCGAATAGCATTTATCATCGAAATGGTACACCTCCGTGGATCGCTGCAATTGATGACCACGGACTATCATTGAATTCAATTTCGCATTCTTTCGTAGCTGTACGCCGACATAAAATTGTGTTTCGAATGTTTTAATAACCTTCTTTGTGGGGCTGATGAGGATAGCTATGAAGAATATTTTGTCTCCGCTATACCTAGTTATTTCTCTAATTCTCTTAATTTGCTCGAGGGAATGGTCACTTTTCAATTCTTACATCTGCATCGGTAATTCAAGGCTTAAAATTTTGAAGAAATTCCAGTCTAAATGCAGCTCTCGTCGTGTGTAAAAACACTGGCAATTCGAAGGAAGTATGTTTGATTTTAATTTCTATTTCGAATAAAATCTGATTGAGCTTTGACTAGACAGAATGTGTTCATACGTTTTTCTTCATTATTCTGTCAATATTTCAACTGTCCCTTACATATTTATTATACTTTGATGCTTATTTCTGTCGTTGCTAATATATAAATTACAGCAATCTCCTTACCTTCCTTTCAATTTTTCACCACAGTTATTTCAGTGACAGTTGTTATCCTCTTGGGCCCGATGAAAGCACCACTGGGTACAATTGTAAATAATAGAGATTACCTTAGAAATAAAAAAAACGAGTTGCTCTAACGAAAAGTAGGTCATTTAAAATGTGTGCCTGTAGTGGAACAATTACTAGGGATCCAGACGGACCCGGATACCGATTCCTGTACCCGCAGGTTAAATAATAAATATATAATGCAATACAATATATTAACCACGTGGGGACAAAAAAGGAAAGTAAATGTTTACTATTCAGTTTTTGCATAGTTATATCGACTGTCTAAAGATCTTATTAGAGCTGCTTGAATTTATTAACCTGCCTAAATTCCTCATCTTTTGGAAGAAACGAGATCAGTACTTTGTACACAGACATCAACACAATACTTTGTAGAATCGCAGTTACTTAATATTGGAATATTAATACCAAGTAAATTTGTGAACCAACAACTTTTAAAAATTGTATATTCATATTTGTAAAAGTCTAGTAGTAATGTTTACTAGCCAGAGTGGAGGGTAGGCAACTATTCAGGAGGGAGAATATTTTATACAATGACGCCAGGCAATCCGACTCTCAGATTTATAGAGGGTTTGTACATAGGGGGTGTATGAATTCGTCGTAAGTAAAAAATACAATTTTATTGAAAATATTAATAAGCGAGTAATAACCTCTAAAACATTATGGAGTGTAATCAAATTTTAACGAGGCCCGTTTTCAGCATTGAGAACACACTATTAGGGTGCCCCAGCTATATTTTAAAAGTCGAACTTTAAGCAGCACCCTATTCCTTAAGGGGACCTTCCAGGTCTAAAAGTCGATTTTTTTAGTTAATTTTTCGAATGATCGACCTTTCAGGAATGCGTGTTTAAAAGGATTTGTTGAAATTCGTAAAATTTCCGAAGTTATAGACATTTGAGTAGCGGCAAATGCATGGGTCACAACTAGGGCTGGGACTATTCGAATAATTTAATATTTGTATATTTTACAAGTATTCGAATGCTACGAATAAATTTCGAATATTTGAGTATCCGAATGTTATTGTTCGAATATTTAAGTATTCGAATACTATTCGAATATTTCAGTATTCGAATACTATTCGAATATTTCAGTATTCGAATACTATTCGAATATTTCAGTATTGGAATACTATTCGAATATTTCAGTATTCGAATACTATTCGAATATTTCAGTATTCGAACACTATTCGAATATTTCAGTATTCGAATACTATTCGAATATTTCAGTATTGGAATACTATTCGAATATTTCAGTATTCGAATACTATTCGAATATTTGAGTATCCGAATGTTATTGTTCGAATATTTAAGTATTCGAATACTATTCGAATATTTCAGTATTCGAACACTATTCGAATATTTCAGTATTCGAACACTATTCGAATATTTCAGTATTCGAATACTATTCGAATATTTCAGTATTCGAATACTATTCGAATACTTCAGTATTGGAATACTATTCGAATACTATTCGAATATTTCAGTATTCGAATAATATTGTATTGTCATCGGAACTATGTATGTGTTCAAAGTTTCAAGTCGATCGGATATGTTGAAGTGGGTCAAAATTAACTTACAAGATTTCACCCTGACAATCTAACGAACTCACAACTGAAATTAAATAAAAGCTTGTAAAAAATGAACCTAAAGAACTTGATTTATAATTCACACCATACTATTCGAATACATCAGTATTCGAATACTTAAATATTCGAATAGTATTCGAATACTTGGATATTTCGAATTATATTCGCCAAATAATTGAGCTACTGAAGTATTCGAATATTCGAATACCGAAAAATTCGACAAATAGTCCCAGCCCTAGTCACAACCGGCCACTCGGCGCTCACGTAAAACTTTAAACGCGTTTTTCCCGAAACAGTGTTCTCAAAATAGGTGGGACCTGTACTTCCAAAAGTTATTATCCGATTCGACTGAAACTTTTTTTATTTTGAAGAATATACTTCTGGCTAGGGGGGAAACCAGAAAAATTACAAGAAATTGAAAATTTATAATTTGTAAAGGCGTTGAAAGGGCGAAAATTATAGAGAAAAAGTGATTTCACACTTCAAGTGTCGTTATTTTCTCAGAAAATGTAATTTTTGTAATTTTTCTGGTTCCTACCCCTAGCCAGAAGTATATTCTTCAAAATAAAAAAATTTCAGTCGAATCGGGTAATAACTTTTGGAGATACAGGTCCCACCGATTTGGATCAATTTTTTGACGCCTTGACTTTAACGACTCCCCAGTGCCGTCTGCAATGATTAATTATAAAACAAAAAATAGATTTCTATAATTTAAGACGTCCTTAATACAATGCAAAAAGCCCCATTATATTATATATAGTAGTTTTCCTTTAATTAATTCCTAAAGATCACCTATCTTTTCGGGCTCTAGCCTGGAAGGTCCCCTTAACTACAAACCGTGGCGTCAGCGCTTGGACACTACTGAGGAACGAATTATTTCTCTGTTTACGTTTCTCATCTATGCGTGTGCTGTCCAAACAGATTTTTTAATTTTCAATCCTTCGCATTGTAGTAAAATAAGCTACCTGTAAGCGACAGCGAACTGAAACTTGCAAACCAAATTTTTAAGAAACAATACCAGTTCACCAAACCGATCAGCAAGGAGTTCACACTCCAAAACCAGTCTGAAACAGTAGAACAATGTCATTCCGGCTTGCCAATTTGCGGGCAATGCAAGCCGCATCACTTAACTCGTCAACGACAATTTCACTCGGCTGAACGTTTACTCAGGTTCCTCACGCCAAACACATTATTCAGCCGTTGCGTCTCGAACATGCACTCTGCAACGAAACCAGCCGTATAATTTATTTACGATCGAGACTAAACACGTCTAGTGGCGACCCTTAAAGGTCCACGCACACATGTCAGTCCCGTGACGGTTCAGTGCCGTGAATGTCAGTGATAAAAAATACCGTTTCCCTGTTTTTGAAAGGAGCAGGCCATACTTGTCCGTGTCAGTCACTCCGAACCATTATAAACAATAAAAATAAATAATCAGAATTATATCACGTTTGGTGTCATTGTCATCAGAAAACCACCGGCAATCCTTCGGCGATACTTCTATGCAGATCTAATACGAAATATAGAAATTGGCGTTTTCACTACTGATTTGCCTATTGTTACTGTCTTTGTCGTTATGACCCTAGAAAAGACATGGCGAACCTATGGCACGTCAATGATTTACAGGTGATATCATTAATATCTGCATACCAATCCTTACTAATATATAAAAGTGAAACGTTGTCTGTTTGTTTGTCCCTCTTTCACGCCTAAACGGCTGAACGGATTTCAATGAAACTTTGAATATACATTAAATACATCTTAGATTAGATTATAGGCTATAAATAAATATGCTATCTAAAATAATAAATAATAATTAAAATAATTCCCGGGTGAAACCGGGTAACGGGTCAGCTAGTCTGAAATAATTATTACATGGTCAGGTATGCTGAAATCTTTTTGGCCAGCTTTTACTGTACGTCAAGTTATGAGTTCATTCTTATGAAATTCTACGTTAATTTTTAATCTCGTCTCCTGATTAAAATTCTGAAATTATTATTCTATTAATTCTTCCCCAATTAAGAACTGCCCGGCACTTCAGCAATTCGAGAAATATTATTTATAAATTTTTGATACGCGCGGAGAAAAAAAGGAACGCCACGTTCGAGAGCTTCCACCCGAGGACCCATCAGGGTCGTAAAAAAAGGGTCACATTCGAGCGATTTCAAGACAGCGTCGGTGAAAAAGCCGGAATATCGTGGTCGACGAATTTGAACTTCAGAACGAAGGAGCATAGCAAAATTTGGGATTTTTCCCTAAGAAACCAGCGATTCGATTCGTCTGAAATTTGCACCATGTTTTGATGCATCTTCGAGGAAGCTGTAGGTTTTTTTTTTTATTAATTTTTTATTAATAAGTGTGCAGGGGCCTTTATTAACCTGTGCGCTTTCCGGCGCGTTTATCGATCACGTTTATCGAAACATTCGTCGATCCCCTTCGAAAATGCGGAGCCGTCTGAGAGAACCGTGAAATCAATGGAGCCAGCGGCGTGCGCCAGTCCGGATACGGCCAGGAAAAGACAACAATCGATATTCCGTGAAAGCACACCGGGGCCGAGTGGGCACCGTTTACGTTTTCGGTCGCATCTCGCCGATCCGGCCGATAAATCACGGGACGATTAAAACCGTTTTCAACGGCGGTGGCCGTTTCTCTGGGGATCGTTCGAACGATCTTAATGGCCGTTTTCCGGTTTCGCAACCGCACGCCGGAGTTAATCTTAGCCGTTTTACAGTCCCGGCGATTTACAGACCGCGCGCTCGGAGACTCGTCTTTGCGCAGGTAGGATCCGGCGGACGGACGGCGTTACGACGTAGGAAAACACTCGTGTCATAACTAACAAGGGGACCCCACAGCTGAGTCCCCGTGGATTTTAATAAAATTTTAGGGGATGAATCTGGAGGTCACCTCGATTACCCTCTGCTAAATATTTTATGCCAATGAGCATCATTTATAAACAATCGATATGTGAGCCGTAAAAGCAATTCACTTCAAACAAGTTTCAAGAAAGTGAGTTAGGTGAGTGCGTACAGCACTTACTTCCCACCAAAACAACACGGGTTCAAATCCCGGTCATCCTAATTTTTTTTTTCCTTTCCTTCAACCCTTATTTTGAATAATTAAATTTTATACTGCTTTGTGTCATAAATATTGTAATTTTTTAACATAAATTTTATATATAAACATGGTAAAAATACATAACTTTTTATACACGTACAAACATAACTGGTACATAACGACTTGTTTCAACTCGGCATGCTTGTGCGTATATATGTGCGTATTTACGTGTATATACATATATATATATATATATATATATATATATATATATATATCGATATATAATAGGATAGGTAGATAGATAAATAGTTGTAAAGTTACATAGACGTGCATGTATGTATTGTAAAGAAAAATTTCATATTAAATATATAATTTACAGTGTCTTTATAGTACAAGTTGAAACAAGTCGTTATGTACCAGTTATGTTTGTACGTGTATAAAAAATTATGTATTTTTACCATGTTTATATATAAAATTTATGTTAAAAAATTACAATATTTATGACACAAAGCAGTATAAAATTTAATTATTCAAAATAAGGGTTGAAGGAAAGGAAAAAAAAATTAGGATGACCGGGATTTGAACCCGTGTTGTTTTGGTGGGAAGTAAGTGCTTTTTTTTTTTATTACTAATGTTTATTGTCAAACGATCGTACAGTGGATATGGTTGGCGACGAATAAACATAGAAAAAAGGCCATACAATTTAAATTATAATCCTACTGGTTCGCTCGCATGCGAAACTCATAGGAACTCGTTTAGTGTCCTTACTGACTAATTACTAACCTATATCGTTACTTCTTAACAGGTACTGTTAAATCTATATTTACCGCACGCATTGTGCAGTGTGGGACACGGGGAAAAATGGTCTTTAAAAAAAAAATAAAAAACCCCTTGGGAAGTAAGTGCTGTACGCACTCACCCAACTCACTTTCTTGAAACTTGTTTGAAGTGAATTGCTTTTAAGTCTCACATATCGATTGTTTATAAATAATGCTCATTGGCATAAAATATTTAGCAGAGGGTAATCGAGGTGACCTCCAGATTCATCCCCTAAAATTTTATTAAAATCCACGGCGACTCAGCTGTGGGGTCCCCTTGTAAGTAGCAGACTTTATTTTAAATACGAGATACGCTTTACAGTTCGGACGAAAGGACGCCGGATAGGTCCGCGAGTAACGGAATTTATGACGTCGTAACGCCCGAACGTCGGAATCTAAGTGTCCTGTGGGGTTTATCGGGGCCTTATTTACATGCCCGAATGGTGGTTTCGCGTGCGCCGCGAATTTCTAACGGCAATGGTCCCGTGTGCACAGGAAGGATCTAGAAATGCTACCTACATCTGGGGGATCCGGATGTGCTTGTTCTTAATATCTGTAGGATCACGGAAAAAAACGAAGCCTCGGACGCGGGACTCGAACCCGCGATCTCCTGATTTGCGCGCTGACCAGCCGCGCCTTAACCACCTCGGCTACCGCCGACTTCCCGATCTTCGTTATTCCGTGTCCTCCTCTTATGTTATGGGGGTTTTCCTGATCCCACACACTCGGCCCTCCTGCGACGACAATCGTCCTCGAATGTCATAGTCAGTGATGCCAGAATCGTGGGACGTGGGACAAATGCTTACCCCCACTATGACCTACCGTCGTCCCCCACTTTCTTCCCATCGCACTGCACACAAGCATATCCCTACTCCTGTCCGTGTGCGCTGCTTGTTCGGCTGCCGAGCACATGGCCAGGAGTAGGGATATGCTTGTGTGCAGTGCGATGGGAAGAAAGTCGGGGACGACGGTAGGTCATAGTGGGGGTAAGGATTTGTCCCACGTCCCACGATTCTGGCATCACTGGTCATAGTGTCGCACTGGTGTCTTTTATTTTTCACGTCGCAGACACATCGCACGACCTCAACGCCATCTCTCGGCTCCGTGTGGCGATCGGTGCTCCTCCCATCCCGGACGAGCCCCCAAATGTAGGATCACGGAAAAAAGGAAGCCTCGGACGCGGGACTCGAACCCGCGATCTACTGATTTGCGCGCTGGCCGGCCGCCTTAACCACCTCGGCTACCGCCGACTTCCCGATCTTATGTTATGGGGGTTCCTGATCCCACATATCGTTATAATTCGCCTACGTCGATCAACAGATAAGCCTACAAGGGAACACCGCGAACCCGCCCTCACCGATTGGAACGCAACTTCGTGGGTTTCAAGACGAGAACAACGGTATGCTTCATTCGTGCCCACTCGGCCATTTTGGGTGTGGAAGTTAACCTCAAAGTCAAATAGGCGCTCACACATTTTCGCGTAAACCCCTAAAGTAGGAGAAGCAGAAAAAAATGTTTCAACCAAAAGTTTAATGGTACAATAAGCGCTGCAAATCTGCGTTAACAAAATTTTGAAAAGAGTTTGAAAAATAATACCTGACGAAAAAAAGCTTTCTTCGAAATTTTGTTAATGGAAATTTGCGGCGAGCATTATGCCATTAAATTTTTGTTTAAATTTTTTTCCTAGATCTTATACTGTAGGAGTTATACGCGAAAAAGTGGGAACACCCGTTTCACTCGGAGGTTAGTTTTCACACCCTTAAGCTGGATTCTCACTAGCCGGCAAGCCGGCGGCCAGACGGCTAGTGAGAATCCAGCTTTAAACGGCGATTGGGCACTAGGGTGGCCCTTATTTTCAACCTGCGATTTCTTTTGCTCTCACCCCCTAATATGGTTCCATTTGATGAAAAAATAGTCCCTGGAAAAGCTTATTGCAATAGGACAACAGGAAATGGTGCCGACCAGGCCTTAAAGTTTAGAATTCATCAATGGTTTGAATTTGAAGAATTTCTCAATAATGGTATGCCGTATAGAAATTTTGTTCATGTAACATTAATAGAGCATACAATTCTCTACAATTAATGTATATATAAGTTTTTCGTGCTGCCAACCATTTTTTAAATAATAGCGTTTGAATATAGGAAGATCCGCACCCCGCGCGTCTCACCTGTACGGCGTGACGTATTGTCTATACGCGCGTAGTGCTGACCTCTCTATATTCAAACGCTATTATCTAAGAAATGGTTGGAAGCACAAAAAAATTATGTATACAGTAATTGTAGAAAATTGAATGCTCTTTTAATATTATTTTAACAAAATTTCGATAGGGCTTATCATTTTTGAGAAATTCTTCAAATTCAAATCATTGATGAATTCTGAACTTTGAGGCCTGGTCGGCACCCTTTCCTGTTGTCCTATTGCAATAAGCCTTTCCAGGGACTATTTTTTTTATAAAATGGCGCCGTTCTAGGGGGTGAGAGCAAAGAAATAAAAAAAAAAATTCGACACACATAAATAAGGGCCACCCTATTGGGCACGAATGAGACACACCGTTGTTCTTGTCTTCAGTGCGGGTTCGCGGTGTTCCCTTGTTAGTCAAAGCGGAAACAGTTGCCGGGTTTCAACCCCTTCTGCGGTAACGCCAGTGAAGAGGACACATCATTGCTGACACAAGTGAGGATCCTGTCCATCTACCTAGTGATGGGCTTCCTAACAATGGGTGCTGTTAGGTTTTGGATGCAGGAAGGTGGCTCCAAGGAGGTTTCTTCAATCCAAAGACTGTGGAGTCGGATTCGCAACAAATTCATTTTGAAATATCTATCTACGCTGACCAGGGTGCTACTCGACAGAGATTCGCCGTGATATTTCGTTGAGGTTTTACGGACTTACTTTCGGCTGGCTGCTAGGGTTATACAAATAACACTAATGGTATGGCAGTGCGATGGGTGGGTGACGAATGAAGGGAGTCACCTAGGTCTCCAAGCTTTGGAATCTATGGTCGTTTTTGAGTGACAAGATATCGTCAGTTATCGCGCTGACTGGAAGGAGAGGTTTTTAGGTGTCCGCCTCCAATGGGTTTAGTTTTTGAATATTTTTTAGATGGCCGAAAAATAAGAATCCTTTTATTTTCATACTTGCTGGATGGATGATGTTCTTGTCGTCAGTTACTTTTGTAGCTGTTCTCATTGTAGGATCACGGAAAAAGGGGAAGCGTCCGGACGGGACTCGAACCCGCGATCTCCTGATTTGCGCGCTGGCCAGCCGCGTTAACCTCCTCGGCTACCGCCGACTTCCCGTTCTTAGTTATTCCATGTCCTCCTCTTATAGTATGGGGGTTCCTGATCCCCACATTACGAACTTTGAGGGATGGCTTCACCCCCTAAACATGTAAACGGGCGAAAAAAAAAGGACCCGTATTCCTTATTTTTCGGCCCTCTAAAACATATCCAAAAGCCAAAACAATCGGAGACGGACACCTAAAGCCGGTTCCACATTTGTTACCGCACCCCGCTCTGCTACCGCGTACTGTGACTCGCCACTTGGTTCGGTCGTTCCGACGAATGTCTCGGAATCGTTCGACATCGACAGACATCTTCTACGGTTGTTACCATGACCGGTTAGCTACGTACACCAGGTTGCGGTAACGGAGCAAGGTGCGGTAACAAATGTAAACCCGGCTTAAAACTCTCTCCTTGTGAGTGGCGGAGGTCCTGTACGCCTCCGAGTCCCGGAGTTTTGGGATTGCAGGCGTGTTAAATAGCACGTGATGTGGCAGAGGTCGTGTAAGTCTCCGACTTGCAGAGTTTAGGGTTGCATCGGTGATAAAACAATTATTTTGGTGCGTTACTGACAACAGACGCGTACACATGTATGTATGTATTACATATAGGACGACGTGAGTTGGATAGAATTGGTAGTTTAAAAGATAAGTAGAATTCTTCTGTTTTTCTTTCTTTTTTAAATTTGGAAATTTGAAATTTAAAATTTGATCCGAATTTTGCACGTGGTTAGTGAGCTGTATGCGTAACAGATTAGGGCAGATTAGAGTAAGCCTTTGATTATCAAAGCAACGATTAACCTTTTAAGAGGCGCAGACGAGTTAACGCGCCATTTGAAAATGCCACTTCACTGGGCAGGACGAGTTAACTTATCGCTAATATTATAAAATTGCGCTCCGTGAAAAACATTGCATGTGTCACCTAATATTTTTTCTCATTCTGATGTTTCTGCCATTCTTATCACACACGGGTAGTAAAGTAAAATATAAATTCGCCTGTTTAATAATTCTATTTTTTGAATAAATAGTCTATTTATTTATCAGTGAATTATTCATATTTGCTATAGGCAAAACGAGGTGACTCTAACTATTATTTATCACTGCCTAGCTAGAGACCTCTTACTATTTATAAAACATTTAATTATAAGAACACCGATTAAAAAACATAGTAATTACATAGTAATACATAGTAATTAATGGTTTTATTAACGTTCTTATTCCCATTCTCATCTTTCTTACTTTCATGATCACAATATTTTCTATTTTAAAAAGTGATAAAAATCAGGCTTGTTTACTAGTACGGGGCTGTAACGTGGAATAGTTCCGACCTTTTTCAAAACGTCAATACAGGTCCCACTTTGTACAACAAACATAGGTTTGCCCTTTGTAGGGAAGAGGTTTGCACCCGGTGATACTGGTATTTGGTCAACAGTGCCTAGCTACGCTGCGGTACTGTTCTTTTACAGTAAAAAAATTACTCCCTGTTCTGATGGCAGAATTTTTAAATTCCATTGCGCCCATTCAGATAAACAAAGGTGCTGAAAGTGTTAAACGTTTCCGCAGATGCGTCGTAAACTGAACCATAAATCGATTACTTATTCGAGAAACGGTATGTTACCCGTTTTACCGTCCTATTTCGTTTCTAAATTGGCAAGTTAAATTTCACTCTTGAAATATTAAAAACGAATATAATATAGATAAGTAATTAAACTGCTTTTCGTCTGTTTTTTATTTTGATTACTTTTCAGCGGGGTTTGGTGGTAATCCCGTCCGCCCGCATCAGGAATAGCGGTGGGGGAACTCCACGCATGCGCGCGATGACGCGGTGACGTCAGACCAATCCAAGCGCGATGACTCGGTGACGTCAAACCAATCAACGTCAAGAAACGAAACCTGACGGTGGCGCCGTTTCATTTCCCATCTTGACGGTGGCGCCGTTTCATTTCCCATCTTGGCGTTGATTGGTTTGACGTCACCGCGTCATCGCGCTTGGATTGGTTGGACGTCACCGCGTCATCGCGCTTGGATTGGTTTGACGTCACCGCGTCATCGCGCTTGGATTGGTTTGACGTCACCGCGTCATCGCGTGCATGCGTGGAGTTCCCCCACCGCTATTCCTGATACGGGCGCACGGGATTTCCACCAAACCCTGCTTTTCAGTGACTGTGGTCATTAAACTTGATCGAATGAGGATGACAACTATCAGTATGAACCCTTCGTGGTCACACCTTCTGATAATCACAAACTGGTCACACGGGGTTCACTGTACCCCAGCGTCATTTTTTCAGTTACCATTTTCGTATTTTTGAATCTTTTAACTTTTCAGTGATAATTGTACATTCGTGATTCTTATACAGTCATGGTCTAATAGTCTTTTTCTAGAAATGTAAATTTTAATATGATAAAATTTGTAGCTGAAAACGAGCGATTTTCCACGGTTGTGGGAGAAACCGATTTTTTTAAATTTTTTTTTATTTTCTTTTTTGCGATAAATCCTCTTTGGAAGACGTAACGGTGCGACATTTCAATTAAAAAATTGCTCTTGGGGTGCGATACACCCCGTGTGACCACGAAGGGTTAAAAAAACATATATGTATATAATTCTATAAAATAAAAACTTAGTGATTTTGACGCCTAACAGTAAAAAAAGTAAATTCTTTCAGAAAACACGTTCCCTAAAACCTTTGAACTTTGTGCCCTATAATATTTTTGTCGTCAGCAGTATTTTTGGAGAAATTCAATTTTGTCGGTTTTGTTACGCCTCAACCTCTATAATTTAGTTTTAAATACAGTGTACGTATTTAAATACTAAATCGTTGCGCTATGTTCCTTATAAACAGAACTCTCTACAGTTTCTCATTTTTACATGTAGGAAGGTAATTTTTTAGTGTGCTCACAAGGGATGATCCCGAGCCCGGAAATTCAAAAAATTCTGAAACTTTGTGAATATGTAGGGGATTTCCTCCTGATTACAACGCAATTTTTCTTTGCTGCCCAAATTCACTCGAAGGGGGTGAAATTAACCCCTGAAAATTCGGCTATTTTCCGATTTTGTGTTATAACTCGCGAACTGTAAGAGATAGAAAACAAGTTTCACCACAAAAGTTACTTCTTTTAATTAGATCTATCATTTGGTAAAAATAATTTTACAATTCACGAGTTATATAACACAAAATCGGAAAATAACCAAATTTTCAGGAGTCAATTACACCCCCAATTCACTAATTTGGGCAATAAAAAAATTGCGTTGTAATCAGGAGAAAATTCCCCACATATTTAAAAATTTTCAGAATGTTTTGGAATTTCCGGCTTCGGGATCTCCCCTTGTCGGTGTCGTGCATTGTGGAAACATGACTTTCAGGCACCCCTTTCACGCAAACATAATCTCTTTTAGTACCCCAAATATCTTCTGCAGCACACATTGTCTACATGGAAACCCGGCTTATAACGAATAGCTCCACTTCTAGGATTGCATTTTTTATAAAAATTTCTGCAAGTACCATGAAGTAATCAAGGCCCGTTCTAACAAAGAAGACCTAAAACCACGTTCCTGCGTGTGCGAAAAGGGCATTCGAAAGACTGCCCGCCATAAGGAGACGTGGAAACACGCCTTGATATTTAATATCACGTTAATTTTCGTCCATTTTCATTTTTCATGCCGGAGTCCAGTTCGCTTTTGAAATTTGTAGGGAGCCAGGATGACTCTGATTCTCGTCGAGAGAACTGATATTGATTGCTCACGAGTATTGTCCTTAATTAAAATATGAATATTAATGTCTTGCTGATCGCCGGCATTATCGTGGATAATGTTGAGGTGTCACCCATTATTCCGCCGCAGTTTGTAACTTCGCGCGGGGGCACTCCGTTATTTTAATGGTAATTGCGTGTTAAACGAGAATCGACTGCGACTAACCGCAAATCGATCGGTAAAATAATTTCATTGAGTAACGCTAATGTTCTGCAAATGTACCACGTCCACGCGCAATGTCGCTTAAAAAGGCAATAATATTCTGTTACTTTTTATTTCTGTTCGATATATTCTTCTAAATAACTACGTCACATTTCTGTGCCCTTTGTGCGAATTTTATCCCGATATGTAATTTGAACAAGATAACGCCACCGTCATCGATCTCCTCGGAATTAAATGAACAATTAAATCTGGCCAAGGATTAATACGCGGTGTGATATCAAAAAGTGGAATTCAAAATATCGAGTTGACCAAAAAGCATTCTGCTGTTTCAGTAATATGACATTGCAATATACGAGTACGGTCACTTTCGGCTGCATGCGCGCGAATAAAATTTGAAAATCAACTCGGGAAATTGGAGCGACACTCGATGTATAAAATGTTTTTTGCTTTCACAGTGTAGAACTTGTTTTCGCAATTTCATTAAAACTCGAGAACACTTTTTGGCCAACGCAATATTATTACAAAAGACCATCAGCGTGTCACTACTGTATGCAATATTAAAAGAATGGATATTTTCTGTTCCGAGTTTGTGCTTCGTTTGCGCGTTTAATAATTCCGATTTAACTCGCTGTACAGGTTTATTATTCCTGCATTATCGCCTCGCTAATTTATCAAAGCCGACCTCTGGCAGACTGCAGAGCATCGTAATTATTGATAGCGTTTTGTTAACAATTATAAATTGCTACAAGTGCAACAACGTTGCTTTGATAAGATAAGCCCAGCGACGTTAAAAGTGAAACAAAATATGCTTGAAATCACGCTCTATAATCTAAGAGTTTGCCATAATCAACCGTTATGTCGAATAATATTTTGCAAACAAATTTTCATTAGCAGGTATGACGTAACCATTTACACCAGTGTCATTCTAAAATGACATAGGCGTTGGAAATTCGCCTTATTGGCAAAGGAAACTACCACCGCGGGAATGGTGGCGCTAGTGTGGCGTAACAAATATGGACGACGCAGGTATACATTTTACTATGAGCGAATTCCACTTCCGCCCAAATCGCCCGTGCTTTTCATTAAGGTAGGTTTTCCTGTACGCGACGGGACGCGTCGTCAAGGACTTCAAGGTCGATTTTCTCGAAAATGAAGCGCGATATCAAAAAAAGTTACTCTTTCTTTTCTACTTACAACAAGTATATAAGTCGAGAAGAAGGAATAAGATTTTTTGATATTGCGCCTCATTTTCGAGAAAATCGAATTTGAAATTCCTGACATTGCGTCCAGTCGCGTTTAGGAAAACCTACCTTAATGAAAATCACGGGCGATTCGGGCTTGAGTGGAGTTCGGCCTATATGTTTATATGGAGCCAGTAGTATAAAAGTTTATTTAAAAGATATTTCTTACAGTAGAAATGTTGACGATACATTTAGACACGATATTGGAATATGTAAAAGCATGCAACGTGGACAATTTTATTTGCTCCACTTTTTGTTAGTTTTATGAAAACTTAAACCGAGATCACTGTTCATTGTAGCGTTACAATTTGCCACGCAACATTTATTTCTGCATACAGTTCGTCGATACTGTGAAAATTGGTAGACCGCAATAAATTGTATACCTGCGTCGGCCATTACTATTAGTTCGCGTACCAACCGCTAGTGTCGCATACTAATGTTCCACTCCCACTTTCCTGGCAATGAAGACGCGGCTTATCGATGGAGGTCTTCCGGGGCATCCCAATCCTCGTTTGTTCGTTCGTAGGGTCAGGGCCACCCTTATTTATACGTGCAGACATTTTTTTTCGTATTTCTTTGCTCTCACCCCCTAATATGGTTCCATTTCATAAAAAAATATTCCCTGAAAAAGATTATTGCAATCGGACAACAGTAAAGGGTGCCTACCAGGCCTTAAAGTTTAGAATTCATCAATAGTTTGAATTTGAAGAATTTCTCAAAAATGGTAAGCCCTATCGAAATGTTGTTCAAATAATACTAAAAGAGCATTCAATTTTTTACAATTACTGTATGTATAATTTCTTCGTGCTTCCAATCATTTTTTAGATAATAGCGTTTGAATATAGAGAAGTCCACACTTTGCGCGTACCACGTGTACACCTTAGAGCATATAATCATGGAGGAAGCATGCAATAGGCGAAAATGTAGAGGGCGATAGAAAGAGAAAGATATACATGTGGGACACCCCCTCTCTTTCTAGCGCCAGGCGGCGCCCCTGGCGTTAGAAAGAGAGGGGGTGTCCCACATGTATATCTTTCTCTTTCTATCGCCCTCTACATTTTCGCCTATTGCATGCTTCCTCCATGTTTATATTAGAGCTCTTACTTTTTGACCCGTCGGGTACCCGGGTACCCGGACATTACCCGGGATAACTTCAAGCAATTGAATGTAGTATTGTCTGTGATTGCCTGTGGTATAGTCTGATGTTAGCCAAAAATGATCGAACAATACCACATTCAATGGCTTGAAGTTGTTTCGGGTAGACGGGTACCCGACGGGTCAAAAAGTAAGAGCTCTAGTTTATATGCTCTAAGGTGTACACTCAGCTCAAACGATTGTGGCCGATCGAGATTCGATTGTATTCGAGGTTACCATGGTTGGCTTTCTTTCATCGCTAACATTCTACAGTATTTCATGAACCTGGTGAGGGCACAAGCCACAGGTTACCGTCTAGAGCACTTCATGTTGAAACACCACTGTGGCACCATCTGCCTATGATTGTTATAAATATATAAATCTGCCCGATTGGCTCCGTTCGCGATGCTGTAAGGATTTCCACCACGTTTATAAAAAAAAAAAAAAAAAATAAAAAAAAATTCCAGCTATTAAAATTGAAGAAGAAACACTTCCATCAGTATTTTTATTTTTCTACTTATTTTGCATGTTACTTCATATTTTTTTTTTGTTTAGCGTGAAGTAAACGGGTGATGTTTAATATGACACACGTTCGCGCAGTCCTGTCAGAAAATTTAATTTACCTTGCTTCGGTTATGTTTATTTTCCCGTTATTAACATGCACGTATATTAAGTCAGTTTTTGATTAGAAAATAAAAAAAAAATCGAATTTTTTAAGGTCCTAGAGCGTAATACCCCCTTAAGGATATTGTCGGTTATTATTATTTTAGGTGATTATTCAAGAACACCACGTAATTAATAGCATTAACCCCTTAGGCGTTGGTCGCCGTTTATTTTTGCAGTATAATTGTGAAACATGATTGCCAGCAATTCAGCCTTTAATAGTGCGTATTTATAAACCATTCAAAGGTGAAATAACAGCTGATTATAGAAATAAATTTATGGCATTTTAAATGAACAGATAAATGTAACATTCATATGCTGAGCAGGATTTCTAATGCTTAAACACCAGCAGTAAAAACTGAAATAGGTTGTGCGAAAAGCAAACCGCGAGAGACGCAAATAGCGCACACTACGTGAAAATAGCAATATTTATAATAATAATATTTATAATAATTTATAAAAATTCCTCAAGCAGACGTGCACCTGACAAAAGATCGGTGCCACCTTCGAGTCGATATCCAAAAAAATCAAGCCTCATTCGGAACAAATTGACTCTGCAGTTTCGATTTATTTCCGCCAGAGGGCGACATTTTATTCGCAGTTGTACCATATTTACTGACAACTCCTTCTGACTCCTGACTAGAAGGTCAAGCGAGCTTCGAAAATTTTTCTCGAAGAGGAAACTTACGATAAACAAATTTTGTTCTATTTTTCATTTGCAAAAATTGATCGTAAATACCTCGATAAGGTGCCCCGCGCGGAGTGTCCGCGGGGCAATAAATTAAGCCGTTACTACGAAGATTCGCGAGTTCGCAAAAAAATAGGCCGATTACAGGACAGAAGCCTAGTTTACATAATCGCGTCAGCACACGTGCTTGGCACATTAATTATACGCACGGTAAGTCCTTCGGATTACGGAGGCTCTTTTGTACGTACACGGCGAGGCGGGCAGAGTTTAAGGAGCAGCCGCGTTCACCGCGAGTCGGCGTTGTTTAGCAATAGCTGGAACGATCCTTGCGAGATTGGCTGGGAACCAAATTCTCATGGACGATCGCGAAACAGATATGACCGGCGTCGAATTTATTATTCTTTCCGTGACAGTTTGATAGATGGCCCCGCGATCAAATTAAAGCGATGCCGCGGGACGTGTTTCGCAAGCATCGGGAAAATATTGAAACTGCAAACGCCCAACCCAAGAATACATACTACGCGAATGGGTGGAGACACCCCGGTGGAATTTCGGTTCTGACCGTATGCACGGCGCGGCGCGCGTTTATAATTGTACAGGGGAAGTATCAAAGGGGCCAACGCGCCGAGTCGTAGTTGTTTAATTCTAAAAATGAAGCACTGGATGTACGTTGCTATTTTAAAAGGAATAAAATAATAAAGGCAGGCTTCTTAATCGTTTGGGAGTTGGTGGCATGTTTATTTATTTATTTGGTTAAACAAAGAAACTAAGGGACAATAATATATTTAATTATACAAGTAATATCTGCGTACATATAGTAGAAGCATAAAGCACATAAATTTATTTAAATGAAGATTTATCGATATTTATAAAAATATCGCCTTTTTCCACGGCCGTGGAAAATCACTTTTCTTGAACTACAAATTTTACCATATCGAAATTTATATTTCTAGAAAAATACTATTAGAGCATGATTGTATGAGTATTAAGAATGTACAGTGATCACTCAAAAGTTAAAGGATCCGAAAATACGAAAATGGTAACTTAGAAATGACGCTGGGGTGCAGCAGTGCCGCATTAACCTGGAGGCGAAAGAGACAATAGCTCAGGGGGCTCCTGAAAAATTGGAAAATTAAAAAGAAAGGATTGTAAAAACTAGGGAAAAATGGAAATGGGCCCTCCATCTGTGACGGAAAAAAGTAACGAATACACGAAAATTTAGATTTTAAAATGGGGCCCTTTTTCGTGGAATGGACCCCACGTGTAATCTTATTTATTTAATTGTTTTTATACTTAGTCACTTCGCGTATTAGCGCGGTATTTTCGATTTTATTTAATTTATAATAATTTAGAGGGCCACATATGGAGCTCCTCTCAGGGCCCCCGAAAAAGATGAGACGGCAGTGGGGTGCAGTGAACTCCATGTGAGCAATTTGTGATTATAAGAAGGTGTGACCACGAAGGGTTAATTAATAACTCTATATCTAAATGTATGAAATGAGCAGTCGAAGAAATCGAATAGTTTACGCACAGTGTTAACAATTTAACATTCATACACATACGATTAATGGGATTTATGTTAGCCTCTTTGAGATTTTCACTCTGTAATTGTTTTGCACTTTGCTTCGAACTGTGGAAGCTTAGTGACGTAAAATGGCAAAATAATGGAATTTTAAGAAGAATAGTGAATGATTGATTAAAGGGGAACACCACTGTGACGGCCGGAAAAATGAGCCCATTTTTAAGATTTTTTTAAGGAATAACTTACAGTTTTATTATAAAATTGTTATTACCTATCTTTAGAACAATGTCTTAAGAGACTATAAAAAAAAAAGTAATAGAAAAATATGCATAGATTTCCATATACAGTTAATCTCCTACACCCCTCACAAGAAAAACATAGGTCGCTTATCGAAACGATATCTCTGGAACGGCAACTCTGAAATCAAATTTTTTTTTTAATATAATCGGAATGAGTGTAGTTTCCGTTGTGCGTACCGATTTTTAAAAAAAATTATTTTTGTAAAAATGGTGCGCTTGGGAAGAAAAAGTTTCGAAAATCGGCAAAAATATGAATAGTTTTTCGACCGTATTTCAAAAAATATGTTTTCGAGCAAAAAATCGGTACGCACAACGGAAACTACACTCATACCGATTATATTAAAAAAAAAAATTGATTTCAGAGTTGCCGTTCCAGAGATATCGTTTCGATAAGCGACCTATGTTTTTCTTGTGAGGGGTGTAGGAGATTAACTGTATATGGAAATCTATGCATGTTTTTCTATTACTTTTTTTTATAGTCTCTTAAGACATTGTTCTAAAGATAGGTAATAACAATTTTATAATAAAACTGTAAGTTATTCCTTAAAAAAATCTTAAAAATGGGCTCATTTTTCCGGCCGTCACAGTGGTGTTCCCCCTTAAGGGATCTCCCTACCTTGACGGGCGAAAAATGATGCGAACTTTGAGAATTTTTTAAAACAAAACCATTAAATATATAAACTTCCAGCTTTGTGGCTTCATTTGTCAATCTTTAGAGAATATGGAAAAAAAATTGTATGCAAAAATAGTGGTTATATCCGGAGTTATAGTGCTTCAAATAGAGCGCCTTATAAAAATCACATGCACGTTGTTAGCATAAAATCAGCCGTTGTAGTTGTCTGAAACAGAAAATTTAAAAATTTGTGTAATCTGTATGAGTGTGGCTATCGCCTGACCTAGATTAAATGAGAAATACTGAAAATTAAAAAAAAAGTAGTGTTTTTAAATTGAATTTTTTTTTAAATGTTGTTTAAGTATGTACAAATATAGGGTTAAAGTTTTTAATTAATATAATTTGAGGGTTTCTCTTTAAAAAAAATCCCAAGTATCGCATTCTTTTCGGGCCGTCAAAGCAGGGAGACCCCTTAAGACATTTTGGTCGCGTTTGAAAAAATTGATGCTATGCTTTAATGATTGTGCGATCGATATGAAGAATTGTGCGTAGTATAGGAAACTATTTTAAACTGAATGACACCAAAGTAATCTATGCAGATGTGCAAGGTGTTAAAAAGTGTAGGTCACTTTTTCACGATCGATTTTACACATCAAAGTAATGAAAAAGTTCATATACCTTCGATGCATTCTTGTTGTTCTAATTATAAGCCGCTTTGGAAATACTGATCTAAACGCACAAGAACTGTAACTCATGTAACTCATGGCTTGCTACACTTAAGTTGTCAGTATTATTAAAATGTTCAGTTTTTAGCGTTGTGTTTAAACATATGAATGTTATGTATAAGGATAATAGGCGCGGTGGTGCACAATATTGTAGGGTGGTTGCTACTTTACAGGTGTTTTGACGAATACAAGGTATTATAACTGAGAATATAACTAAAAAATTGAAACCCATCTTGAACAAATATCCTGCACTTCCCATACAGCACACTTCGTGGCGGCAACGTTGCAGGATGGTTACAATAACCTTGCAGTGTGGCATGGTTGCAGCGCAATGTCGATGTAACGTTGCTGCGACGTTGCGGTGCAACATTGCACGGGGCGGGCATAGAATTATTGCTGCATAGTTGCATCAATGTTGCGTTGCAATATTGCACTGCAACGATCCTGCAACTTTGCTGCAACGTTACGGCAACGTTTCCACAATGTTGCTGCAACGTTACGGCAACGTTTCCACAATGTTGCTGCAACGTTACGGCAACGTTTCCACAATGTTGCTGCAACGTTACGGTAACGTTTCCACAATGTTGCTGCAACGTTACGGCAACGTTTCCACAATGTTGCTGCAACGTTGCGCTACTATTGCGGCAACGTTCCTGCAATGTTGCCGCAACGTTGCTGCAACTACCATTTAAACCTAAAATATCTCCGTTTTTTTTAATGATACGAGAAAATGTTTAAGGAAAAAAATGTTTGCTTCAGAGAGACGATTATTCTGGCGGAGACGATTTTGTTCTCAAGGTTATATTTCCCGAAATTTCAAGATCATCGATGGTTTTTTTAATGGGATGACGTATATTCATTACTATAACGTTATAGCCAATAAAAATACAAATTCAACCATGTATAATATGTTGTCCTTTTTGTCTAGCAATCATTTTTTTCCAGAGACATTTTCTGGTATCAGTAAAAACAACGGAGATATTTTAAGTTTAAATTAGGTGTCTCATCCTGTATATTTTAATGTGTAGAATGACACCGGGTGGAAGTTGTAGTACATACCTAGTATTACAAAACCCTAATGGAGTTTGTCAAAATGAGCCTTCGTTTTTTAATAATTTGAGTTGAAAGTTTTGCACGGTAGGAGTATAAGTTCGAATACGTTAGCAGTCTTATCAATCAGTGGTTGTAGCTGCGGCGGTAAAGTGTTCACCTACGACGCTACAGGTCGCCGGTTCGATTCCCCTTGGGGGGGAAAGAATTTTCTATGAGAAAAAAACGGGCTTTATAATTCTATGATTCCTGCACACAATATATGTATATTGCAATCTTGCACTGCAACTTTGCTGCAACGAGAGTGTGGTGCTGTATGGGTTGTTTAATACTCTGTATAACTAATGAGATGTGTGCCATCTGTTATTTATACACTTTTAACCTTAGTTTATTAATATGTATTCTCGGAATTAATTTATTAACACGCCATGTTTACTTATACAAAACAGTGACACACATCGTCCATCGCTACGTGGTTAATCCTTAAAGTGTTACTTTCAATATGAGAAATTGAAATCTTGGGACAAAATAATTTTTCGCGTGTCTCCATTTAGTTTTCTACAAAGTAAAACCTTCGAATTGTGTACAAAATCTTACAGGCGAACTGTTGTATGCTCATAACGCAGTTCCTTTTCAATTAACTAATATATGAAAATTATGCAAAATTAATATTTATAAATAATTTTCAAAATTCTTAACCAATCTTTGAATAATATTTAGTCTCTTAACCAGTCTTTGAATAATATTTAGTCTCTTAACCAGTCCTTGAATAATATTTAGACACTCTGACGTCTCTTCATTTATTTCTTTAAATTGCTAACACTGTAAAACCAGAACTGCCGAACAGAAACAAAACAGACGTAACGGAATTTTAATTACTATTAATATAACCATAGGCCAAACCTCAGAAATAAACTTCTTTGCAAGAAACTTCGAAAAAGAGCGTAAGCAAATGCATTCCTTTGTGTTTAAACGATACACCTTTCTTAACTATAATTTTTCCCTGTTTTTTAGCTTCACCATATGATCATACCTATTAATAGTAATTAAAATTCCATTCCGTTTTTTATTTTTGTTCAACGGTTTCGATTTTTACAGTGTCGGCAATTTAAACAAATAAATGAAGGGACGTCCCACGCCCATGCTAGAATTATTATAACTATGTGTTATTTTGAGTGAAAAAAATATGTGTAATTTCTGCATTGCATATATCAGATTTATATAAAACCTGAATTCATTTGGTGCACAGATTTTTATACAAATATCTGGAAAATACTCATTTTATTCCCGATCCAAAGAAACCCCTCCCAACCAATTGCAATGTTACACTTTTTCGAGAGTATTGCCGAAAAATTTAAAAGGCACTTCCTCGCGATAGAAATCAGCCATTAAATTGTTGCTACACGATGAAGTTCGGAGGGACAAACGCGAACGAATCCCTTACAGTCTTACACGATCCAATATTTAGTCGTCGACGTTTTGGTTTCCATCTTACCCCTTGAAATCGTACTGTGGCTCGTAAAGCGTAGAGCACATTGTGCATACAACTACCCCAATAAGCTGCTTTCCATTTATAAGTCCACAATATTGCCGGCGTATTGTGGTTGTATGGACGTTGCATAACCCGACCAGGCGATAGGGAATTCTGTTTATCGAGCACGCACATGGGAACGTGATTCAAGGAATACGATACGCTAGACCTGGAATTAGGAACGAAGAAAACGATCGGACATGCATACATGCATGCCTTCCTCCAACATTATTATTTCGAATATTGAATTCACATATGTGCCGGTGATTATGAAAGTGGTGTAGTGTAAGTCGTGTAAGTACTTCTTGTTTCGAGATATTTAGATTGTTGCGTTTGGGCTAATTAAAAAATATTTTTACATTATTGAAGAAAATGTTTCACCACATATATGCTCTTGGAATGTCAAACTTATCTGTCATTGTAAAATGTTATGAGTACTTAACTTGTACGAAAACGTGTTTTTTAATCCTTTGAATGTCTCCCAAATTCCAAAAGTGCTCAAACGCAGTTTTTCGATCTTCACAACTTAATAAATTGTTTCGAACAAAAGCAATTTTCATTTGCATATATACTTTGTCACTAACAACTTTACCATTTTTGGAAATGCATTCTTTACCATTGTTTCTCCTAATTTTTCTCATATTTTCAGCATAATTATATTTCGCGTTTTCCTTATTTTTTCACATGTCATTCTACATGTAATTATTTTCTTTTTAAACGAATTTATCTAGCTTCGACCCTCTGTTTGTATGTTTGTATGTTTGTATGCTTGTATGTTTGTATGTTTTTATGTTTGTATGTTTGTATGTTTGTATGTTTGTATGTTTGTATGTTTGTATGTTTGTATGTTTGTATGTTTGTATGTTTGTATGTTTGTATGTTTGTATGTTTGTATGTTTGTATGTTTGTATGTTTGTATGTTTGAAAAAAAATCTCTCAAAAACTCTTTTTAATTTTTTTGTATAATATAAAGAGTAGCATAATAAATACCAACAAGATTTATTTCATTATACGTTGCATTTACTGAGAAAAATATCTTTAAAAGTAGCTTAATTTGTCGGCAGTTCAAAGTAGAATGACCCCTTAAGGGGACTAGGCAGTCAGAAACTCGATTTTTTTTTGTTGCATTTTTCGAAAGTACCACCCTTCCCGATTAAAATGCCGTTTGGTTTATGTTAAAATTCGCAAAATTGAGGATTTTGCAGCCGAAAAGGTCGAGCGCCATAAACCGTTTCTGCGCGCACGCAGGTAGACTAGATTCCTCTTTCGAAACTTTAAGCGCGTTTTTCTCGGAATCATATTTCCTCTTCGTTTTGCAGTGATTGGGAAAAAACGGAGGTATCAGTCGATTTGAAAAAAATTCAGCATATATGAAACATGTCTAGTTACGACCTGGACCTACGCATAAGTCTGTAAAAACTTCTAGTTTGTCAAAAAAAAAATAGAATGGCTCTTTTCCCTGGCGAAAAATTACGTTTCTTTAAAATTTGCCGTTTTGCAGCCACCATTTCTATAATTTTGATTTTTTTCCTTTTTCAATAGGTTCAGGGCAGAATAGGGGCCAGGGCAAAGTATAAATTTCAGAGGATATTTCACAATTAAATTTCTTACGGCCTGAATCACTGCAAAATTACAGCGGCTCCAAAAAAAACGCCTACATATCAGACGATTGTAGCGCTGTCATACATATGTATATAATATTCCAATCATTTCTTTTTTACTGTTTATAGTATTAATAAACATTACCCGAACGTACTAGTCACAATTTGTGTTCATCTCCTTGTAAATAATTCGCAAAAAATACTTGATTTTCGAGCGATCTGACTGCCTAGTCCCCTTAAGCGATAGGTAAACAGGATTGACAGTTACAGTGCTTGTAAATTTAAACGAATGGCACGTTCAGCATTCAGTTATTTCTACAACTAAGAGGTGGCACATACAGGGTTTTCTACAAACACAATTCTTTTTTTCATGAACTTGGACTATATTAATGCAAAAAATAGAAAATTTAGCAATCAAAACAAATCAAATTTCGTAAATAATTTTAAGTCAGGGAAGTTTTTTCCTCTCCCGAGAAATTGGACTTTTGTCACTTACAGTGTTTCCTGCAAGGACTCTTCAATTAACTTTACAAAGTCTTCCAAAATTAGAACTCTCTTTTTTATTTAAACATCGCGTACGTCTGTGTAAATTTTTTATTAAGCTTTAAGCTCCAGTGAAATTCGGATGCTTTCGGTATTCCTTTGGCGATGAAAAGAGGCATGTCCATTCTATATCTCTACACATATCGACCTCTATTCCTTCTTGAACATGCACATCAAAGTATTGTTCCGGGCAGTCCAAGTTTTCACGGGTTTCCCGTTATTGCACCCGTCGAATATTGGAAGTTGCGAACAGAAAGCGGATAGCGAGGGAATCGTACAACTGGGGGAGAGCGAAAGGCCAACATGTCAAGGGACCAGGAGCGAGAAGTCGAAAAACCGATGATGAATTTTCGAGTTTCGTGTTTCCCTGCTCGCATTCCCCCGAGCGCTGCGCCAGATCCTTGAAAAAATTTTGCCGTCGTTTTGAAGACCAGATGTCGTTCGATCACAAACGAAAGATCGACTTTGATCGGGAGCAATTTTTTTTGTTTCTAGTCAGCAGTGAAGCCAAGGAAATAATTAAGATCATTAAGAGTACTGTGACACATTGTGGTGTACAATACTTTGCAAGCAAGTGGATTTGTAGTTAAAATATTCCTGATGTGGTAGTACTGAAGTATTATTAAAAATTAATTTTTCTTGTCAGAATTTGGATTATTCTACAACTATTAAATGAGAGAGAAAATGGGTGAGAAGGGGAGCCCCCGCATTACCTGTACTATCCCGAACATTTTGGGCAAAGTATTAAAAACACTTTACTACTTTCATGTGGAATATTAGAAACATTGTTTTCGAAGAATGGTCGATATTCGCATTACCAAAACTGAGATATATTCTTTTTAAATGAAAAGACAGTACCCGACTAATAATTCCATTTAAAAATAAATACTTGAATACATTTACAAACAATATCTTATTTCAATGATTATTTACGTAAACACTTAATGGTGGGATCAAAGACACATATGCATTCATTAATATCCATCTATGCAATACCACAATTTCATTTTATTGGAGTCGAGTAATACTCATTCAAACAAAAATACTCGCGATGTGTTTAAAGCCATCACTACTTTATAAAAAAATACAATGATTCCCAACCGGTGGGTCCCAACGTGTTTTCTGGGGGGTCGTCCCGGTTTTTTGGGTGTTTTTTTAATATGGAATACCTATTACTTAATGTGTTTCGTTTACCTTATTAAATTTACCTTACCTTATATGGGGGTTCGCAGGTTTTTGAATATTAAAAAAGAGGGTCGCGACTCAAAGAAGGTTGGGAAACACTGTGCTAACGTATAGTTTCATTAAGGAAGATTGTTGAAAGTCAGAATGACGATTAAGGTTGCTTCACAGAAATGAATAAAAAAAAAACATATCGTTGGATGTACGGTACACAAGTTAATTTGCATAATAATACATCAGACATAGCTAAATTACATCGCACAAGTTACATAAAACTGAGAATTTCAAAGGTATGCAAGATAGTAATCGAAGGAACGTGTAAATATGTAGCGATGAAAGGGAGACATTTCAATAAAATATTATACAAGCTGCGGTTATCTTAGCTTAACGTTATTATTTTTTTCTCGGTTACTACTTAAGATATTTAAATGGAAAAAACCGAAAAAAATAGCTACGTACTAACCGTAGTTCATATATTTTCCCCTAAATTGTAAATCGATTATTAAGGGTAGAAAAAAATAATTAATTTTTTGGGGGTGGTTTTTGGAAACAACCTTTTGAGTGGCCACCTCCAAAAAAATCAAGAATAATGCTCTGTTATCGAGCTATTATATAAAAAAAACTGAAGATGGTCGAGATGGTGGAACATAGTTAAATAATTTAAAAAAAATCGTAATATTATATGTACGTGGGGTTTGTGGCGGAAAAAAATAAAAGCGATCTAAAACTTTACATAATGGTGTTTCAGGCAAGGAGCATTGTTTAAAAAATAACAATTCTGCTAGACCCTTTGTTCACGGAAGACGGTCGGTTGGAGCTACCGACGAGTTCTATCTCGTATAAAATTAATTCTACAGAACGAAAACAGCTAGATTTATCAGCAAAAATCGAACATTTTTTCCAAGAAGCTGCCACTCTGCAAATTTTTATTGTTATGGGGCCTCTGTGCTTCCAACCATACCGACAAACATAATAAAGAAAATAAACCTTAGTTTTTCCATTTTGTATGACTAGAACAGTTCCCACAACAACGCGCGTCGGAAAAGAATCTTTTTGAACGAGCTTGCGCCACCGTCTATGTATATCTATGCAGATGTGCGATAAAAAGGCTACAAAAAACCCTGGTTATTATTTCAAACATACTTGAATATGCAGGCAAAACGCCAGATAGATAAGTATAAACTTATAGTTTTTGTTAAATAAACTCCTGAAGATGACGTTGAAAAACGGGCTATTTATAAAACATGAGTTTAGATGTTTCAACCTCACCGCTTGAAAATTGAGGGGCCCAGTGGAAATTAGGCACATAGCACTCCTTGGCTTGGTGGCCCCTTGGGGACACGTCAGCTAATAAAATTAATTTTTCAGCCAAAATTTGATAATAATTTTATCGTCACTTACCATCGAATTCAAGTAGATATAATTACAATTTCGTACCGAATTTCCTATGAAAATAATTTCTCAGCTAAAACTTGACAGTAGTTGTCATTTACCACCAATTTCGATTGCCCTTTTAAAAAATTACAATTTTAATACCGCATTTCTTATAAAAACAATTTTTCCTTCAACTTGCTTTCCTCTAAAATCATAAAACATTTGCCTATTTGCCATTGGGCCCCTCAATTTAATTACGTTTCATTTTATGTGCCTATTCTTTGAGTGTAAAAAAATATATAAATTTTCACAGCGAAATAGACGAGAGATGAAAATTCATATTTCGTATTAATTAACATAATATTGGTCACGCTGGAAATGTAGCGTTTAAAGGTTCTGATTAGGACCTTACGTTCAGCGTGCAATTGAAACTGTTATTTAATTTTCCCCTCCTTTCCATCGGGGGGTAGTTATTACCGTAACGAGATTGCCTGCCACGGCGTAGACTGTTGAGCAAAAGAAAAAAGGGGTGCAATGGGGATTTTTATATTTGCCTCGATATTGTAGATTGGAACGTGAAAGTCGATAAGAAAGTGCCATGGGCGTTTCAAACACCTTGGAAATAAGGAAGGCAATCCTAAATACATAATTGCCAGCGGTTCTCAATCGACCGTTCTCCTCTTTCATTTCGCGCGCTCCTTTTCCCTTCTGTACTCCAGCGGAAGCGGAGTTGCGCTGACTGGAATCTTCCTACCCCTGCAGAGCACTTTGCAATGCCGATTTACAAGGAATTTTTTACTCGCCACAGGCTCGCCGTGATTCCTGCAAATTAGGCATTTTATTCGATTAATTATTTCATCGCGATTCTAAGTTTTACTGCAGCTCCGTTTAATCCATTTAAATCGGCTCGATGCTTTTTAACGATTCGTGGCAAATGATTTCACTAAGTTTTCGTGATTTCCTGGCATTTCCCGCCACTCCTGCGTCGAATGAACAGTAGCACGACGATCGTTCACGCGGAAATAGGTGTTCCGACCCTTCTATTTTCCCACCCGATGTGTCTCCAATTCTTACTGCCAACCTCCGAAAATGGAAGCTGACAAGAAGTAGAAGAAATTACAGTCCCTATTTAGTGACGATAAGGTGTTTTAGGTCACTGAACCTCGCACTCTACATACAGCTATTGCATGTAAATTCACTTTGCCATATTATATATACAATTTCGCACTCTTTCCGTTTTCTTTGCTTGCTGGCGCGTAATAAAGACGAGCTATTCCTGTTATTATAATTTTCGAGTAATATCTTCTGACGAAGAATTTAGTAACATCACTTAGCAGCATTAAATAATCGTAGATAATTAAGTAATTCAAGTAGATTGAAAGAGTGATTAAGTAACTTGTGTAGGTAGTTAGAAATAGTAATTATGGATGATCTGTTGGTAATTGGTTCTGCGATACGTGTTGCGTAAATATCCAACTCGTTCTTGAAAATAATTCTGAATTCTGCGTTCAAATCCATTTCTCTCTCAATTCAAGATATGAAACGGTGCCGAGTATTTTATTGTAGGATTCTTAGGTTAGGAGGAGACGGACGGGCGGCCTGTGGTGTAAGTGAGGCCCAGGTCCATAGGTGGCGCGCGCCCGTTAAGAGGAGCTCATTAAGCAGAGTCCTCGGGGAAGCCGCAGTGGGGGAATCGGTTAGGCGGCTGGCCAGCACGCGGAAGGCCCGGGTTCGAGTCCCGGTGAGCGGCTTTCCATTTTTCCGTCTCCTACATTATATAGGGTGCGCCACGAAAAAAACGATGAAGGAGAAAGGTGAATGGAATGGATAGTATAATGCCGGTCTATATTCCTGTGATCTCAGATTTTTCATAGTAGATATATGTACTGATGCAGTTGCACAGTGCTTTTGCATTTTTTTAATGGAACCATTTTTCATAGACAGATTAATTCTGCTTGTTATTCTACATTTAAATATTTTTCGACATATGTAGGGTAAAGGCAGGTAATATGGAACATCTGATTTCAAAAGCTTGCCAAAAGTAGGGGAATTCGTTTTTTTTTTAATAAAACTGACATGAGGGGACGAAGAAATTAATGCATAATCATATTTACATAGTCAAATGTAAAAAAATCCAATTGTTTTGCAATTATAGTAAAAAAACTGAAAAGTGTGAAAATCGGCAGTTCGAAAAAATGGGTCCTAATATGGAACACCTAGGAACTTTGTAACGAAAACCCAAAAATCTTTACTTTTTTTTACTAAAAATTAAGATTTATTAAGTAGAAAATACAAATAAATAAATACACATCATTTTTGGAATTTATTCCTGCTTTCTGCGTGTCCTACACGTTGGGCACGTGAATAATACGTCGGAAGGCCCACATTCTTCGTGTGCCCACTGAAAGCAGCGAATACATTGGGTCCTACATTTCATTGTCATTATTTTTATAATTACCATCGCAAAATAAGCATTCCGCATCATCGTCGTCATCGTCATTATCAACTTCATCTATGTTACTCGGTATGTTCCATATTACGTACACACATGTTCCGACAAGAAATTAAGAATTATACTAAGAAGAAAGTAACTTTATTGGTAAAATATTGTTGAATAACCAAGAACACACATATTTAATGATAAATTATATCAAAATAAAACTTTGTAACTTACCTTCACTACAATATTTAACTGTTTGATGCACTTTTCAGAAACTTTTACACCCCACGGAAAATATAAACGTTCCTCTTTCAATGATAGATGCCCGACTGATGCTCAATTCTCAGTATCATCGTCTATTGTGTCTAGAGATCTAGTATAAACGATTACCTGAAGAGTTCGTTATTTCTTTATCGAAATTTTACGAAGTTCCATATTACGTACTGTTCCATATTACCTGCCTTTACCCTATTTCAAATTCTGTAGTACAGTATATGCTTTATTCAAAGAGATTTAATTTTTTTTTAAATATTTTATAAAAATTAAATATTTTAAATATTTATTAATATTTAATATTAAAAATGAAATATTCTAAATATTTAATATTAAAAGTGAAATATTCTAAATATTTAATATTAAAAATGAAATATTCTAAATATCTAATGTTATTTAATATTTAATATTAGCAATTAAATATACTAAATATTCAATATTAAAAATGGAATATTCTAAATATTCAATATTAAAAATTAAATATTATAAATATTCAATATTAAAAATTAAATATTCTAAATATTTAATATTAAAAATTAAATATTCTAAATATTCAATATTAAAAATTAAATATTCTAAATATTCAATATTAAAAATTAAATATTCTAAATATTCAATATTAAAAATTAAATATTCTAAATATTCAATATTAAAAATTAAATATTCTAAACATTTAATATTCTAAATATTTAATATTCTAAATATTTAATATTATAAATATTTAATATTATTTAATATTTAATATTAACAATTAAATCTTTTAAATATTTAATATTATTTAATATTTAATATTATTTAATGATTCGTATTAAAAATGAAATATTTTGATTGTCGACATTGGAGGGCAAAAGGCACTGTTAAAAACAAGTGCAAATGACAAGCTTCAGAAAATGCGTAGCCTATCTCCGCTGTCATACATTCCCCTCTAAACTGAGCAACTTTTATCATTGTCACTTTGCCGTAAGATTGAACATAAGGGAAGATACCAAAACGTGAACCAGTAGATGTCCTAGTCTGTATACTCATATCAGTTCAGCAAAGTATGGAATTATTCCTAAGTACGTCATACGAGTTCCATCGAAGTACTCCACTTCAAAGAAGAACGATTTGCCGGGAAGAAAATAACCGTAAATCACCCCATCCGCGCTCTCCTCCCAACGTCCTTCTTTCCGACACCCTTTCTTCTTTCGAACAGTCGAAAGAAGCCTCGTTAAATCTATCTAGAGTCCGTCACCCTTGAGAATGCTCCGAGGAAATTGGATCACACCGGTCACATTGTAATACAGGCTTGTACTTCTAGTTATGGGTGTTACTGGAGTTTGTTGAGAAACCTTGACAGCGTGCTCTTCACAAAATACTGTATCAATTTCTCGAGTCTGCTACTCGAACTCTATTGAGGGTCTTCGAAAGAAAATGTATGTACCAAAATCATTGAGTAATTGAATTTATTAATAATAATTCAATCACAACGTAATCTGTCTTCGGTGAGTCCAGCGCTTCCACTAGTTGTCTTTGTTGATCGACTCGTCCGATCTTTTTATATCTGCTTTGACTTGAGCACCTTGCAGCAAGAGGGGTGCAGCTCCATCTTTACCAGCTTCAAGTAAATTAGGAAAAACTATTGCATTGACTTAAAATTAAAAAGGGAACATTAATTGAAAAATATATATTTTCACTAGTAGTTACTGAGTCGATAAGTTTTTATTTCTGTGTTTGGCAAATTTTTAAAATGTGGAGCATTCGTATTGCGACAAACAGTAATGGGTGCAGATTCAAAATTTGCAATAAATCGCCCATTTGGTATCCGATTTGCATCAAACTTGCACCGAACGGTGTAGATTTTTTTTTTAAATATTACACTCATTTCATTTCAGGTCCTCATTTCATTTTTTTTATTTTGCAATTTTTTACATGGTGTAATGAAGTCGTATTAGTAATATAAATATAAATTAGTTATTTGATGTTTGAGGGGTCATTAATTCATATTACCATATTTGCAAGTAGTGACACAAAACACGTTTGAAGTGCTTAAAAATTGCGCTATTTAATGGCACACGCGGAAAGTGGCGTCTTAATGGTTTCCACTGGCATGCAAGTCACGCGTGGGAACGCGGCTTAACATAAAAGAATTTACATTCAAGGTATAGTGAAATAATGGCACGACAACATTGGGGCTAATTGATTGCGAGAAAGCAAATTGAAATTGCGGAATAAATTTTCTTTTATATACAACTTTTTTGGGTCAAACGTATTTAAAAACTAGTCAAATTGTTAAATACGTTAAATTTCGGTATAGGTTAGCAGTGTCATCGTCGAATAGTCTAAACTAAGAAAAAGCAACTTAGATTGAATATTAGCATTACTATTTAAAAATTGATCTAATTAAATATAAACTTAAGGAGACACTTCTGTAGCTCACGACTGACATTTCAAATATATTCATTTGGCAGAGGCGACGCTGCTTTAAAAAGATACAAAATATAGGAAATGTGGCCATATGTATAAATAATAAATATAACTCCCTAACTTTAAATTCGATTGGAAGCTGCCAACTTTGTGAAAAAAATTTAATGACATGTTTTCTTCTAAAAAAAAAACGTATTAATTCTCTGTTATTACAAGAAATATTTTCAACCGTAAAATAGTGTTTTTCTAAAAGTGTGGTGAAATCTATCCAACCAAGATGTGTACGCGATTCAATACACGCACGCTCCATTGTTCTTCAATTTTGTTATAATTTCTTGGGGGAATAATCTCTTTGCGCCGCAAGTTGCACTGTATCGCGCTAAATCGAACCATTTAAATAAATACACACATGTGCTTCATCTTCTTTAAGATAAATTTTTTAAAAAATGAAGCTTTGTATGAAAAACACGTATTTATTAATTTAAGGGGTTGTACCTAGTCAGGCGGCCGAAAAGAGGTGAATGTTTGTGAATTTTTTTTGAAAAAGCGGATGCATATATTTCTACAGGACTTTTTGCACTTCAAAGAGCAACATTTAAAGAACATTTGGTAATTTTTGCGTAGAAAAATATTTACGTTCATAATAAAGTAACAACCGACATCCAGGAAGTCTTTTTAAAGAATTTGGTTTTGCGGTGAGCACTGCCATTCGGATACCAGATTATCTAAAATCAAAAAACAAAAAAGATTTCGTTAGTATATTAATGTATCCTCTGATTAACGGAGGGAATTTCCGAAGTTTTAATTTAAAACAAAATGGCGGCTTAAAGTTGAAATCCTAATTTTTTCGTGCAAAAATCCCGCGAAAAAAGTCGGGACTTCAACTTTAAATAGCCGGCATTTTGGTTTAAATTAATATTTCCGTCCAGGCCAGTTTTTTTTTACAACGATCAGAGGCAGGGATGGGCAAAAATGAAATAAAAAAATTGTTTTATACTCTACATTTGTAGCAGAATAAAGTGCAGAAATTTTTGGAACCATAAATTATATACTTTTTTCTAGAAAAAATCATAAAAGTCACCTATGTTTTCATCTTAAGCTATTTTCTTTCACGAAGAGCGTGTTACATACCACGATTTCCACCGTATCTAGGAAACGCAATGTTTTATACGTCTGGTTTTAATAATTCATCAGATATTAAGTGGATCGTTAGCCTTAAAAGAACTTCCGGGATCTCCACTAACTCCTCGCACATCTGGATTATTTATAATCTACTTTGTGTTCCCTAATTATCAATTATCTTGCCATCTTATAAATTGTTACGTAACATTAAAAGAGAAGAAATAAGTATGAATAAAATCGAACAAATTAGTGTTTCCAGGCAATAATCTGTCATGAAACTATTCTGGAAATTTTCAAATTAATTTCTCTGCTTTCGGCACAATCTTCCAAAAAACGTTCCATTTTTTTGTACATCATTCAAGAAATACAGTCATCGATAGTTTTTATTCTATTCTTCTTCATTACGACGTATCCCACCAATCCTCATTCAAGATTATCAATTCCCATACAGCACACTTCGTGGCGGCAACGTTGCAGGATGGTTGCAGTAACCTTGCAGTGTTGCATGGTTGCAGCGCAATGTCGATGCAACGTTGCTGCGACGTTGCCGCGCAACATTGCACCGGGCGGACATAGAATTATTGCTGCATGGTTGCATCAATGTTGTGTTGCAATATTGCACTGCAACTAGGGTTCATATAAAAACCGACTTTTGAAAAACCCGGTTTTTGAATACCACTAGTCACAAAAAAACCGGTTAATACGGTTTTCGAATTTTCACAAAAAATATATTTAAAATAGAAAATAAATATTTATACTTATTTTAAAATTTTTCATTTCTTTTAATATTCATTGAATTATAAACGTATAACAAAATAAAATATAATCTATCTATACAAAACCAAAAAAATAAAAAAAAAATAACTAAAATCCGTACAATTTTTGAGTTCATTTAATATTTATGGCTCCACAAAAATATAACACAATAAAATACACTGCATTCAAAACAAAATGAAAACAACTAAAATAACTAAAATCCGTACAAAATATAATTTATAAATCTTAATTTCATTTAGTATTTTTCTTCCGAAAATATGAACTCATGAAGATTAGTTTTACAGTAAACTGTTACTTGCTTGTGTGCGAAGCGATTTCAAGTCAAAATGTTAACGTTTTTAATTAAATAACTAATTCATTTTTACATATTAATTCTAGTACATAAAACCGTTTTTTTTTTTAAATTTAAAAACCGGTTTTCCAACTTCACAAATTTATAAAAAGAACCGGTTTTTAAACCCTGTTTTTAAAAACCGACAAACCCTAACTGCAACAATCCTGCAACGATCCTGCAACGAGAGTGTGCTGTATAGGTTACAACTCAATGTTTCTTACCATGAGTATTACGTTCCCTCCATAAATAATACAAATTTACCTAATTGCGAACCTGATAGAATTGACTAATTATCAATTGAAAAAAAAAGTTCCAAGACTCCATTAATGACTCAATCGAAGTCACTCAAAGGTCACAGAAGATTTGAAAAATACACACAGAACTGTAGTCACAGTTCGTTGCAGTATAGCGACACGTTGCAGAAAGCATTCTATATTTCGCAACGGACAAGATTGCTCTATCACGTGTCAAGTGTCCCGTCCAAATTGCTTCTGTCCCCACAGATTCTGCCAACTCGTCTTGGCCACATTGTCAATCTAACGAGCACGTCCCCTGCCCGCTCCTTCGCCGAGTCCTCGGCACTTTCGTAGGCCTATCACGAAGCTGGCGATTCGTCCCTGCGCCGCGGCAGCGTACCTGGGGACCTCGGGGAGAATCCGAATCCAGGTCGCCCCAATTTTGCAATTGGCAATCGGCCTGATCCGCCAGCGAAAAGTCTGCCAGCGAGTTCCAGTTGTCGAACACTGCCAGGTCGATCTATCGGTTGTCGTGTCGCGTTTGCCTAGACTTCGCACAATTCTCTTCTCGTTCCCCAAGCACTTTTTGCTTCCCTCAGTTCGTTGGATCTTCGCTTTTCTTCTTTCTCTCCTCTTTTTTTTTTTTTTTTTTGCTCGTTTCCCATTGTCCTGACACCACCGACCCCCGCATTCACGTCGGGGACAATTTTCTCTCCGCGGCTGCGTTTTATCAAAGTCTGCCCGAATGGAGGGAATTGCAGATAGCACGCGACACGGATTCTCTTATGGGCGAAGTTCGAAGTATTCGTTTCTCTGAACGACAACGAGTATCCAACACCGATGTTGCCTAGGGTTTTAAGTATTTTCTTTTGGAGAGAGGGATCTGTGGAGGCAGATCGCGAGAAAGCAGCAGAAATGTAATTCGTTGGACAAAAATAGGTTGAGAATGTGAAATATGGTTTTTCCGCTCGACCTTTCGCGTCCAACGAAAAAGCTGAGACCCTGACTCAGACCTAACCCCAGACCAAACATCGGGAGGGTGATTTCACATCCAAAAATAAGTCGGAAGTGTGAAGGAAAGCTTTCTCCCGAGGCATTGTTTTCTTAAGAAATCGACTTCGAAAATCGTCGAAAGTGTTCTCTGTAGATAGAAATTGCAGCCTTTTAAAATTGTTAACTCGAGAAGCTGAACTTGGATACCTGAATACATTTAAACAGGACATTAAGCTTATCTCAAATAACGATTGATATTAATACATATAACAAATTGTAAATATTTAATTTCTATGGTTCTTTACGTGAAACTTAATGTTTGAATTTTTAATATATGTTGATGAATATCAATCAATGGAATACCAAAGGTTCATTTTAGCAGAATCAAGTAATATTTATTCAAACAAAAATACTCGCGATGCGTTCGAACCCATCACTACTTTCTCCAAATAATTCCTCACTCGAAGCACTTACATGAGTCATCAGTTCAGGAAATACGCGAGCTTCGCCTCGCTGGAGTCACTGAGTAGGTGGTCTCGACAGTCGATTCTTTCTTCGATCGTAGGTTAAATTGCCCGCAAACGTGATATAACCTACAGTTTGACACAGTCTTAGATTTTCGAACACTGCCCTCCTGAAATTGTGTTTCGACATTTTATTAACATTATTAGTAGTTTCTTTAGTGATCTGATGAAATGAAGAGTCTTTGTAGACGACACTGTAAGTGCCAAAATAAAAAAAAAATTTATCGGCAAATGTTTTACGTGCCAAGTAGTTTCTTACACGCAATAACTTTGATGGACATCACTCGCGTGGTCTGTTAGAGCGATCACTATATTGAAACTGCGTGAATTCCAAATATCAAAAACAAATGGGGGACGAAATTTGGGCCCTTTTTACCCTACCTCGGATCATCGACACTTGATCAGAGCTTTTGGTAACTTGGTACTACAGAAAAATTTGCTAATAGGTACATTTGTCCATCAGAAAACGTTTTTGACAATCAGATTCAATCATCTGCAAACGCTTCTTTTCGAGTTGCAGCCTCTTCGAAGTGGGTTCTTTGAGCAAGGGGGCGTGCTTAAAAGCGTCGTCTTATTTGAACGTGGCTCGACCTACATTATATAGTGTAAATAGGCGAGAAGGCTCCTTTCTGTGCAAGGCGCCTATGAATTGCTGCAAATGTGATTTGAGCTGGACATAGTCGACTTGGAGAAGCTTTTCAATACAGATGCTGAGCTTTTCTACTATTTCCATTCGTTCGTTCATACGTGAAGTGCAAATCGATCAGTGATTTCACGAGTTGGGCAAGGATCCTCTGTAATATTAATATGTTTCCAAAAATTGATGAAAATAATGTTACTATAAATGCAACCAATACTGTCTTCATCAGTATTCGTTGTCTAACGATGACTGTTTACATTCCCCAATCATATATTCGGTTGGGTTGAAAAACAGTCCCTGACTGAAGTTCGACTTTGCTTTTGCCTTGTTTACTTTCTCTGTTGTTATCTGCTGTGTTTTGTTTGCAATAAAGACGTTTAATAATAATAATATATGAGTGATGTCAAATAATAGTTAGATGCTTTATATTCGAATGCTCGACCCTTTTCTCTAATGTGCAACTTTAAAAGATTACAATTCGGACGGGAAGCACGTTTGGAGTTGCGTTTGTAAGACAAACTTTTTATCGATATGATTGGTAGAGTACTTCTACCGTGTTAATTCGAAAAAGTGTATCTGGTCAAAAGGTGGTTCTGAGATAAGTGACTTTTAGTATTTTGTGTTATGCCATCGGTGTGTTATATAAATCTAATTAGGTTAAATATTAAATCTGGATAAAAAGGTATCTAAATATTTGTGACAAACCCGTAAAAAAAACACGGAAAAATTATCTGTATTTAGGGCTTTTATTATTAATATTTTGCAGTTCCTGCTATTTCATTTAACAATTAGGCAGTGATTTCACATACGTCCGAAATATTACCTGTTATATATTCAGTTTCAATGCAGATATGGATTTCTTATTTAATATAAATTTTCAAAGGCGTTCAAAGAATGAAAAATATAGGGAAAAAGTGATTTCAAACTTCAAGTGCCGTTATTTTCTAAAAAAAAATGTTATTTTTGTAATTTTTCCGGTTTCTCCCCTAGCCAGAAGTATATTCTTCAAAATAAAAAAGATTTCAGTCGAATCGGATGATAACTTTTGGAGATACAGGTCCCACCGATTTGGACGAATTTTTTGACGCCTCGACTTTAAAGACTCCCCAGTGCCGTCTGCAATGATTAATTATAAAACAAAAAATATATTTCTATAATCTAAGACATCTTTAATACAATGCAAAAAGTCCCATTACATTATATATAGTAGTTTTCCTTTAATTAATTCCTAAACATCACCTATCTTTTTGGGCTCTAGTCCGGAAGGTCCCCTTAAGCGAAATTACGCTCCTAAGGTTTGGCCAAATAATTTAGGGACTCGCTATATCTACGTGGTATATACTCAGGTTTGAAACCATTTAAACAATCTCGAGGGACCCCAATTTTCTAAGCGTTCGTATGGAAGACGCTTTTAAAAATCGAGTTTATGTTAATAAAACAAATGTTAAACTAAACCTGAAGAATGTAAATGCGTATTAAACTATTTCGTTAAATGTAATGCAATTGTATTCTTGAAAAACAAAATTTTTTTTTAATACTTTAAGTGTTTATTCTGCTGCTCGTGGCACGTGTAGGGCGTGGATCTAGATATTCTCTGTATCGCGAGTAAGATACGTGAGAACGCGGCTTAACACTCCGACGGCCGCACCTTTTCTAGCAAACTCACGTCCACTGTCGATCTTTTTTCAATGTTTCGACTATTCAACCATCAAAACAGTATATTACAAGTAGGATATAAATCTTTGAATGGTATAGTTTATAGTTTTCTCGCTGATAAATATGAAATTGAATTGATTTCTTAAGCTCGCGGCAAGTAGTAAACAGAGTTGGGCATTGTCTAGATAAAAAATTATTTAAATAACGGTGGAATAAATGATACTTTATCTTTATTCGTTATTCGAGGCTCGAATAATCGAGGGTCGAGCCCGGCCGAGTGGCGAGCGCCGAACACAAAGGACCGGCGGCTCGAATAAACACGCTCGACGCTGACGAAAGTTATTCGTGGCTTTATTCGAAGGCTTCGAAAAGATAAATGCTACGGATGAAAAATTTAATCGACACATTTATTCGAATAAAACCTTCGAATAAAAAACTATCGTTATTCGTCGAATAAATTTTCATCGAATAAAAAAATTATCTTCATTCGTCGAATAAATTCTCATCCAATAAAAAATTATCTTTATTTGTCGAATAAATTCTCATCGAATAAAATTATTTATTCGGTGCTCTTCGAATAAAGATAACTTCGATTATTCGAGCCTCGAATAAACATTAAAAATTATTTATCATTTGTTCGTTATTTGAGATTTTTATTTAGATAAACTTTTGCCCAATTCTGGTAGTAAATAAACCGTCAAGATATTAAGGGTGCTTGTGCATGATAATTTTTCAAAAAATCGGACACTTTTTTTACAACACCTAAGTAAGTTTTATATGACTTATTATCATGCGTGTCTGAAGAACAGTATAAGTGAGCCAAAAACGATGTTTTGAGCTGAGAATTTAAAAATATTTGGACTAAGATTTAATATAAAACTATAAAATTATTCACGTATTAAGAAAAGTACCTGTGCACTTACGTGTAGGTCCATTTTCAGCATGTACATATTAATACAAATTAAAAACCGCTAATTAGAAATATTCTTCACCGAATCTGCACCAGGTTTGTTCATCTAAAAGAATTTTCATTTACAGCTGTTTAATAAAATATGCCCTAAAAATGCATGGAAAAATAGGAACAATCTTCCTATCACTCTGAATTTTAGCAATATTCCTTAACGTGCTACCATACAGGTAATCTTAAGACGCCATTCCAGAAAACATGCATAGTATGTACTTAAAACATGTTGAAAGTGGAATTTCTCAAATAAGAAATATCGTATGAATAAATTATATCCTATAATTCCAACTTTTTTTTATATACAAACAATGGCCTTCCTCTCATTTGTATAGAAATTTACGAAGCACACTGGGATATATATATATATATATATATAACCATAAAAATAGTATAATATATATATATGTTTATATATATATATATATATATATATATATATATATATATATATATATATATATTATACTATTTTTATGCAATGAATGAATGTTTGTAACTTGTAAGCCTCCAAGTTGTTAAGATACCAGAATAAGTCAGTGTATTCCAAAGAAATGTCGCGGTTGTATTATTATCTTGTCAACCTGACAAACATAAGTGGTTATTCAAGAAGAAAAGTTTAATCGACGATCCTCTCTTATCGTTGCAGAGGAGAAGCGTAGAGATAACGGTGGACAGTGGGGAACAGAATGCTGTATTCGTCCGTATTTCCGGTGAGTGAAACAAGTGCTACATTGAACATTTAACAGGGCGTGGATTCAGTTTAAGGTAGTTGCTAACCAACTAAGTTAGTCAAATTAGAGTTGGGTAATAAACGATAAATGTAAAACAGTATGATACTATAGATATAATAATAATAATTTTTAACACCATGTATATATATATTTTAAACAGTTCAATGTTAATATAAATAATTGTAATTCGAAAATAGAATATTAAATTGGTTAACGTAGTGAATTGAAGCAGCAGATCTGACAACGTCGCATTCATTCGGAGCGTCTTTTATAACCGAAATGTTAGAAAAATGTTCATATGAATTTGAATCGTCGTTCGCTATTTAAATGTCTAAACGCATCGATTGTGCGACGTTGCCACGTTGATTGCTCTACGTAAGTTTCTGAAAAATTTGCACGAAAAACCTATTTTTTTATGGGCATTTACGAAGAAACTATGTGGTCAGTTTTGCAGAAATTTATAAATTCATTTCCTGACATTTCGATGTACTTTTGTGCCAATTTTGGTATATTTCTTGAATATGGTTTTCCTGTTTCAGAAGAAACACTGAAACTATAACTCTCTTTTTTGACTCCGCCATATGCCACTGTGTTAAAATGCATCGACTTTAATTAACAATTTCTCGATAATTTATTATTGTATAATATAAATGATTCGACAGAATTATCAAAATTTTTACGGAGTATATAGAAATTTCGATTAAAACAATGTTCAGTATCAAGGAAAATGTGAAAATTTAACCTGCACTTTATATTTCATTTTTATCTACAATATTATAATTAATACTATAATTGATGTCTCTATACATAAGGTAATCAATCAAAAATAAAACATTTCAATTACATAGAAAGTACTTTCGTATTGAATTTCTAACGCACATTTGTGGGTTTATAGAGTGACCCGAAACAAAAACAACGCTTCATTCGTGCCCACCCGCCCATTTTGGCTGTGAAAACTAACCTCAAAGTCAAATAGGCACTCCCACATTTCCGCAAAAGTACAAGAGTCAGAAAAATTTTTTAAGCAAAAGTTGAGTGGTACAATGAACGCTGCAAACTGCCCTTAACAAATTTTTGAAAATAATTTTAAAAAAAAAATCCGACGAATTTTTTTTTTTTTTCAAAATTTTGTTAACGCAAATTTGCAGCGCTTAGTGCACCATTCAACATTTGTTTGAAACACGTTTTTCTGTCTCTCATACTTTAGGAGCTATACGCGAAATAGGGAGAGTGCCTATTTGACTTTGAGGTTAGTTTTCGCACCCTTAAAGGGCGATTGGACACGAATGAAGCATACCGTTGTTCTTGTATTGAGCCACTCTATAAACCCACAAAGTTGCGTTCCAATCGGTGAGTAAAAGTCCGCAGTTGTTTTAGTTCTACTGGATCACCCGGTATGCAATATCGATATTGTAAAGTGTTAAAATTAGAATCCATCATTCTCGTTAAGTAACCAATGCGCAACAATAACATTCCTCTTTAGAAATATTCCCTCTAAAGCACCACGCGATGATACTTGGCGGTGAAGTGCAGGTTTCGCGAGAATGCAATTATTGTTACGACTAGGATAGAAAACGAAGCTCGTTCGCGACGCATCCTCTGTGTTAAGAGAAGAGAAGGAATTCCAATGCCCCTTTGTTGAAATAAATCAAGAGGCAGCTCATGGATACCGGAGTTCCCTCTGCACAAAGAGTAACATTTAAATGTTCCGCAGCTGGGTTGCAATCGTATCGTTATTGGAGTACTGTAAAACAACGACTGATATAAATGGAGCCTTTTACTGCAGTATAATCTGGTCAAGTTATTCCCTTGTAATGTACCTTTCAAAAGCTGTGACTGAAGCTACAGGCGTAATTGCGCGGTGACCTTTTCCCCTGACAGACTGCCGTTTCCCACTTACAATTTCCATTTACATTGCTTTGTAGAATGGCGAATCGTTGCCCATATAAAACAAAATCAGCGGACTGGAACCAATGATTTCTGGAATTATTTCTGGCGTTACTGGACCAAATTCAGATTTTTCCTATTTTGAGTAATTATGCTCCGAGTGATTCCATTTGATTTTTCAGTACTTTTCAAGGTCGCGTTTACATTTCCTTGATAACATTCTATAATTATTTTGGTTGTTTATATTTTATTGTATGCCGAAGAGAATTCTGCGAAAAATAAATAATTTATGAAAAATGCAACGCGATTTTAATCAACGTGTCCAATCGTGCGCAATTATATTTGTAATGATTAGTTCGGGTTAAGAATATTTTTTGTTAAATTTGCATATTTTTCTATTAACGATAACTACTTCAATAATTAAGGTGGTAGGAAGATAAAATTGCCTTCGAAATATTTAAAAAATATAAATCGCGTCTATTTCTAACTAAATGGTTCAGAAAAGAAACATAATACAAAATATTTGATATTTAAGGAAAATATTAAAAAGTTATTCAGCTCCAGGTATAATAAATTTCTACATTTATCCAAATTCACAGGTCTAATTAAAGTAATTAACCCTTCGTCGTCACACGGGGTACAATATATTTCTGTAAATTTTTAGACCAAAATAATATAATTTAAACATTTGCCGAATTTTAACAAAAAAGATTCCAAAATTTCGAAAATGCTACCTCAAAAATGACGCTGGAGCGCAGTGAATGAACCCCGTGCGACCTAACCTACATTGTTCCTAATGCTTCTCCCCATGTTTCTAAAAGAACGTACAATTGAAAAATGTGGCGAACCAGAATTCAATTTCTTGACAAACAATATTTGTTTCGGTCAGTCCATGCGGTCGATCGGGGAACGCCTATAGGCGTTCGGCGAGTGTGCTCAACAAATACGACTGGAGCATTTCCGCACGTGACGTACGTTGCGCGTTTGAATATCAATGCTGAAGAGGTTCAAACCGCAGGTTTCAAACGGACCGGCGTACAGAGACAAAGACCGTCGGTTGATCGATTGCGGAGCAAATTTAGCGTGTTGGTTAACGTCACAGAAAACGGACAATATCCGAGGAGAGTAATGGAAACGAATGAACGAAGAATGCAAAGACCGTCGCTCTCGCGCCGCCTGGTTTGATTAGAAAACGCTCACGACGTAGAAAACGGAGCGATGATGGCAGGGAACGTTGCGTTTCCTACGGCATCGGTGATAAAAGATAAACGGCCCCTCGTGCTTAACGTATTTGTCTCTCCTAATGAAACGTCCCCATCCAATTGAATTTCAAACATGGGTAAACTGGTGCGCGAACTTTTAAATTATCTCTCAAAATGAAATAAGACAACTGCATCTCATAAACAAAATGACTGTGAAATGATACAAGTTTTTTCAACGAATATTTAAAAAAATATTATGTAAAAATACTTATCGGTAGAAGTGACGTCAGTTGTGATAACGTCACTGATTTGTTTGTTTTTATATTAAAAGGGAGATTACTATGGGCGAATTCCACTTACGCCCAACTCGCCCGCGATTTTCATTAGGGTAGGTTTCCCAATACGCGACCGGACGCATCGTCAAGAATTTCAAAGTCGATTTTCTCGAAACTGAAGCGCAATATCGAAAAATTTTATTCCTTCTTCTCGACTTATTTACTTGTTGTAAGTAGAAAAGAAAGAGTAACTTTTTTTTATATCGCGCTTAATTTTAGAGAAAATCGACTCTGAAGTTCCTGATGTTGCGTCCAGTCGCGTACAGGAAAACCTACCTTAATGATAAGCACGGGCGATCTGGGCGTAAGTGGAATTCGATCTATATGATACATTCGTATGATTGGTATTATGTTCTAATTAGATTTATTTATTTACTAACGAAAAATTTTAGCATAAGTACTTACTTCTTCTTTTTTGGTAATTCGAAGTTTAATTTTCCCATCGACTGCGTATGATGGTTATTCGCGACAAAAAAAGCTGGAGCAGTGAATCAATTGAAACTTATATTAACTTGTCAAAGAACTTCGTTTCTTTGAGGAAAGTTATCACGTTAGGAATTCCATTAACGCTGAGATTGACTCTGAAATTTAATTCAATTGGATTTTCCGGGCCGTTCGAAACTTGGAACAATCAATCACGAAATGTCCAACTGTTATAATAGCGTTGCACACATCACTGTACGGTGGGTCGCAATGTAGATAGCAGGTTTCCAATTTTCGGTCCAGAAATACTTGACTGTTCTCTTAAGATTTGAATACAGGATATGTTTTAGAGGACCGAAAAATGAGATAGGTATACGTGTTTTTTTATAGCGGCCCGTTTTCATATTTAGGGGATGAAACCACCCCTCAACGTTACAAGATTTTCGGATGTTCGTCTCCGATTGCTTTGGTTTTTGGATATGTTTTAGAGGACCGAAAAATGAGATATACGTGTTTTTTATTTCGCCCAATTTGCATGTTCAGGGGGTGAAACCACCCCTCAAAGTTATAAGATTTTTAGGTGTTGATCCCCGATTGCTTTGGATTTTGGATATGTTTTAGAGGACCGGAAAATAAGATATACGTGTTTTTTATAGCGGCCCGTTTTTATATTTAGGGGATGAAACCACCCCTCAACGTTACAAGATTTTCGGATGTTCGTCTCCGATTGCTTTGATTTTTGGATATGTTTTAGAGGGCCGAAAAATAAGAAATACGTGTCTTTTTATTTCGCCCCATTTGCATGTTTAAGGGGTGAAACCACTCCTCCAAATTCGTAAGGGGTACAAAATTGTGTTGAATAAAACTGATGTAAATTTAATTTGCGTCATAACTTGCTGTATGAATAATGTTCTTATCGCCAGCGACCGTTATTAGGGGATGAACTACCCGTAATCGGTTAACTGCGCATTTGAGAGACTTGAAACGTGTAAAAAAATTCATAAATTTCTTAAAAAAACATCGGGCATAATTTATTTTGGGATGACACGTTAGTGGTTTTATGGCCTCCCATCGCTACTGACAAGGAGTGAACCGTCTCTAGGGTAGTTTACCCCCTAATAACGCTGACTGGCGACAAGAACATCATCCATACAGAAAGTTATGACGCAAAATGACATTTATATCAAGTTTTATTCAACGCAACTTCGTACCCCTTATGAACTATGAGGAGTGATTTCACCCCCTAAACATGCAAATCGGACCGTTTTTAGAAAGGCTTCTTGAATGTCGTATTTTTATTATAAACCTAAATATTTTTCTACGAACAAATTACCAAGTGATTGAATGTTGCTCATTTAAGTACAAAAAGTTATGTAAAAATATATGCTTCCGCTTTTTCAAAAAAAATTCACAAACATTCCCCTTAAATAGTTCATGTGTTGCTTCCAAGTAAACATACTGTCAAAGAAAACACCTAACTGTTTCACTGAGTTACATTATTCGATCTCAGTATTATCAATAAACAATTTAATATTCACGTTCTGTTTTGCTCTAGTAAATGTGACGATTTCAGTTTGTGTTTTTGAGAATTTAAATCTAGAATTTGTGGCCCAGTTTTGTATCTTCTTCAGGTTTTCTTGCAATATTTTTTGAGTAGATAAGAGATAGTTTAATGCCTACGAGGAATTCCCTTTACGATAGTTCTGGGTTGAGATAAGGGGTTATTTACTTTAACTTCCATTTATCTTGTTTTTAGAAAGTTGTTTATAATCCTGAAAATATTTCCTGTAATTTCGATATTTCTTAGTAATTTTATAACGCGAGGTCTCCACACCGATTCATAAACTTTTTCAATATCAATAATGATAACATATTTGTCAATAAGCATGTATATTTTAAGTAATTAAAAAATCATAATTTTCTTAAGTCCGCATTTGTTTAATTCGAAACACTTTGAAAACGAGGTGTCCAACTTATTACAACCGCGCGCTTAAAGAGAAAGATGACTGTGTAGACACTTTTACCATTTGCATACTGCTACGTGGTGGAAAGCCAACGAGGCAGAAAAGGAAACGAAGCGATAACCTCAATGAAATTTACGCGTCATAAAGTCTGCCGTTTTCTTTGACCGATAACACTTACGGCTGCAATTAGGTTAATTAGACAGCGACAGTGAGCTCGTCACGAGACAGCCGCAGGACTCTAAGCTCACGTTCTGTTTCTATTCGTGGCGAACGGATATTTCTATCCGTTCGGTACGGGAAACATATTTATTGCACCGAATACCATGTATATTTAAAATGTCACCGGTTATACGCGAGCAGTGCCGCGCGGAATTTATATATATCCCCATATCTTCTACAATTGTTTATTAATCAGTGTGAAAATTGGTGAAAATCTTCCTTGTACATTAAGGAAAAACTTTGTCCCTGCAAGTTATATGTACCTTAAAATTGCCTCGATACTTTTTAACGGGAAACGTTGAAAAACATGGATTATGCCCAGTATTACTTTTTAATGAAATATTATTACATTTTTTAACATAAGGGTTTTGTACATACATTTTACGGCTTCGCTAGAGTTTTCTGAAGTTATGTTTTTAGTTTTGTAACGATCCGTTAATATTTACTCAAGTTATCGCAATTTATGTTTAAAGAAAGCATGATTTTGGACGATGAAAATTTTGTTGTTTATAATTTTTAGCTCGAATAGTAACGATTGGGTGAACAAACTGTGAATAGAAAAAATGTGTGTCGTGACGAGCTTTACCACACTATATTTTTTAACATACAATTTAACAACATTTAATTTTCCAATCTTTTTTAGCGTTTGGACAATAATTTTTCCCGTTTTCGAGCGTTTGTCCCCTTATTGCATTCGACCCTTAAGGGGTTAAACCACTGTAGCGCACGAAAAAATAGGCATATTTCGGGAATTTTTTTTGCGCAATAAAGAGATCAATCGAAATTCTGCAAAATGGGATTTATAATTCTATAATTTCTTATGAAGTACAAAAAATATTTTTTTCAACTTCGTTCATGACAAAGTGGTGGCTGCGCAGCATTTCTCCGTCGGTGCCTGTTTTTTGAAAGGGTCCACGGCCGGAAACCTAACTCCCGCAATTTTTGACCTGGAACAAAAAACCAAAGTTTTTTCGATTCTATATTTAGAACAACAGCAAAAGACGTACGTAGGAATTTTTCGATATATTGATTTTTCGCGAAATGGTGCGTTTTTGAAAAAAAAGTTTAAAATTTCATGAAAAAAATTGTCACAAAATTGTTTATAAAAAAAAAATATGAAATATAAAAAAAATCCTACGTGCGTCGCTGGAGAAAGCAATTTTGAATATACTGTAAATTTTTCAGATCGATCGGTGAAGATTTGTTCGAGTTATGTTTCCGGCCAGTTAAAAAAAAGTGGTTTCGAGAAAAACGCGTTTAAAGTTTTAAGTACTGTAAAATCATATTATATTCTTATATATCTTTAATCTGCGATGCCTGCACCATACAATGGCACCACATAATATTATTTTTAATACCCTAGAACACCTTTAAAAAAAAAAAAATTTATTTTTTTGAAAATTCTACAGTGGTTTAACCCCTTAAATTCAGGGCCACTATTTAATGGGATCCACGCAAAATAGCTCGAGAGGTTTCAGAGGAACTAAATATTGACCAGTCAACAGTTGTTCGACATTTACACCAAATTGGAAAATCAAAAAAATTAAAAATCACAAATAAAAATCGAAATGTGAAATCCGTCGCGTCAAAACACAGTCAAATACAGTGGCGGACTGGCCAGTGTATGGCAAGTGGGCCCCCTTAAACATATGTACACTGCAATTTCTAAAAAATATACAATTATTTCACAAAAATTTTAATTATACTTTTTTGCCACTTATGTATTTTTTAAAAATTTTATTTATTTCTTATAAAAATGAAATGCTAGCCTTATAATTCTGGGTGGGCTCCCTTTGTGTCCTGGCAACCAATATTTTTAAACCTAGTCCGCATCTGATAAAAAAATACCTAAACACGTACTCAACATATATTTAAAATTATTTTTCTCAAAAACGAAGTCTCGCGTGAAAAAGTTTTATTCTTCATTTTCCATTCATTTTCTCACGTAGAATATTCCCCTGAATATTCAACCTTAACATCTTACAAGCTGACGAATTTCAACCATATTATCGGTGGTCCGAAAAGGTCGAAGCTTTCGTCTGTGATTAGCTACGTCACGTACAGCATATTCCCCTTTCGTTACGAAACGATGTGTTGCAAGTACGTACTTTGAAATTCTGATGGAATCGTGTATGTGCTTCGAACAGCAAAGACAGTGATTATAAATATAATCGAACGCCACGGTTCTTTTTGGTTAAGGGTGGAGCCCTATTTAGGACGCTAGGAATAAGGTGATCCTTGGGAATTTTTTCCGCAGAAACTGTCGAGCGGTTCTTTCCGAAAGTTTCAGGGTATTTTAGTTCACATTCAAACAATGAGAATTAATTTTTTCGTTACAAAGTGTTCGGTAGAAATGGCTCAAATTCATCCTTGAAATAAAAAAACCAAGGATTTTCTTATTTCTAGTATAATTACATTGTCGATGGACCCTTAAGTCGCTCGACAAATACAGTACTGGTTTAAGGAAAAGGGAGGAATGATGGAAAATTTGCGAATAGGTTCAGGCAATACCAATAAATATTTAGAAATATCAGTTCGCCTGACAAAGGTTTTAAAATACATATATTTAAATTTTATGTTTCGATTTATTATTTGTTTTATCATCTCACATATTTCATTATTATTTTCGGAATTATTTCCTCGAATGAAATGAGAGAATTGAAGAGTCCTTGTAGGAAACACTGTAAGGGCCAAAAATTTAATTCTATATTACCATTGGCACGTAGTACATTGGCCGATAAAAGTTTGTCTTCAATTTTGGCACTTACAGTGTTTTCTACAAGGACTCTTCAATTTTATTTAAGACAGAATAATGGCGAAATGACATAACATGTTATTTCAAGCATTGTTTCAAGTAATATTGTGCAAAAAAATGCCTCGGTGTGTAATCAACATAGGTCGGTAGATTAATCTTGTTGGAGTAAAGACGATTTTCGTTTTGATAGCGTTAGTCACTTATCTGCTTCCCTCGTGGGAAGAATGTTAGTGTAACATTGTCAGACATGCAAGTATATTTAACAGTTTTGTCTTATATTATAATTAATACGTGCTATTATGTTCTAATTATATAATATTATTATTATTGTGACTGGTAGAAAATGCATTTCAAATGCACAGCAGGTATTTTTGAAAACGTGTGCCATTTTTTAGTATTTCTAATCAGATCTAAAACGAACCTAGGGTAACTGTACTCGTAGTTGACAGTGTACCAATAGTTGACACTTTTATTTTCAGTCACGAATAATAAGCTTTCTATTATAAAAATGTTTTTGACTAATACGCTGTTTGAAAAAGTATTAGTCAAAAACATTTTTTTTAATAGAAAGCTTATTATTCGTGACTGAAAATAAAAGTGTCAACTATTGGTACACTGTCAACTACGAGTACAGTTACCCTATTTGACCAAAAGTTGTTCCCAAATGCTCGTCAGTTAGTTTAGATAACCAAGCAAAAGATTTTCCTCTGAATTGTTTTCTTATTTCATTCCTAATCAAATGTTTGTTTATTTGATTTTATATATAAATAAGTGTCTCCTAAAATCATATAATTATATTAAATGCAAATAATTTTAGGCCGTAAAGCAAATGTTATTAAAATAACCATTCTTTTATAAGGGCACCCTGAAGCCCCTATAACAAAAGACAAAGTTGGGGATTATTTTGTTCGTATAAATAAAAATATAGGGTTTGGATTTTTTATATAGTTTTAAAGTGACCTTTATTTTGCTAGAAAATTTTTTTCTTCGTGAAATTTATACAAAATGGCCGCGTACAAAATGGCTTCCCGGGGGACTGCAAAAACAATTGGCCCACACTCCCGGGAATGAATGGACCATCTGAGAAGGAAATACAAAGAAGATATATATACTGCAATATATTATCTTCCACCTAGCGCAGGATCTTTTTGATATTTCAATTATTCGATTTTTTACAAGCATTTCAGTGCAAATTTGTATGTAAAAAATTAAAGTCTGTTCTTCAAACTGCTATACTTTCCAAAATAATTCGAATTTTGAGACAATTTTGAGAATTTTGAGAATTTCTTTGCAGTCCTCCGGGAAGCCATTTTGTCCGCGGCCATTTTATACTATTTTTCGTTCAAAAAATTTTTTTTAGCACAATAAATATTGCTTTAAAACTATATAACAAATCCATGTCGCATATTTTTATTTACACGAACAAAAAAAATCCCTAACTTCGTATTTTGTTATAGTGGCTTCAGGGTGGGGTCCCCCCCTAAACCAGTAATCTAAAATAAAAAATTATTTATTTGGTTTTGGCTCAAAATCAAGATACTTTCCTTAAATCATTTTTAAAATCCAAATAATAAAGTAATTCGAATTTTATTTCAAATATTAATTTTTTTAAATATTATTATTACATTATTTCAAATATTATTTTCTATTTCGTATTTCAAATCATTCTTGCCCGAGTCCGGCGAATACTGTCTCGCATTCTGCACCCCCTTTTAAAAACCTTGCGTAAAAGATACGAATAAAAAACGACCTGGGGAACAGACAAGAGCGGTCTAATCGCGAGCTATAAGTAGTTAAAAATCATTCAGTGTCGCCAGGAGACCCAAATAGAAACGGCAGACTCAATAAACCATAGTTACCCCCTCCGCCGACAGGCGTGATCGTTCGGCCCATTAATAGAAACGAAAGGTCGCTCAAGCGTTTCATAGACGACACTTATGGCGCGCGTGCGCGCGAGCGCACATTTGCATGAGAAGAAACACGGTAATCATATAATCGCACGTACGACGGTACACGACGTAATGCCGAATAAAACGATGTCGCAAGCTAAGTACCCGGCAAATTGTGCAACAGAAATTATTAGCAGAGGCAAGATGCACGTATCAAGTGGCCTGCCGCGTTTAACGCGATGTTGCAATCCACTTGCTTGACAATGCTTTCTAGCCGGGGCATCGTTACGCAAACGCGTAATTACGAGGGAGAACTTTGTCCTCTTCTTTCCTTCATTCTCTCGGAAGATAAATATGCGCCTCGACCGTTTCGTAGTTGAGCAGATTCTCCGAGAGACGGATCGGGGGAAATAAGTTGCGATAAATCGCAGCGAAATAAACGCTGCTGCTCGATATAGTGAAACTTGAACGATCGGAAAATTAGAATTTTACTGCGTACGAACGTAGGATGTAGGATTAATTTTCAGTGACAGCTTTTATTCTGGTAATCCGGGTCCGGAAAAAGTCAATTTCTCTGCATTTTTCTAAAGTATTTAGTTGTTGGCTTGTTGGGGCACAGCATATTCCCATGCGGCATACTTCGTGGCGGCAACGTTGCAGGATGGTTGCAGTAACCTTGCAGTGTTGCATGGTTGCAGCGCAACATCGATGTAACGTTGCTGCGACGTTGCCGCGCAACATTGCACGGGGCGGACATAGAATTATTGCTGCATAGTTGCATCAATGTTGCGTTGAAATATTGCACTGCAACGATCCTGCAACTTTTCTGCAACGTTACGGCAACGTTTGGCAACGTTTCCACAATGTTGCTGCAACGTTGCGCCACTAGTGCGGCAACGTTCCTGCAACGTTGCCGCAACGTTGCTGCGACTACCATTTAAACCTAAAATATTTCCGTTGTTTTTAATGATACGATAAAACGTCTAAGGAAAAATATGTTTGCTTCAGAGAGACAATTATTCTGACGGAGACGATTTTGTTCTCAAGGTTATGTTTCCCGAAATTTCAAGATCATCGATGGTTTTTTTAATGGGATGACGTATTTTCATTACTATAACGTTATAGCCAATAAAAATACAAATTCAACCATGTATAATATGTTGTCCTTTTTGTCTAGCAATCATATATAATCATATATATATATATATATATATATACCGTTATTTATAATTTTGGCCCTACTGCCCGAAACGTTGCAGGAGGCGGACGTAGAAAATTATTGCTGCACCCTTGCTGCAACGTTGCGTGAAACATTGCAATCTTGCACTGCAACCATCCTGCAACTTTGCTGCAACGAGAGTGTGCTGTATGGGTTGGAACACAATGTTTGCACAAAGAAAACAATTAAAAAACTACAGAAAGAATTGTTTTATATACTCTCTGAGTAGATGAAAATTAAGTAAAAAGTTTTGCACGATTATATTTGTTATTCGTTGAGTAAAAAATTCGTAATGGTTGCTCGATTTTTCGACCGGATTACCAGAGTACCCCTTTAAATTACCAAAAGAAAAAAGTAACAGGATATCGCAATGTAAGGTTTTTCTTTGTCAGGTACTGAATATTATGTTGGATTACAGCCCCCTTGGTTCATTCTGTTGAACTATCCACAAGCATGATCCTCGTGTATTGTTTGGGACAAGAAAATGAAAGTTAGAAATTAACATAATCCAAATAGAGGATATCTACCATTAAATTGGGATCGCATTTAACGTAAAATTCATATTTGTCGCGAAGCTACTGTTTTTATTCAAAGTCATTAATAGGCATTTTGAAATGCCAGTACTTAAGGTGGAATCCTATTTGGCTAAAAACATAGCGAAATTTTAGATTTTTTTTAAGAAACTAGCGCTTCGAATAATCTGAAATTTGGACTATGTTTTTATACATCTTTGAAGAAGGTGTAGTTTTTTTTTATTAATATTTAATAATAAATATAGGAGTTATGCGTGATCCACCACGCCGCCTTTATACTTCGGTGAACCAATACCGATAAGTTATATACTTCTTTGATTACATAAGAAAATTGACGCAAAATTCTATAGTAAAAGTTAAACTTTCAATTTGAAAACTCTTCACACTCCTCAAAAAATGTTTATATTTTTTTCTGACGAATTTTGCGCGGCATGTTGGTCGAACATATATAACTCCAATATTTGTTATTAAAAATTCATAAAAAAATATTGCTTCCTCAAAGATGCATAAAAAAATGGTCAGAATTTCAGATGAATCAAATCGCTAGATTCTTAAAAAAAAATCCCCAATTTTAGCTATGTTTCTAGCCCAAAGAATAGGATTCCCCCCTTAACAGGACGGAACTGTTATTTATCGAAAATTTAGTACTATCGAATTGATTATTGAAATTAGTATAAGATATGGTCGAAGTTGGTCGGGGTTAGATAAGAGTGCGTCAATGTCGGGACTACAATTTTTAATCTATAATTTCTGAATGGGACGTTTTCGGTAGCTGTGACCACCCTTGTTGGACTCCTCTGCTCAGAAGCTTTCCGAAGGTCTACAATACTCCGAAATGTATACAGGGTGTCCCTCTACCCGCGATCAATACTCTAGGGGGTGATTATACCGGCAAAAATAAGACGAAAATCAAGAGTGACGAAATTGCGGTAGAGGCTTCGTTTTCGAGAAAATTGACTTTGAATTTCACCTAAATGCGCGTGCGCCGTTGGCGCTGAGGGGCACGCGGCTGTGAGCGGAACCTCCTACGAGCAGCTGACGTAGAGCACTAAAGAGGTGAGTATACGCATCCGCCATATTGGGTCCTCTGCAGAGAGAAGATTATTGAGTACCCGCCTTTTTGAGTATTATCAGATTCACTTTATAAACAAAATATGCGTTGTTGATACTGATACATAGTAGAACGACACATTATTAGAGTATTATATTACATTTAAGTTTATATTTGGATTATAAAGTGAATCTGACAATACTCAAAAAGGCGGGTACTCAATAATCTTCTCTCTCCAGTGGACCCAATATGGCGGATGCGCATACTCACCTCTTTAGTGCTCTAGCTGACGCGGTCCGCGCCCAGGGGTGGGCACTCCGTATATCAATCTGTTGGCAAAATTTAGTGGGCGGCACATTCCACCAGAGGCGCTGGGATCAATAAAGTTGAAAATATTTGGTAACAGATGGCGCAGATGAGATTATTTTGTGGCGGGGAGAAGAACATATGGAACCCGCACACGCCGATTTTAATGGAGGTTTTGTAAGATGTTAATGCCACTGGGCTGCGCTGATTATGTTCCATTGTAGGCACCCAAGAGGGTAGAAATATGAATTCTGAGCAGGCCTACTTTGCTCTAGGTTGCAGATCCATTTGTGGGCGAATAAATGACTCTTCACAATTACTAACAAAAATGGTTTTAATAACCTTAACAATTTCAGGTACAAAATGCTCTCTGAGCGATGCGTACAGTACGACACGTGATGCCAGGATGGCGTTCCAATGGCAGTCGGGGTCTTCTTCTCCTTCTTCTCCCCGCCACAAAATTATCTCATCTGCGCCATCTGTTACCAAATATTTTCAACTTTATTGATCCCAGCGCCTCTGGTGGAATGTGCCGCCCACGTTTAGGTGAACTTCAAAGTCAATTTTCTCGAAAACGAAGCGTTTACCGCAATTTCGTCACTCTTGATTTTCGTCTTATTTTCGCCTGTATAATCACCCCCTAGAGTATGGACCATAAGCAGAGGAACACCCTGTATATATAATCCGCACATGCCAGTCTTGTATTTAAAAGAAAATACATCGAACATCTCTTGTAAAAGCAAAAATAAACTTTCCTGTTTTACAAACGTCTAAGACCCTTTTTTTTTTTTTTTATAGAGGGGGAAAATGCTTTACGCATACCCCAGCCTAGGAAGCTGGGGTTATGTGGGACTCCCGATGGTTACCCACTAAAAACCCCCTCTTAGCGTCCTCCTCATTTGGCTCCCCGTACCTACTTTGGCACTGTCCCGAATACTTCGCCGAAACGTCTAAGACCCTAAGACCCTCCTAAAGTCTTCGCCCCATTTTTTACCACCTTGTGTAGTCCCTCTTTCTAGACCCACCCTGTATTCGCTCGGCCAACAACGCGAGTATAGTTTCCCGAGGTAGCTGCTCCAATAATTTCAAACGACAGTGTCACGTGTTGCGACAATTTATAATATCCATGGACATTCCTATTTCCCGTCTGGTTTCATTCGCGCTTAATCTCGCCGAGCAACAGGAACACGGCCACCCCGTAGCGCATTAATCTTATCGTTGCGCGGCGATTTGATGCACAATCCGCTGTGTTTATAATTTATCGGGGATCGATCTCGACGCCGTTTAAACGGCTGACCTTAGGGCTCCGTAATTAGACGCGGTTGTTGCACAATCGCGGGGACCGGCATCGCCCGACGACCGAGTCTCTTGTCTCGATTATTTCACTCGCTGCCAACGAGAGCGAGATCCGTTATTATTACCACTGTTTGTAGGGGCTCGTAATCAACACGGCCGGGAATAGCCGCGCCGCGTTATAATTACAACAGCTTGGTGCATTTCCGCGTGCCCTGTACGCGCAGCTAATTAATTTAAATGCGCCACCTTCGCCTCTATGCCTGCACGCGCGTGGATCAGGGTACCTACGGTGCGCAGGGGTCTAGCCGTGCATTTAGCGGGTCGCATGGCGACTCGCAGAGACATAGTGGGGTCGTGAAAGCAGCAGAGGGCAAAGTCCGTAGGACCCTTGGGCGTCTTCCCCCGCAGGGACACGCTCATGGGAATAAAACACCCATGACGCAAGGCATCAGCCCTCGGCGGTATACGCGACATACGTGCTTGACGTATTGTGGAGGAATATTTACTCATAGGACAGGTGGCGTGAAAAAGCGCTACTTTGACGGGACCGGGTGTTACGGTTTATTATAACTGGACAACTCTAAGCTCTGTATAAATGAAGCTCTCCAGCATGGGACGGCGGTTTAGTCTGTGCTAGCCTGTAGGGGCACGGTGATGTATTGGCACCGCAGAGCAACTGGAGCTAAGTCGGTGGGAGCCTTGAATGTCTTGTCGATAAGTAAAGACTCTGGGGACGTATTTGGTGTGCGTTTTAGATGTTGGTACTTAAAGGCTCTGGGGTGCTTAGGAATTTGACTAAATAAAGGCAGCCTGGTAGTGCGCGGCGAGGAACGCATTTGGTGGTTCGTGTCATCGGGAATATTGCTTTAGACACTTGAGTGGGTTCCAGGTTAGTTATTATACTGCATATTTCTTTAAGGGTGGTATACACCTAGGATTAGGAAAACCAGGGTGAATTTTGACAATTCTTAAATTAAACAATTAAAAGTTTTTTAATTTAGAAATCTTTATATGCCTCTTAGAATATATAGTTTAACAATTGTGTAAATTTAATTCAAAAAGTAAGATCATTGGATATGTAATAGCGCTTTTCTCAAAATGGTATTTTAAAAAACCATAACCAATTTCTGGGGAACTAGTGGACCGATTCGGTTGAAATTTGGGGCAGAGGTTTTTGATAGAGTTATTTAGTTTCTGTCGTAAGACTTTTTTTAAATGTCATAGTTCTTGTATCAATTAAAAATGGGTGATTTTTTACTGCAAAATCATACATCTTTAAACTCATCTTTTAAAATCAGCTACGGTAAAAGAAATAGATTCTTTATGTATCTTTTATGTATTTGAAGGAAAAAAATTATTTTTCGGGTAAAAACTATCGGAGATATATTGGTTGCCGCTGAGGCTGAAATTGCTATAATATATTCAATCTCCTTAGTTCTCAAATGTAATTTTAACTTGCGTATAAAGATTTTTAAGTTTAAAGATATTTTCAATGAAAATAAATTTTCGAAGTTCACCCTGGTTTTTCTAGTCCTAGGTGTATAGGTCCCCTTAAGACAAGGTAATGTGACCGTTGTTAGGAACACCCCAGAATAATAAAATTGTCTTATCACTGATGCAAAGTAAATTGTGAATAACTAAATTCTGAAACCCCGAGACCTACGCGACCTCCGACCACACGCCGTAATACTTAAGACGCCTGCAACCCAAAACTCTAGGATTTAGAGGCCCACGGGACCACCGCCACTGACAAGGGAACACCTCGAACCCGGACTCACCGATTGGAACGCAACTTTAAGGAGGTGAAAACTAACCTCAAAGTCAAATTGGCACTTCCACTTTTTCGCGTATAACTCTCAGAGTACAACAGACAGAGAAAAATGTTTCAAACAAAAGTTTAATGATTCAATAAGCGCTGAAAACTTGCGTTAACAAAATTTTGAAAAGAGTTTAAAAAAAAATCTGACGAAAATTTTTGTTTTTTTCAAAATTTTGTTAACGCGAGTTTGCAGCGCTTAGTGCACCATTAAACTTTTGTTTGAAACATTTTTGCCTGTCTGTTGTACTTTGAGAGTTATACGCGAAAAACTGGTAGTGCCAATTTGACTTTGAGGTTAGTTTTCGCCCCGTTAAAGTGCGATAGGGCCCAAATGAAACACACCGTTGCTCTTGTTTTGAGTCACTCTAAAAACCCACAAAGTTGCGTTCCAGCGGTGAGTCCAGGTTCGCGGTGTTCCTTTGTAAGTGTGATATCCCACGATATCTTCTCACCTAAAACGATCATAAATACCTACTTTTGGCGGCGAAAATTCTGAGCTTCCCAAACTTGGTGACCTAGGGTTTTTGAGGTGATAACGAATCTGACACCAAAAATGCAAAATTCAAGATGGCGGATTCAAATTTATAGCCAAAATTAAAAACAACTTTATACCGATTTTTTCCAATGCAAATTCAATTTTCTATTATATAATTCGACTATTTATCGTAGATTATTAATAAAAAACACTATTATTATTAACAAAAAAAATTTCGTGGCTAGAATTGAATATCAATTTTTTCCGCACAAATTATTGTTTTATCACAGAATTCAATTAAATACTTATATTTTTGTAAAATGCATACCTGTACTAGAGAATAATTTTTTCCTAAAAAAATATAACTATACAAACAAATCCGCAGAGGGCCAAAAATATAACTAAACAAACATCTGACAACCTCCGCTTCTTCCAAATCGCTCCTCAAGCGGGTGTGCACCTCCACGCGTCCGGGACGCCCAAATACCTCGAGCGTCATTTCTAAAAGTCTGCATAAAATTGAAGGCTACAGGAGACTGCACTTAAAATTTGCATGCTCTTCTTAACAATTGTGTAAGCTTTCACGTAAGAAGAGTCTGACTTTAAACACTCTTAATCATTTAATTATAAGCCTTCTCAAAGTTTAAATTGATATAAACATTGCACTCGAAATATACTTCTATACCTATATAACTCTATAATACAAACACGTATTTTGATGTTCTGTAATGAGTAATTAAAACAATTAGATTCCCATAAAATTTCACGATTTTGTCTTCGTAATATTATATCTAATCAAAGAGTCATCTGAAAAAGGAAAGGTATGCGGATTTAGAAGCTCTGAAGGGTTGTCAATTCTTACAAAAAAAATTACCTTGCAAAGTTGAAGCTGAGAAATGAAATTTTGGCCACCCGCCAGACCACTTTGGTTCCCTGTAGTTACTTTCCCTTCGTCCAAATCCTAGCAACGTCTTACAAATTAAGTTTGAACTCTCACTGGCAGTGGTTGTGCCTTACGCGGGTCGCAAATTGTCGGTTCTCATTAATTCTCTTCTAGATAGAAGCTTGTGTAGATAATAGTAATTCCATGTTGGTTCGTTTATTACAGGCAACGTATATTTTTAAACAATCATGTTTGTATCCTACTTCGTGGCGATTAAAATGGCCATGCATTGTTACTATTGCAACGAAACGGCAGTGATCAATAATTCTTGTCATGAAAAGGAAGCAATCAATTTTTGAAATAAGAAATTTTCAATATTCCGTTCAGTATTGGAGTGGCCTATTTGCTGATGACATAGTTGTAACACAGCTTGAAGAGTTATTGACTGCACCACTGACCTCTGCCTGGTCACATACTGGATATTTCTACTTGCAGCCTCACGTGACTGACGTGACTTTGATACGGCCGACGCAGAGGGCCAAAAAAGAAATTTTTCCTTCGCAATGTACCCGTCATACCTTCGTGACGGTTTTGTTGTAACTTTTACTACGTATCGTCGATTTATTCCGCCAAGGAATGGCCTTCAAATGTAGATGTTTGAAAATTATTCGATTCCGTTTAAAGGATTAGGGTAGATGTCCCAATTACTGCCAGTGTCCCAATTACTGCCACTTGATTTATTATACGTAATAAAAACGTAACGTATAAAAAGAAATGTACAAAAAATAGTTATTAATAAATGGAGATTCTGATTTACATTAAAATAAAAAAATATATGTACTCATATGTACCTAGGACAAGATGATTTTTGAGGTGACAGTTATAGGTACACTAGGATCGCTCGCGAATTTTAATTAATTATTAATAAATTCTTCATATTTAATTCATAAAACTATTTTTTTTTTTTAATGGAGGAGATGTTAAATAATATTATGTTTCAAACTGAAACAATTTTTAGGTTACACAACACGCGAAATAATTAAATGAAGTGCGGTTATAATCTTAAGGTGGCAGTAATTGGGACATCTACCCTACACTGCTATAGAAATTTGGGAAAATTCAGTTCTTATTTTTATTCATAACGTAGAGATGTTAATAAATATTCATCCACCTAGTCTGATGCGTACATTCGCAAAGATAACGGATATGTGAATTTTAATTGTGTCGAATCTACGAGGGAAAGTTACGAAAATAGATTTCGCAATTCATTATCGTAGATGATTTTCGTGCATTTCAACCTCTCAGACTAGTGCCTCGCTAAAAAAAAGATTGTATATTGAGAAATAGATTAGATAGGATACAATGTTTATACACTCCTCAGATTAATATTAAAGGATCACCTCTGGGAGCCCGAAAAATAGGGGTAAGTTTATATGGTCATAACTCTGGTAAAAATAGTCGCATCGATATTTTGAAAATATGATTTGAAAGCGCGGAATCTCTACTTTCAGCTGATTTTATCGAATTTCAGATGCATTGCTTTTCGACAAAGTTATAGCGATACAAAGAGCGCATGGTCAATTTTAACCAAATTTCTTCAACTTTGCGATTTTCCACGGGGTGCATGAAATTTTTTACACGCATTCCATTTACACCAGTCGAAAGCGACCACTTTCCTGTGTAAAAACTGAGTAATTGATTTCCGGTGCGATTTTTTTTGGCTGAGTTATTTAACTTCTAAGCAAAAATCGTTTTCTTTCTTTAGTTACTTCTAGCAAGCGATGCAATCATCGTAGAAGGTTTCTGATAAAACCAATAGAAAGATCAGACTTTCCTCTTACAAAATTCGTCGAATACACCATTCTGATGTTCCTGGGGCACAGCAACAAGAGATATAAAATTACGGTTTTTGCCTCTCCCTTCTGCTTCATATTATCATTTGAATCGACGAAGATGAGTTAGAAAAAAATTGGAGTAAACTTTTCTTCTGGGAAACCGTTTTTTACCGTAAATTTAGATTGATCAAAAGCACATATCAAATAACATACAAAAATGCCCATTTTGAGTTTAGGAATCTATCCGTTGAAAAGTTATTGAGCAAAAGTGACTCCGAAATTTTGACGTATTTTTTAACCTTTAAGGTGTCTTCAAATATCATATGTATATACTACACCACGATAATTCTTCTAAAAAAAAAAACAGCAATTCTTGAACTCAAAATCAGAGATATTTTGAAAATTCCTAATTCGTCATATAAGATCCGCAAGGCAATGCGGCCGCAAAAATGTTCTAATCTTTTTTCTAACCTAACCTAACCTACCCCAGAACTAACCTCATCTGTATTTCTAAATACAAATTGGAAAAATAAACACAGTATTTAAATATATGTATAACATATAAAAAGACAATATTATTCGAAATTTAAAAAAAGTTCCTAAACTCAAAATTGGTATCGTTAAACTGTAAACAAGTACTTTCCATAAATATAAGTTTCGACCCCAAAAAAAATCTGATGTTATTTCGCTTGGTATTTTATGTTTTGTTGCCATTTTCACGGCATATGGCTGGTAAAGCCAAATAAAGATTCATCTGTTTAATAATATTATTTTTTAAGTAAATAGTTTATTTAGTTATCAGCGAGTCCTTCTGTCATTATATCTATCATTCCGTTTATATGAGAAACAACATTAAGAAATATTCATACCTGCTATGGACAAAACGAGTTAATTAATTTTCGGTTATTTGTAGAAATGTGCCAGTTAACGGGTTAAAAAGTGGGACACCAGCTTGACTACCACCCTATAAACTGAAATATTCTACGTACATAAAAAAAACTGTATTATACATAACAGTACCGCCTGTTAATTAGTTTACGTCACCACAGTCCCCAATATTAATACTATTTATAATATGTTAATTGTCTTGGTTAATAAATATAAAACAAGACAAGACACCACTAAGACAAGGAAGAAAGAAAAAGATTTTAATGCAATTTATACATATTTATTCAGGTTAGCAACATCAATTCGGAGAGCAGCGCCAATTATTTTGAATAAAATATTTATTCGTATTAAAATATTTATTTGTACAAAAATATATCTGCTTAATATTATTTAATACATTTTGTCTTTGTATAAATAGTCATTGCGATAATTGGCGCAATTATTGTATATCATTACTTTTGTAAAGTTAAAAAATATAGCACATTAATAAATTTATATTAATTTACGACAATGTTTTTAAATGGGATTCTTTTTGAATGGGTTATATAATACTTGGCGCTCTTTTTTGTACCTTTTTTTAAAAAAGGTAATTTTGTGGGGATTTATAATAACAGTGCCCAACAAAATTTAGCCTTTTTTCTGCTTCGTAACATTCAATAGCCGTTTCTTATAGATTTTTGTCCGCTGAAAACCAATCCGAAAATCGTTTGCTGCCGTTTGCAGTTGCATGGACCAGTGACACAATTACTGCATTGATAGCGATTTAAATTACGACTGGGATTTGATCAAGAAATAGGCGCCAATTGTTCTCGACTATTAGACCGGAGGGGAGTAATCTGTCGAGGGAGAACGGGACAGGTTAATTAGCAGAGCAGTTCCCCAGCAAACAAAAGTTGCCAGTTCATATCCTCCTTCGGGGAATTCTATCGATCAATCCTTTCCTGCCTCCAAAAATTCTCTGAATTTCCATTCACCTTGCGCGGTTAAATTCCATCTTCAAATTATTTCGAATTCTGAGCGTTTCTCATGTGCATAAAATTCGGTAATGCAATAATCCCAATTACTTTGATTTTAAACAATCTTTTCCTCCCTACTGACTGACGTGCTTGGCTTTTAGAGTCATCTGAGTACCCTCCGGGTTCTTTCAATTTTGTGGATTTATAGTAGACACATATGAGATAAGCGGAGACAAAAATAGTGTTGCATTAAAAGGAGCGTTGTTATTTCTCGTTTATAATACACGAGTCACTAATGAGAAGCAATAAATTCTAAAAGCAATAAAATTAATGTGCAAACGTGTTCCTTTATCGCGACCTTTCAAATCGGCGTTTATTGTAATGAATTATTGCACGAGCATATTCGTTAGGTAGCACGTGAAAGTATTAATTTGCATTTTTATCATTTGCAACATGACATAACAAGTTGAAAACTGACAACGCAGTTAATAAGTGGGGAACGCAAAGTAAGTTGTAAATAATATTCAAATGCGTGGAGTCAGTAGAGACCCAAGAAGTCGTAACAGGATTCAAATTTCCATATGTTGTGCTCGTCTTGTGCCTTTAAAAATCAAATAGTATGCGCCATGAATTATATCACCACACCGGGACCGCTAATAATATGATAATAAATCACTTTTACTGCTCCTTTTCGTTTACAATTTTTATTTAACTTTTTATTACTTTACTCTTGTCTTTCTAACTCACTCATACCTCGCTGCCATTTTCACTCGCAGCCTTCCTGATGTTTTTTCGTTCATATTCCCTTACACCTGTTTTCTCCTATTCTTTTCTTCTGTATTTCCTTCATTTGTTCCTTTCCTATCCTTCTAGCACCCAGTATTTCTCTATTGTCCCCATCTTCATTTTCTTTCATACCGCTTCACACCGCGTGTTCCCACCCACGTTTCCTTTCCTGCTTTACTTTAATCAAAGGATCCATAGCAGTGGCTTGAACCAAAAAGCCAATTAGTTTGGTGTTTTTAATAAAATTACTCTACTGATGACTATCAATCCGCACTCGAAAATGAAATATCAAGATAATGGTGAGCACTTGCAAAAATAGGTGCCTTTATCATTAAAAATTTCCACGTTAATTGTGCAATGAAACTTATTAAATTTAATAATATTATTCCGGATTGAGGTCCATCCATAGCGTAATTTCATTAGGAACGCAAAACTGTTTGGGCTTTTGCTTTCACGCCACTACAACGGACCCTAGACTGCACGCAGTTGAACAACTTCCACAGCGAGGCCGCTGCGAAACACTTGCGCCATTTTGAATTATCGCATTATTTTTATATCAAAAAATGTTTTTTCACTTCTTGAAATACATAATTTTATAGCCTGAAAGTTTTAAAAAGATTGCATGTATAGTTTTCTTGCAAAAAATTTCCAAAAAGAACTTTGATTTCTGCCGATTACACCAGGTTCACCCGTTTAAGCCGGGTCCACATTTGTTACCGCACCTCGTTCCGACGTTCGCCGGAACGGCCGGAGCTAGTAACGAGTCACAGTATGCAGGAACAGAACATCGTCTACATTTGTTACCATGACCGGTTAGCTAGGTAAAGGTGGGTATCCACTTGATGAGGTGGGTACCCACTTGTTAAGGTGGGTATCCACTTGTTAACCCTTAACTGGTATACTGTTTTTTTCAAACGTAACTGGTATACTGGGGTCGTGGCAGACCCCAAGTAAAACAGGACACAGAAATTTGTAAAGTCGACACTACATCCAACCTCTATGAATATTTTGTTGGTAGGTAATGTATAAAATAATAGAAGCATAGAAAGTTAAACTATTATTATAAAATTAATTAGAAATTCAGTTTACAAACCTGGACAACCAAAAATTTTGCAGCAAACTTTGCGTGCTTGGGGTCATGACCGACCCCAGGATACCAGTTAAGGGTTAAGCTGGGTATCCACTTGTTAAGGTGGGTATCCACTTGTTAAGGTATCTTGTGGGTATCCTTGTATCGTATAGCCGTATATTATAAAAATTTTGTTACGCGATGGTACAACGCTACTTGTCTACACTGATACGCAACTGCGATACGATACGGGGATACGTAACAAGTGGATACCCACCTTAACAAGTGGATACCCACCTTAACAAGTGGACACCCACCTTAACAAGTAGACACCCACCTTAACAAGTGGACACCCACCTTAACAAGTGGACACCCACCTTAACAGGTCGCGATAACAGAGCGAGGTGCGATAACAAATGTGCACCCGGCTTTAATGTTCTATTATTCCCGGCTTAAGCTTGCAATGTTCATCATTCCCGGCTTAAGCTTGCAAGCTTAAGCTTGCAAAAACCCGGCTTTAATGATCAATTGTTCTCGGCTTAAGCTTGCAATGTTCACCATTTATACCTCCTTACCCCGGGTCTCCACCAAGGCGAACACGAACAAAAACAGTGTTCGCGAACGTTTTCGTCTGTTATTGTCGTGTTCACACCGCCACAAACATGAACAAAACTCAGCGTATGAATCACATGGGAACGTTTTGTTTTGTTTGCGGCGGTGTGAACCCGACAAGAACAGACGAAAATGTTCGCGAACACCGTTTTTGTTCGTGTTCGCCTTGGTGGAGACCCGGGGTTACCCTTCTCCTTTCAATCCTCTGTATCTCGAGTTCCTTATCCTACTTTCCCTTTTCTGCACATACACAACGGTGGGCCACTTCACAAGTTTGGCTCATTTTTCGCGAACATTTCTACGATGTTACATGAACATGGTTTGGGGCATTGCCACGCCATTGTTTCTCAGCTAAAACACCTCTATTTCACGAGGACACATTACTGTGGCTGAACCACCGTCATCTCAACTTTAAGAAAGTCATAATAATTTTATGCTCATCGCCAACCGCGAGAAGTACTTGATAGTTTATCAACCATTGATGACTGACGCTAAGAATAAATGTTACTTCCCGAGAAGGAATTCTCGAGAGTGTCTCGAAAAATTTTATAATTGCATATTTCTCGTTTCTCGAGAAATTACAGTATTTCTCGGGAAACTTAAGTCTAGGAAAATTATTATAAATCTCATTTATTCTCGGAAATGAATTTTCAGTTACTTCAAATTGGGTATTACTAGTTAATCGCGAACGTGTAAAATAAACACATCCACAGTTTGTAATAAATGTTAGCAATGCACGTCGAAGTGAGAAAATCGCAGTAGCGAAGATTCGACATTATTAACTGCTGAAGGTGCCCTTAAATTCTTTTTGAAAAATTTAGAAAAACTGATTACTGAATTAAGTAATGTAGTGTCTTGTTGCTAATATCGAAAATAAGAGATAAGGCTATTGTATCCCTTATAAAATTTTTGCGTAATCCAGAATCTCCTCAAAAAGATTCAAAAGACGCATTTTTTAATTTAACATCCAAGACAGATGTATATAAAAGTGCAAAATAAATTCTAAGTAGACTTTTCGGAAAATATAATAGCAACCATGATTCTCGTGATGAAAAACTTACTACCGATCGTGAAAATGAAGAATTACCATTAAGAAAACGATTAGAGTTAACAAAGGAATTTCATTACCCACTAAAAATGAACCTCTCGATTTAAGCAAAACCGGTCAACTCTCTTTTTTGTAAATTATTTCAATTTTAGTACTTAAAACAGAATTGAGGATTAACTAAATAAAAAGTTATTTAAATAACGGATCGAATAAAAGTTACTTTAACCTTAGATTATTCGACGAATAAAGTTAATTTTTTTATTCGACGAATAAAGTTAATTTTTTTATTCGACGAATAAAGTTAATTTTTTTATTCGACGAATAAAGTTAATTTTTTTATTCGACGAATAAAGTTAATTTTTTTATTCGACGAATAAAGTTAATTTTTTTATTCGACGAATAAAGTTAATTTTTTTATTCGACGAATAAAGTTAATTTTTTTATTCGACGAATAAAGTTAATTTTTTTATTCGACGAATAAAGTTAATTTTTTTATTCGACGAATAAAGTTAATTTTTTTATTCGACGAATAAAGTTAATTTTTTTATTCGACGAATAAAGTTAATTTTTTTATTCGACGAATAAAGTTATTTTTATTTTAATTTAACTTTAATTTTAACTTTCACTTTATCTTTAACTTCCCGGGTTAACTTTATTCGACCCATGAGGAATAATTTTTTTAACTTTTATTCATTATTCGAAATTTGTATTTAAATAAAAATGTTGCCTATCACTGACTTAAGGACACAATTGATGCCTATCTTGGTAATACTCTCTACTTAACTAGCTACTAAGAGCGTAAATAATTCGGCGATCTTGCTGACCAGTGTCTTTTCTCTTTTTGAAAGGATTGTCGCGTTGCGATCGTTACAAATAATTTGTTTTTGCAGAAAGCGCCGCATTACCAACGTCAGGTGTGCCAGCGACGTTGACGGAAGTCCACGATGAACCGACGGCGGAAACGGTGTTCCGGCGTTTGTCGAAGGTGGACCGAATCCTCCTGGAGAGTTTGGATATCGGCCATTCCAGGCTCAGGCCGACTGGTCGATTTCTGACGATGCACAAGAGACGCCGTAAGAGGCTTACCACGAGATCCTTAACTCAGGAGCCGGGTATCCTGGACGATATATTCCATGGCCTGGTTCAGGTAAGCCGTTCATCGACGGATATAAATTCTATACCTTCCCAAGCAGTAACTATTTTCTAAGAATCGCGTCAACATGATGAAGAAAATCTGTTTACGGTAAATAACGTGCCAGGGTCTTTCTCTGTTCGTTGCTTGAAACAATTGGAGGATTACATTTAATACGGTAAATGGGTCACATTAATGGGTGCACAAGAATGTGGTCATTTTAGAAATACATATATTGCATTGATAGATGGCAGTACAGAGTGGCCCGCGCTACTGGGACAAGCTGTATTTTTAAAATGATTAGAGAAGGAAAAATGTCCGCTGCATCGCATGGAGTAGTCAGATTTTCTCCTAGACCCTCAGTTTTGGAAATAAATTGGAAGATATCTGCAAAAACGGGTGCGTTTCGGGTGTTCATTTCCCTTTGATCGTTGTTTAAACATATTTAAATGTTCATAATGCCAGTACATGTTTCGAGACCCTGTATACTATATGTCGACCGTCGTTACCGCTATCATTTACTCGTAAACCGGCTATTCCAACCTAACCTGAAACTTCTTTCATTAATATCTCATCACGCCTGAATATTTTCTAAATTTAAAGGCATTTTTCTTATGTAAACCACATATAAGCTTTCGAATAAGACCAAGTTCAATCTTATTGGTCCACGCATGACAGAGATATCGTAATGTCGTCTCATGGATCTGTCGGAAATGGTAAGATTTTCCTTCTGATTCTTCTTCTCCAGTCCAAATTTTCGTCAACATAATACGTATACGCGTTACACGCACGGCTTCAGTCAACTGAAACTAACACATGTTTTGTTCGTCAACTCTCGGGATCATTCGGCAGGGTATATGTATACCCTTATACCCTTATACCCTTATACTCTTATACCCTTATACCCTTATACCCTTATACCATTATACCCTTATACCCTTATACCCTTATACCCTTATACCCTTATACCCTTATACCCTTTTACCCTTACACCCTTATACCCTCACACCCTTATACCCTTACACTCTTATATCCTTACACCCTTATATCCTTACACCCTTATATCCTTACACCCTTATATCCTTACACCCTTATATCCTTACACCCTTATATACCCAAATACCCAAATACTCAAATACCCAAATACCCTTATACCCTTATACCCTTTTACCCTTATACCCTTATACCCTTATACCCTTATACCCTTATACCCTTATACCCTTATACCCTTATATACCCAAATACCCAAATGCCCTTTGTCACGTCCCAGCCCCACCATGGGTCCGCGCCTGGTTAGTCTTCGCCAGCGCCGCTAGATGTCTAATCTTCTCACAAGTCCCCAACTCTAATCTCGTTCGTATATATACAAGTTCCAAGTTTATTCCTCTTAGTTCCCGTGTGTCTGGGGCAGGGGCCGTCAGCTGTAGCCATGAAGTAAGAGTAAGGAGACTCATCTCTATACCCCAGACAGAAAAAAGTTGGTCACGAAAAATGTTCCGTTTACTGCCAGGTTCGCCAAATGGAATAACTTGACTTTGTCGTCGCCATCTTGAATATTCGTCTCATAATACATGTTACGTGCAGTGCGCTACGCGTTACACGCACACCTTCAGCCAAAACGAACTAATACATGTTTCGTTCGTCAATTGCTATCTTCACTATGCAATCTACTCCAAATTTTGACAGCTTACAGTCAGGTTATAACCTGACGAGTGTCAAATAAGGTAAGTTGTCAAAATTTGAGATGCCACGTTTTTACAAATATCATCAAACTGTTTTTTATTTGTACCTAAACTGAGGATTTTATGTATATGTAGATACACTAAGGGACAGAATCGGCTTCCCTTCGGAAATTTGGCAACGTTGCTTATCACTAGAACCACTGAGTTATGCCTAGTGACATGCAACGTTGCAAAATTTCCGAAGGGAAGCCGATTCTGTCCCTTAGTGTACATGAAAAAGTCGAGGACGGAAAAGAGTATTATCATTACTTTCCTATCAATTTTTCATATTCACACGTCCTACTGTAACCACGTAATAGCATGTTTTTCAGATATGTGTATATGTACATCTCCTGTAATGTAACCATGTATTTCTAACCTTTTGTCTCATCACCTGTCATTTACAATTTCAAGATGGCGACGACAAAGTTCAAGCCATTCCATTTGGCGAACCTGGCAGTAAACGGAACATTTTTCGTGACCACTTTCAATCTAGGCAGATGAGTCTCCTTACTCTTACTTCATGGCTGTAGCCCTACTGATGAGCTTAGAGCATATACTATGGAGGTCTCATTGAAAGCTTGAAACTGTCGCCAACATGGTGCGAGAGAGAAAGACATGTGCGAGCGAGAGAAGTATACCCCCCCCCCCCCCCCCCTAAACATGACTCATGTATGAAAGAAGCTAATTCCCTTTAATTCACGAAAAAAATTAAAAAAAGTTCACATGCAAAGATTGTGAAATCAACTTTGCTAATTCCAATTGTACCTTTAATTCAGGAAAAAAATTAAAAAAGTTCTCACGCAAAGATTGTGAAATCAACTTTGCTAATTCCAATTGTATTCTCGTTCTCCGCTCGAACACTGATTCCTCTGTCACTTTTTATACTTGACATTCCTTTATTGGCCACAAATCAATTCAGTGCTCAGATTTTCAGCTTCAGTTTTAAGGAATTAGCGGGCCGTTGTGTTTAAGTTCGCATTCAGTGCGCACTAGTGCAGGTTGCCGAATGTGCTATTAATCTATTACCGACTTTGATTCGTTTAAATTAGTCTCTACCAAGTTTTTATTATCTTCCATCGTAAAATGATCTTCATACGACGTTTTTAACAGAAGATGTCTCTCTTGTAAATGTTTTGTGTCAACTACAGGCCTCTCGCCCGCTAATTCCTTAAAACCGAAGCTGAAAATCTGAGCACTGAATTGATTTGTGGCCAATAAAGGAATGTCAAGTATAAAAAGTGACACAGGAATAAGTGTTCGAGCGGAGAACGAGAATACAATTGGAATTAGCAATGTTGATTTCACAATCTTTGCGTGAGAACTTTTTTAATTTTTTTCCTGAATTAAAGGTACAATTGGAATTAGCAAAGTTGATTTCACAATCTTTGCATGTGAACTTTTTTTAATTTTTTTCGTGAATTAAAGGGAATTAGCTTCTTTCATACATGAGTCATGTTTAGGGGGGGGGGGGGGGGGGGGGGATTTCATCACTTTTTTCATAATTTGTGAATTTTTGTTGTGTTGATCTTATCAAGTCTTCTGTACCATCGCCTTTTGGTTACGCCGCCAGCCTTATTTATTCGGATCATACATACAGCTAAATATAACGTAGAAGTACAAATAATACTGTTTTTTGTCCTCGACTTTTTCATGTATTTGAGTGGGGTAGGGCAGAGGAGTGACATTATTTCTGGAAAAGGTTGACGGAAAGAATCCCGTGGAGGTGAAAATTGTACCCAGTCAGCAATAATCAATAAAAATATTACCCATAACCACAAATCCAAACGACTTAAAATCAGTCACTCGCGGTTTTACGAAAAAGACAAAAAGCCGCTGCATTCGGGTCGCTAGTCGCATCACGAGTTCCGTAAATACACAATGTATATCGAGAAATGATTCGTTACGAGCGAATAGCAAAAAAAAATAAAACATTGAAGGTGTTCTCAAACAAGAAAGTATGACTTTTGGCAGCATTAAAGATTGCAAAGGAAAAATGAATAATTTCAAGAAGAAAAAAAATTGGAACATAGTATTATATTATTATAAATTAAACGATTTTAAATTAGGTATATATTAATTATAATTTTAATGGAACTATTTATTTACAATTGTTTATTTACAAAATAGGCCGCCGCGGCCGCGGCCACGGCTCTGGGTCTTCACTAAATCTCGCAGGGTACTCGCCTGCGAGCGGAGGCTGACGGCTTGTGCCCGTACCGCCTGGAGGGTGGCCCAATGCTCTTGGCGGGCCCGCACCCTCCAACCGCTCCTCTTATGGCGCTTCGACGTGTATCCCCCTGTAATTAGTTAGTAATAAACGTCAGCAATTATATTATAATAATTTATACATTTTTGGCACGCGCAGATAAAAATGTTCGCCTCCCCTGATATAGGCTAAACCGAACAATTTTTATATTGTAAAAACATAAAAAGGTATTTAATTAAAGTATTACGAAATAATACCATGTGCCGTGGCCGGGCCCTGTGGTGGTGGTGGTGGTGGCGGCGGCGACGGCGCCGTAGTTGCGGCTGCCAGCGACAGCGAACCGGCCTGGACTCCCCTGATATAAGCTAAAGTCAACAATTTTTATTATATTGTTAAAAGATAAAAAGTATTAATTAATATTATTAAGAATTAATACCGTTTCTCGCCGGCTGCTGTGGGGGTGGTAGCGACGCCACCGTTCTCGGCACCTTGTTCGCTGCCATTAGTATTTCGGCATCATTCGAGACTGGAAAAATGAATTTGAATAAATGTATATATAATTTTTTTTTATTATTATTTCATTCTTCTGTAAGCTTATCGTTAATAAAACTCACCATCAAGTAGGGCGGCCTCCCGCATTTTCTACAAAAATTAATAAACAATTAATTAACCAAAAAATCATCCAGAGTTCATAAAAGTGGCGTAAGAGAGAAGAAAGTCATACGTTAAGTATCAGTGGACATAGACCGTGACTGTATAACAAATAATACAACAAAAACATATTTGTATCAAGGGAGATGTGTTTTCAGCGTACTTTCTTCAATAATGTGACTGATAATGTGTTGTCGATTTACCTTATTTGACAAGTTTCTAGAAACTTGCACGTAAGAAAATGCTTCTCTGTCGAACCTTCTCCGGACAAGTTCCAAGTCTGTACGTCTCCTTCGTTTCTATCAGCTCTACATAAAAAGTCTATTAAATAATTTGGGTTCTATAAGCTGAACAAAAAAGTCTATTAAAAAATTTTACCGACTTACCTTGTTAATTGAGGCAATTAATAATTGAGGCAGTGTCCTATATGATCGAAAAACTCGTGATCGTGATATTTCTAACATTTTGATAACTGTCACTTGGCAGGTTATAATTGAGTGACAGCTAGGTGACATTTACTAGAGACCCGAACGCAGCGACTTTTTGCATTTTTCGTCAACTGCGCAACCGCATTTTCAGCAAAACCATTCCGGATAACTTCAAGAAGATATCTAGGCGACATCTACCTGCGTCAATTGTAAAAGTAAAACGTGACGTCACGAAACGTCTTAATAAAAAAGTATCATTTTGATAACTATTAATTTAGAATAAATCTTATATCTTTTAGACAAATAGCTTGATACATTAAGTAAAACGACATATGGGTTCGAAAAAAATAAATGATTCGCTTAATCATGTAAAAACACCGGGACTATGTCATAAAATAAGATAATAAGGCTAAAATAGCTCCGACGACCTGTCAATTTCACTATCTTTCGTGTATAGAGACATGGTCGCTCAGTGTGCCTATGGGTAGAGGGGGAAGGGGAATTAGCTTCCAGACGCGACCGCGTCTGTTGATGTCCTGATCGACCGCAATGCGCATGCACCGATATCGTTGTTTACGCAGACAGACAGAAGGCAGAACCATTGTCACAAATTCATATTTAAATTACAGGAAACACTTAAAACTTAGTAAGTTTATTTCACTATTCCGATATTGGGAGATATAATGTATGCATAAAACCACAGTGTCACCCCAACAATACGTATGTATTCATTTTTAATTTATTTTGGCAATGTGGTCAATTACTCCCTTGATTATGGGATAGTCCGACCACATGTGTTTTTCTTACTGTAAACCTATCTTCAGATTCAGGGAGCGAAAATTCCATTATACAAGATAGGAATCTGACGTTAGAAGACTGAGACGAAAACGAATGTGTGGAATGCGGAGAAAACTATTTCGAAATCCTGAAAAGCGACAATTGTATTAAATGTGTGCACTAGGAAATAAAAAATTTCCATATGTTCCACCATTTTCCATATGTTTCCTGCTTCGTTTCGGAAAATAAATAAATGATGAAAGCATGCACCGCGTATCACTTCAAACCATACCGCGTGCAGCCAATTTCACGATAACGGCGCATGCGCATTGCGGTCGAACAGGACATATACTTCTCTCGCTCGCAAGATGTACTTCTCTCGCTCGCACCTGTGGCACATGTCTTTCTCCCTCGCGTGATGTTGCCGACAGTTTCGAGGCAGTCACTCTAAGGCAATGATACCTCCATGTATATATGCTCTAAGCTGATGAGTCTGGCTGACGGCCCCAAGACGAAACACAAATCTTTCTTTTTCTCCTCGATCTTCAAAATGCCAATCCACCTGCCCTGCACAGTACATACTCCAAAAAGCGTGACCGGCCTGAGGGATTACGGTTACGCCGGAGGCGACGGGGCAAGATCCTTTTACGTTCCGGAAATCACACACCCATCGGTTTCGGACGTAACACCTTATATACCCTTATACCCTTATACCCTTATATATCCTTATACCCTTATATACCCTTATACCCTTATATACCCTTATATACCCTTATACTCTCTAATACCCTTATTCCCCTAATACCCTTATACCCTTATACCCTTATATACCCAAATACCCTAATGCCCTTATATACCCTTATACCCTTATACCCTTATACCCTTATACCCTTACACCCTTATATACCCAAATGCCCTTATATACCCTTATACCCTTATACCCATATACCCTTATACCCTTATACCCTTATATACCCTTATATACCCTTATACCCTTATATACTCTTATACCCTTATACCCTTATACCCTTATATACCCTTATACTCTTATATCCTCATCATTTGCCTGTTGGAAATCGATCCTCTAAAACGACATTATTCACGGGATGAACTAGTTTTCCAATAAGACAGAATTTCAAGACGTGCATCTGTATAGCTACATGTAGGTAGTTTTCCACCAGTGCTCTTCTGACATTTACCATTAAAAACATGACCGACCTCGATGCAACGAAAGTAGTCACAGAAACTCACTGTCGTAGAGTGTTCTGTAATGAACAACCCTGCTTTGCCTGAAAATGCAATCTTTCGCTTATATGAACATCCTGTCCTCTAATTAACTACAGTGAAATAAAAAACACGATAAAGGTCGTGTACTTTCCTAGTTCTCAATTCGGTAACCGATTTATTGTTCATTGAGTGGTAGCAGCAGCGGCAGTAGTAATTGTTGCACACGTACGCCAGTCGTTTGATGGAAATAAAAGATATTATCAGTTAATTAAAATCGTCGGCTGATCGGATCGACAAAATTCGAGCTGGTTAAAGGACTCAGACTGTTAGGTAATTGAAGCGGAAAACCGATGATAGCGGTCGAACGGTCAGAACCTTTGAGCGATTTAATCGGTTAATACTAATGCGACATTACTGGCCAGAAATGTGACACGGTGTATGGAAGTCACTAATTCTGTTTAGAAGCTTTACACGTTCGTGGGCACACGTGTCACGATAACACAACTAAAATGTTCGTGTAATCTGCATGCGCGCGTGTCATAACTGACGAAAAACAATTTTTCTATCAATTTCTGTTTTATCTTATCGCTGTTAGATCATTTTAATAACGGGTAGAATAAATTTTCCATCCTCTTTTTAAGTACTGATATTATTATTAAAATTCCTTTTACTGTCTTTGCTTCCTTTTACAATTTCATCAACAAAAACACGTCTTTTCATAGATGCAAACCGAATTTTGCCTTTGCGTTGACTAATTGGCTACGATCAAAGGATAATTAAATAATTATTTCTGTAAAAATAGTGAATTTAATTATAATGTTATTACTCAGATAATTGTTTATTAATTTTGTGTACAATTAATTAGAAAAATCCCGCTGGTTAGTATTCTTCTGTGTTTAGAATAACAATAGTCTTTCTTTAACTACCTCTTTGGTCTCACACAGACTCGAAGTAAGTGAACATTTTCACATTACTAACACCTTATCACTAAATGATATGCGAACAAAATTTACAATACAATCCGTGACAAAAAAAATGACATGTGTTGCACTTTCATACTAATCTTTCTTTGGACATACTTAATCCATTAAAAAAATTTATAAAGATGTGGTTACTATCTTAAACAAATAATAGATAAAGTGTAGTTCATTCGAACGAACAGATACTTAATTAACAATTTTAATCGGAACCTGTAAATCGAATTTGATAAAACGATAACTTGCTTAAAAAATATCTGTGGGCTAAACAACAGTATAAGGAACTATTTTTAATTTAATATTTCTTATCTATCTATCACTATTATCAAACGTTTTAATCCAGTTTTTTACATTATGTTTGTACTCTTTTCTGGCAGAGTTTATCACGTTTCTGGATAATGGAAAATTTTCAAATTTAATACGCTGTAAAATTACCTTCCGTTCCTGTATATGACTCTCGCAACTTCCCTTCCAACGGTTCTCTATTATGCTAAAGTTGGGTAACTTTGTTGGCAATTTTAAAACAGTTATTTTTTTATTAGGAAAACACTGCTTAATAATTTACAGCATGCACAGCTACATTATCCGGTTGGAATATTAATTTCTGCTTAAAAATTTACCTAACACGCTCTTCTTTTCAGTTGTTAATCGGATTTATATAACCAACCCTATTTATTCGTATTTTCAAGAACTCAACAGTTTCCGGTGCCTGAGAGGCACGCGTAAAAACACTGTACTTCGGTGCACGCGTGCTCGACTGAAATTCAAAGCCACTTTTCTCGAAAACGGAGTGCGATACCAAAAAATCCTTGAATGGATGTTTTGCGAATGAAAAAAATTTCTTCTTTTTCACAAATGATAGCAATAACAATACCAATCATTTAGATTTTTAGGCTATCTAACAGGAGTGCCTTCTCATCCGTGGGAATCACATTTCTTCACTCTTTTCTTCTCGTCATCAAATTCCCTCGCGTTTATCTGTGCTTATGTCAAATGTAAACATTTGAGAAAAAATCGTCTTTCTCCACATTCAATTAATATTTATTTACATTTTATTTTAACCCGCAAGAGTTAACCTTCACACTAGGAAAGTCCTTCAAATCAGTGTTACACTTTCTACAGCGATTTTCGAAACATTCATACTATTCCACTGCAAATTTTAAATTCACTAGAATTAAAAATTCTACACTCTTTTACAACAAAACGTAGAAGAACGTTTCGTTTGGCCGTTTTATGGGATCCCGCTTCGTGCAGGCGAATGTTTCGAGAAATTTATCACGACCAAGTGTTGATGTAAATAAATGAAACCAAATAAACATGTATAATGAAAGTGTGCAGTATTAATATCAGGTTTTAGCATTATTCGAACAACATATTTTAGAAACAATAATATATTATGCTATTTGACTAAAAGTTGTGCCCGAATAAGTTTTTAAGCTTTTGCTGCGTTAGAGTGTTGAGGGATGATGATTGTAAAGAATTCACGAGAATCAAACCATAGGTACTAATAGCCACTGTGTATTCAATATAGTAGTATTTTTATCCATTTAATTTGTATAAACGACAGTTTGAAATTTTTGAGCGACAATTTGACATTCAAGAATGTAATCCTCTAATTATCTCAACAACCACATTCTTTGACCTGGAAATACAGTACGTATTACGGTAAACATTCGATCGTGTAATACGAATGTTGTTAATTTTCATCATTTTCACGTTAGGACAATGCTTATTTTTAATTACAGTATGTTGGGTTTAATTGAGATTGCTTTAATATTATATTGAGATATAAAATATGTTTCGCCTATAAACTCGTCTCGGCTCGGCTCGACGCAGACTGCCTCAGCCGCGCGCAGTTCTCTCGGCTCACCGCCTAGCAACGTCTCGCCGGCAACGCTGTGCCCCGCGTGCTCGTCTGGCAACGCCGTGTCTGCCTCGACGCGAGCCTACTACAAGTAGAACCTCCAGTACCCGAATTTATACGGAGACATGATCGTTCGAATAAGGAACTTTTCGGATAGCGGAACACTCACTTTTCGCATGGCGATTATTTTGTATTTCAGAAAGGATGATAGCAGTCACGGTGCAGAGAAACAAAAGTAACATAAAACTACTATAGACGTTCCAACGTCGGATTCTTCATAATTTTGCAGCATTCTCCCTATTTTCTAGCTTCTGAAGTGTCTCCCGTTTCGTTACAACAATTACGTTTCCCCTTTGATAGCTTTAGATATAAGGTACTCACGCTTGCAATTACAATTTCGTCGTACACTAGTCTGCTTTGTATTCCTTTTGATTGTTATAGAAAGATGGAAGTACTGCCTAGTGTTTCTGATTTCTCGACATTTTTCATTTCTCGAGAAAATAAATTTCACTCTGTATTTTTTGATAATAGTGTATATCCTTAAATTCAATTCGATTTTGTTGCAAGTGGATATTTAAATAATCAAACATCAATTTCTTGAATAAACACGTCTTATGTAATAATTTTGTTGTAGACAAATTTTGATTGATCTTGAAGAGATTGCTCTCTCCCTCCCTCTCCCCCTCTCTCTCTCTCTCTCTCTCTCTCTCTCTCTCTCCCCCCCCCCCCCTCTCTCTCGCATCCCACACTGTGGATGTCTATAATCAAAATTTCCTCTAATCTTCTATTTTTTACTTTACAAATTTTATAGGATATTTCTCGAAAAATTACTCGATAACTGAGAAATCAAAAACCTTACTTTTTCTCAAGAACAAATTCTCGAGAAGAAGCACTATGTATACCTATCCCACATATCTAATCATGAAATGAACTATACATAGTGTTCGCATGATACAACGTTCGAACGAGAGAACATCCATGTTGGTCTGTAACAGTCAGTAGCCGTTTCTTATAGACTTTTGTGCGCTGAAAACGAAACCGCAAACCGTTTGTCGCCATCACCCTCGGTTTTCGAGAAATTCGATTTTGAAAAACAAAATGCAAATGTTCAAATTTGAACATCTTTTGTATTCAAACAGTAATACTTATTCGGCTGCTTGTTCCGTCAAATTATTCTATGAACCCTCGCGAACACAACGATATAAGTTATTATTGAACTATAAACATTGAAATATGTTTAAACAACGATCAAAGGGAAAAGAATACCCGAAATGCACCCGTTTTTGCAGATATCTTTCAATTTATTTCCAAAACTGAGGGTCTAGGAGAAAATCTGACTAGACCACGCGATGCAGCAGACATTTTTCCTTCATAAACCATCAACAGAAGTGGTAAAGCACCTTTTGTTTTCAATACAGAAACGAAAGAGTTTGGCAAAACGTGCTGCGCGGACAGTGGTAGTCACGCGATTCTGTGACGCTGAGCGGCCCACGTGCCATTGACCACCACTGTCGGCGCCGCACGTTTTGCCAAACTCTTTCGTTTCTGTATTGTAAACAAAATGTGTTTTACCACTTCTGTTGATGGTTTCCGAAGGAAAAATGTCTGCTGCATCGCGTGGAGTAGCTAGATTTTCTCCTACGCTGCATTCCATATTAGAGCATACCGACGCCCCTACTGATTTGCGACCGATCTGCGCAGCTCCCACGAATCTGACACATGCGATTGGTCGTAGCACTTTCGCGATTGGTCGCAGCACTCTCTCTGCCGGTTTACTACCAATCAACAGTGTATCCCTGCGCGAAACCAGTATGCTCTAATGTGGAACGCAGTGTTGACCCTTAATTTTTTAAATACATAGATAGATATCTGCAAAAACGGGTGCGTTTCGGGTGTTCCTTTCAATTTGATCGTTGCTTAAACATATTTAAATGTTTATAATTCAATAACTCATTGGGAAACTTAGTGGAGGCGTGGCTCAGATTTCAGCGCTGTGGTGGTGAGTTGGCAAACCATTGAAAGTAGGTCCGGATCCCACCAAACATTCCGAATAAGTATTTATGAATCGAATAAGTAAAAATAAGTAAAAATAATAATAAATAAAAATAAGTAATAAGTAAAAAGTTAGTGTTCAAAAAAATTTGAACACTTTTGTAGTTCAATTTTCTGTCACTAGTTGGCGTATCGAAATTCTAGGTTTCCCAATTTCGTTGTGTCCGCGAGGGTTCGTAGAACAATTTCACGGAACAAGCAACCGAATAACTGTTACTGTTTGAACACAAAAGATGTTCAAAGTTGAAAAATTGCATTTTTCTTCAAAATCGAATTTCTCAAAAACTGAGGGTGATGGCGACAAACGGTTTGCGGATTCGTTTTCAGCGCATAAAAATCTATAAGAAACGGCTACTGAATGTTACAAGAACAGAAAGAAGTTCAATTTTGTTGGACAGTGTAATTTGTTCGTATAGAATTACCTTTCTTAACACTCGTTAAATACTGACGAAGCCTGATCTATCTTCCACTCGCCACTTAAAGCGTGTTCGCTGTAACGTATTTTTACCTAACCTAGACCCAATGCAAACCTATCTCATCGTCAGAGCTAAGGCGTGTTCACTGCAACTTATGTTTACGTCTCTTGCAGTGGAAGCGTGCCTTGCTCGCTAATTACTTGCCCGTTTAAATCGCACGAAAGGCTTCGATTAGCAAGACTGCGTCACGACGGGGCTTTAATGATTTATCGTACACCCGAGAAATGGACACGCTCCTTCTATTGTAATTGCATTGACACATATCGACTCTTCCCACCCAGCGACACTGTTCATTTCACCCAGTCTGATCTATTGTGCATTGATGATTTGTTGCAGTGCGTGTTGCTAAAGGCCGGGAACTGGCGATTTAACGCGTTTACTCTAGAAACAGTAACGGGAGGTAAGCAACTATGAAAACCCATCGTCGTTCCAATGGCAGAGTTGCGAAACTGCAAGAGCGTTGATTAACTTTAAAACCTTACCACGGTATACGTTGACGACAAGCAAATAAAATCATCCATTTAGCTGAGATTCGCAAAAATTACAGTTTCGCGACTTTTTACCAGTGGAACGACGATGTAGGCACTTGTGCCTTTGAGATTGAAATGTTTTTGTTTATTTGATCGAACACAATTTTGGACAACAACAAGATGTATTCAAAGGGATTCGAATCAAATTGAAAGAAACACATGAAGGATAATATATTTTACTGTGTTTTTGAATGTACACGGGGATACTTGGCAAGTATAAAAGAACATGGTAAGGTAAAAGTTCCCCATAACTGGACACGTCCCAATACCTGGACACCAATGACATTTATATTTTTACTAAGCTTCATAGAAAGTTTAGAACAATATTGTTGGGAATATACGTTGTTTTGCAACTTGATCTATTATATAAAAAAATTAAGAAAGCGCTAGATGCAAAGTTTCATACATAAAACAGTCTTTAAATATCGGAGGTGCATGCACTTGAATTCTGTGTAGATTTCTTAAGTAATTCTTAAGAAAAATACAGTTAGTTGTTAAGGTGCTAATAATCGTTGCATAACGTTTTTCTGAGAAAAAAAACGTATGTGCAGAATCTCAAGAAGTTTCTTGTTACATACAACACAAAACATTGATCGGTTAATGTTGATTTTAATTAAAAATATACGTGTTCATGTACCGGTACATAATAATCTTGTCCTCTGCACGCTGTCCCAATAACTGACCAGCAGTCCAGTTGGTAGGCCTGTCAGCATTTTGAACGCTTAAGGGAACCGGTAAGGTGTCTGTGTTTTCTCAAATTTTTGTATATTAAAAGTGTAAGTACAAGTGTATTGTACATAAATGAACAGTTTTTTTTTATTATCAAGTCTTATTTTTAGTCAATTTCATGCTACACTTTCAACATAATCTAAAATTGTATTTGCTTTTTTCGCGCGCAAACCATTCACACAAACACTAGTGGCGCCCTCTGCGCCGTGCTTCGCGTCGTCTTCCCCATGGACCAGGTATTGGGGCACCAAAAATGGGACGCTGTGACAAATCAGAATTCTTTGTCCATGTACTGGTACATATAACTACTTGTGTTTTTACTCAATTTAATTAAAATAACGCACTGAAAACAAGTTTTGAGTAGCTCATTTGATAGAAAGAAGTAACATTCATCTGAATACTGACACTTTTGTTAAAACGAACATTTATTTTTAGTCCATTTTTAAGCTATACTACTCTGATATCCTTAAGTGTCCAGTTATTGGTACTTTTACCTAACCTATTGCAAAATTTTCGTGTTGTGGCTATAAACACTTCAGCCTTGATCACAATTCTTAAATTGCCAATGTACATCAAAGTGCGCAGAATTTTGTAGGCCGGACAAACTTATTTTCAACCTGAGATTTCTTTTGCTCTCACCCCCTAATATGGGTCCATTTCGTAAAAAAATAGTCCCTGAGAAAGATTATTGCAATCGGACAAGAGGAAAAGGTACCGACCAGCCCTTAAAGTTTAGAATTCATCAATGGTTTGAATTTGAAGAGTTCCTCAAAAATGGTAAGCCCTATCGAAATTTTGTTCAAACAACATTCAAAGAGCATTCAATTTTCTACAAATACTGTGCACACAAGTTTTTCGAGCTTCCAACCGTTTGAATATAGAGAGGTCCGCACTTCTCGCGCCCCACCTATAAACAAAAAAATTAACAATGGCTATTTATACAAGCAACAAATTTATTACTCCATTATTATTTTTTGACCGGCATTCCAAGATTCATTATCGGAAGAAACAAAGAAGATGATAATATTAAGCGGATATATTTTAATAGAAATAAATATTTTATTCAAAATACTTGGCGCTGCGAAACCAAAAAAAAAATGTTCGGGTTGCAGCGCCGAATGAAACTTTTTCAGAGACTATTTTTTTTATTAAATAACGCCGTCCTAGGGGATGGGAGCAAAGAAATACAAAAAAAAATTCGACACGTATAAATAAAGGCCACCCTGGTGGCGAAGCCCCAAAATTAGAATACTCAATTTTATATCAGCTATGATATATGTTGTGACCATTTTTCTGTAATCTACTTTGTAGTTGGTAGTGTTGTTTAATAATATGAAACGCTTTTATAAATACTGTTGTGCCTGGTTAAGGGTCCATTCTACATATTTTGTCGCTCGAACAATAGCCCTATTATCATGATTTTTTTCGGGAACTATTGAACGGATTTTAATTTTTTTTTTTTTGTTAAATATTTATTTATTATTCCCTGCTGTATAGAATTGTATTTTCCATGTTCCCAAAATATAATTACAAATGTGTGGATTCAAGTCGCTATGTTTGTGCCTCACAATCAGCGAGAACACTGCGGAAGTCCTCCTCGGCGTCAAAGTGGCCTGTATTCTCACTGAGGCACGAACATTGCGATTTAAATCCACGCATTTGTAATTATATTTTGGAATGATGAAAAATACGATTCTACACAGCAAGGAATGATAAACATTTAACAAAAAAAAATATTAAAATCCGTACATTAGTCCTTGAAAAAAAATTCATGAAAATAGGCCTCTTTTTCGACCGGCAAAGTAGAATGCACCCTTAAGTTGATAATCCCAGGTTCCGGAGATTATCGTTTATTCGGGGTGGTAGGCAAATCTCACACCTCCGATTTCACGCTTCACTGAATTTTATGCGATTCAGGGCTCGAGAATAAGGGACACTGTGAGACACTAGCCATTTAAGAAGCGGAAAGTGTCAAGTTCCGCGTTTCTCATCGAACCTTCGCGAAAGTAACACCAATCGATTCCTCGTGTTTTTCCCGAGGAAGATGATGCCGATTGTCTTCCAGGTCCCCAATTCTCAAGCATCGAAGGGCATAAAATTTAATGAAGCGTAAAATCGGGGGTGTGGAAAACTACCACCCCGAATAGAAGATAATCTGCGAAACCGGAATTATCAATTTAACCGGGCACAACTGTATTTATAAAAACGTTTGATGAATTCTAAGTAAATAAACACGAGAAATTAAAAAGTAATAGTGGTGTGGAATACCTTCTGAAGATGTTTTGTCACACAAATACAAATTATATGCAGCATGTTTCATTGCAAGTTTCATTAAAACTGTGCATTTGACAATGATTAAAGGGGAATTATCTCGTTTTGTTCACGGTAAATGGAAGATGAGACCAAATGTTACATTTATTTATTTTACACGAGTGTAGTGAACGCTTTGCTTTAAAATTTGGTACATAATTTTGAAGTTGATATTCGTTTAAATAACTTCTACACAATGTTCCAGTCACACTGGTTCACGAAACCGGCCACTCGGCGCCCACGTAAAACTTTAAACGCGTTTTTCTCGAAACAGTGTTCTCAAAATCGGCGGCACCTGTATTTCCAAAAGTTCTTATCCGATTCGGCTGAAACTTTTTTTATTTTGAAGACTCTACTTCTGGCTAGTGGGGAAACCAGAAAAAATTACAAAAAATTTAAAATTTATAATTTTCAAAGTCGTTGAAAGTATGAAAAATATAGGGAAAAAGTGATTTTACACTTCAAGTGTCGTTATTTTCTAAAAAAATGTCATTTTTGTATTTTTTTCTGGTTTCCCTCCTAGCCGGAAGTATATTCTTCAAAATAAAAAAAGTTTCAGTCGAATCGGATAATAACTTTTGGAGATGCAGGTCCCACCGATTTGGAACAATTTTTTGACGCCTTGACTTTAACAACTCCCCAGTGCCGTCTGCAATGATTAATTATGAAACAAAAAATATATTTCTATAATCTAAGACATCCTTAATACAATGCAACAAGTCCCATTATATTATATATAGTAGTTTTCCTTTAATTAATTCCTAAAGATCACCCATCTTTTTGGGCTCTAGACTGGAAGGTCTTTTCACACGTATCGCTTTTAAATGTGCATTATTCTGATAATCATTTCGAGCCGAAATTGTTTGCATTAACAGAAGCTTTGTAAAAACATACGTAAATTCAACAAGAATTCCATTTTAGGTTCTTTAGTTGTATCACCATTTATCCAGGTGAAAGGAAATTTAAATATTCTCATCCATGCAAGGCGAAAAGTGCCTTTATTTAATTTGGGTTAGTGAAACATCGTATAATCTATATATCCTTCATTGAATGATGAAAAAAGTAAAGTTTTCTTTGACAAATTCAGTTCACTAAATATGAGATACGTCATTTTTTTTATACAAAAATATTAAAAAAAATTCTCAATTTTCCGTCGCTTTTATAGTTTCTTCTTTCACAGTTTCGTTAAGCAGAAACGACGTTCATGATTCAGAAAATCTCACTTTATTTTCGTTGCAATGGATTGCTACAGAGATTCTTGTGCACTTTTTTACGTCTTGTATATTATTTACAATTCGTTAATACTTTCATATTATTTGTCTTGTATTAACGTCTCGAGTAAAAAAAAAAGGAAAAAAAAAGATAAGACCGTGAAATCCCTGTCAGGTCAGAACGGCTTCACAGAAAATCCGCATTTCTTGGCACGGAACCTTTTTAGCGAAACGGAGGATCCGACCAAGAAAGCCAGTTCGGAGTGCATTCAACGCCTAGAATCTAATCTTTCTTTGCCATAGATAAAATGTTTCTCGCAGTAGCATAGTAAATTGAGCGCCTCTATGTCTGATTAAATTTTTAACACTTTTCGACACGTTATTAAACTTTTCTGAAAATTCCATTAATCATTAATGTGTATTTCTAAGTCTAATTTCTATTGAAAGAGTCAGAATTTTGACGTGCTTTTAGCTTTTCCGAAAACTCAATTTCTTTAAAACAACATTCTTGGCACTAATATTCTAACAGAATATCGCGCCACGACGTGATGCCCTAATTCCTTTGGAATACTTAAACAATCATATTCAATTAGGCATGGAGGCCCAGATCACAGCATGTGTAATCTTCAGATTTAATCCCATTAAATACCATCGCTTGGAATTTCGTGAAATCTGAATGGAAGGATTAAAGACACGCCACAGATTCGGAATCGCATTAGAGAGGTAGAGCTCAAAGACTAATTATAAACTCTGAAATGCTCGCAAGTTAGCTGGCTGATTGGAGGGTTGCAGAAGCACTAACGAGGCGCGAGGAGAATTACGTGATTGATTTTTATGTAAATGTATATATGCAAGTATGTAATTAAAATTTTCCTGATTTCAACAAAATATGGATTTTAGAAGGCCACGCATTGGGGAAACACGTGGATCATCGACGTTTTAATAGACAGGGCGTGGTCGCGATGATTACAAAATCGAGCAACAGGGTGATTTCTCGTGTAAACATAAATCGAAAACCTAGAAGGGTGTTATTTTGATATGAGATTTTGTTTTTTTGAGAAAATTGATTTAAAAAATTGACTACTTACTCGATTTCTGGGGTCATAAAAGTTAGGAATATCAACAGCTGTTGTAAATGTTTAGATGCTTCATTTATTTATTAATTCTTTCAAGAGAGGAATTATTGGAAATGTTATTAACGAAATAATAATGTAATATTAAATGTTACCTCTGCTGGAGTCTGGAACTCTCGACGATGCTTTCTGAGTTTTTAATATTGCAATGTGTCCCATAATTTTTGTTTCATTGTACTTTTGATTTTAATATTGTTCATTCAATGTTAACAACACGTTGTTAGTCTTTACGGACTCAGAGATCAAGTAGAAATCTGTACCCATAAAGGTACACCGAACTGTTCCTTATTGTTAGTTAACTACAAGTGTGTTTTCAAAATGGGTTTTGTTGAGAGCAAAGTCTAGTCGTCTCGTGTAAGAGAACTTGATTACCTATTTCCGATTTAATTTTGCACCTGGGATCCAGAGTTGGACATTATTCGAATTGTTTCCGTCAAATTATTCAACTGAATTCTCTTTCGTGGAAGATTTCATCCGGGCAATAATCATTCGTTATTCATAACAGGTCATTTTACCACATTATTTGAATAATTTGTCGTTATTTAGGAGAATAATGATGTGAATAAGTGATGACAATTTTCGCTGCTTATTAATTAATAACTGCTTTTGCAAATAATAAATACAAAGTACAGAATTAGACGAATAACAAAAGACACGGATAATAAATAATTATTATCCTAATGGAAATTGTTCGCCTTCATCTACTATTCGAATAAATTCTTATTTGATTAAGAACTTATTCATTTCTAACCACTAAAAATTTATTCGTTTGAATCAGTCATCCGAATCAAATTGTGCTCAACTCTGGAGCAAGTTTAGGCATTATTTGAATAAAGTATTTTAGAAATGATTATTCAAATAATAGGTATACAATTACTTTATCTGACAGTAAGAGTTATTTTCACACACTCACCGGTCAGTTTATTTAGACCAGCAAATGGTTTTCCTCTGAATTATTTGGTTATTTGGTTACTAATCGAATAATTTTTCTATTTTATTTCATATTTGAAAAAGTGTTTCTTGAAATGACCTCGCGAATAATGCTAATAATATCGTCAATTATTTTATTTGAAACAGTTATCTAAAATAAAACATCATTTTGAAATGATTTAGGGTAACTGTACTCGTAGTTGACAATGTACCAATAGTTGACACTTTTATTTTCAGTCACGAATAATAAACTTTCTATTAAAAAACTGTTTTTGACTAATACGCTGTTTGAAAAAGTATTAGTCAAAAAATACTTTCGGAAAAGTAATCTTATTCTGTGCCAATACCAAATAGGGTAACTACTCGTAGTTGACAGTGTACCAATAGTTGACACTTTTATTTTCAGTCACGAATAATAAGCTTTCTATTAAAAAATGTTTTTGACTAATACACTGTTTGAAAAGGTATTAGTCAAACACATTTTTTTCATAGAAAGCTTATTATTCGTGACTGAAAACAACTGTACACTGTCAACTACGAGTACAGTTACCCTATTTGGTACTGGCACAGAATAAGATTACTTTTCCGAAAGTATTTTTTGACTAATACTTTCTCAAATAGCGTATTAGTCAACAACATTTTTTTAATAGAAAGCTTATTATTCGTGACTGAAAATAAAAGTGTCAACTATTGGTACACTGTCAACTACGAGTACAGTTACCCTATTTGGTCTTGGCACAGAATAGGATTACTTTTCCGAAAGTATTTTTAAAATAGCAGTATTAGGTTGGTGTATTCGAAAATGTCAACCGCGGATAGGGTAAAAGTTCTTTTGTTTAAGAAATGCCACAGAAATTGAGAAAAATAAATTAAAAAACGTAGTTACAAAGCAAAAAACTTTTTCATTCAAATTTCCCTACGCGAGACGGCATTTTCATGTATACCAACCTAATAATAAAGTAATTCAAATAAGTCAATATTTCAAACATTATCTTTCACTTTGTATTTCAAATCACCCCAGGTTCTACCATCTTTGCGACCATACCCTGTGTAGAAACTCATGTTTCCTAGAAGAATGACCCATTAAAGCATAGTAAAAATGAAAAAAATGTATTAATTCATTTACTAGAGGAAACACGTAGAACCTAGTCGACTTAAGTAGAATATAAAATTACAACATCACGGTATCTTAACTTTACAATAAGAAGCCATTCCACGAGAATCACTGCAGCAAGCCAGTATCTAGCACAGCATGATTTATTCGGGCCGCATCTTCGACGCGACCAATATTTACGACGCAGCCACGTCTTTAGCTCGCTAGCGCGCCATTAATTCCGCGAAAAATTGTCCGCGCTGACAATGCAGAGGCGTCCTCCATGGCCGTGCAATTTGAATTTTAGAAGACGTCGCCGAGCCAGAGGGGAAATTGGATACAAATAAAAACAGATGCTTGGGCGGGAGATGGCAGAGGGCAGAATCCTATTACGAATGCAAGAGCCGCTTCTTCAGTGCTCGCGCGCCATCATTATCCTCGTTTTTTTCTCCTCGGAGGCTGCTCCCGCCCCCGCAACGATTGCTCGCGTTACCATTATTCCTCATCCGCGGGTCTCGGCTCGGCGACACGTCAGCTAGCCCTACGCTTGGGCCTCTCCTCAGTCACGCTTGCGTTTGATTTCCAGGTCGTTCGCTGCCAGTATTATGCGTCCACCTGTTTCATTGGTACGGACTCCTGCAGCACTTCAACCTGGACGTGGTAACGGTGTGGAAGTTGTTCGGTAAGTGTATGATCGAGTTAGCGCGGGGAGCTGCGGCAAACGTTCGCGGAGTGTTCGAATTGAATTTTATGGAGGGTGCGTCGTGCAGCTGGAGTGGGTCGCACGTAACATGCGTTTCGTCGGAGGGAAAGGAGTGGTTGAGGGTTAAAATTGAATGGTATAACAAGGTCTATCTTCCAATGGTATCACTTTGCTTGTAAGTGCAACCAGTGGCGCACCCATAGGAAAAGGAAAAAGTATGCAGGAAGAAGAGAAAACGGGATTTTATTCTTTAAATAAATTTTTATAATCGCCTAATGAATATTATTGAATTTGAGTTAATTATATTTTTTACATCCCTTCAACTCGGTTGCCCCCGAGAAAAAATCCCGAGGGCGCCACTGCTCGTGAGTGCAACGTGTGAAGCGCAATTGCGGGTTTTGTTTTAATGTAGCTAAATGCTTTTTTTTATGGACAAAGAAAAAATATATTTCTATAATTTAAGACATCCTTAATACAATGCAAAAAGTCCCATTATATTATATATAGTAGTTTTCCTTTAATTAATTCCTAAAGATCACCCATACCGCTGCGCCAGGCAGAATCCCGACGGTCCTATTAGTAATTGTTACTTTCTTCCCGCACGAAATTTTTACGTCATCATCGGGCTGGAATACAGGTCGGAAGCTATTCGTCACCATGAAATATTCAAAAGGGTGAGAGAGAGCCCCGTAGCAGAGAGAAACGGCCCCTTTACGCGGTTTATTCGTATTTATAGACCGCCGCGATGCTTATTATTTATTTATTCCGTGTAAGATTTCCATACAAACAGGATTTATGTGCTGCCGCGTACGTAAGAGCGGACGTGAATACTTAAGCTCCTTGTAGTCAATCGATTAAAATAAACGATATGCAGATCGCCGTCGCGATTCTTTCTATTATAGGAGATAATGGCGCTGGAAGACACGTGTAATGCGTTCAGATAAATTATTAAAGTCATTCGTATTAACTGTCTGCTATTATTGACCTGTTGACGGCGAATTAGTTTCTTGCATGGCTACAGAATCAATGGCGGAACAGGTGGGCGCAATTAACCTTGCAGAGACGGAGTGCTTCTCAGTTTAATCGTCCTACCTGAAACTTTACCGCTGTCAGCGTTGAAATGCGTAGTGTTAATAGTTTGGAGGAAGTTTAGTTCTTATTAATAACCTCTTAATAAGCAATTTTTATTAATTCTTCTGTGCAACTCACATTTCACAGTCACTTATTGTCGCAGTTACTTTTACAATACGAATCTGTTGCGTTCAAAATTACATGTAGGGTAGATGTCGCAATTGCTCCCAGTGTCCCTTACTGCCACTTCATTTATTTTACTTAATAGGAACATATATAGAATACCTAGGGTAGAAAAAAATGTATCATCAAATTTATTAAGTAAAATAAATAAAGTGGCAGTGACAGGGACACTGGCAGTAATTAAAGCTTTCGTCGAATCTTTATTTTCCATAAAAAGAATGGGCTGTTAACAGGTGCCAGACTCTTCCATAAGAACAGTCCACCAAAATCGAAACTAATAAATCAACTCACCGCATAGCAGAGTTGGGCATTATCTAGATAAAAAATTATTTAAATAACGATCGAATAAATGATACTTTATCTTTATTCGTTATTCGAGGCTCGAATAATCGAAGTTATCTTTATTCGAAGAGCAACGAATAAATAATTTTATTGGATGAGAATTTATTCGACGAATAAAGATAATTTTTTTATTCGATGGGAATTTATTCGACGAATGAAGATAATTTTTTTATTCGATGAAAATTTATTCGTCGAATAACGATAGTTTTTTATTCGAAGGTTTTATTCGAATAAATGCTTCGAATAAATTTTTCATCCGTAGCATTTATCTTTTCGAAGCCTTCGAATAAAGCCACGAATAACTTTCGTCAGCGTCGAGCGTGTTTATTCGAGCCGCCGCGCCGAGGGTCGAGCCCGGCCGAGCGGCGAGCGCTGAACACAAAGGACCGGCGGCTCGAATAAACACGCTCGACGCTGACGAAAGTTATTCGTGGCTTTATTCGAAGGCTTCGAAAAGATAAATGCTACGGATGAAAAATTTATTCGCCGCATTTATTCGAATAAAAAAACTGTCGTTATTCGTCGAATAAATTTTCATCGAATAAAAAAATGATCTTCATTCGTCGAATAAATTCTCACCCAATAAAAAATTCTCTTTATTCGTCGAATAAATTCTCATCGAATAAAATTATTTATTCGGTGCTCTTCGAATAAAGATAACTTCGATTATTCGAGCCTCGAATAACGAATAAAAATTATTTATCTTTTGTTCGTTATTTGAGATTTTTATTTAGATAAACTTTTGCCCAACTCTGCCGCATAGGACTGTGTCCTCCATTTTGAATCATGCCAGGCTTACACGTTTCGGCCATCTCAACTTATTTCTCTATTTAAGTTATTTTGTATCAACTATATTTATCTACATGTGTTATGAACATTGGAAAAAAATCTGGGTAAATATTGACAAAAGGGGACACTGCCCCGATGACGTTGACCTTGACACATGCTGTCAAGGTTGCCCGTCAAGGTGACCTTGAGAACATAGGTCAAAGTTAAGGTCATTAAGGCTGGGTCCCGTTTTGTCGATATTTTCCAAAATCTGTTGTAGGTATATTTATTTCTTCACGTTTCTTCATATAGTCTTTTAATAAGATTTGACCTTTCGTCGTAAGAGTTAAGCTATGAAAGAGTTAAAAGAATTAATATTTGCGTAGAAAATGGTGACCTTCGACCAGTCAGTTGATCTTCTTTTTGCTATACTCATCCTGTGCGTTGTCAAGTAGGTACCACAAAAACGTGACATAGGATGTGGTATAAGAACTTATCGTGCATATTCAGATGTTTTTGCACTTTTGAAATCTGCACACATAGGTATGTCAGATCGTCTCGTACACTCCATTCATACATTCATATTTGTTTATTTGCATATTCGCCTTTTTGCGGATTTCTTGAATTTACAAGTGCTCTTCATAGATAGCTACTTCCATTTATAGCTACTCAAGCAAATATTGTCTCCAAAATAGTGTCTTCAGTCGTTTCTATTTCATTTTGTCTCATTTGTTATGCGAAAGTGTGTCTTGCAAGTATAATGTCATATTTACTTTCGCTTATCCTATAATAAACTATAAGGGAATTCAATTTAAAAAAAAAACATAAAATTGATTAAAAAATCTTTGGTACATATTGATAATATTATTTATTTCAATGACTCCGACAATATTGCTGAATTTCGAAAAATATAATTTTGAAAAACAAATTTTCGATTTTTTGACTCTAAAATACCCATGACCCCCTTAAATGCTTTTTACAAGTTTGAATGGTTCTATGAACTGCGTTGACAAAACCTCATCTGTAAGCAGTTAAAAATTCAGGTACATTTCTGACGTAAACCGTGACCATTTTCTAAAAATTATTTCATTGATTAATCAATATTACAACTGGCTTCATAAAGATCATTGGTAATTGATAACAGCTTGTTGAAACTTTGATAACTTTTATTCAATACACTACAGCATTGTGATACAATGGTATCACGATATTGGCGAACTATCATAACGCTGCATACATATAAAGTCACCAAAAAAGATTATTTAATATGGGAGCAATGCTTAAGTCTACTATTAACAGGGACATGCCGTACTAATGCCTCTGAAAACCTGACTATAAGAACCCCAGCAGTAAAAGCCTCAAGTATCTCATCCTCATCTGCCAATGATTCACTTACTAATTAGAGCATTATTAGCATTTCCCTCGTAGTCCTCATGCAATCCAAGAATACGCAAGAACGGCGTTTAATCTTCATTACGACTATTTGATTTCAGCGTTCATCGAAGAGGGTTATCACAGTACAAATCCTTACCACAACAGTATACATGCGACGGATGTGACTCAGGCGATGCACTGCTTCCTCCAAGAGGAAAAAGTGAGTACTGGCAATTCTCTTCCTTTTTCGGTCGTTTCGACGTAATTCGATCGTGGGAGAGGAGCAGAATTCACGAGCGTACGTGGTGAATTTACAGATTAGGACGCACTTAACCAACTTGGAAATTATGGCTTCGCTGATAGCCGCGGTGACGCACGATCTGGATCACCCGGGCGTAAATCAACCGTTTCTCGTTGCCACGAGCAATCACTTGGCTGCTCTCTATCAAGTGAGTCGATTAATCCGAAAAGAAGCTCGCGGGAAGCTCAAGGTGTCTCGAGCAATCAACTGTTGCTAATTGCAGAACACGTCGGTCCTGGAGAATCATCATTGGAGGTCGGCGATAGGGTGCCTCTTGGAGAGCGGCGTTTCGGATCAACTACCGGCCAGCGTGAGACCGGAACTGCAGCGACACATCAGCTCGCTTATTCTGGCAACGGACATCACGCGACAGCAGGAGTTTCTTGTCCGATTCAAGGTGAGCCTTCGAATGTTGCCTGAGCTCTTTAACTAACCGTCTAAGAACACTTACAAGGGAAGTTTGGCATACCCGGAAATTCAGAAAATTATGAAACTCGGTGTGCAAGTAGAGTAGTTCATCCGTAACGCAACTCTATTTTTTGTTGGTGCCATAATGCAATTTTTGGGGGTGAAATCACCCCTTGAAAAAAATGCAGAATTTTCTTTTCCGTGGAATATCTCGGGAAGGGTGAGAGATATCGAAAAGAAGTTTAAACAAAAATTGCACCCCTTTTTTATATCTACAAAACCGCGTAAAAGTAATTGTGGAATTAAGGATTGGTGGTGGGGGTAACTTGAAAAATATGGATTTTTCGAAAATTATCTTTATGCAATTTTGTCGATACAAAAGTAAGATGCAACATTTGTTTATACTATTTTTCGATATCTCTCACCGCTCTCGAGATATTCCACGGAAAAGAAAATTCTGCATTTTTTTCAAGGGGTGATTTCACCCCCAAAAATTGCATTATGGCACCAACAAAAAATAGAGTTACGGATGAACTACTCTACTTGCACACCGAATTTCATAATTTTCTGAATTTTCGGGTTGCCAAACTTCCCTTGTTAAAAATACTGCTGAATTACGGTATTTTTCCAGTGCAGTTAGGTATGCCGAAATTGAATTCTTGGCGAGGTGGAAAATTTGTTACCTAACTGGTGAGGTGGGGTCATATAAAGATTATGACGATTAAATCTATTCCAAGATTAAAGATTGTGCCTAATATTCCATGTTTTTCTCAAGCGTGTTTAATAATACAGTTGTAAAAATGTAAATTTCAGAAAGTAGGTACTTATGGTGGAAGTTTGGAAGTTTTACTGTATATTCATAATACACAGGGTGTTCGGCAATTGGTGTCGGAAACTTTAAGGGGGGATTCTACATGCCAAAATAATCGTAGTCAAAGTGACATACGACGCCACTCGTCAAGTGGGTATTTTCTAGGTAGCTACGGCACTGCCTCCGTCGCGCCTGATCTAAATAGCTAACGCGCGCCGGCAATAGTCTAAATCCCTCGCGTCAGACGCTTATCACACGTATCTTGAACAATTAATAACTGAAGCAAAGCCTCAAACGCAATTTCCTCATTCATGAATCTGGTCTTATTTTGACATGTGGAATCCCCCCTTGAAGTTTCTGACATCTGTTGCCAAACACATATTACACAAGGCATATCGTGATAAATACTACAACCGGGCAGACTATGATTCTACGGGATAGAATAAATTATTTAATGACTAGGTTTTGTTTCCGAGAAAATTCGTTTTGTCATTAACACATTGTACAAGAATAAATTCAAGTAGTAGAATAATATTTTTCGAAAGGGGCTTTGAGTCTAGCGAGAATAGAGCCTAGCGCGCGTACATCTGATCAAAAATTGGTTATACCTTTAAATCGATTTTTTCACACATGAAACGTCCTACAAGCAAATTGTATTCCACATTTTCTACTTATTTTTTCATGTACAGGGTGTTCCAATATAATCGGACAATCCGAAACATGCAAAACCACATCGAAATGTCCTTTACCGTTTTGTGATCCGAGGCTTCATTCTCGAGATATTAACAGTTGAATATTAGCGGTCCAAGTTCCGGGCCGCGCAGTTTAAAGCCGAAACAGTTGAGCGCGGAGTGACCCCTGGCATGCACACGCAGGAGGTACTCGTAGATACACACGCACTCACACACGGTAGAGTTGACCGCGCTGATTCAAACCGTGAAAATGGATTAGCGCTGTCGGCTCTACGGTGTGTGTGAACCTGTATCTTCGCGCGCCTCCTGCGTGAGCGCGCGAGTGTACGCTACCGCGCGCTCAGCTGACTCGGCTTTAAACTGCGCGGCCCGGAAGTTGCACCGCTAATATTAAACTGTTAATATCTCGAAAATGAAGCCTCGGATCCGAAAACGGTAAAGGACTTTTCGATGTGTTTTTGCACGAAGAATTTGCATGTTTCGGATTGTCCTATTACATTGGAACACCCTATTGGTTGCATCACCTATTACGAAACAGCCTGTATACTAATTCAAAAAGCCGTCTCCATCCATTTTTCCATTGTACGCAGTATAAACTTGCAACTTTTTTTGCAACATGTGTTTTAAACTCTTTTTATCGTGGCATCGTGAATGCTATTAAAAGTAAATTTGCCAGTATAACCAATCATTTGCAAATACATATATGCATACAATTTATAACTTACAATAACTTGATGGCAGTTGTATTTCATACTCATATTATCTAAATAAACAGTGAATATTACATCCGCTCACAGCGGCTTCGCGCGGAATATACTTGTAGATCAGCCCTCCCCACTAAGGGGGTTGAAAACGTTTTATTATCAGTTTCATGGTGGCATATTTTTTCAGCATTATTTGGACGAGAACAAGTTGGAGATGAAGCGCGCGGAAGATCGGCATTTCATTCTACAGATAGCGTTGAAGTGCGCAGACATATCGAACCCGTGCAGACCATGGGACATCTCGAGGAAATGGTCGTACAAAGTATGCGAGGAATTCTTTCGGCAAGGTGATTACGAGCGCCGACTGAACCTTCCTGTGACACCGTTATGCGATCGACATACCACTAGCATACCAAAGATACAGGCTGGATTCTTCAAATTCGTCGTGACACCTCTTTACGAGGAATGGCACCGTTTCCTCGGCGACGGGTTGAGCGTGTCCCTCATGGAACATTTGCGGGCCAACCAGAAGAAATGGGAGGCGTTGATCCTGCAGGAAACCGCAGAAGAAACGGAAACAGAGATATCCGAGTTGGAGGAGATGGAAGACGCTGTCAGCTCTATCGAGGACCCAGCCGCGGACGAAGACACCGGAAGCATAGATCTGCTCATACCAGCAGCATACGTCCAGTCCTCCCGAATGCAAAGTTTACCGGCACGAGTTGGTCTGGAGCGTGTTGGAAGACGCCATTCCGTGCCGCTGAGCATCTCGAAGCCGCTGACGTTGCTTCCATGCAGCACGGTAAGGCGAGAGAGTCTGCCGAACGACCAAAGTAGCAAGGCGAAGAATCTGTCGAGCGAGCAGAGTAGCAGGGCGAGGAATCTGTTGCTGAAGCTGGAGGATCAAAGTCTCCTGGGGCCCAGTACGCTGTCGCTGCTTTCCTCCAGGAGCAGCATACACGAGTTATCGCCGAACGTGAATGCCGCGGAGAGGCCAGTCAGCGCGGAGAGTCTCTTACCAGAAACGAGTATAGCTAGCATCACCAACAGCGTCGAAGCGTCCAGGCTGAGCTCGGTTCTGCAGCCGGATAATCAAAAAGCAGGATCGCAATCTAAACAGCTGACGAGACAGCAGACTTTCCCACCCCTGCAACCCTACATTAGAATGAGATACCTGTCCACGACCGCGGAAATGTCGCAATGCTACTCTCAGATCTTGATGGAGGGTGGCAGCTCCAGCTCGTCATCGTGTTCTGCGAAGGATAAATCCTGTTCCGACGGTCATTGCGGTACACCTCCGACAAACGAAGCGCACACGTCGCAAGGGAAGGCTAGCAGCGTGAAGATATCGAAGGAATCACTTTCGGTGGACGTAGCGAGCAAGAGGCGTGGCTCAGCCGTGTCGGATCTGTTCAGACAGAAGAGCGATGCCACCTTGACTGTCGACTATCCGCGACGCCATTCGGTGCAAACCATCCGTATCGAGGACACGAGCTTCAAGAATCGCCATAAACGACCCACCTCTGCTCAAGGCACGGATTCTGCGCAAATCTTCTACACATCGTTGACCGGGTCGCGCGACGACAAAGAGACCAGTAGTCCTGAAACCGCGGAATCTAAGGCGGACAATGTGTCGCCCGTGTCAGCGACGAGGCAGGAGAGTGAAAGGGCGACGCGCGACGAGCAACGGACTACAATAATACCCCCATGTAAATTGGAGCAGTGTAGTTCGATGCAGGTGGCGAAACCAAAGTGCACCGACTCCGAATTACGAAGATACTCAACTCCTGTGCCAGAAACTAAGACAATAATGACCGATGCCGGTGGTAGGCGATTTACCGCGATACCAGTGTCTTCTGAACTTAGCACGCATAAAGTGTTCTTCATTGGCAGCCCACCGGACTCGCCGCCTCTCAACCAAAGCATATCTTCGTCGAGCGACAGTGGCAGTGAACCGAAGAGATGTAGCGGTGATTCGAATAATGAAATCGTTTCTATCGGTAGCAAACGGGACTCGGATCCTGTGAAAGAAAAAAGCTCCAAGGTTGCTAAGTTGAGCCTTGACATGCAGATGAAGGAGAACATTGATCCACGCGGCGTAGAAGATCCAAAGGGGATTACGTTGTCTCGAAAAGGGAGCCAGGTAAAGCCACTTTTTCGAATGTTACATCTATAGTAGACGCAACCTTGACCAGGATTACTTTACTAAATTGCATTTTGCGTTACGTTAGTCGTGGGCTAGAAGACGTGGATCCGCCCCAGTTGGTCTTCTATCGAGATTGGACGACATCACGGTACCACCTATAACGTCTAGAGTAGACCACACTTCTAGGCGTGGATCTGTACCAACAGATATTACTAGGCATCAAGGTACGATAGTCGAAATACAACAGCAGTTGCATGCGCGTAATAAATCCAGAGCGCAGAAAATAATAATAAAAACATTATATCCATTGATGTTTCAGGCGGTGGTTTCAATCGATTAGCCTTGGGACCGCGAGAGGGTAACGTTTCAGCGCCCAGAAGAGCAAGTCTTCCACAAGAAACTGCTCTCGGAAACCTTCTTGGCAATATTTTATCTTTAACCAGTGAGTATGCGTTGGAAATTGTAATGTTCTGGCGAGTATGATCGCTTGCTGTTCGTTACAATGGATAAATGATTCCAGACGAGCGAGAGAATCTCCCAATGAATAATAACAACAATAATAACAATACCGGAAGTAGCAACAATAATGGAATAACAAGAATAATTGATAGCACCGGACCTGGCATGCCGTCTCCGCGGCGGGGTTCAGTGCCAGCAGACATATCTGAATTGCGCCGTGATATGTTCAATAGGAGTAGCATAAATGGTAAGCCTCGTAATCGGAAAAAGGTTTTGAGGAGGAGAAGTTCTGGAGGACCAGAAATGTTTTCTGGAGGATCCACAGATGGGAACGATAATGGCACATTGCTTAAATGGAAGAGGGAACTCGGAAAAAGGGACTCGATTCCTGAACCGCTCATCAAGCGAAGAGGTTCCCTGCCCATAGAGATGGTGGCCATATCTCATGCTGGTCGGTACAATCATAGATAAAGGAGGATGTCGTTAAACAAGCCGGTACCATTGCGTTCTCCACTAATATTTATTCGAGAAATTGATGCGCAAGCTTGTCCAAACGTTGATCGAAAGGCAATCTCATTAGCGGCACTTAGCGAAACTCCAGCATTGGTTGTAGAATCTGTAAAGTCATAGATATCAGCTTTCTTGAAGTCGTACGTTCACTAATGCTTTTCGTAGAGGTAGGGGCCTGACCGTAGGTTAGATCTAACGAAGCCGTTATGTATGTACAACAGGATCGGGATCTGGTGCCCGAAGATCCAGTTTGTGGAGACTTTAGCGTGCAACAGATGCAAGTGGACAACGCGCGCTACCAACTGTTAACATCAGATCATCGAATACTACCATATTGACAGTCTTTCCTTACAACTTTAGCAGCAACAGCGATGATTGACTTCCATGTTCCAGAATTGCCAAAAATTGGAACTCCTCTTATTAACCGTGATTGTGGGCAAGTGAATTTTGTAAAATTAACCGAAGATTTCTATAACACAATGGCGACGCGTGTGAAGCAATTAAAGCGACCTCTTCATTAATCGCTGTTAATTCAATTGCCGTAATGATAGTGCTATACATGTTAATGCCTGCGGTAGAAAAGTCTACTTAAAGCAAGAGAGAAAGCAAAATGGCGGGTGTATAGCGTAAACATTGGCACAGAACGTAACTTTAACATTGGCAGAGAGAAACCTCAAATTTTAGGACAGGCTTAGCATAGATAAAGGGAGTATAAAAAAAAATATGAATTCTAACGTCTTCCCCGCAATTGACTCGTCCGCGTGGAAGAGGGTAAAATGTATACATATTATTAGCTACGGGGGCTCTATATTCATTTGTGCCATACACAGATGTTGTCGAAAACGTGACGCAGTGAAAAACACAGGGTTCAAATATGACGATTTTAATAATTAAAAATGCCTAGGTACGGAGAAGGAGAAAAGACTGGTAGAGAAACTCACCGCTACAAAACTAGCAGCTTAAAGGAGGCACATAAATCGATCGAAACCAAACAACATTTGCTCATAGCTAGGAACATTATGATCTTTTAAACAACTGGGGCAGGACAATGTTGTCCACATTCAGTTAGTCACTTTTCAGTGTACGTTATCCCTGAATAAAAAAATCACTTCTGCGCCTGCCTTGAGGATGAAACTTCTTTATTTTCGTCGATAGTGTTACAGGCGAAATTGCGACAAAATTGAATTTACCGTTAAGTCGAAAATAAGGAAAAGTAATAGGTATAAAATGTAGCTTCGATGGTAAAAGAGATATACTCAATATCGACCGTAGTTTCCTTCGAACTCTAATGAAAATCAAGATAGACATTCCATTAAAGCAGATAGTGTGCGACGCGTAGTACGTGAATGAGAATTAATTAATTATAAAGTTGTAATTATCGCTATTTATCATCATTCATTGTAATATCATAACGATCATTACCGTCATCATCGTTGTTGTTATAGTTATAAATGAAATCTTAATGACCGTTCAAGTAAGTAGACGTGATAAACTTAGGCAGTAACGATACATGCGTTTAATCACACGGTTAATTAGTTAGTGAATTGCGTGAAATTATAACCACAATTGTTTATAACGAAAGCAAAAGATGGTTACGATGTATGGGTTTACGGTACGTGAACCGAAATCAATCAAAAGTCGCAAAATCAGTTCGTACTATCCGTTAAAGTATGAATTCAGTGGCACACGTTTAATTGATAAGCTTTCGTCACATAAAGTACAATTACTAAACTGCCTGTGCACAACCGTTGCATACAAAGCCGGTTTCAAACATTATCCTACTTTTGCTGTAACATTTTCGTTATTACAGGGTCGCTACACAGGACGAATCTTACTAGCCTTTATAATTATTTTTCTATGAAAGAGGAGCAAAAGCTACTGATAATTTATATCACGTACTGCTACAACCTATCGTCCCTCTGACTGTCAGAAAGTAAAGAAATATTGTTAAGCCATTGCAGTTCAGTAATAATATGTAACGAGTCTAAGTTTATAACTAATCAAAGTAATAATTGATATCTGTATCGATGTAACATAGATAGGTCAGTCCATTCCCCCAGGCGAAATGTTACAAGCTTACCAAACTATCCCTATTAAAGTTTCCAGATCACCTTGATACAGGAACTGTCAGAGCTTTATGTGTATCACACTAAACGACCAGAAAGACGATGGTGCGACAAGATCACCTTAAACGGATCGCAAATCCAAAGAGGAGATATAATAAGAGGCGTCACCCGACAAGGACAGAAATAAGCTAGGGAAATCACTAGACAACCAATTTAAATGCCCATTCGGCAATGATTGGTAAACTTCGGAAATGATCGGTAAACTTCGGCAATAATCACCAAATTGCGGTAAGGTACATTTAGTCGATTTGAATATCCCGCTCGAATAGACAACCAATTTAAATGCCAAGGTCAAGTAAGGACTTCAAAGGTTCCGCCCGGAGTGACGCCTCTTATTATATCTCCTCTTTCGCAAATCTTTAAACACGAAACGCGAGAACAATTCTTAAGTTTTCCTATTTGTAAATGCAGGAGCGCCCTGCATAAAGGACTTGTCGTATAAGTGTATTAACAACTAAGTTAGCATAAAACTACTAGTCTTTCTAACTCTTGATATAATTTGTGTTCACGTGCATACGTATATGTGCATGTACGTGTGCGTATACATGCGCATGCGCGGCAAAGAAATGTACAGATGACATTGCGCAACATATTGGGCGAAAGATATCGAGAATTTTCGTTGAAAAATTTGTTTCCTCAATACCTCTTAAAACACTTACCTTTACAGACAGACCAATGGAAATGGGACTAAACAGACTCTCTGTGAAAATGATAATTGACTTAGCTTCCGAAATAAATTCGAACCCAATATTATACACGACCACTCTTGTCCAACTACTTTTCGAAGAATTTACGACACTCGAATATACATGTTTCCCCATTACGCCTCGTTCCGACGGAGGGCGATTCGTGTTCTTGGAAAAATTCTTCTCTTCTGCCATCCTATAGACATCGTGTATTCGTCTTACACAATTTTCTATGATTGTACTATCATGGGATGCGCGAAATTAATAAAACGTTATTACTTTATAGGAATGGATGTAACAGTAGAATAATCGACATGTAATGCGTCAGGCAGTGTTTATGCTCATATAAATAGTATTGACTTTGTAAGTAACAAAATTACCGCCACGATATTCCTTTGTTCTGGAAAATTTTACTCTCTAACTGTGTGTATAACAAAGTATTATTTGCAAATTGTATTGTTTCTACGATGTTCCGAGATATATGGTTTCTTTGAGAATCACTGTACTGGCAGAAATGCAAACATAGTTATATTTATATTAAATATACTATTTGCAATCTCTTTATTATTACTTTCAAACACCGATCTTCCGAAATTCTAAATTACTATAATTGTTACTATTGTTTACTATTGCTTACTGTTGACAAACATGACAAAGTTATTTATGATTTTTCTAATAACTGTATACACGGTGGAAAAATTATGACAATTAATTTTCTCAGCCTACATCAATATTTAAAAAAATCTAACGACCGAATGAGTAATTGACAAATGTATCAACGAATTTGGAGAGTTGATTGCACAGTACGGAGTTTTTAAATGTAGAAAAATGAGGGGAGATATTGTCCTTGAAAATAAACTAATGAGACAAATGAATATCAGAGAAGAAGTTACGTCTCTCGTTTCTTTCAGATTACGTTTAGTTTATTAATTTCTTCCACTTTCTTATGAGATTTGATGTTATAAATGTACATCGGCAAAAGAAAATTTGCGTGCAATTCGCAGTATTGGAAATGTCAATTAACAAGTAACAATTCGTATGTAATCGGTCTGACGATGAGAAAGTCGTTATGTATTTTCTATAATGTTACTGGTAGGTGGCTACTGCGTTAGATACAATTAAATGATGTGTTCTTATCATTATTCATAATTAAATTATAATGTCGTTACAATAAATACGAGATGCGAAATAGTATGGAATGAATACGTGCGTGAGCGACGGTGATAAGTGTGCGAGTGAAATCCGATCGATTGTCCTATTTACAATGGACAGCGTGAGCAAAATTAATATATATATATATACATATATGTACATATATATATATGTATATTGTATTTGGTGGCTCTACATGGCCTATTATATTCATTAGATCGAAATTACCATAGTCGATAATTGTAGTACCCAGATTTTCTATCATTTCCATTCGGTTGAAGTGGCTATTTATTTAATGAATGTACATGCAACTTTAGCAATCACATGGCAACACTCCCCATTATTAGTTTAGAATTGAATGATCCGTGATGCGATATGTAAACCCATCTTCTTTATTAAAAAAAGCATACAAAACTTACAAGAGTATATTTTATTAGTCAAAGTAGTTTAGTCTTATCTCTAACAATAAGTAAACATTTCATCCTCTTTGATGGCTGCAAACCTTAGTACTTATCTCGTATTAAAATACTACCAAGCAGCCATCGCAAGAGATAGCTATTATTAGAAAGAATCATTTTTGGGACGAGCCTAAACTCAGGATGCAGGGCAGGCTTGGGAATTAAGTGAACTTCGCGGCAGATTTTCAGAGGCAACGCCTCCTTTCTCGGAGCACCTCGGGAACACCGCGAACCCGGACTCACCGATTGGAACGCAACTTTGTGGGTTTTTAGAGTGACTCAAAACAACAGCAACGGTGCGTTTCATTTGGGCCCTATCGCCCTTTAAGGGGGCGAAAACTAACCTCAAAGTCCAAGTGGCACTTCCACTTTTTCGCGTATAACTCTCAAAGTATAACAAACAGAAAAAATGTTTCAAACAAAAGTTTAATGGTGCAATAAACGCTACAAACTTCCGTTAACAAAATATTTGAAAAAGTTTTATTTCTTCAGATATTTTTCTTTTTAAACTTTTTTCAAAATTTTGTTAACGCAAGTTTTCAGCGCTTATTATACCATTAAACTTTTGTTTGAAACATTTTTTTCTGTCTGCTGTACTTTGAGAGTTATACGCGAAAAAGTGGAAGTGCCAATTGGACTTTGAGGTTAGTTTTCACCCCCTTAAAGGGCGAGAGGGCCGAAATGAAACACACCGTTGTTATCGGTGAGTCCGGGTTCGCGGTGTTCCCTTGTTAATTCCCAAGCCTGATGTAGGGGATGATGAGTATAAACAAACAAATCCCAGACTATCAGTTACATTCTTGTGAAAAATAGCACCGTACATTTATATCTCCATAAAATCTCTAAAATAGATGCTATCCAATTATAATTGTAGCCTTGCTAAGACCATCCTGAATTAAGAACTAAGGGAGCCTCAAATTCAATTTTAAAATCCTGCAGGCACACGCTACTTCTACATATGTATTTCATTTCCTGTTTGATCTTACACCACTTTATAATTTTCTTATCTAATTATAACACGAAACGTACGGACGAATGATACATGATTATAAACAAGCATAAATGTTCTAAGTGGTACAAACAGTACTCTTTCAAACATCCGATTAACATAACAGACAAAAAGAACAAAAAAATAATCAAAAAAGGAAAACTATGTATTATCTCCTTTAGAATTAAAATTCTGAGCTATTTAAGAAACCAAAACGCTCCCAACTTACACAATTAGGGTAGATGTCCCAATTACTGCCACCTTAAGATTATAACTGAACTTCATTTAATCATTTCACGTGTTGTTTAACCTAAAAATCGTCTCCGATTGAAACATAATATTATTTAACATCTCTTTAATTAAAAAAAATAGTTTTATGAATTAAATATGAAGAATTTATTAATAATTAATTAAAATTCGCGAGCGATCCTAGTGTACCTATAACTGTCACCTCAAAAATCGTCTTGTCCGTATGACTGCCACCCAATAACTGTCGGTCCTAATAACTGTGACCACATAACTGTAGTTATAACTAAATATGACAAACCTACTAAATTTTAAATAATTTAATACATATACGTACCTTATATGTCTTATATCATATTATAATTTAATATATGTGTACATTTAATATATATCTATAATTTAATATCACAGCATCACACGCTACACGTGATTTTGAGGTTGAGAATTTGAACTTTGACAGATGACAGTTATGCGTACTTCACGTTTTTTTGTCCCGAATACTGCCAACAGTAATAGGGACAAGCCCAAAAATTTTGTCCCTAATGATGTCACCGTTAATTATTATAACGTAACAATAAATATTATGTATTTTATTCGTTACATCATTAAAGTAATTCTTCTAGACCGGAATAATTCATTTTATGCAATAGATAGAGGTTGAATAGTAAAATTGCGACCCTTTCTTTAGTACGATTTCGCCATCACTTCCTACTAACTAGTGATGGGATCAAGTATATTGGAAGTGGGTTCAAATCTGACTGTATAGTTTCGAACAGTTCACGAGTACTTCGGAACAAAAAAACACTACTTTCAAGTAGACTCGAACCTTGACGGGAAAGGTTTGAACTCTCTATAAGTACTTTGAGAAACGTCAGCGGTACTTGCAAGTATAATCGAACCCTGATCATTTATAGATTCGGATCCTTTATGATTACCTACTTTAACCAGGAGTTTTCTATTCGGTGCGAGTGTGTGATTTGTTTTCGGTGAAAATTACCTATGTACAAGTATTCCACATTACATTTAGTTAACTTTATTATCATTAACAATTAATTTATTTGGCAAATACACAAAATATTCTTAACATTTGTAAGGATTGAGGAATAATATTTGATTGACAATTTATTATAGCTTCAACCTATTTCGTTTTTTACTATAACGACATTTCCTGCCTTCAAAAATATTCTTTCTGATGGGACGGAGATTCCCATGGTCCACAGGTAATCACGAGCTAGTTTCGTTAAAATGAGGTACTGAATACAACTGCAATCGTACCAGAACGATTTGAAAACTTAAGTTATATGTTATATGTACAGGTTATGTACAATTTTTTAACTAAAAACTATGCCTAAAACATCAAGCTTCAATATCCAATATTAATTTGCGTTCAATCTAGTACCAAATACGAAATACAACGAAAAATATCTTAAGTGGTACGATATTGGTAAATCTCAGCTATGTAGATTTTTATCTTTCAGGGTTCAAATACTACTTTTACGAGATTCGATTCTTTCAAACGTCGAAGTACTTAGAAGTACATTCTGAACTCTGCCGCTACTTTTTCTGAGGTTCGAAACCGGCTTCTATAACCCAAGTACTTTGGAAGTATATAGAATGCAACGCCAGCTCTTATGAGTAGTATTCGAATCCCATGAAGTGAAACTTTTGTATTGGAATTGACTCGGATTCATCAGTACATATTGAACTTGATCCCATCCCTACTACTAACGTCACGTCGTCGCGTTTTTGACGCTCAAATGGCACTTTCATTTTTCAATATTATTTTTTAAGCACTAGGTACATATGAGTACATATATTTGTTTTATTTTTATGTAAATCAGAATCTCCGTTTCATAATAACATTTTTTTGTACATTTTGTTTCATATGTTACGTTTTTATTACATAAAATAAATAAAGTGGCAGTAATTGGGACACTGGCAGTAATTGGGACATCTACCCTATAAGATAGAGTTACAGTTGAAAAACATTTGAATTCTATCGCAGTTAAACAAATAAAAATGTCTAAGGCCGCGTATATTTATAAAAATGGCTAATATTTCAGGACCTATTTATACTCGTTATTCCCTACATTTCGATATTCGCTCCATCCAAAAATCATCCGCCCATCGCAGTCGCCTGTTGCAAGGCGGCGTTTAGTTGTGTTGTTGATTTGAACGTTGCCGCGATGCGCGCTCCTGACAGAGATACCAACTGTAAACACAACGCAGACGTTGCGTCATATTGCGCACTGTGCCCCCGAGTCGTGTGTCACGAAATCTCGTTTTCGAAAGGGCACGCACACACATGCCGCGTCGTGAAATCAAATCGTCGGCCCGGGAAACAAGAGTGCATAAATCGCCAGCGACGATTCTCGGTGTGTTCGTCAGATGCGATCGGTTTTGGCGCGTGTGGCTGCGTACGTGTCGCCGTGACTGTCGTCTCGCGTATCTGTGCGCGCTCGGTAGGTCAAAATGGCGTGAACCGACCGCGCGATTTTAGGTTATCTCCGCTCGTGGGCGAATCACCGCGGGTCCACGATTAGAGGCGCGCGTCTGTCCGCGGCTGGGCATCCTTCCCCCTCGAGTGCATACCGCCGGATCCTTCACGTGCGTTTTCGAGCCCGGGTTACATGAGTTATGAGGACGGAATGCCCGCAGGCGGTAACAGTCGTTTCCGCGGTTACCCAGCGCGGATGTCCGAGCGACAGCAGCTTGCACTCCTTCTCCAAATGACCTCTCAGGAAATAGTAGCAGGTGAGATGGACAAGCACTTCGTCGCAAATGAACACGCGCACGAAATATTTCTCTGCTCCGATCCATGGGCACGTAATCGATCAGCCAACGATGCTCGCCCGGGAACGTCTATGTGTGTGTGTGTGTTTCACTATTAATGAAACGGTCCTCGGCGAACGCTGGGACGGATTATATATTTTCATATTTACATAGGATTACGTGGCTGACAATGGGATTCACTACAACGCCGACGTTACGTTTATTTATTCTACACAAGTCGGTTCGAGGATATACTCGAGAATTCGATTACCGCGATTTAATCGCGAGTCATGCATTTATTCCGTTACTGATCACGGGCCAAGCAACACTCGCGCAGAGCCTACGCACCTTACTCGCCCCCGATTAGCCACATATGTACATACTTGCTTTATTGAACCAGCTACAGCACGAAACTCTTAGCTAGTTACTTCGCGCGAGCGAGTTTTGTCCGCCTGCTTTCACGCTCCCAGGCTTGCCAACTGTGCGTGCTCACTGCTTCGCGTCAGTCGACCCGGTCGACCGTTCCCGCGGCACTGCGTTGATGGCGCATGCCGACTTAACAATGAGAGGGAGGAAGGAAGGGGCGATGTTAATATAAGTAATTGACAAGCGCGCTCGAGTTCCCGCCACGGGAGAATTGTCGCGGCACCGATTGCCGGTAACTTGTTGCAGCTGCAATTTTCACTAGGAGGCGTTAATGCCACTCCGTATTCCACTGTTGCTTATCAATCAGGGTTGCCAGATCAGGCCTGATCTTTTGCCGGAGATATCAATCGGAAAAGCAGGCATCTAAAATTCATTATAATAATGACTTATTATAAAGGAGTAATCATAATAATAGTAATAAAAGTATTATGAGTATTCATTCGAATTCATTACAGATAATAATAGTTTTTTATTTTTTGAAATGCGTTCAAAAAATGTTTGACAATTATATTTCAAATTTGATTTTATTATAAGTTCTGCTTTCACTAAGTCGACATTCATTCTGTTCCTGTTATCTGTCCAGGTCTGATACATAAGAGAAAAGATTCTCTCGACATTGGCCGAACTGACAGAAATAGAGAGAATTGGTTGCACTATTTTAAATAAAAAAAACGCTAATTCCGATAGATGGCATGCTGCAACATACTCTCTATTCTGCCGGAGATTTTTATTGTGCCTGCCTGAGGCCGGAGACAACGGTTTAAAACCTGAGACTCCGGCTGAATGCCGGAGATCTGGCAACCCTGTTATCAATCGTGTTGCTCCGTCTTCGACCGACTTCGAAAAGGAGGAGGTTATAGATTCGACCCGTTTGTATTTTTTTTTATGTTTGTCCCCGCATAACTCCTCAGCGTATGGGCCGATTGCGATGATCTTTATTTTTATTCGAAAGAGGGCGATGCCCCGGTGGTCCCATCCTACGCTGCATCAACATTGGCCCAATATTTTGCCAGTTCTGGTTAATAATAAAGACTATTGTCACCTAATTATTATTATTTTATTTTGCACGTTGTGTCAATATATATAAAACTAAAAAGTTCAAAATAAAAAAATTTTAAAAAAATTAAAACCGACTTCAAAAAAATAAAATTGCACTAAAAAGTACAAAATAATTTTTTCCCTTGTTTAATCTACGACTCTCATATTTTTTAAGTCGGTGCCTCGTCATTTGCACTGTGTAAATCTGGCGCCGACTTAAAAAGTATGAGAGTCGTAGTTTAAATAAGGGAAAAAATTATTTTTTACTTTTTAGTGCAATTTTATTTTTTTTTTAAATTCTTTTATTGGTATTCACACACGTATATACGTGCTCGTATTTCGGAGAAATTACCTCGAAATTCCGGAACATGAAAGTTACACAAAGAATGGCACTCGAGTACGGTGGGAAAACTTTGATACAGATTTTTCTGAACTATAATTTACACGCGTATCGAGGAATTACCCAAGTAAACAGTCCCACGAAAGAGATGTCACTACGTTAATCAGATTCCAAACTTATAGACTGTACTTCATAGGCGTGGAGTTTCACATTATAGAGTTACGATTTTTTCATATAAAGCGACGAATGCGAAGTTTCGCGCACGAGTGAAATATTCTACTGAATCACGTAGTTAATTAGGGAGCTGTAGGGATTGAGTTTATCTTTTCGCTTTTAGGTGGAAATCGAACAGAGAACACAACAACGTCGAGCACCACTCCAAGGTCGTCGACGTTACAGCAACGAGGGTCGAAAGGCCGCTGGACCAGCAAAAATGGAGAATCGCCTGTCCAAGCGTCTATTAATCGCAAAGAGGATTTTCGTATGCGGCAAATGCTTGTGAATGGATACGATCTTAATGCTAAAGAGACGAGTGGTAAGTAGCTGCAATTCCTCTACGCTCTCAACTTCATTTTTTCTCTTCATGGATGCAATAATTATACTTAACTCTGTTAGTACTATGGAGTGTGGATACTTATGCGTATGTATTCACTGTATTCGGTAGAACAGCACTGTGAGTGCGGCGAACGCCTATGGGCGTTCGGCAAGCAAGGTCTATTAAACACGACTAAGCATTGAAATTTTACCATCGCGTAGAATTTCTTTTGTTTAAAAAAATTTTTTGGAAAATATTTAATCCACCCCATGACAAATTTTACGACCACATAAATAGCTCTGTACTGAAATCAGACCTGGGCACCATTGAAATAGCACTTTACGAAATGTCATATTATTTAACTTTTTATTTTTTAAATACAATTCTTGTTTTATTTTGAAGACCAATTTGAAAAACAGTAATTGTGTATCTGGGATAATCAGATAATGCAATGATTAATTAATAATTCAACACAAGGTATTTCAAATATATGTGACGTGCTCTGGTAAAAAGAGGTTAGCGTGCGAAAACGACTTTTCGAGATGTGTAAACCATAGACATATATAGACGGAGCGTGTCTGAGGGGGGTTGTAAGATTCGCGGTAAGGGGACTGTCATACAGGCAAATCGGGTAACTCCGTTCCTCCTCGGGGCTATTCGGAAATTCAATGACGTTATATATATCTATGAGGGATACTTAGTTGAAAAGGTTAGGTATACTTATACATAATTCAAAATTTCGTATATCATGTAGGTTATATATATAACAAAATTAGTAAATAGAATGAAGCTTTTTTTAAATAAAATCGTACTTATAGATATATGCAATAATAGTTATATTTTTAAAGATTTTGTAAGCTTAAAAGTTCATAAACATGATTAATATGCATAAATAATTATATAGTATAATAGATATATATCGCTCATTTGCTGCGACATAACTGATGAAAAAAATAAATATTTTTATTATAAACATATTATCTATTCGATAATCAAGCAACACATTTGAATTTCTAAGATTATATTTATAATATATAAATTGTTGGTTATGTATATATATTTATTTATTTACATGTGAAATCGAATACTATCATTATTTATATTTTCTTTCTCCAACTGTTCGCAGTTTTTATTTTTCCTGCGATTTGCACAACCGATTACTACGCAATAAGTCATTATTACACTCAATTAATATATGATTATATGCAACGACCACTACGACGCTTTAGAACAGTAATACTTGAGCAACAGTGGTTATGTTTCGAACATAGCCATTAATGCCGAACCGACAAGAACCGAATACATCCGAACCTAACTACCGAATTGCCTGTATGGTTTCTGCCTTTTCCCCTCCGATCTTACAGTCCCCTCGCCAACAGTCCTCTCTTCCGCTCCGTCTATATAAGTCTATGGTGTAAACGCGTTTAAGGTTATGCAATCCGTTGGTCTGTTTCGTTTTCAGCTGTTTTTTTTTTCTTGCGTTTCGACGTTTTATTTCCGGCTGAATGGTGTGATTTCATCAGCTTGATGCATAGTCCACAGTATTTTTGAGTAGTGAAGCTTGTGCAACCATTAACTACTTTCATCACTGATACATGATTTTAATTGTGAAGTCGATAATTATCCTAGGAAATTGGGAAGTTGGTCTCATTGCAAAGAGAACAAACATTTGCCTATAAAAAAACATGAAAATGTAAAAATCGATTTTTTCGCACCCTACGCCTTTTTACCAGCGCGCGTCACTTATAGTGAAACTATCTCGCATTACAGTCGGATAACTGGAGTGTTTACATTTAACTCTCACTCTTCCAGATATGTGTAGCGGCGCTTTGTGATAAATGCAAGTTCTATTTATAGAAAAGGGTATACTGAATTATAGAATACGCGACGTTTAATTAAATATCGTGATATCTTTTTTAAATAATTATTTACAATACATAAAATTATTTCGTATCCATTCCTATCGCAAGAAGCTATAAGGGAAGTTAGTTAATTTTACGCACACGTCCCTAGAAGCTACAAACGTGATCTAAAATTATCTCTTTCAATGGGAAGACTTTAGAAATCCTTTCACGTCAATTGAATAAACACATCGTGATTCTAAAAAAAAGATGAATTGAACATACGTGTTTTATTGACACTTCGTGCCTCCGCCGTATTTATTTATAACTAGAATTGCACAATTTAGTAGTGAGTACGGTTTATCATTGTCATTATACTGGTTACAACAAGTAAAATCATTTGCTTGAAATTGTGAAAGATCCTTCCATTCATCTTTAAGCAAAGGCGAACTTGGACTAATAAAAAGGGGTTATTTTAATCAATATATCTTTTCGTCAGTGTTTGAAGTGGAGAATAATTTTCTCGTTTAGAGAATTTCTGTCACTTCTAAGAAGCCCACGTTTCTACTATTTAATTCTGGATAACATTGTAGCAAGTGAGACAGTGAATTATCATTTCACACTGAAACTTCTGTTCTTTCTTGTAAATAACGATTGTCCACCTCTGGTCAAATCATGCTCGTGGATCGTTATGAGATGGGCATGCTTTCACCTGTCTTCCGTTTCGACGAATCACGCGTTCAATTCCTCCGCTACAACACCCTCTGACATGCGTGTAATTACGCTATAACGAAATAAGTTTTCTTTTAAACAGAAAGACAACATTCCCGGTCACCCCCGGTTTTGTGCGTGGTAGAGGCTCTCGTCGATAAACGAAAGCGACGGTGCACGACCTTCCTAAACGCAGGAAGTCAGCGGGTCCGGGTTCATTCATATACAATCCACCTCCGTTGCTCGGCTGCCCCTTTCGCCGGTCCGTTTCGTTCCATTACCCTTTAAGGGGGCTGCTCTGTAACTCGGGTCGAAAATTAGGCATTTTCGTCGAATTCCTTCCGGGCAAAGTATTGAATAAAATTCTGCGGAACTTCGTGTGTTCATACTTATGCTACAATAAAAAAAATTGTTTCGCGCCTGTGTCGTATATTTACTTTAACACACGCAGATCAAGTGAACCGTGTAAAAATTTCGAACAACTGCGGTGTGGTGAAAAACTGTGTACTGAAGCATGCTGGATCAGAGAACAAAGGCTTATTTTACTCTACTGTGTGTCCTTAATAGCATGATCTACGGGAATTAAAAAGATTTTCAAGAAAAAAATTTAAAAAAAAAAACTTTTTTTCCCTAAAACAAGTCCTCTTCTTTGAAGCACTAAAGGAAAAGTGATGAAGATATCATTATCGTAGTTAATGCTGGAAATAAATTATGTATAAACATTCCCAAAAATTTTCGGATCAATCGGATGATTAGTTTTTGAGTTTACACCACGGGGTTGAAAAAGGTAGTTTTGAGAAAAAGGCGTTTGAAGTTTGAAGTAACGCCGCGCTTTTCAAACGTGGATCACTTTCTGAATTTTCGGAATTTCCAAAAAAAAGATTTCAGGAACTTATTCTAGACACTCCATACCATCAATTAATCAGAAGGAAATTTTTTTTAACCCGAGATACCGAGCAGCCCCCTTAAGGTCGAAGAAAGATCGAATGGGCGCAAATTTTTATTTTAACATTTTTGTTTGTCAGACCATAATAGATTCGAAGAATTCGGGAAATGATTGAATCTATTTCCGGTTGATATGTATAATTCCTAAAGGGTAGGTACAGTTTCAGATGGAGCGATAAAAGTGGATGTGAAGTAGGTCTGGGACTATTTGTCGAATTTTTCGGTATTCGAATATTCGAATACCTCAGTTGCTCAATTATTTGGCGAATATAATTCGAATATCCAAGTATCCAAATACTATTCGAATATTATTCGACTATCCAAGTATCCAAATACTATTCGAATATTTCAGTATTCGAATACTGATGTATTCGAATAGTATGGTGTGAATTATAAATCAAGTTCTTTAGGTTCATTTTTTTCGAATACTTAATAGTATTCGAATAGTATAAATACTGAAATATTCAAATAGTATTCGAATACTGAAATATTCGAATAATAACATTCGAATACTCAAATATTCGAAGTTTATTCGTAGCATTCGAATACTTGTAAAATATTCGAATATTAAATTATTCGAATAGTCCCAGCCCTAATGTGAAGGAATACGTTTGAACGTAATGTACAGTTATCTCTATTAATATTGGAACTTCACAGTGCTTTTACGTTTATTGTTCTGTATTGGGAAACCTAGAATTTCGATACGCCAACTAGTGACAGAAAATTCAACTACTGAGAGAAGGTCGAGATCCGTCGAAGTCCATATGATTATCAGTGTTTATATATACATGTTGTGAAAAACGAGTGTTTTTAAATTTTTTTGAACACTACATTTTCATTTATTCTATTAATAAATACTTATTCGGAATGTTTGGTGGGATCCGGACCTACTTTCAATAGTTTGCCAGCTTACCACCACAGCGCTGAAATCTAAGCCACGCCTCCACTAAGTTTCCCAATATTAACAGAATTTTAAAGCAATATGTTTTTTTTATAATTGTACAGTTTTTTGTACTATGTTGCATTCTTTTGGCCGCAATATTGTATTGGAAAGTAGGTTTCAAATAAAGATTACATAATTATTGTTGTATTACGATGAACCTTCGGGATATTTTACAGAAATTTATATTTTTGAATTGGTAAATATTTACAAAGCGGACGAGCTCGCCGCTTTGGATGACCTTGAAATATGTTGCCAAGGTCAACATTCTGAACAACTTTTCCCTGTACGTACCTACAACCGCCGCTCGGCTTTAGTTCCCGAGATATTCATAAAAATATTTTAGGTAGGCGGCCGCACTCCAATCTACCCCTAACCAACTCGGACAGTCAATGCTAACGAAAATCCGGAAGATTCTAGGAAAATGCACTCTAAATAGCTGTAGTGGTTTTTGCCTCTTCCTTCTGTCTTTATGCCCTGAAGACACCACACGTAAGGATGTGCTTATATGACTCGCACGTAAACAATGCCAGAGACTTTTGCGAATATTTCGGAAACTAAAACCGAGCGGCGTTTGTATGTATAGGAAAAAGTTGTTTAGAATGTTGACCTTGACAACATGTTTCAAGGTCATTCAAATCGGCGAGGCCTCCCGCTTTGTAAATAGTTACCGGAAATTGTATGTGATCTTATTAACTGGAATAAATAATTTAATATTAATAAAACAGCGATTGAAGAAATACTGTGATGTTCGAATATCAGTGGGAAAAATGGTATTTTATTTTACTGTATTCTTATCGAATCAATGCTTCAGTTAACACTATTCAGCCAAGTGTTCGACAAATTCGTCCAATTTATTACAACGAATCATAAAGATTTATACTTTATTATATTATATAACACTATGAGGAATATCTAAATATACATGGGGGTGAAAACTAACCTCAAAGTCAAATTGTCACTTCCACTTTTTCGCGCATAACTCTCAAAGTACAACGGACAGAATAAAATGTTCCAAACAAAAGTTTAATGGTGCAATAAGCGCTACAAACATGCGTTAACAAAATTTTGAAAAGAGTTTAAAAATAAAAATATCTGATGAAAAAAAAATTTTTCAAATATTTTGTTAACGGAAGTTTGTAGCGTTTATTGCACCATAAAACTTTTGTTGGAAATATTTTTTTCCGTCTGTTGTACTTTGAGAGTTATACCCGAAAAACTGGAAGTGCCAATTTGACTTTGAGGTTCGTTTTCATCCGATAGGGCCCAAATGAAACACACCGTTGTTCTTGTTTTGAGTCAATCAATGCCTTCAATCAGTTACTAATTTTCGTGGAAACCCTCGGCTGCACCACACCACTGCAGGAAACGATGGCCCCGCCGGGTCGCGTGCATTCCATACACCCGGACGGGTCAAAATGTCAACACAGTCCCTGAACCAGTGACGGATTTAAGGAAAAAGGCCCAGGTGGCAAACGTGCTGGGGCATCCTGTGTACATAACAGAGTTACGAATAAATTTACGCGCGTGTGGTATGGAAATTATGGAAAGCAAACAAAATATAATGTTTGGGTGAAAGCATAATTTCTTTTTGGAAGATGGGGCCTTCTACTCATCGGCCGCCCGTTACATCCGCCACTGCTCTGAACTTAACAAATCTGAGTTTCCGATCAATAAAGTTTGGTAGTGTGCAATGGGGAGAAGATTAATTTAGGAGTAATATTAAATTCAATATTACTTTGGTACCAATATGAAATCGCGAAATACACTGCCTTCAGATTCTATCCTATGACAAATATAAGTGAAATTACTAGAGATTGATAAAAACGAATGTGCGAATTCTAACTGGCAAGGGAAGATCCCGAATCCGAAAATTCAAAAAATTCTGAAATTTTGTGTGTATGCAGGGGATTTCCTCCTGATTACAACGCAATTTTTTATTGCTGCCCAAATTCACTCGAAGGGGGTGAAATTAACCCCTGAAAATTCGGCTATTTTCCGATCTTGTGTTATAACTCGCGAACTGTATGAGATAAACCAGAAGTTTAAAGACAAAAGTTACTTCTTTTAATTAGATCTATCATTTGGTAAAACAATTATTTTACAGTTCACGAATTATAATACAAAATCGGTAAAATAACCGGATATTCAGGGGTCAATTACACCCCCTTAGAGTGAATTTAGGCAGCAAACAAAAATTGCGTTGCAATCAGGAGGAAATCCCCTACATATTCACAAAGTTTCAGAATTTTTTGAATTTCCGGGTTCGGGATCTTCCCTCGTCAGTCACATCGTTAGGTGTTCTTTGTTCTATGAGCGTTGCGATTCACGCGATCTTCTCGAAGCATGCTTCACTAAAATCGTCACTGCTCGGCTTCCTTTCGTCATAGGTTAATGTTTCATACACCTAAACCTTCCTCGAGAAATCCTCTGTAAAACGGTGAAAACCGCATCACAATCCGTCCAGTGGTTCTCGAGATTAGATCGAACAAACAACCAGACACCTACCGGGGACTTTATTTTATTGGGAAACTTAGTGGAGGCGTGGCTTAGATTTCAGTGCTGCGGTGGTAAGCTGGCAAACTATTGAAAGTAGGTCCGGATCCCACCAAACATTCCGAATAAGTATTTATTAATCGAATAAATAAAAATTAAGTGTTCAAAAAAATTTAAAAGCACTCGTTTTTCACAACATGTCTATATAAACACTGATAATCCTATGGACTTCGACGGATCTCAACCTACTCTCAGTAGTTCAATTTTCTGTCACTAGTTGGCATATCGAAATTCTAGGTTTCCTGAAGAGAAGATATATGCGCACGCACAGAATATAACACAGATAAACAAAATATATATTTTGAACTGTACATGACATTGCGAAAAATAGAAAAAATCTTACACAGATATATACATATTGTCCAAGCTATAACTTCCTGGTTATAACTAATTACAGACAGTGGTGAACTGAACATGCATTAGATAACTTGGGAAGTAAAACCTGATCACCTCACGTCTACATAATATTTCCATCTGGTTCTGGATTCTAGATTTAGCTTCTTAAGTATCCAAATGCAGTTAAAAATCTGTCTGTATAGAATTTCGAATATTGTCAATTCCAGGATGACTTCTGGTGACTTTTACGTACAAGGATCTCTTAAGATTGAGTTTGCACATACATTTTATGAGATATAAATTAGGAGAATTTCTGGCATCTATGGGAGAAAAATTTTGATATTTTGTTTGTGGTACATGGAGGTGTAAAACGTGAAAACTGAATAGCAGGTACCAAGTGCAAAGTTGAGTTCGTGTTAGAATTATTGTGTAATATTAATTTTATTAAAGCTGATGTAAAGATTAATTAATTACAATGTGATGTTGTTTTTAGTACTACATATAAATGGACCGGTCACATTTTGAAAACATTTTTGCTTCCTTTTTCCATGAATACAAAATACATTGCCTTTCTGTCTTTCATCATTGTCCATTTATAATTGAAACAGCTGCTACACTACTTGCTACATCCAGTCACTGTCTCCATTTCAACAATTCCGACGACTTGAATAATATCAGAAACTCTGACTCAAAGACTCCATAGAAGAGAATTATTTTCTACTACTGTATGAAAACGAGGATTTATTCTTCATTGAAAAAGAAGTCCCACAAACAGTAAAATGAACCTCAAATTTATTTTCATATCAAGATAATTCAATTGCTTGGATAGTACCGGATCCTACGCGCATTTCTTATTTACCTAACCTCAAATGTAACAGATTGTAACATACTAACCTACACATTGGCAAGAAAATCAAGAAATGCATAAAATCAGTCGAAACCGCAGAGGTCCTCCAAAGTGTTCAAAGTTCAAACATCGAGCAGCTTACCAAGCGATAGATTGATTTAGATAGGTCCTCTAAGTAGTCTTCTAGTCGTCTCCAATAGCGTACGTACACTAAGGGACATAATCGGCTTCCCTTCGGAAATTTGGCAACGTTGCTTGTCACTAGAACCACTGTGTTATGCCTAGTGACATGCAACGTTGCCAAATTTCCGAAGGGAAGCCGATTATGTCCCTTAGTGTACATGTAAGTACCTACTGCGCATTGAAGGGACACATAGATCTCCCGATTCTGCTTATTTCTGTTATATCTCGACCAAGGTAGCGGTGTTTACATCGAGTCACTTTCCCTTTTGGTACGTCTTATTTTCCGACCAAAGTGGACTCGAGTCTCCGGCCGCGATTTATGCTATTAGAGTGCCGCGGGCCGGCCACTGGGGCCGAATTTAAATTCCAAGTTCGCGGATGTCGAAAGCAAATGATGGCAGGCGAACGTGATACGTAGTGTCGTACACGGCCGCGTAGACAACGTCGGCGTAAGATGCCTAATAGAGGGTATTCACCGACAGCCTAGACACAGGTGCACGACATCCTTGTTGTTCAGGGGCTGCGGAGGGATGAAACATCCACCATTTGCCGCGGGAGGGGCGGCAGACAACTCTCGTACAGATCAATACTCGAGACAGGGCCGCACAATTCCATCGAGTTTTTCAGCTGACTCTTAAAGCACCCGATTCTCATTCATCGTACGAGGATCGGGCAGTGAAACTGCTGCGTAAAATGAAAAGCAGAGAAATTGACCAGCTAAGCGCTACTTGAGTAATAAAACTAAGAAATTTACAGAAAGTGGAGTTGATTAATGTCACCTCTCGGAGACTCATATTTGGGAAAATATTTAACACAGGACATCGGTGTTTTGTAGAATACTTTTTTTCTTCTTTTCGCGTGAAATGTTTCAAACTGGGCGACAGTGTTGCGTGTAACTTTTTTGTTAACTGCTTAAAGTGTGTAATGATTTTTGGTGATATTTGAGACGCGCTGGCAATACAGCATTTTGGGACCACGACTTGGAATATGAAATTTAAAGTATTAAATTTGAGACAGAATTTTTGTGAGAGGCTGTGCTAAAATTTAAACCTTTGACTGCGGGGTGTTTGGAAGCAAGAGTGTGATCCATCTGCGTTGGACGCCTTTAGGCGTTGCTCGCACATGGTAAAGATTTTGGTCAGGCGCCAGTAGCAGTGAAAGGATTAAAATATATAGGGTAACTGTATTCGTAGTTGACAGTGTACCAATAGTTGGCACTTTTATTTTCAGTCACGAATAATAAACTTTCTAGTAAAAAAATGTTTTTGGCTAATACGCTGTTTGAAAAAGTATTAGTCAAAAACATTTTTTTAACAGAAAGCTTATTATTCGTGACTGAAAATAAAAGTGTCAACTATTGGTACATTGTCAACTACGAATACAGTTACCCTATTAATAGTTTTAGCTAAAAAATTATGCGATACCTGTGAACCTGTTTCAAATATCACAAGTGAAAAATATATAGGGTAACTGTACTCGTAGTTGACAGTGTACCAATAGTTGACACTTTTATTTTCAGTCACGAATAATAAGCTTTCGATTCAAAAAATCTTTTTGACTAATACGCTGTTTGAGAAAGTATAAGTCAAAAACATTTTTTTGATAGAAAGCTTATTATTCGTTACTGAAAATAAAAGTGTCAACTATTGGTACACTGTCAACTACGAGTACAGTTACCCTATATATTTTTTACTTGTGATATTTGAAACAGGTTCACAGGTTTCGTATAATTGATAACTAAAACTATTAATTCGGTAACGGTACTCGCAGTTGACAGTTTTATTTTCAGTCACGAATAATAAATTTTCTATTAAAAAAATGTTTTTGGCTAATACGCTGTTTGAAAAAGTATTAGTCAAAAACATTTTTTTAACAGAAAGCTTATTATTCGTGACTGAAAATAAAAGTGTCAACTATTCGTACACTGTCAACTACGAGTACAGTTACCCTATATCATTTTTTAAATAATTGATGTTTCGTGGAAATTTCAAGTAAGAAATGAAAGTGTATAATGTTCACTTGCAATATACCTACCTACCTATAAAACAATATTTCAACCAAGATCACAGTGTTTTATATAGCTGTTAACCTAAAGTTTAAAATATAAAATTCTGTGCTGATTGAATTCGCGAGAGCATCGCAATATTCCGAATCATTTTTTACTTGATATTTTTATTAGTTCCATAGATATAGTTTTAAGCTAAAATTGGAAATACACGATTTTTGTGGTAGAATATTGAGATAGAATTCGAGTGTACCATATAGCTTTTGAATTTGAACTTGAAACGTGCGATTTTTATTTTAAATATTGGATGGGGTATTTGCAACATTTAAAGTAGCATTTGAGACGAATCTGCACTGTTGCATGTAATTTGTCAGTGGCACATAACAATATGTACCTATAAGATTTCAACCGATAAAATTTAATACATTATTTGAGACAATGACTCTAGCGTTCGATGTTTTGTAAACAACCAAAAGTGAACGGTATTAATTTATAATAATGGAGGCAATATTTCAGTTAAAATGATATCTAATTGAATACAATATTTCGGAGCTCGAATCTGGGGCACAATACCTAGGTACTGCAAAAGAATGTTGACTGAAAATATTGTTTGACTAAAGAAGCAGATAAGTTACATACATCTCTGCCACACATACTGTTTTGTTCAACTGCGTTAAAAATTACGTTACGAAATGGTGTAATAGAATCAGTTGCAAAATATGTAACTTGCTCTATTGATAACGGGAGAAAAAATTGAGATATCAGGAAATATTAGATTGGATGACTCCATAGCGCAGCGCTATTTGCAAATATTTTTGTCACGTAATACCTCAGAAAATAGATCCTAGAGAATATCTACATATGTATATGTATAATGCTTTTTCCTGTCTTGTGTTTCATCTACAAAATTTAGATTCCTCAGATTAGATTCTTCTTAGATGAGAGTCGTCGCAAGTAAAAAATTCTATCATGAAATCACGTGCTTCGAATCGTACTAATTTGTTCAATTATAGAATTTTAAGATTTTGAGATAATAAATATACATTCAATCACATACTGAAAGCAAATTCCATAAAATTCCATAAAATAAGTAACTTAAGTTCATTTAATGGTTTTCGGGTCTATTAATAGTATAGCTATGAAAGACTGAACTCATCTATGCGACGCCAATGCATTCGCCTTCTCCTTATACGCCAACAGTAGATACGTTAAACCGTAATTTAACTGCATTAAAAGACTTTGCTTTTCATATCTATTCATAAAGAAAACTTCTAATACCTATTTTGTTAAATTACTTAAATTTGCATAAACCTGTAATTGAAATTGTCTATTCGTCGCCACTATATTTGGTTTGGATACACAAAAAAGTAATTAAACTATATTTCCTGAATCTCAGCTTACATTTCTGCTGATAGTTAATGTATATTTCTCTAATTATTTGGATTTGTAAAATGTTTCTATCGAAATATGGCCACTCGTCGCCATTGCATTCATCTTTTTTCACTTCATCTTTCACGCCCAATGATAGCAAACACACGTTTGTTATTTCTTTTGCCACGTTACTTCAGTTTTTATCAATATATCTAACTAAATATATCTGTGCCACGCCACTGTAGTAATCTTCACAAATTTTGCTTTTTCAGTTCCACATACTCTTCTCCTCTAGATCTGTGTTATCTGACTATCGTTTTCCTCTTCATTGTAGAACACCGAAGCTGAGCTTTTAAAAATGAATTTTAATTTATTTTATAGCCCATCCGATACATGTAACATATTTTACTTATTTAACTAATGTTAAATTCAGAATTACCTATTATAATTTACATTAGTATGAACCTTGATTAATATATTTTTATTTAGTGCCAACTACCAAAAAGATTCTCAGATAAATTTTACAAGAAAAATGGAATAAAATAAGCCCGAATTTCATAAAAAATTCGTTGAATCTATACATAATAGATTAAAGCTTATAATAAAATCGCAGGAATATTAGAAGGGTATTAACCTATTAATTACATTTTTATAAATTAAATATTGAATTTGGGCGAGCATCGATTCCTTGATCTTTACTACTTTGCTACGTTTTTAAATAAACTGTGTACCATTTTTCAATTCAATCCACCGGAGGCAAAATTATAAGTATATTAATCAAGGTTTACATTAATGTGAATTAGAATTTCGGATTCTTACTTTAAAGTCGATTTAATATGTAAAATATGTTACATATAGGGTGGACGGATACTTTTGTGAGTAACTGTATAAGTTTCTTTAGAATAATAAAATATCTCGCTTCACTTTCCCCGAATGGTTTCGGGGAAGCAATCATTTCTGACGGAAGTTCGGCCCTGGTCTACCTGCGAGACGGTGCCCATGACAAATCCAATGTTTCCACGGAGAATTTCGAACTCGGCTTAAAGCCGAAGGTTCCGTACCGCCATGCCCGGCATTCTTGAGGAAGTGGTCTGTCTCCAATGCCTGTGGGCGTCGGACGCTTGTGCATAGCGTCACAATACAGATCTGTATTTATCTTTCAATATTCTTCAAAGTGATCTTCTTAAAACGTCAAACACGTCTGTGCTTGCTGGTAAACTTATTCCAAATAATTTTCCTTTGTTACGCTCTTTCTAACATCGCCAACATTTTTATCTTTCTCGTCTTTAAGCGAAGATTTCATTTTCTGGAATGAGGAAGAGTCAAAAGATTTAACCCGCTAATCATTGACGTTCGCTCGTTTCAAAATATCTGCTTTGGGCAAAACCAGTTGACTGTGCGAAAATTTATTAGTCACAGTCTTACGTAAAATACAGCATTTGTTATTTTTAAAACGTGGAATTGCCCCGATTAACAGGTTAATACGGAATCGTATATTTTGCCAAAACTGTTTCACCGTTGCTGCAAAATGTAGTCTCGCATTGTCATGCAAAGGAAACCGACTTCCTCTTTCTTGAAACTGTCTTACTCGACGAATTCTTCGAAGGGAACGAGATAACACATGTTCCTTATTTAGCTAACATCGACGAGTTGAATCGTATTCTTACGTACTTTCCATATGGTGGACTTGGACCCTGAATTTAAGTGTCGAACCTGGTATAGGATTTATCGTTGCACACACTATTAAGAAGTAATAACTCAGATATATCAGAATAAAAGCAATATTCTACAATTTTATACAGAAATGTAAACATTAAATTGTGTAACAAAGTACGTTAAATTTTCATATGCACAGAAATGTAGAAACTAGTGATCAAGAAACTACAACTGCTAATGATACATACATTAAAATCGCATAATGGCTAAAGATATCTCAATAAGTTTAAATATATGCAGCAATAATTTATCTGCCATCGAAATTTTCGACTCTTCTCAATGCATTTAATTTTATACGTGTTTCTTTACCTACTGTAACCTGATCACGCAAATGCTTACATATGTAGAAGGTAGATTGTGTACAGTGATCGAGATGTTTACATTTTGGAAAATGATTAGCCAAAGTTTCGAATTCGAATTTCGAGTGTAACGTGATTAAAGCGAATGAAGTTTTCGTCGAATCGCCAAGAGGAGTAGACGGCGTCGGGCGCCGCCCGCATCCTTAAAGCCGATAGACCACTCAAGGAATGACGGGTTTGTTGTTTATCGCGACGCCAGTTCCCAACTCAGTATTCGTTGCAACATGCAAAACAACATCGTGAACTGCACGCGACGCATTTTACCCTGCCAATACTTCATTCGCCTAAAATTAGTCGTGCAACGAACTTTCAACATTTAATTTCGTCATTGGAACTCTTGCTTCCGTTCCAATGAAGCAGCTTTCCATCTACCATATTTGACGATGGTGATTCGAAAATGGTTGTAATTGCATATTAAACGTACAAAATTGCTGGAAGTTGTAAGTTAACAAGATCCAGTCCATCTATTGCTTCGATTAACACCGGTTGTATATAAAATTGGAAATGCATTTTGAGGTTACTGCGGATGCAATTTTTTTGATGTTCCGTATTTAAGCTTAAGTTTCATCTACATGTACTTGGAATGTTACTTACATGAAAGTACAAAACTATTAAGTTGTAAGCAACTAAATTTCTATGGTGAATTACTGAAATTGTCAAAGCTGAGATTGAGGTTAGAGTACCTATATTTCATAGATTCTATCATGGATCTGTTAGGAGCGAACTATAATCCCACGGATCTCTTACATAATCGAAATTGTAACCGCGTTCGACTACATCGCCAAGAACGTGTCGACTGAAAATTTCGAAGTGCAATCCTTGAACTCCTCGATATTAACTTCGCCCATTGGCTATACGCGAACAGGTGTTAATCATTTGCATATTCCTTCTTCCCCTTTTTAATAGAATAGGGCATATGTTATTAGTGGACGTTGTGCGTTCACTTTGGATTTATTGTAAAGTGGAAAATTTTACTCATTCGACGGAGTCACGAATAAAGGGACAGAAAATTGAGGCATAGTGTGTTGGAGCACAGCGTGTGCTCCATGTTCGGCCGTAAATGACCAGCCTTATTCTGACAGCAGAGATATCGATCGGGAAGAACCGACGAATGTCGCGACTTCTCAACGAGGACCGTGCACCACGAGTTTACATGACAGTCCACAAGATGTTCGTATTCGAACCCTTCCTGCTTGTGTGTGTGGGTCGTGTGCAAGCTTCGACTGGTCGAGAGCGTCAAGTTTTGCCCCCCCAGGGCAGGGGGTGCCGTGTACAGATAGAAAGGGTACGCGAATTCTTGGAAACACTCTGCACGTAATTAGTCTTTAAATATAGAGGCGCCTCTTGACCTGTTGAACCGGACGTTCCTCCAAGTGTGTAATCACTTTAATGTTATGGTCAGAGTGTATAAAATTGAAAATAGAAAATAAATACACTAACGGTAGTAATAAGTTTCATCGGGTTCAGTTTGTAGCATCAGATAAGGAGGAACGTAGGCTGGAGATAGAAGGAAAATTGAAAGTTTTTGATACGTGTGTACCCTTAGCTAGACCAGCCATGGCCAACTGGATGCCCTACGGGCAGGGTTGCCATATATAGGGAATTAATAGCGGCGTAGACATCTCATGACGTGGTACGGAGTAGAGGGGGACAGCAATAACGGTATATTTCTGATGGTGACGCCATGACGTCATGCCAATTCATCGCGTGGCGTGCACAAGTCATGTCGTCTCCACGCGTAGGGAATTACCTGGCAACCCTGCCTGCGGGCGCCCGCCAGATGCCCGCAAGCGCAGAGCTGCGGGCAAATGGCGACGTCGCGAACAGTCGATGAGGAGTGCGGAACAGCTCAAGTAGGGGAACGCAGCGCCACGTAACTATGCATACAATAACATATTGAAAGGGGATGCATTGTTATGCCCGTGGCTCTGCTCGCTGCTGTGCTTGTCCCTCGAACAGCGTTGCCAGAAGTAGGGAGATGGCCGCGCAGGGCGCTAGAGACGTAGCAGACGGGGAACAGCTATTGGAGGTTGAAACTCAGTGACGTAGTAGCGAGTAGTAGAGGGGGAATCCTTCTCATGGTGTGCACAAGTCGCATTAGTTTATATATATAGCTCTCAGTGACGTCGGTTATCCGTGACGACACGAACAACCTATAGGATACGGTGTTCTCCCGGCAACGCTGCCTACAACCGCCAGTTGGGCACGCCTGGTTAGTCACACGGACGCTCTTACGGCTCCGGCTGGTGTGCACAAGTCGTATTAGTATATGTAGCTCTGCACGTGCGAGGATTGTCCCTCTACTACTCCCTGCTACGCCACCGAGTTCTTATACTGGATTCCACTTAAGAGTAGACTCGTTACGCGCAACGATGACTCTGAGGAGGCTGTTGATTGGTAGGAAACCGGCAGAGAAAGCGCTACGACCACTCGCGTGCGCCAGGCAGTAGCGGGAGCTGCGTAGGTCGGTTGCAAATCGGTGGGGGCGTAGGTCTACTCTTATATGGAATGGTATATACTTCCAATAGCTGTTCCCCCTCCACTATGTACTCCTTACTACGTCATATGAAGCGCTTTTCTGGCAACCCTGGTCGAGCCGTTCCCCACTGCTCGCGAGATCACTATTTACCCGCAGCTGTGGTCGCCCGTCCCCGCCAAACGGCCAGTTGTGCAAACAGTTGCCAGGAATTTCCCTACCGTAGTGGAGGAGGAGGACGACCGTGTGATGACGCCGTGCACACATGTACCGCCACTGCTGTAGATGATCTCCCTCCACTAGGGCAGGGAAATTCCTGGCAACCCTGGTTGTGCGTGCCTGAGCTAGACACATGTAGGTCGCTGTAATTTGGTATTGATTTTGCTTTCCTCCTAAAGTACATGAAGATAATTTTATGAGGACTCAGACACTTATGTGTAAAGAAATTAATTGGCAATGAGCTTTTATATTACATTACAAGTCCCTAGCGTGGGCAACATCCTATCATGTGGTATCAATGTAAGCAATATGAGTTAATACTTCCGCACAGAAAACTATGTCGCCATGTGGGGTTAGAACTATTTTCGAAGTCAAACATACAGAAATACTGATGGTGCCATATTTAGGCATTCAAGAATGGAAATATGATAAACTACCAAAGCCAAGGATATGTAACAGTTTAGATCACAATTCGTCGCGACACACTTATAAATAGTCCTCTTAGTGGGACGTTCAATGGCGTATATATTTTTGGTAAACAGTATGTGGTGGACAACCCATTGCTAGATCTGCCATTTCACAGAAACGGTAGCGAACAATGCTTCGATGCTCGCCAAATGATAGGAGTCGGTGAGAAAGGAAGGGGCTAATAGAGAGGAGCGTCGATATTACGAAAATGCTATTGTTAAGAAATTTCTGGTTTTCCTTCTACTCGTTATGCCCGCTAATAAACAGCTCGAGATAGCACTGGATCGGTAACCGCTGGAAAAGAAAAACAAGGTGACCGTGGCGATCATGCTGGTCTATCTCCTTTAAAGTAAACGTTGCTTCTCATACTCGGAAAGCATGTCTCGTCCCTTTCTCATTTGCCAGTAAGCCACACGTCGGACGGAGCACGCCAGTACCGTCTTCCCCATGACAGTTAGTTCGACATTTTACTGAATCGCGTTTTCACTTTTCCAAGCCCTCCGCCGCTTTCTTTGTTCTCCGTGTTTCCTGCTCCTACGTAGCCTCTCTTAGACCTCTACGGACTACTGATTTCATCTGTATCCCAAAAACTCGTTACTCCCGTTACGACGCAGAAATACGGATTCAGTTACATTGACTAACTAACTTACGAATTCTAAATGCATTGTTGATTCTACAGGCGACCATAATGCGTTAAGGAAAGAGACTATTTAGAATGCGACGGGATGTGTGACGTTTTTGAAGTAATCGCCTTAACGAAACATACAAGAAATCTAGAAAATTGGTGCACTCCTCCCTGCAGCTAGGCGAGCGAACGTCTGTACCCTTCTACAGCTCTATTTGGCGCAAGATGCGCGGATACACTCGGAAAGTAAGCAATAATGCGACTGGTGTGCTGAGCGCAGGAGCGGCACGTGAGGAAATGCTGCCACTGGCACACATGTGCGCATACACAGGATATAGCTATAGGGGCATATAGACATGTCTCCCCACTCTGCGCGAGCAACGGCGCTGAACACAGCTGTGCATTTTGCTGTGGTGGTGGATCCCATGCATGGACACATAGATCTCACGGCCGTCTCGCAGAGCGCACGACCACCACAGTCCGTTGGCGGGATCAGCTTGTTTCGGATTGGCGAGAAAGAGCGTTCGCGACTCTCTGTTGGTGGGGCGACGCGGGGAGAGGCGGAGCCAATCGTCGACATAGCGACGCAACATGGCCCCTAGTTCGCGAGGGGCCGTGTTCGCGTGCACGTCGAGCACGTACGCGTACCGACTTTCCCCGGCGGACCGACAGATGTCGCCCTGACCACCTTTGAATCGTCCAGATCGGCGTAACAATTGGCCCCATGAGAGAAAAAAAGAATACCCACAAGGAACCTGTTTATCACAGAAAAGAACCGTGATCGTGTATCAATACGGTCAAAAGCACCTGTGGGGATAAGTTTGACACGAAAGACTGAAAGTGACGTCGACACATCGTGCTTTAAACGATAAATCTAGCACGATGACAATAATCCGTAAATCAGCATATCTCGAAGCGTCAGAATCCTAGTCGAAGCTTTCGAAATTATTCTACTCGAAGGAGCAGCCGATTCCTGTCAATTTGTTTATCACATTGCACCGTGTATGTACACGAGTGTAGTATTTCTGCAAGACTGTGTCACCGAAGGAGAGAGAGAGAGAAGAAATAATTGGAAGCTTTAAACGTTTACAAAGCTGGATATACTAATCAAGTATCTTAGAGTAAAGTCTGTACGTAGTGTAACTCCTATTTCTGAGATTGAAGATTCATGTAGAAGTGGCGTGTTCGAGAACTGTTCGTAATGTGTTCATAACCTATCTAGATTTTAAATGCAATGAAAATATTGAAATAATACAATAGAGATGTTAGCATCCTTAGAATGTTGAACGAGTGAAACCATCATAGTATTGCGAATCGTTGTGTATATTGTCTATTGAACTTTTCACCTTGTTCCACTATTCCACTGTTTTGTGCTTCAAATCTTGTTTATTTTCTTTTTTTCACACGAGACATTCGTCACGTCTCACGAGATTAACCAGATCACGCTCATAGGCTTTTATTTCTATTTTACTTGTGAGTGCAGATATTACGAGTGCAAGTTCACCAGATGAGAGTACAACCGTTGTTCCCGACAGCCCCTGCTCTCCCGTTGAAACGAGCGCAACAGCGCCGTCCAACGAGCAACAAGAACAGGAGCAACAGCAGCCGCAACAAATTTACCAACATCACCCAACGTCTGACTTTCAACAACAGCAGCAACGTACGACCGGAAGTGCACCAGCCGCTGCACCGCACGTTGCTGAGGACAGTGGAGCCCCCTGTGAGATGCGGAGGACACCACCGCAAAATAAAGGTTAGTTCATTCTGCAATCTGTCGTGCATGAAATATTCTTATTTTAAGTTTTAAAACACTAGACGATTTAAATTCAGTATTTAAGCTCCCTGGCTGAGAGCGAAGCGTTGTGAGTATCGTTTCAAGCCTGACAGGTTTTTTTCACACATTTGCTATCTACATACATAAAATTATTGCCTGTTTTATCTTCTACAATCATAGGCGTTGCCGTTAAAACAATGCTTAATTTCTATACTTCTATTTAACATAAACTGAAAAACAGTGTCTGTAATCTTAAAATCTCCCTAGATTAAACGTGGATTTCATGGAGTCATAACCTTCGCTGTCATATTGACGTGAAACAATGCTAATCACAGTGCTAACAGTATCGATCTCTTGCATTAAATTCATTTAATTATAACGTCAAATTGTTTTCAAATGTAACTTATTTTCGATAAACGAAAAATAGTAAATATTATCTGAAGTAGATGTACAAAAGTGAGGTTAGCTGTATTTAACAACATGGGGATAATCTTACACGTATGAACGTGTATTTACATACATATGAGGCGTATACGAGCTAATCTATTTAAAATAAGATTCTAATTACTGCTAATGTATTGAAAGCTATGACCGTACCTCTTAGAACTGTAAAATTTACGATATATAATTTCGTAATGTCGGCTTAAAATTTTCATTCATTTGCCTTTTGCTTTATGTGGATCTTGGAGTAAGAATATATGAAAACAATGATGTAACAAAGATAACTTTTCTTTATCACAGTTTGGAAACAATATATGTACATTCATTTAATGTGCATATTGTAGACTTTGTGCCTCAGTTGTTTAACAGTAGGTGTTATTTGGTTAAATAGATACTTGCTTTAATTCCATGTTCTTCTACATTTGCTAACATCAAGCAGACTATGTAGGTATAGAATAGATCTAATAACCAATGTATTTTTCCGTCCCGGATTTGAGGAGTTCTAGGACCCTCTTACCATTTTAGTATCACATGCAACGTTACCGGTAAAGTCTCGAAACAGATTGTAACGTTACGCGTGGTAGGAATTAGAGTTCGCCACAGGTAAAATACGGTTATTCGAAACCTGCGATTTTCAATTGATGTTTATGTTCGTAATGATTTGAAGATCGCCTTATGGGCGCATTCAGTTCAACAAAAGAGAAAAGAAGGGAATCATAACAAAACCAAAACACATTCGATTTTCAACTTTGCTGTTTTGTTCGTGTTTATTTACGCAAACAAATATCATTCGATCGCAAAAACATTATTTATGATAGGTGTGCCTTAATAATTAAAAGAGTTTTTTAAGAGCACCTGTTGCTCAATCTCAAAGGGGACATCGCGGTAGTGGAAATCGCTTTTGGAACGACAGTATATGGGGGTCGTAGTACTCATGTAGTATGAAAATACCATTTCGGCTTTCCGTTGAATGGGCCTTTGTTTTCGAGATATTGTAATTTAAAGTTTTTAACGTTCGTAGTAATCCAGATATATACCATCTACAGTAACCTACACCGAATAATGTTCCGTGGCTACAACTGTAGCGCGTCAGATTGTCACGTGGGCGGCCAGGGTTCGAATCCTTTTTTTTCTTTTTCTTTTTTTTTTAACAATTTTCCCGTGGAAATATATTTTGTAGATATTACGTATTATATGATACGTTACATATTACTCTACGCAAATTTTAAGGTTGAAAATGCATTTATAACATAACATATTATTCTAATCATCTCTTTCACCGGCGTTTTCATATTCTTGTACTGCGAAACTATTTCATTCCGAAACTTTCGACGCCTGCGATTGTCGAGCAGGTAAAGTGGGATAGCCGTTACTTCTGACCGTAAATGTGGTCTTATACCTGCTCAAAAGAATAGTCGAATACCTGGTCGTTGGGAACGAGTAAGTCTTGATAACGATTTCTGTGCTTATACTGTATAATCATTCTGCCACGAATATTTCGTTTAATTAATTATTCTTTGTACAATACTTGGGGTGGTATTTGTCGAAGAAACATACAAACCACAATTCATTAAAACACCACGCACATTTCAATAGAGATATTTGTTTGCATTCGCAATATAATAAATTATGTGGAAAACAAACTTCGTTTATATTTTGAAATTTTGGTTTTTCGTAGGATACTAATCCTGCCGCGTACCATGCATATAGGATCATTGATTTCAATAATGCATGAATTTTTATTGCCTCCTCTCTCTGCGTAAGTTCCCGCTGACTCTCCATTACAAATGTGCAATGCTGCAGTTTTTTTAATAAAAATTTTAACTTGCCGATAAAAACACATTTCCACGGGAAAATTGTTAAAAGAAAAAGAAAGAAAAAAAAAGGATTCGAACCCATGCCGCCCGCGTGACAATCTGACGCGCTACTTTTTTTTTTTAAAAAGATGTTTTTATTGAAAAAATGTGTACATTATAAAATAAAATTGGTAATAAAAACAAATAAGAAAAAACATAAACCACACATTCTAAATTAAAGAGAAAACTAATTGTTCCAATTGTGGAAACTCTTAGTTATACAAATTGCGTCAAAAAATTTTTCTTTGGTGTTACAATATGAGGTAAAAAATAAATTCTCAAGAGAATTGCACTTAGCACATCAATTCTATTCATTGATGATTATTAAAGAGGGGAAAAGCCCTTCCGCCAGAAGGAAGGTGAAAAAACCCCCCACAATCTGACGCGCTACCGTTAAAGCCACGGAACCTTCTTGGGTGAAGGTTACTGTAGATAGTATATATCTGAATTAGGGTAAACCAACCAGTAATTGACCGCATACCAGTGAATGACCATTAGGCAAAGAAATGTCAATTATAATTTTAAAAATTATTATACTTTTATAAATGGAGTGTAGTTGCACTTTTAATATCCCATATTTTTAGTTACGCGTATTAAACAAACATTAATAAGTACAATTCTTATTAAAAGTATGCGGTCATTTACTGAGCTTCTCATTCAACAATGCGGTCATTCACTGGTTGGTTTACCCTACTACGAACGTTAAAAACTTTAAATTATAGTATCTCAAAAACGAAGACCCATTCAACGGAAAGCCGAAATGGTATTTTCATACTACATGAATACTACGACCCCCATATACTGTCGTTCCAAAAGCGATTTCCACTACCGCGATGTCCCCTTGTTAGCAAAACTTACTTCTTTTAATTAGAAATATCATTTGGTAAGTTACAGTTCTCACAGTTCTTACAGTTAGTGATTTATAACACAAAATCGGGAAACAACCGAATTTTCAGGGGTCCATTTCACCCCCTTAGAGTGAATAAATTTAAACTTTAATCTTTGGGGATACGTAGAGGATATATAGGTATGTATTATTCATTTTTTTTGCTGCCCAAATTCGCTTTAAGGGGATGAAATTGACCCCCTTAAAATCCGTTTTTTTTTCGATTTTGTGTTATAACTCGTGAACCGTAAGAATTGCAAGAACTGTAATTTACCAAATGATAGTCCTAATTAAAAGAAGTAACTTTTTCCTGAAAACTTTTTTTTATCTCCTACAGTTCGCGAGTAATAATACATAATCGAAAAATTTTCAGGGGTCAATTGCACCATTTTGAAGTGAATTTGGGCAGCAAACAAAAATTGCGTTGCAATTAGGAGGACGTCCCCTACATATCCACAAAGTTTCATAATTTTTTGAATTGTCGGGTTCGAGATCTTCCCTTGTCAAAAGTATGAGGGTTTTTAAGCTTTGTAAATCGTCATACATGAAAATGGTTACTGCTACGAAAAAAACTCATACAACCTTTTTTGTACAGAATTTCCTAAGCTACAAATTTCATAATAACTATTTTTGTCGTAAAACTGATAGCTAACCAGATATTCGTGAAAAACTTTTTTCCTTCAACCCTCTGTAAAATTTTTGGCGGATTTCGGATCAATGGGGACTTTTGACATATTGTTTAAAACGATCAAAATGTAGCTTGCTGGGAATTATTCCCCAAACAAATCCTAATTTCCCTGGACTACTCACCGGACTTGCTCGCGCGAAGCTCGTCGACATGCGCGCGATTGTCCTCGCACTACGAACAAATTCGACGAGCCTCACGATGTGCTAAGCAATTTTCAGCGAGCAGATAAATACCGAAACCGATATCATACCGAATAAGATAAATACCGAAAACAATCGGTTTTCGGAATTACCGGTAACCGAAATAAATACCGGTATTTTTTCGGTATTCTTCTCGATGAACACCGAAACCTACCATGTTACTGAAAAGAATACCGAAAAAATACCGGTATTTATTTCGGTTACCGGTAACCTTTTCTTTTCGGTATTTATCTATTTCGGTATGATATCGGTTTCGGTATAGCTGTATTGGCGAAATACCGGTATGAGCGTTATACCGGTATTAAGTCTCAGACGAAGATACAACCGAAAAATACCGGTATTTTACGTACCGGTACTACCGGTAGGAGTCCCTGATTTTCGGAGAGAAATCCGCGCGAGTCGTTGACAAACCGAGCCAGAGTGCAGCGTAACGAGAGCCTGCCATCTACGCGAAGCTCTCCCTCTAAAGAAGTCACACGTATGCAAGCAGGGACGAAACTAGGTTGTAAGCGCCCCGGGGCAAGGATTCTGTTTGCCCCCCCCCCCCCCCCCCCACATTTTACCACCTTGTATTGCCCACCTTAGGAGGTTGAGTCCACACTTTACATAAAAAAGGTATAATAAATGTGTTTATTAAACTGGTTCCAAACATATTGCAGGTACCCTAATTTGTTTGCTGTTTGATAACAGATAAATAAATTTTAAATAGATCAATTTTAATTACTTTTCCATAAAATGTGTATCTCCTTTATTCCTAATGAAATAACGTAATATATAAATTTGAATAAAGCCATTGATGTAGCCTTTCCAAAATTATGTCTTGCCAACATACTAATTGTAAGAGATACACCGTACATGAGGTGCGGGATTGAATCAGTAGCATACCGTAAAATGGGGGAACATTGGCAGAAGTGGATAACATTGGCACATGCCGGGGCTACATTGGCACCTATACGCATGAACATATAAAGTCGCATTCGAGATCGAGATTTTAGGTATTCAATTGTTTCAACGTTTGCGGTTAGATATCCAATAATCGCCTGTCAAATAGATAACTTTGTTACGTTATACATTATATTATTAATAACATTAGATCGCAATAATGCCTAGAACTTATACAGCGACTACCGGGAAGAGGAAGTATAAAGCATTTATAGATTCCGATCTTGATAAAGCTTTAGCTGATGTTAGAACTGGAATGTCTCAACAGCAAGCTAGTAAAAAATATAATATAAGTAGAGGTACTTGTAATCGAGGAACCGAAACAATTTCTTATGAATGTCCAGTCTGTCTGGATGACGATTAGATTTTTTTGTTAAAAAATAAAATAAAATAAACAAATTTAAGTGTCAATGTATCTAAAGGTTGGAACCGACAGGTCCAGTAATTTAGTCGAGTAGCGAGTAATTTAGTAATTTACGATTGTTTTACTAAGCTACTCGACTAAATTTTAATATCCACACACGAAAAATGATTAAATTATTTGCTAATCGACTAAACTACTGGACGTGTCTGAACCAGTCTTTACTGACTTCAGAGTAGTAAAACTTAACCTGTTACTGCTATTTATATGATGTGCCAATGTTACCCCGTACCGGCTGGTATTTAACATGTATTAAAGAAGAAAATGACAAAAATTTTATGCATTTTAACACTTGTAGTACAATCACGAAACATGCAATGTTATGATAGGATACTTAAAGCAACTGTAAACATTTTAATTTTTACATTATATAACAAAATGTATCAAAAACCTGCCAATGTTCCCCCATTTTACGGTATACTCTTTACTATAGCATATTTTAATGACGAAAAATAAAATAATAATATCATTAAACAATATAGGTATTATACCATTAGACGTATATTCAAACGCTATTGTGTAAATAATGGTTGGAAGCACGAAAAAATCAAATATACAGTAATTGTAGAAAATTGAATGATCTTTTAATATTATTTGAACAAAATTTCAATAGGGCTTACCATTTTTGAGAATTTATTTAAATCCACACCATTGATGAATTCTAAACTTTAAGGCCTGGTGTCCGATTGCAATAAACTTTTTCAAGGATTATTTTCTTACGAAGTGGAACCATTTCAGGAGGTGAGAGCAAAGAAATACGAAGAAAAACTCAAGACGTATAAAGAAGGGTCACCTTATAATGCTCACGAGCAACGTTTTCGACGGCGCTGATATACACTTCGTTTGGCGCCCCCCGCAAATCGGCGCCCGGGGCACAAACACCCGCTGCCGCCCCCTCCCCCCCCCCCCCCTAGTTACGTCCCTGTATGCAAGCAAACACTTGGGCGTCCCAACACATTTTAGAGTAGTTCTCGAGTTAAACACTGTTCGCGAGTAGAGGACGCTAAGTTCGGTCGTGAAACTGTGGGTCGGTAACACAGTTTCGCTAGAGGACTCCGCAAGATGGTCTATTCTATACCTCGTGCGCGACTTAATTAAACGCGACATTCCGGAGTAGCGACGCGTCGGTATATGGTGCGCGCGATGCAGTGCCGCGCCTGTTAGTTGCTGAGACGGTGGACGCGGCGACACAGTCGCGAGCCGGCTCCTCTCTCTCTCTCTCTCTCTCTCTCTCTCTCTCTCTCTCTCTCTCTCTCTCTCTCCTCTCTCTCTCTCTCTCTCTCTCTCTCTCTCTCTCTCTCTCTTGATCCCCAGTGTCTTCGCTTTGGCGCGTTGTGTGGGAGCTGTGCGAGAGCGGCAGTAGTGTACACACGCTGCTGCTGCGGCTACTGAACCTCCTTTTCCCTTGTCGCGTCGCGCTGGCTGTCCGCCGCTCCTCATTGCTCTTCCTGTCCTTTCGCGGTGGCACGTCGAGACCTTTAATCGTCGTACGCTCGGGTACTGTCAGTGTGGCTCCGTCGCGCGAACAGGTATTATGCGCCCGACGCCGCTGCGCTCCTTTTCACTCGGGGACCCTCTCGCCGCTGTCGGATGACCCAAAAGTACCGTTACTAGCCAGTACTGCCGACCACGTGGCTCGGCGCGTGTTTCGACTTTCTTAACTTCACGCGCGCCGTTGACACGCTAGCATCCGATCAACCTTGCTCGGGACAGCGTCCGCAGAACCGGGAGTGCCAAACCTCGGGCCACATCTTCTGCTCCTCGCTGCTGCCGAGGGAGAGGGATAAAGGCGGACTTCTCAGAGGTGAGAGAGAAAGGAGCGCGCGACCGTGGAGGGGGGAGAAAAAGCGTAGAAGGCACGGAGTGATAGAGAGAGAGAGAGAGAGAGAGAGAGAGAGAGAGAGAGAGAGAGAGAGAGAGAGAGAGAGAGAGAGAGAGAGAGAGAGAGAGAGAGAGAGAGAGAGAGAGAGAGAGAGAGAGAGAGAGAGAGGAGAGAGAGGAACAGAGGGAGCACGCTGACTGGCAAGTACGTTGGACACGTTTGCGCTCGCGGGCTGCGTCCATCGACACCACTAGGGTGATCGCACCTCCAAAAGTGGTCTATGCTGCAGTCGCTGCAACGGCGCACCATTTTCTACGAGCTTGCTCGATAATCTATGTGTCCCTATTTATCGTCCCAAATTGCACACAGACTAGACCATTCGGTCAACATTGAATGTAGCATACAAATGTCAAAGCAATTTATCTTCAGAATAAATATCGTAATTTCGATGCCGGCTGACCCGTTAGAAATGCGCCGCATAACAGAGATCGTAGCGATATTGCAAGCGAAATCTATCGACCGTAATTTGAATCACATCCGACTATATTTAATAACGGAAGTTAAACGTACATTATATGTATATACACGTGTGCGTAGCGAGATCGAAACCGGTTACGTACTTCGTCTCGTGCATTTCGCGGAACATGGAAACACGATATAGCCCCGTGTCCCGTGCTCGCTTTCAGCCAGTGATGGGTAAAGACACGAATTTTCGATTTTATACACGACACGTGTCTTAAATGTCGTAAATGTAGTAAATGTGTCGTAAATGTCGTATATCTGAAATGAAAATAACTAACCTATAAAACATTTTTCGTATAGGTTATGAAGAAGTGCCAATTTATTAATAATTATAATTCTGATTAAAAAAATTAAATTAAATTAAGTTACAGGTTAGTAAAAGAAACGCATTGGGAAACCAAGAATTTCGATACGCCGTCTAGTGACAGAAAATGAAACTACTGTAAGGTATTGTAAGGTATTAAAGTAGTTGTTTGTCAGGATGTTAGGTTGGATTCTTCCAGGTTTATTCGACAATAGCGTTTTCGCGAAATACGCAGTTTGTAATAAGTCACAAGTATTGGATAACACGTACGCCTTCACGTTACGAAAGATTTAAGCACGGTGGAGCACTTGCTCTCGAGTACATAAATTGACACGCACTTCGTGATTTATGATGCCTCGATTGGCTAAAATAACGATGGGATAATACGGCAGATTAACGGAATCTCGATATCCACTATTTTTAGCCGCAATTGCAATGCTCACTCTAAAATCTCTCACAGTATATTCAAGTTCGCACGTGGTTGCTAGCTCAACGTTCGTAAGAAGAATCTCTTTTGTGCCGCCTCGTGACTCTAGACGCTCTCTCTGCCCATCGAATCCTATAGATGAGCGCACCTCACATCTAATTACCTCCTTTCGCGCGCCATCTATTGCGCGAATCTTACACTACTGAGAGTAGGTCGAAATCCGTCGAAGTCCATATGATTATCAGTGTTTAAATAGACATGTTCTGAAAAACGAGTGTTTTTAAATTTGTTTGAACACTAAATTTTTACTTCTTCAATCAATAAATACTTATTCGGAATGTTTGGTGAGATCCGGCCCTATTTTCAATAGTTTGCCAACTATTTGCTAACAGAGGGCTGAAATTTAGGCCACCTCCACTAAGTTTCCCAATATAGAATAATAAATATAATTTGTTTACTTTCACCACACTGGAAGGGATGTTGCACCCAAAAAATAAATTTGATAATAACTTATCAATTTCATTTTTTCTGAAACGGATATTTTTATTTGCATAATTTTCAATTCAAATAAATTTTATTTATTATCGTACATTTATTTCTAATTACTTTACCTTTCACGATTCATTTTTATTAGTTATTATCTAAACAATTACAAAACAATATAATTAATACCACGCTTTTGAATACTTTTTTGGGGTTAGGAAAGTGTCGTTTATATGTAGTTTTCGACGTAATCGACGTATTCTACAGTATTCTATAGTATTTTCATGCAACCAACAAGCGAGTCAGAAAGAATTATATTTTTCCAACACTTTAATTGTTGAAACCTTAAAATAATGAATATTTCTATTTACTACATTTGCGACAAATGACACGTATAAAATGGGCTTAAAAACGACATATTATACATACATTTGCGACACGTCGTAAATGCATTTACGACGCGGCGTAAAATACGCGACCCATCACTGCTTTCGGCACAACGAAATCTTATAAACTCTCAACCTGAGCGATATGCTAATCTGTCTTAATGCAAAGCCAGAGGCCCGTAGGAGGAAACGGCGACACTTTGCGAAGAGGTATCTGGCCTGACCTTGATTCTCGTTGTGACATATTTTGTCATTGTGTAGCGAACCAAGGTTATGGTGAATCGGTGCTACAATTAGCGATCGGCCATTATGAAACGCTCTCTCTCTGTCGCAAAGTCGAATTCAATCGCGAACACGCACGGATTCTTTTTTTTATTATTTCGTAACAAAGGCGACGTTGAGATCCAGTTCGTGGATATTTCTCGTAGAATTTGAATTCACGGACGAATTCGAGGTGAATTATAACGTACGCACATGTGAAACCAGTACATGTTAGGTTTAATTTTAAAGCATGATTCTTGGATGATATCGCGCTGGTTAAGAAGCGGTTGTGTCGTGTGTCAGTTTGTGTCATCAGTTGTACAATTATCTTTATCGCGAACCGCGGCAAGTTAATGAACTTCTATCGCAAACAGTGTATCCGATAAAACGTACGTCGTTATCAGTCAAAAAGAATGCAGTGTCGTTTTCTTGTTCAGTTAGACTTTTATTATTTCACACTTTGGAAGAACAGAATAGAAGGGGGGGCATATCAGTTTGAACAAAAATAGTATAAGATTTCGAATTTTCTGAACTCGTCAAACGTTCGGTGCCAAGAGTTAATCTTTCGAACCGATCGGTCGAGTCGAACTTCTTTTTTCCTCGGAATATTCGTACGTAAGTATATACAGTCGGTTGTGCAACTTTCGCGAGTCGTGTCGTGGGACGTGGTTATCTCCGTGCAGCTTAGAGAGGGGGGGCTGATACATCGCTGTGTTTGATAGTTTTTAACCCATCGGTAATTCCCTCGAAGACAGATCTCTTGTGCGGAGGAAGTGGGAGGGACAGAAACGCCGCGAAATAATATACGTTGCATTCGAAGAAATACGTGCATGTACACGAATACACCGCGCCGATATTTGCGTGTCGTCATTTCGCGGTAAGAATGTTCCTCGGCAAATATGTACTCTCTTTCTAGAGATAGTATTATGCTGCACGCGCGTTGGCATATTACGGAACGAACTGTACTGGCGACAAAAATATTTCTGGTCTGAAATATTGGAAGATTGGTTTTGTTACTCGATTCAAGGAAGCCTATTATATTAATTAGTCGATGGAAAATTTTAATTCATATTTTATTTAGTGTTCTACTGCGAGTAGTCTACTGACAATATAATTTTTTGCCGCTATTATAACGATTATTAGATATTAAATAATTCACGAGTTAAACCATTTCGCTTATTACTTGTAAAAGTAGGACAGAACGTGTTGTTGGTTAATTGAAAGACTGGTGTTAGATTGATGGAATATAACAGTTTTATTCGTTTAGGTGACAAATTATATATTATTGATATTATTTTAAACTAATAATATTATTTCTCTTGGTTAATTTAAACAACATATTTCGCATGGAAAAACACATACACAATTTTAGTATTATCGAACGGAGTGAAATTTTCAAAATGATAATGTAATTGATTCACATTAATTTAAAAAGGCTGCTATGTTTAAGACTGCAAAACTGTCTACAAACTTTATTAATTACGAAATCAATTAGCCCCACCAGGTATACAATTTCATTTTTTATAGTATACTGTATTATATTGCATTGTAAATTGATTATAAAAATTAACTACAAACCTTTTTTATTTTAAAATTGATAATGCTGTTAAATTTAGTGTAATTAGGAGTGTTTATTAAGCAGTTTAATACATCCTCTTATCATCGAATGATTAAAAGATTACCAATATAAATTAGTATTTCTACCCCAAACATTTAATTATCGGCCAAAGGTTAAATAAAGGATATAGTATTTATACGGATTATCTTTCTTGTGATAGACATATGGTCTGATATACAATATATAGTTATTATTATTATTATATTTATACGGATTATTTGGATTTAGTATTCCCTATCTTAAACCTACTAAAACCCAGCCCTTTTTCATATTACTCTATACATAAACAAATAACCAATAAAATTGAATATTTATAAAATCAGCTATAAATAAACGTGCCTCATTTATTAAATGCACACTGAAGTCGAGAGCCTGAGCGGGGTTAATCGGATTCACGATCTCCAAGTCTCGTTAGCTACCTACAAAACGGAATAAAAAGTTTTACTCCTCAATCAATGAGAGATATGCAATACTTTTCAAGTAACGCAGACGAATCGATGTTTTCTACGCCGGTTGGGAAACATTGATTCCGTATACGGAGAAATCTTTTATCCCGGCGAATCGCTGATGCGTTGTAAACGCGGCAGAATAGCCACGAACTCATTGACTAGCGCAGTCGATGTATTTTCGGATACACTGTTTGCGAGCGCCAAGTTTCATTGGCACAATTCCCTCTTACATGCGCGAGGAGGGGGAGGGCGGAGCAGGAGGAGGAGGAGGAGCTACGATCAATGACCAACTGAAAGTAGATCTTAATAAGAGTGGATGTTTAGGGTAAGCAGGCCAGTAGATGGACGGGCCCAGTAGATGGACGAATCGTTGGTTAATCGTTAATATTGAAAGAACTAGAGTTTTAATCTATATTATTGTTTTTTATTTTGTAGAAAAAAACGTTTGTTCTTTTATAAAACATTAACATATTTATCGAAAAAAAAATTTTGTATGCGAAAAATGTATTTGTATGTATAATTTTACGCCACCATGCGCGAGTCACTCTTTTATTATTAGCTATTGCTCAGCATCGCGTGCCTTAAAGTTAATAAAAAACGTATTTGGATGTATTGTAAAGAGGTATGCAATAGATGATTGCATTCTAATATTAACAATTTATATATAAACGCATGAACAAAGAAAAATAAAACGATAGAACTTAAAAAAATGACTGTCCATGTACTGATATGGATTTTCTAACCTTGTCGCAGTAGATGGACAGAATGGAATTAAACCTTTTGAAGCCGTTTTTTTAAATAAACGAACAGTTTACACATTTACTTGTAGGTATCTTATTTTTATTTTTTTATTTAGATGGCAAGCATTAAAAAAGATATACCGTACATCAATATACATGTAATGATCTAAATAGAGCCTTGGATGATATTAGAAAAAGAATGAGTGGATATATATTTTTACTTTGTGCCACTAAGAAAATGTTAAAAAGGTTACACATCCAATCCGGGACACTTTCCGAGACAGTTTTCATTGCGGGACAAACAATTCAAATTCGGGACAGTCCCCACGATCCGGGACGTCTGGCCACTTTAGGCTAGACATAACCTCTCTTTATTTGCGGCCTGGGCCCATAACCTGTTGCACCGGTTTCTCTTGAAGACTCCATACCTTTTTAGTTTTGATGAAATAAACTATATTTTAACAAAAAATAACTTAATCTAGGTACCTACTATAGCTAATAAGTATTTTACTCGTCTAGCCAGACACCCGTCCATCTATTGGTTCTGAACTGTCCATCTGCTAGCCCTATCGTCCATCTACTTGTGATACGGGCTATGAGTAGAATTTTCATCATTTTATCCTTAAATACATTAATTTTTTTACTTGCAGTTATTTTTTTCTTTAAATTTGTACATTTTTACGTGCAAAGCTTTTGATTTTTTTTTTAATACAACAGATATTTCCAAGAAGCACCTTGATGTAAACTTCGGAATCAGCTAAACTGTCCATCTACTGGCCTGCTTACCCTATGCGCGTGTAATAGAGAATCCCGATCCCCGGTATTCGAAGCTAAGCGACAGCTTATTGTTCACGCGTACATTTCGGCGCGTATTGATCCGAATCCTGAAATTATGGTGACGTCGCACTAACTCGTAGATTCAATTACATATTGATCGAGCAGAGCTTGCGTCAGCCTCGCTGTCAACGGTGCACGTGCGGTATCCCGGAATCTCTCGAAACAAGCCTTCCGTGAAATCACCGTCGCGCTCTGTGTTCGTTGCTCCTCGTTGAATCCGTTTCACCGCGTTTCTCTGCAATTCGCGAATAAACCACTTAAAATGATTGGGCGAAAACTGGAATCATACTGGATTATTAGATCTCCCGCGCAGTGTACACCTGTTACGTAATCGCAATTTTAGTATCCGGTTAAGGGGGTATAGGACTATTGAAATCTCTAAAAATGGATTTTTATATTATTATTAATTCTTAAATTGTCATGCTTTGTGAACATTTACAACAATGTATCGTGAGGAAATTCGAATAATTACGGAAATTATAGCGCTGAACGTAATTGAGTGCACCGTCGAGTAACGGCCTCGCAGAGCGGTATTGCCGTATGGGACTTAACTTTGAAGCCGTTTATCTAGAAACTACATTTTCAAACACGGTGTACATCATAACTCTCGAACGAATGAATGTTTTCACTTAAAATTTTAACTGGAGTTGTAGAATTCCTTTCTCTATCGTGTGGAATTTCCGCATCAACATTGGATGTTTGTAAACACATTTTATAACTGATTAAAGACGATTTTTTTCCCATAAAAATGTGGAAAAAACTTAATTCGTGTGTAACTTTTACAATTTTTGTTAAAATTCGCCACCAAAGTTCCACACGATATGTATTAGTGTAGAAACTAATCATCCCAAAGCATTTTGCTTTGAGATGATTGGTTCACCTGGGACTATGTACACCAATTACAGCTGCGCGCTACGCGGGACCATCTTTAGCGTCAAATAACTTGAATAATTTCCAAAATTCTGACAATTTTTTTATTTTACATTACTCGTTAATGCGTACATAAAAAACTGTGAAAAGTGCCAGTATGGTGATTATTATTACCATTAAAAAAATGGTTTGGACTAATACTTTTTCAAACAGCGTATTAGTCAAAAACATTTTTTTCATAGAAAGCTTATTATTCGTGACTGAAAATAAAAGTGTCAACTATTAGTACACTGTCAACTACGAGTACAGTTACCCTATTAATAGTTTTAGCTAAAAAATTATACGAAACCTGTGAACCTGTTTCAAATATCACAAGTGAAAAATATATAGGGTAACTGTTCTCGTAGTTGACAGTGTACCAATAGTTGACACTTTTATTTTCAGTCACGAATGATAAACTTTCTATTAAAAAAATGTTTTTGACTATTATTTTTTCAAACAGCGTATTAGTCAAAAACATGTTTTTAATAGAAAGCTTATTTATTCGTGACTAAAAATAAAAGTGTCAACTATTGGTACACTGTCAACTGCGAGTACAGTTACCCTATTTGGTCTTGGCACAGAATAAGATTACTTTTCCGAAAGCATTTTTTTACTAATACTTTTTCAAACAGTGTATTAGTCAAAAACATTTGTTTAATAGGAAGCTTATTATTCGTGGCTGAAAATAAAAGTGTCAACTATTGGTACACTGTCAACTACGAGTACAATTACCCTATTTGGTCTTGGCACAGAATAAGATTACTTTTCCGAAAGTATTTTTTTACTAATACTTTTTCAAACAGTGTATTAGTCAAAAATATTTTTTTAATAGGAAGCTTATTATTCGTGGCTGCAAATAAAAGTGTCAACTATTGGTACACTGTCAACTACGAGTACAGTTACCCTATATATTTTTCACTTGTGATATTTGAAACAGGTTCTCAGGTTTCGTATAATTTTTTAGCTAAAACTATTAATAGGGTAACTGTACTCGTAGTTGACAGTGTACCAATAGTTGACACTTTTATTTTCAGTCACGAGTAAATAAGCTTTCTATTAAAAAAATGTTTTTGACTAATACGCTGTTTGAAAAGGTATTAGTCAAAAACATTTTTTGAGCAGAAAGCTTATTATTCGTGACTGAAAATAAAAGTGTCAACTATTGATACACTGTCAACTACGAGTACAGTTACCCTATATATTTTTCACGTGTGATATTTGTAACAGGTTCACAGGTTTCGTTTAATTTTTTAGGTGAAACTATTAATAGGGTAACTGTACTCATAGTTGACAGTGTACCAATAGTTGACACTTTTATTTTCAGTCACGAATAAATAAGCTTTCTATTAAAAAAATGTTTTTGACTAATACGCTGTTGGAAAAAGTATTAGTCAAAAACATTTTTTGAATAGAAAGCTTATTATTCGTGACTGAAAATAAAAGTGTCAACTATTGGTACACTGTCATCTACGAGTACAGTTACCCTAATCATCCGTCATATATATAAACTACTCCCGATGTTATAAAAGCATCAAGATGGCGGTCTTAAATGTCCCGATAACAGTGGCGGGAACAATTTATCCGCCTCAAGCGTGGTAAGATGCATCCGCGAGGGACTGAGGCCCGATTGTGCCGGTGGGTAAGCTCCACTTACCGTATTCGTCGCGACCAGCGCTACAGCCACGCGAATAAAGGGTTTAATGGCACGCCTTCCTGTAATACGATCGTCCGGTAAAAGGCCACTAATGAATCGATCGGGACTCTCCCCCTCCACTCAATTCTCCTCGAGGAACTCGTTCTCTCGGGGGCCTAGTGATTAACGGCCATATCCCCGATGATCGCAACCAACGACTCCGTTCCCTTCTGAATCCCTACTGTTCTCGTCCCCCCCCTCTCTCTCTCTCTCTCTCTCTCTCTCTCTCTCTCTCTGTCAGCTCGAATATGCTCCCCCCACCTCAATTACTCCTCCTGGACTCCTTGGGGCCGTCCTCCGTCCTCTTCCCTCCATGTGCCGGAGGGGAGTACTGGTTTCGTGGAAACTCGTTCCATGGCATTCCGTCGTTGTTCTTGCAATTAACCGGCGTTTTGTTCTCCACAGTCGATAGATCGGGAACCGGGCAGTCTGGAAGCTCGCCGAGGGTGACGCTTCGGCTCAACCAGGTGCGAGGAGCGAGGGATGAAAAGAAAGGAGGGGGCGCTGCTAACTCCCGTCAGGGCGGCATGAACGCACAGGTACCGCACAGTATTATCCACGATATTAACGTACTGAGAGATTCTAGAACCTGGGACGGGCTGCGATTCTTTCCTATGTTAGGTCGGTGTATGAGTTTGTTCGCTTTGTTGAACAGAAGCCTTTATTAAAAGTAAAAGCATAGTATATGTGTTTTTAATCAAAGTATTTTTTTTTTTTGGCTATCTGTGATTTTTAGCCTGTTTTCTGGTAAAAGTGCGGGTAGGTGTAGCAAAAAGGGCATTTCGGTACACCTAACGTCACCTGACAGTGACCGGGCGAACTTTTGCACCGACCTAATATGAAGGTGGGATAAGTTTTTGTTCAAAACATGCAATTGCATTGTTTTTCAAACGGGCCCTTTTTATGTTTTGCGTACATGTGTATTAACGCACGGATATCAGGAAATGGATACCTTACGAGATATTTCGTGTTTTATGGCGAAACGTTACTTTATTGCTGCAAGTGTATCAAACATTGTTTGTGAGGTGAAGGAACACTCGATATCGTTTTTCGTATATCGCATTCACGATTTATAGCCGTGACCTGGCATGTTGTTTGCATTACATAACACTTATTAACTCTTTTGGAGTTTATATTACACTAGGGTGGCTCTTAATTTCGACTTTTGAATTTTCTTCGGGGCACCCTCCAGAATAGTTGTTCCAAATAATAATAAAAAAAATCTGTGTAAAGTTTGAGCCCGATCGGATAACGGGAAAGGTGCCCCTGGGCCCTTAAACATTTAAATAATTATTTATCAGCTCAAAAAATCGATTTTCTCGGAGGATAATATCCTCCAAGTTATTGATTAAATAAAAAAATATGTCAAACAAAAGTTGTAGATCTAGACAAGGAGCATCTTTTATGTTATATTGCTTTTCCTCGGGTGACAAACGGTTTTCGAAAAAAGTCCGAAAGGTAGTCACGCGTGTTACGCGATTCTGTGACCCTGAGCGGCCCACGATTGACCACCACTGCCGGCGCCGCACGTTCTGGCAAACTCTTTGGTTTCTGTATTGTAAACAAAGGGTGTTTTGCCACTTCTATTGATGGTTTCCGGAGGAAAAATGTCTACTGCATCGCGTGGAGTAGTCAGATTTTCTCCTAGACCCTTAGTTTTTGAAATGTATAGAAAGATATTTGCAAAAATTTGTGCATTTCGGGTGTCTTTTTCCATTTGACCGTTGTTTAAACATATTTAAATGTTTATAATTCAATAATAACTTATATCGTTGTATATCGTGGAATAACTATTACTGTTTGAACACAAAAGATGTTCAAAATTGAAAATTTGCATTTTTTTCAAAATCAAATTTCTCGAAAACTGAGGGTGATGGCGACAAACGGTTTTCGGATTCGTTTTCAGCGCAAAAAAGTCTATCAGAAACGGCTATTGAATGTTACAGACCAAAATGGCTGTTGGACAATGTAACTTTTTAGAACCTATTTTTCCAAAAACGAGGGCTTCCATGAAAAGACTTCCCGACACATTTTCTATTTATTTGTACACAGACGACTAGCTTTTTGGCTGTGTTACAAATTATGTCCACGATACCTGACTTTTTTTGTCACCGAAATTCCAAAAAATTATCATCTTTAATTGTAACGACACGAGCAAAATGCACAATTTGAGTGATACTAAAGGGGTGAATATATTAAAAGGAGAATTTTATTTCCAATGTCATAATGTTTCCAGAGTTTCTAAAGTCGGTGATGTTTTGCTTTTACATGTAAATATTTTTGTTGTATGTTAGACTTGACACTAATGACACTTATCACTCAAACGAAAAATAACATATTGTAAACAACTGTACAATAATATCGCTAAAAAATAACTTAAAATTCCGAAGTATAAAAAATTGTTAATGACCTTGTAGATCAGAAAAGAGTGTGATCTTAATTCTTACGGATGGTGAGTCGTTATAATCAAAATATTTATACTTCCATTGTAAAGTGTAACTGCAAAACCAATAAAAGTAAAATAAAGAAGCTCAGTGTTGTTACGACAATGGACGAACGCATAATGATACATCATAAGGAATAATTATACATTATTTTGTAAAAAAAAATTGAAAATATGTACATGCCAAAAAAAATTTCTGTGCTGTGTTACGTAAATCCCCCAAACAGTTTAAAAATATACAATGACCCGTGTGTGCAGTTTATGTTATGCCTCAAGCAGTGTACATTTCTGGGATTAATAAACATATTGAGAAATACTGTATTCACAGTAACAGTTGTTTCATAAAAATTTTCTACCGGATATACATGCAGGCTTGTAACAGCGTCACTTAAAAGGTACGCGTTAATCACCAAGCGGCACCAGTGTCCGGCTTGTGTAGAGTCTACACTGTAGACTGTAACGATAAGTATGTACCTACTATGTGTAAAATAATCTACAAATATGTAATAATACGCGATAACGCAAGTATGGCGGACGAGGAAACTTCTCGTATTTCGTGAAATATATATATTTTGCAACACACTTCTGCTCAGTATTCACCATATCTATTAATGAAAAAAGAGGTAAAAATAAAGGCTAAAAAATATTTTCTGTTTGAACACGAACAGTTTCATAGTGTACATAATTTTGAAATATAATATTGAAATACATTACACGTTCAAAAATGATATTCGACAAGAGCCCTTCGTTGACACACCTCTTTTTTTAGATCAACAGAGCAATTTTTGAACGACTGCCATTCTCATCTAAAGAATCCAATCGTTATGAAAGAAATCATGGGTCAATTTCAAGGTCTCTAAAATGTATTCCGTTAGTTTCTTTTTTATGAAATTTTATCACAGTTTTTGTAAAAAATTCTAGATTACCATATGTCGAGGAAAACGAAGAAAATCTTCAAACAATTGTAACTTTTACAAATTTCAATATAAGAAGCTAAAAATCTACAGAGTTGTGGTTCAGATATAATATTTTGAGAAAAAAAATAGTTTGTAAGTCGGCTTTGGAAAAAAGGTATTTAATTTGCATATAGAAGGTACAGAGCGTCAAAATGAGCTTATGGGTGGATCACACCCAGAGTGTCAACGAAGGGCAATTCTCACATAGACGAGCAGTGGCTGATTTAAGGAAAATGGCCCAGGTGGCAAACGTTCTGGGGGGCCCATTTTTTTCGAGAACATGAAGAGGTAGTTTACTAAAAACGGGCTAAGTGTATTAGTACAGAAAAAGAAAAATACAGTGTTTAGATAAAATCATAATTTTTTTTGAAGATGCGGCCCCGAGGGGCCTCCCGGGCAGGGCCCATTTTATCGACAAAATGAAGAGATAATTTACTAAAAACGGGCTAAGTGTCGTATGTAGTACAGGAAAAAATATAGTTTGGATAAAATCTTTTTTTTTAGTATGGGCCCCTAGGGCCCGGGGGCCTTCTGGGCAGGGGCCCAGGCGGCAACTGCTCATCGGCCGCCCGCTAAAACCGTCACTGTAGACGAGTAGTTTTAAGGTCATATTTAAAAATTAATAATGGAAGAATGAATTAAGCTAAAACATTGGCTTGTACACACGATTACTCATATTTTTTTTTAATGACAAAAAAAATTGTAGCCCGATATTAATAATGTTTTAAGAGTTGCGCACCATTGTGCTCGTCATCTCTGAAAAACTCTTCCCAAATGGCAGCGCTAGTCAGGCCCCTCCTGGTCAAGAAAAGCAAATCATTCAAAATCTAGTTTAATCCTCATAAATCTAGCTATCGTCCTACCAAAAGAAACAACATAAAATAATGTTTCACGAAATAGGGCCCGTCAAAGGGATGCTATTGGGATTTTAGCATCAATTCTATAATTTCTACGAGCTATAAAAAAATAATTAAAGCGAGATTAGCGAGATGTGTGTTCTCATTATGCGTGTTAAAGCTCAAGTCAATCGGTTCAACAGTTCATGAGATACATATCTGTGCTGGCAATTTATAAAACGTCGTTTGGGAAAGAAGACATTTAAAGCTATCCGCACAAATTTTTATAATGAGTGGCAATCGATTTGTAGCACTCACTCTTAATCTACTCTACTTAATCACTCTTCACTCTTCTCATGTTTGATGAGTTAAAGAAAAGTTGAGAAAATAATTTATTTTGTTTACTAATATGAATCTCGTCGTGTTCTATCTTCCTCAACTGTTTTGCTGATGTCTTTGCAAAATTAATCTCACTGTCAGTTTATCGGTTTCTTTTGAATTTCTTTTCTTCTGTTTTCTTGGACGAGCATAATTGTGTTTTGTACCCACTCTGTCCATTTTTATATTTGTAAATCTTTCGTAAAATACACGTTTGCATCCCTTGCTTCGTTTTGCTTCCTAATTTCCTGTGGATTGTGTCACAGGAAGAGGGTGCAAATCATAGGGGAATGAGTCACGGCTATGATTCAGTTTAAATAAGGGTTAAAGGGACTCATATTGATAACTACTGCGCAGGAGCTTGGATCTATTTGAACGACGCGGCCTTTAAACCTTTATAACTCTACCAATTTTATGAATTTAATTACCTTACGGGCGTATTTTCAAAACTCTAATCTTTAGGAAAGTACCTATAATAAAACCGCAGTTTTTAACCTTCAAATCGAGAATACACCCTTAAGGGGGAGTCATATTCTTTGGGCTAAAAACATAGCAAAATTTGGGATTTTTTTTAAGAAACTAGCGATTTGATTCATCTGAAATTTTGACCATATTTTGATGCATCTTTGAGGAAGCAATAGATTTTTTTTTTAATTTTTATTAACAAATAAGGTAAATGTCCCCATTAGCGACCGTTTAAGAGTGTGACTGGTTCGAAATAGTAATTTTTTTACTAATATACGACAATGTTTGAGTAAAGTATGGATCATTGTATTTTTTGAACTTTCTAGTTTCTTAATCAAATTAGTTTTAGAGTGATATTTGACTATTTACACCAAAATTATGGTGAAAGTTATATTGGACCTGATGTCCCCTTTATTGACCAACTTGTACCATCTATCGACCGTCTCACGTCCCCATTATTGACCAGCAGTTTCCCCCATTGTAAATGCATCATTTTGTTTATTAAATTTGTGTTCGTGAGTATAACAAACTATTTTTATTAACATTTTATGAAAATTAAACAATTATCGATGTTATGGGCTCCCTTTTCTTATATAACAATGTGGTTTTAGGAATACCAAATTCACGGCTGACCTTACATATGGGTACTCCAGATTTTATTTTACATATTGCTTCAATTAACTCGGTTTCCGTGTATTTCGCGCGCTTCTGCTCCTTTTTCTTTGTTTTCACCATTATTTTCTAAAGAAAATATATTTATATTAGTACTTTTTGTACTCAATTGTGAGTACAAATCAAATGTACTCAAAATTTAATAATTAAAAAATTACTTGAGTACTTTAGTTAGGTCTAACAACACCACTTGTAAAATGTCCGAAAACTGGTACAGACCGGTCTTTGACGGTACCTATTTCCGACCACGATTTTCTGCTACAATAATGAAAGAAAATGAATATTTTCTTTTTATATTATAATTCTGTATATATTTCTAGTTAATTTGAGTAAGTTACTGCACGGATATTTTGATTGTAAAATTTGCGACTTTAATGATATCTGTAGTATAACCTCACGTTATTAGAATCTGTCAACTTTCATGTCAATGACCAAATCCTAATTTACATGTGGATTTACTTAAAGATGAATGTACGGCTACATAAATAACGTATGAAACAATAAATGAAACACTTCTAATTATAATTTCTGAACTTTCTGGTTGATATTTCGCTTTCTATGTTGCAATAAACAGTAATAAATGAATAATTGGTCACTAATGGGGACGTGGTCGGTAATGGGGTCATCTACCTTATAGGAGTTATACATGATCGATCAACACCATGGTGCTTGATACAATGGTTTATTTCAACGTTTTTTCTCGTGAAGATACAAAACAACTACTTGCAGTTTTATATTCTTTACAAAATTATTAAAGAATAAGCTTTCATTCGTATCACTTGTATTAATATTCCAACTGGCGAGACTTGAATGCAGCGTTGCCGGGAAGTGGGTTCCTGCAAACTACTCCCCTCCACTACGAATAGTTTGCAGGAACCCACTTCCCGGCAACGCTGCTTGAATGCTTTGTTCCTTGGAGAAAGTAAAAATTTGACCTGCGAAAATAGGAATAGAAGTTGGCCTCGCCAAGTAGATAACAAAGTCTCCGCCTCGCCAGTTAAGCATTAAGTATTCGCGTACGATATATCTACGTGTTATCTGCATTCTGATGTAAAACAATGCTTACAGAATCAAGGACAAATGGAAGCTTCGTCAAAGGCGTCGTCAAACGTCTCATCGGGGACCGTGAATGCCGCCCCGGGCTCGAGTGCCTCTGGGAACACGTCGTCCTCTGCCACCGACAGCGGCGACGTGTACGAGTTCAAAAGCTCGAAAGAGCCGACACCGGTGAGAGGCGCCAGTTCCTCGCCGAATCCTAATCCCGAGAAAGATAAAGATGGCAGCAAGTCCACTGGCGGTCAAGGAAGCCAGAGCGGTGGGAACAACGTGTCCACCGCTGGCAGCTCGACGGTATCCTCCGGGGAAACGTCAACGACGTCCATTACTACCGACGAGGCACCCGTGGTGTCAGCGTCGCCCTCGTCGAAGCGCGCCTTCGAAAGCGACAATGCCGAAGAGCAGGACGAAGAAAATCGCCGGAAGAAACGGAAGGATTCGGAGCCCGTGAAGGAAAATCTGAAAGGCACAACAACTGGAAGACAGAGTACTGGCAGAAATGCTGCTAACACGGCGGAAAAAGTAAGCACTGTTTCTTTTGCAACTAGTAACGAAAGCAACGTTAGGCATGTACACTAAGGGACAGAATCGGCTTCCCTTCGGAAATTTGGCACCGTTGCATGTCACTAGGCATAACACAGTGGTTCTAGTGTACACTAAGGGACATAATCGGCTTCCCTTCGGAAATTTGGCAACGTTGCTTGTCACTAGAACCACTGAGTTATGCCTAGTGACATGCAACGTTGCCAAATTTCCGAAGGGAAGCCGATTCTGTCCCTTACCTCGGGTCCACACCAAGGCGAACACGAACAAAAACATTATTCGCGAACTTTTTCGTCTGTTCTTGCCAAGTCCACATCGCTGCGAATATGAAAAAAAACTCGGCGTACGAACCGTATGTGAACGTACACTGAGTTTTTTTCATGTTCGCAGCGATGTGGACTTGGCAAGAACAGACGAAAAAGTTCGCGAACAATCTTTTTGTTCGTGTTCGCCTTGGTGTAGACCCGGGGTTAGTGTACACTAGGCGTCAAAACGGCTTCCTTTCGGAAATTTGGCAACGTTGCATGTCACCAGAACCGCTGAGTTATGCCTAGTGACATGCAACGTTGCCAAATTTCCGAAGGGAAGCCGATTCTGTCCCCTAGTGTACGGTGGCTGTCTCGAAAAGTGATACGCTTCGTGATTGGATGGCTGAAAATCTGCCATCCACACCGCTTCTTTTGCAATTCCCGCGGCGAGTCAGAGAGACACTGACAAGGGAACACCGCGAAACCGGACTCACCGATTGGAACGCAGCTTTGTGGGTTTTTAGAGTGACTCGAAACAAGAATAACGGTGTGTTTCATTTGGGCCCTATCGCCCTTTCAGGGGGTGAAAACTAACCTCAAAGTCAAATTGGCACTTCCACGTTTCCGCGTATAACTCTCAAAGTACAACAGACAGAAAAAATGTTTTAAACAGAAGTTTAATGATGCAATAAGCGCTACAAACTTCCGTTAACAAAATATTTGAAAAAGTTTTTTTTCATCAGATCTTTTACTTTTTAATTTCTTTTCAAAATTTTGGTAACGCAAGTTTTCAGCGCTTATTGTACCATTAAACTTTTGTTTGAAACATTTTTTTCTGTCTGTTGTAGTTTGAGAGTTATACGCGAGAAAGTGGAAGTGCCAATTTGACTTTGAGGTTAGTTTTCACCCCCTTAAATGAATCACACCGTTGTTATTGTTTTGAGTCACTCTAAAAACCCACAAAGTTGCGTTCCAATCGGTGAGGCCGGGTTCCCTTGTGAGAACGAGTCAGAAGGCACCGTAATTTATGCCCCGTAGTAAATGTCCCAATACTTGGACACTTAAGGTGCGGCGGTAACACGTTTGAGAATTATTCAGTTCTACAAGTCGATTTATATAAAAACGATTTTGCATTTACGTGGGGCACCGTGTGTACTTTATCATTAAAAAAAAAACAACATATTATTCGATTGAATAATTTTGTAAAGTATTGAAAATTCATAGTCCTTACGATGGCCCAATACCTGGACAGCTTAAGTAGTCCCGATTTTACTGTCCCATTACCTGGACACATGATGAAACATTAGCAATTTAGATGTTTTCTAGGGAAATTAAATAAAAAAACAACACAATAGTTTTTTCTTTTGGTATATTTCTTCTGTACAAGTAATTTATTCAAATTAGAGCTGTTTCGAGACTCGAAATATTCGAGTAGCTTGAAGTTCGAACCGAGCGGGACTCGATTTTTCGAGCCGAGCCGAGACCCGAACGGTTTCGAGTAACCCGAATGTTTCGGGTAGCTCGATTTTTTCGAGCCGCTCGAATGTGTTTCGGGTAGCTCGATTTTTTCGAGCCGCTCGAATGTGTTTCGGGTAGCTCATTTTTTTCGAGCCGCTCGTATGTTTCGGGTAACTCGAATATATTTTAGGTATTCGACTGTATGATGCAGTGTGATAGCTTGGTGTAGCTGGAACGTTTTGTAGGCACCGAATATAAATTTAGTTAGATGTATAATATGAGATTTATAGATATGAAAATCATATGAAGTAATTTAACCCTTGCCTGGTGGATATTTTAACAACACATTGGATGCGGGGTCCATTTTCACCCAAAATTTAATTCGTATACACCACGGGATAAGCTCCTAAATAAGGTTTTCATCTTGTTAGCATCTAGTAGTAGTACTAATAAGAAGTATGTAACGCGTGTAGTTTGATGTTTCGGAGGGTCCCATTGGAGTATGGATATATTAAAGGTAATTCCTTATGTTTGTTAAAATCATTTATTTCTGCTCGAGCGATAGCTTATATTGACCTGCCCGATGAATTTAAATGGTTTGTTAGGTTAGGTTAGGTTTATTTTTTCCTCAGTATAGGTACAAAATTACAATAAGTATCTACTACACTAAGAGTGGCATTTCAAGATATTTATCTTATATAGCCCAACGAACTCTAGTCATCCATCTCCTCTCATCACTCAATCCTACTCCACCTCTCCGCTTCTCACTCACACATTTTCGCTCATCTCCTCCATTTCCACTCAATCGCTCATATACTTCCTCCCTTCCCTTCCTCTCTCACTTCTATCACTCCCTACTTTCAGTCTTCATTCTCATTTTATTTTATATGTCTCTCTTAATTCTACTCAGGTACTCCGTTATTTTCTTTGCTGCCGCTCTTCTGTTTCCTCTAATCGCATCCGCTATGTCATCTCCGTCCTGAATCCCCACTCTCTCCAGATCCATCAGCAGTCTTCCTCTCTCTCCTATGTACTTATCACAATCCCAGAAAACGTGGTTTAAGTCTTCTATCCCTCTCCCACATTCACAGTCAGGTGACCCCATCATTCCCTTTCTATAAAGGGATTCAGTCAGATTATGGTGGTTGGCTCTTATTCTGTTCATGACGCTGATTTCTTTCCTCTTTAACCCTGTCATATTTACAAACCATGGTCTTCTACTTCCTATGTTGTTTTCTCTTCTTGTGAAGTACTTCACCCCTTTCACCTCTCCAATTCTTTCCATATCCTCCCTTCATATCCTCCATAATTCTTCCTCCAGGTCCACTTTAATATCTTTCCATGGTATCTTTATTTCTCTATCCTGTTCTCCCCCTGTAAGTTCCTTTGCATTTGTGTCCGCTCTTTCGTTACCGTCTATCCCTTTGTGTGCAGGAATCCAGGCTATCTGTAATTTTCCTGTTCTTCCATCGTTATTTTCCCTCCCTTCCTTTTTGTTCCGTTTATCTCTTTCTGTTATAGCTCTTCTAATTCTCCATATTCTTTTGTCATATTCTTCTGTGTTATCTTTGTCTTTTTCTTCTATATTTTTTATTCCTTGTAGGACACTTAAAGCATCCGTGAAAATTATGACGTCTTTATCTTCCATTTCTCTGTTAGCTATTTCGATAGCCTTCTCTATTCCTATCGCTTCCGTTGTGTAAATAGTCGCCATTTTGCTTATACTAATTCCTCTAGTTTGCCAAGTAACCAAATTTGTATCTGTTTTTTTTATAACTATACCCACTCCATTAGATTTAGAACCTGGTATCTTAGATCCATCCGTATATATCTCCACCGTATCTTCTTTGTTTGTCTCCATCTTTTCTTTAATCTGTCTTATCAGTGGTATATTATCTCTAGAACCTTCCATTTCCTTCCAGGTTTTTCCCGTTTCCCAATCCATTAACCTTTTCCTCTTCCATTTCTTCCTCTTCTTCTTCTTCTCCTCTAGTTTCCAACCTCTCATCTTCGTTGTCTTTTTCTATTATTTCTTCTATTTCTTCTGTATCTCTGTAGGCTTTGTTTAATTCCTGTTGATCATCTTCTACTTCCCCCTCTTGTTCCTCCCCCTGTTCCTTTATTGCCTCTAGAACTTTACTTACTCTTTTTTTCCTTTGTTTTGCTATGTATCTTCTAGTAACCAGCCTTATTCTATTTGTTATATCCATCACACCTGCCTCCATCATCATGACATTTATTGGAGTCGACATTCTATAACCCATCGCCGTCCTTACACCAGCATTCTGTATCTTACCTATTTTTTCTTTTGTTTTTCTGTGGTTCATAAAGTATATTGGGCTTCCATATTCTATTATTGATCTAACTAGTGTTTTGTACAATATTATCATTGTCTCCGGATTGGCACCCTTTTTAACATGTCCTATGTATCTTAACATGTTCAATCTTTTCCTAGCTTTTTGGGCAACAAATTCCGTATGTTCTTCGAATCGAAGTTTTCTATCTAGGATAACTCCCAGAAATCTTATGCTCTCTTCTTCTGTGATTATCTTATTTCCAATATGTAGTGATATTTTACCTCTTCTTACTGTGTTGTATTTTTGAGAGAAATTGACTACCTTAGTTTTTTCCACCGCTACCTCCAACTTAATAGTGTAGAGATTTTTAATTAGTTCTTTTATCGCCTTGTTTAGCCTATCAACATTAAGATGTGTAGCATTGCTTGCTGTGTATACCACTATGTCATCAGCATATTGAAGTACTTTTACATGACTTCCTTTGACGCCTACCGTCACCTCCGCCGTATAAATATTATATAGAATTGGACTAAGAATCGCACCCTGTGGTAAACCTTTCTCATGGGTACCTTCCGTCGGATTGTCAAACTTTCTTATGCATTTTATTCTTCTGTCATTAAGCCATGCCTCTATATACTTAACTATTTTCTTTGGGCATTTTTTCCGTTTTAGAGTCTTAATTAAAATCTTATGGTCCACATTATCGTAAGCCCCTTTCACATCCACAAATACTGCCAATGTATCTCTTCTATTTCTACAGTTTTTTTTGTCTCTGTCGTTAGGATTGCTAAGTTGTCCATTGTAGATCTTCCTCTTCTGAACCCGTTCTGTCCTTCCTCCATTATATTGTTACTTTCAGCCCACATAATACTTTCAGCTACATAATAAAATTATATTATGTAATCATTTGGTCATATATCCTAATGCGTTTGGCTTTTACCACATGAACATCAATTAGTGGTATTTTGACAGTTGTTGTGAGGTTGAAAATGTTCGTTCTGGTCAATAATTGTTAAATTCGTTCTTAATATTTAATGGTCTCTCTTTTGACTCCGTTCTAGCCACAGTTTTGTTTCACCTTTAAATGGTCCTCCAAGTTATGTTTACCTCAGTCACTCTACAACCGACTCGTGTGTTACACGTCGTATCAAACGTGTGACTTTAAAGCGAACGCAGTATACTTTATAAATATCTTTCCTTGAAAAAGGTCTAAACCGCAGACCGAAACGTCGGAAATTTATAATTTTTAAAATTGCAAATTAGCTTTTAAATTATCTAACTGACCGAACCAGTGCGCCGAAACCACTTATTGTTTATTCTAAAAATACGGTCGATAGCTTAATTACTTTATTCCACTCTATTAGCCTACCGCATATGACTCTCTCCATGATTTTACCCATACAATCCGTTAAAGATATCGGTCTTAACGCTTTTTTGTTCGCTTTATCTAAGAAGATCACTATAGCTTTCTGTTTCCAAATATCATTAAATATATCTCTCATCACTTCTTTATATTTTTCTGATAGATTCTTCAATATCATGTTGTCTATTCCATTTTCTCCTGGGGCTGATTTCGCGTTAGATTTCCGTAATGCCCTCTCTATTTCCTTTCTAGTTATATCTTGATTCCATTTCTCTCCCTCCGGAATTCTATTATTTTCTTCGTATTCTAATTCATCCTCTTCTTCTTCCTCCTTATCTCCCTGCCTCTCCTCCACATCATCCTCTCTTAGGTTTACCTCCTCCTCCTCAGGCACCTGTATTACTTTTTTAATTTCCTTTCTTCCAGATGTCTTCTTTCTTCTATTGTCATACACGAGTCGTTTATGGTCTCGAATCCTTTTTGTAGTCTCTTGATTTTTCCTCATATGTCTGAACCTTTCGTGCGATGATCCACTGAAGTAGCCATTTCCTCCCATGCCTTGTTCTTTTTTTCCTTTATCGTTTTTTTCATTTCCTTTTCCTCTTTTTTTGAAATTATCCCAATTGGCTATTTTAGGATCTTTTACAAATTCCCGAACCGCCTTTTTTCTTGCCTCTTTTCTTTCCTTACATTCATCATCCCACCAGGGGTATCGTCGACCTGTGTACTAGGGTGGAGTGAAAATATACGGATTTTTTTTTTTTTAGATTTCGGAAATGGAATAGCTCCCAAAAGTTGCCTTATTATACAACTAAAAAAATGCGTGAAAGATCGGTTTTCTACATTTAAGTTTTGAGGTGCCCCGAAGGTCTTCAAAATTCAGAAATTTGGAGTTTTTCTTCTCTTCTTTATTTTTTTTTCATTTCATTACAAATAAGAAAATAAAGCTGGAATAGTCGTTACACCATAACATAAACCTGAAAATGAAAAAAAAACAAATTTGCTTCCCCTGGCCTAGATTTAAGAGATATCACAAAGGCCACAAACTTCAAGGCATTTTACAACAAATTTGTGGAAAAAGTAATTTAGTTGCTTTTGTATGCTTTTATTAAGATATATTTAGAAGTGTTTTTTTAAATATTACAAAAAAACGAATGTTAAAATTACATCGTATAATCTCTCTTTGTTTCGTACGATGGCATATTTTTGCGAGATAAAAGCCTGCCTCTTATAAAGCCATCGCGTTTCTCATGCCCGCAGACTGCTCCTGAAGCCTCTGTCACTAGCTTGATGCATCGTTCAACTGCTTGGGTGTGACATGGGAATAGAGTTATGTTGTCTCCTATTTCAAACCCAAATTCAACAATGCCTCTTAATTTTTCAGCAGATAAATTTCGAGTCAAAGGTGGTTCAGTGACCTGAGACTCTTGCCAAGCAATGATTTCCGTATAATCCGAGGCCTCAAAATTGAAAGGAGGTATTTTGAAATTTCGAATACCAGTTATTTCTTGAGATCTTGCTTTTAAAATACGACGGAAGCCTAGTTCTCTAATATTCTTCTTTTCATCTGCAAGCATAGCTATAAGAATATTTTCAGGATGACCAAAATATCCATTTTTTTGGATTACGGGATCAATTATCCTTTTCAAGTCATTGCTAAGATATCGGCTATAATTAATGGTTGACCACAAATGTTTTGCTCCTTTTGTGCAAAAAGGATTGCACTTAATTTCAAACCACATCCGGCCGTATACTTTCATCACAAAAGTTGCCAGAGTTTTCAATTTTTCACACGGATGAATCTTAGCTGCGTATAAACGTAAGATTCTATTTGATGTTGTGATCCATCTAGAATGATTTACTGGACCTGGATCCCTATTTGATAAATCGGAAGAGAATATTCCTGTCGAAATTGCTGTCATTATATCAAGCAGATATTTTTGGTCTGTACTGAGATTTTGGTTAGTTATTTTAGGAATTGTCGTAGATATAATTTCAAATTCAACTGTAGGGAGTTTTTCGCATCGTTGGAGTTCAGTTCCTATTTGACCTGAGAAACAACGGGGCCCTGATGTTTGGCCATCTAAGTGCAGCATTAAATGGCGCAGAGGTAACTCGTTTGCGTGAAGTTGGCACACCAACCATTGCAACGGTCTGTTAAGATTACATTCTAAAAGCCGAATGACACCTCCTTTGGGGCCCGTGTTTACAGCAGTTCCATCACAGCCAACAACAGATAAGAAACTTACGTCAACGGATTTGCTATTTAAATAATTAATTATGGAAATTTTTATGTTTTGCGCCGACCCTGATTGACAAGTTACATGGCCAAAATAATTATCGCCCGGTTCAGACACGAGAACATAGTGTTCCTCAATTTGTATTTTTCGGTAGTACTTAGACCCTTTCTTTTCCACTGTCATTGTTTTATCTCTTCTTCCATCGAAATAGAGACCAAGAATGGGCTCCGTTCCCTCGTCTTGTTTTAATTCAGATCGCATTTTTGTTCGTTCGCGTCGAACCTTAGAACGATCTACTACAAAACGTTTATCATCTGACGTTACAACTCCAAAATCTTGTAGCACAGCAGACGCTATAATTGCAGCAGACCTATCAGAGATTCCAGTACGGTCGCAAGCGAGAGCAAGGGAAGGGAGATTAACTCGCATCTGTTTAGATGGTGGTTCCAGAGTATCATCTTGCAGTGTCAGAGCTTTTTCTGGTGGACCTAAGCGAGATATTTGCGTTAACTCTCGGTCTATTGAATCTGACACATTGGTGATCCGATTTCTAACTGATGTGAGCCCATGGCTACAAGAAGGTTGCTGAAAAACCACGTCTCGCTGGGCGAGTGATAAGTCTCTCTCCTTTCTCTCTATTCTATCACTGTCTCTTTTGGTTGTGACTAAATCAATGGACCCAATTATCATATGTCTCTCTGTTCTTTGATCAATTAGAAAAGCTATTTCCCGTTTCGGAACTCGACGATTTTTTTCACAGGTACACATACTGTCCTCAATATTTTTACATTTACAGCTACAAATGTCAAACAGTCTTTTTGAATTTTCTTGGAATATTTTAATTTTTTTTTTATAATTTTCATTGCCTTGGCGTTTCTTGTATGGCTTCATTAAGTTTCTATACTTATCGTGGTAGGCCCTAATCATTTGTAGAACCCTTTTATGGATTACTACTGGGATAGATGCTTTCTCCCAAATTTGACGAATTTCGACGGCAACTCTTTCTGATATTTCTAATACCGTAGGTTCTTTCGATGTTCTTTCTGGTTTAAATTCCTGTTTGATAAAAAGGTAATATTTCATAACATCATGGTAAGTAGGTAGTTTGTTAGGCCACAACTCTTTTGGGGGGCCAAATATGGGGCAATTAGTCTCTTTCCTCGTCTTTATTTGAGCCATACTGTAGTTATAACGAACTAGCTTAAAGTACCCGGCGTTGTTGAGGGCTTCTTATGTTGATCTATTGCTGTATTCCACCTGCGAGAAGCGCTCGGCCCGGCCGCCGCCTGGCGATCACGTCGCGTACTATCCATCGCAAGCCGGCCGAGACATGACTTCTTTATGTACATACAATTTTTTACACAGATTAATTATATTTTACATGATAAAACATAGCCTATATCCGTTCTTGCTGTTCAAGGATACTGTAGTTAAAAATTTGTAATGATTGGTTCAGTACTTTTTGAGATTTTTGTGAGCATACAAACGAACGCTGTAGTTTTATTATAATAGTATAAGTATATATATACAGTATATAGTATATATAAGTATAGTATATATATATATATATATATATATATATATATATATATATATATATATATATATATAAAGTATGACAGTATGATAACAAAGATAAAAAGATAGGAAACTATTAAATCGGAATGAATGCTGTGGTAGTAAAGCTTTCATAGTGTGAGTACTGACCTTGTCTGTCTGATAGTATGTGTGAAGGAATGTTCGGAAATAGTGGATAGAAGTTATTTCACGGTCATAGTGGATTTCTAATGGAAGTACAGCCATCTTAGGCCAATTGTGGTGAACGTCACAAATATACGTTTTTTTTTTTGAGAAATATTCCGATTTTCATCACGGTGGGGGCACCTCAAAACGTTAAGCGAAACAAGAAATACTTTTAGGAGCACTTAATGATCCCACTCCCCATATTTCCCCAGGTATTCCAAACCATTTATCGAAAATTAATATTTTCACTCCAGCCTACTGTGTACGGTCTTCTTGTCTTATCTTTTTTGTTAGTGTTATTATTTCTGATATCCTGTAATCTAGATGTGTCTTCTTCTTCCTTTCTCAGCCCCATATCTTCCAAGACGCTGTTTATGCTCTCAATGAGAGCTTCGTACTTCTCCGTTATCGTCCCTGCTTTTCCGATTTTCTCCTTTAAAGTATCTTCCCTCCGTAAGCATATAGTTTTCAAATCCTTTCCTTTCATTTCCTTAGTTCTGTATTTTCTGGTTGTGAATATCCTTTGATCCCTTATTTGTATTTTTTTGTTGATCTGCACTTCGATAACCTGATGATCCGATCCTAGTGTTTCTCCTTCCTCTCTCACCAATGTATCCTGGTAGATATCAAATGTGGCTATCAAAAGATCTAAATTTGGTGGTCTATACTTTCCTGACCCCGTTCTTGATGTAGTTTTATCATTTATAATAAACAAGTCTCTATCCTCAACCACATCTGCCAATATGGTTCCATCCCCATCGTTTTTCCCACAATTCCATTCCCTGTTATTAGCATTGAAATCCCCCATCACAATGGTTTCTGTATCTGGTCTTATATTCGTAAAGAGGTTATCCCACTCCCTTTTATTAAGTGTATATCCAGGGATCCTGTATATCAGTATGATATCCAAATCTTTATCTTCCATATAAACTGTAATGGCTGTAATTTCTGTTTTGTCTTTTATCCATTTTACATTTTCTCTTACTTCCACTCTGATATTTTTCTTAATTAGGAGACATAAACCTCCTCCCCTCCTATCCTCTCTGTCTTTTCTGAACACATTATATCCTTGTATTCTGAAACCGTCCCTATCTGTTAACCAGGTCTCTGTTATACCCATTATGTCGTATATTCCGATCTTTTCTCTCAGCTCAATTATTTTATTTTTGAGACTCCTCGCATTCCATAGAGCAATCTTACAACCATCAACGCTTCTATACATATTGTGTCTAAATTTCTGGTTTTTTTTTGGCTCTACATTTTTCTTTGATCTCTACTTTCTGACTTCCTTTCTTGCCTCCTTATTCTCGTACTCCTCGTTATCGCTGTCTCCCATTTTATCCTTTTGGTTATCTCTCTCTTCATCTGAACTATCCTCCATCAAATCTGTTACCGTTCCCGTATTTAAACCGATTTTTGTATCACCTTGATCTCTTAACCCTTCCTCTAACCGTTCCCGTGCTTACCTCGGTAGTCTCACTTTTTCCTTCTTCCATTTCCGATAGATGTGACTCCTCTGAAGCATCCTCCTTTACATCTTTATCCTCTTCTTCTGTCGTCTCTTTCAGGCTTCCTATTTTTATCCCTCTTTCGTCTTCTTTGACTATTTCTTCTTTCCTCTCCTTCTCCTGTTCTCTATCAAACCCTTTCCCTTTTTTCTCTATTCTTTTTTCTCTTTCCTTATCATCTCTCCTTCCTCCCTCTTCCGAACTTAGCATTTCTTTCTTCTGTGAGACATTTATTTATTAGCGTTACCTTGGGTTTATTTGTATGATTTTGTGTATTATTTTTATCATATGCCTGTGTAGAAAAATCATTCCAATCCTCTTCATTTTCTATCGTACCCCGTATATCCTGTGTATCCCTTTGATCATCCACTAATTTTTTAACCACTTTCGCCAAAATGTTTCTATCCTTTATTATCTTTATTATTTCTTCTATCAGTTCATCATCTCTGCTATTTCTAAGGAAGTTAGTTTTCTCCTTGTTTCTTGAGTCAATCATCCTTCTTTCTTCCTCCTTTTGTTCATTATCTATTAAGTCTTTTTTGTATGCCCCTCCCTTCGGTTGATTGTGGCTATTTTCTTTCTCCAAGGTGTGTCTCCTTGTATCATTTGATTGTGTCCTATCCTCATCTCTTCTCTTATATTCTACCCAAATATCTCCTCTATTGTTGTCTAATCTTCTATTTTTTAACTGGTCTTGGCCTTGTCCCTCCATTTGTTCCTCTTGAGAACCTCCTTTGCTAGAAACTTTCCATTTTTGTATAGACTTCGCTTCTCTCTCTCCCCTACCTCCATAATCCCATCTTTTCTGTTCCGGTCTTCTATCTATATTTGCTGTGTATTATTTTCTATATCTCTCCTCATCCCCCTGTCTATCCTTATTCTTTTTTTCTTCCCTTGACCTTTTTAGTTTACCCAGTTCCTTTTCAACTGGAAGAGATAGGTTTTCCCAATATTCTATCTTTTTCTTTCTCCTAATTCTTGGAAAACCTTTATCCCAATCCTCGTCTTCACTATCTTCTTCATTTTCTTCATAACCCTTTCCATATTTATTAAATCTTTCTTCTTTCCTTATCATTTCATAGGCAGCATGGTATGAAAGGTTTTTGTAAGCCATTATTTTTTTGATTGCCGATTCCCTTTGGAAATTCTGACATACCCTTGCAATACTTAGATGTTCTCCTCCACAATTTATACACTTTGGTTTTTCGTTGCATCTCCCATGTTCCTCTCTTGTACATACGAAGCATCTCCTTTGTGTCATTCTGCATACTGCTTGTATATGCCCAAATCTTAGGCATTTAAAGCATTGTCTGACCGCCTCCACAAATGGTTCCACTCGTAGCCAAACATGGCCATAACCTATTAGGATCGTGGTTGGAAGAGAATCCCCCCTCATTTTGATTAGTATAGCTTTACCTTCCTCCCAAACTGCTTTTCCATCTTTCATCCTTCTTTTTTTGAGTCTTTCCAGCTTAAAGACACCTTGATCCGGAGCCAGTTGTCTTTCAAGTTCGTCAATTGATCCTTCCCATTCATGGATCACGCCCTTCCTTGTTTTCCATCTCGGGGGTATATAAGTTGTATATCCCGCTGGCTTTAGTCTTGAATTTATAAGTACTTTATTTGCATCCTGTCTATTTCTGTACTTAACTTCCGCTCTATTAAAGCCCACCATTTTTAGGCTCTCCAAGCGTATTCCTATATGTAACAAAATATTATATATTTTAATAAGGTTACCTTTTTTACTTGTCGTCATTTTTCCTTTATCTAACACTATAGTAACTAAATATTCATCTCTATTTGACTCCCATTTGTATGTATCTTCCAAATTCTCGTTATATCTCTTATCTTTCGCTCCCCACGTGTTAGCCTCCTCTCTTACCGTTTCACCTTTGTTTCTTACTTCCACCTCCTTGGATATTGCGTTATCCTTTATAATTGCCTGATCTTCGTTTTCTCTTCCTTTTTTCTTTCTATTTTCTTCTTTGCTGTATTCCAATTTTCTCTTTGATCTTTTATTCAAATCTTCCTTAGCGTATGTGTTGTTACTTTCTCTGCGATCTGGTATATCAATTGCGTTTTCGATCTGCTTATAATGCTCATCGTCGCCGATAGCGTCGCCACTGGACTTTCGTCCCTGCTCTACAACGCCCTCTATATTCCTATCTTCCTTTTCTCTGCCAGCCTTTCTGTTTTCCGTTCTTTTAATTTCTTCTTCTGTTAGAGTTTTATTAAAATAATGGTTTTATATTCTGGATGGTTACACAATGACTTTGTAATATAAAAAGTACAGTTTTTAATCGCTTTCTCTCAACGCCAAGCGTCCGTCTCCTCGGCCTCTCATCGACCGAATTCCTCGTCGATGCCTCCCCGAGCCCCTCGTCTCCCTTCCTTTTCGTCTTCCGACGCAACAACGCATCGCCTCTCCACTGTTTTTCTCCGGCTTTGCCACGACGAGTTATTGGCAACCGCGCATCGTATTTGCGCCCCATCGAGGCCGGGCGACATTAAAATTCCTTCTCATTCGGCCAAACTGACCTAACCGTCGCCCTCGACGTCTCCTTGAGCTGACCTATCCTGTAACAATATACAAAGTCCAACTCGATTAGCATTTTCAGGGATGCATAATACCGCGGTGTTTGATCGACCCGGGCCATGACCAACATTCCAGAGTGATCAGTTCTGCGCGGCGTCCACGGCTCGACCCGATACAAACACACGAGATACGCCCTTTAGGATACGGATAGGCTGGACGTCCTAAGGAACGTTTGCAGCAGTTCTTACGGTCGCTAGCCTTGCCAGGGGCACCAGCCAGCTGAGTGGGCGACCAGCCTCCTCAGCTCCGTGCTAATTCCGACTCCGACTACTTCTGGTCCTGGTCTCCGCCCAGGCCTCCACCTAGTACGGAGTCGACCACGCTCCATACATGGAATACCTGGACTCGACCTGGGTCCCGGCCTCGCCCGCGCTTATCATCGAACATAACTCTGACCCAGAATTACTCCTCAAAGCCACGGACTCCGACCAAAATAAGGCTCGTCGTATGACAACTGCAGCAACTGTAGCTCCTCTTCGACTCACCCTGCTTACTGAGTGGCGTCAAACGTGACCCATCTCCGCATGCTGTCAACGGCTACGACGCTGCGATGGTTAGGGGACTTCTTCAGATCCCGCAGGTCGTGTACCTCGTACCGGTCATTGGGTAGGACCGCGGTAACCTTATAGGGACCCTTTGCCACTGCCAATAGCTTCCTGCTCCCTCGGTTGCCCCAGGGTTGGATGCCACCATGACCACGTCTCCTACCGCGTACTTGGGAGGTTTGCACCTCTTCACATCAAACCGCCTTTTTTGCTCTGCTTGGTCGGCGTCCGTAGCAGCCTTCGCCGCGTCGCGCATCTCCTGGAGATCGACCTGGTCCAGGGTGTCCTGGATCTGAGCCAACAGCCTCGCATCCGCCAGACTACGCGGCTGGTACCCAAACAGAAGCTGCGTAGGCGATTTTCGGGTCGTCCGATTGGTAGTGCAGTTGATCGCACTTTGGACCTTTTTCACCTTTTCGTCCCACGAATCTTCTGTCTCGCCCGCACAAGTGGCTGCAAGAGAACTCAGGAGAGTTCGATTCATTCTCTCGCACTGACCATTTGTGCGTGGTGTGGCCACAGCATTAAGCACGTGCTTTATCCCATGCTCCTCGCAAAAAGCCTTAAACGTATGGGACGTAAAGGTCGATTCTCTGTCGCTGATGACGCGGGACGGTACCCCGAAAATCCCAATAAGTTGGCTCAGGGCCTTCAAAACCCCCTTAACCGACGTATCGCGAACGGGTTCGAGTAAACAGAACTTTGTGAAGCCATCAACAATGGTTAGAATTTGTGTATTTCTACGTCGACGTGGTCTAGGTGTATCGTGTGGAATGGTATTGCAACTTTCTCGATAGGATGTAACAGCCCCGGCTTTCGACCCCCCGAAGTTTTATAATAAAGACAATTGAGACATGACCGAACATACTTGAACACGAATTTTCTCATCCCCCTAAACCAATAATTTTCCTGCACTTTCTCCAGTGTTTTTTCTAGAGCAAAATGCCCTTGTTCATCGTGACAATACCTTACTACGTTAAATCGTGACATTTTGGGCACAACCCATCTATTACCCTTTTCCGTTTTCCGAAATATAACACCAGCTTTGAGGACGTACTTATCAAAGTATTGTTTTGTACTGGGCTGTAGGTCGCCCTCTGCTAATATTTGCCGAATGACCTCGAGGTTGGGATCCTGCATTTGTACCACCTTAATCCATTCCGTCTCTGTTATATCAATAGCGCCGCACTCTACAGGGTTCCTACTCAGATAGTCTACGTGGGCCAGCTTTGCACCCGGACGATAAACAATATCAAAGTTATAGTCCTGCAAGTACACCCACCAGCGAGCTACCCTAGGCTGGATATCCTTTTTGTACGCCGTAGCACGAATCGCGCTACAGTCGGTTACTACCGTGAATTGGATTTCTAATAGGTACACCCTAAATGTTTTTAATGCTACAACGACCGCCAATGTCTCCAGATCATACGAATGATATTTCCGCTCCTCGGGAGTGGTCTTACGGCTGTAATAGGCGACTACTCGTTTCTCATTCCCGTGTCGTTGAAATAGAATGGCACCTAATCCAATCGCACTAGCATCTGTATGCACCTCCGTTGGTAGCAGTGGATCATATATTGTTAGAATAGGCCTATCCACTAAAGCACGCTTTATTTCCGCAACTGCGTCAGACTCCCTCTGACCCCAACTCCAGGGGACGTTCTTACGCAAAAGGTCTGTTAGTGGAGCCGCCCGACGACCAAATCCCTGAATGAATTTGCGGAAATACCCGGCAAGCCCTAAGAATTGGTGAATTTGCTTTACATTACAAGGATCGGCCGCTTTCAGAACGGCTTCAACTTTATGTACCCCCGGACGCACTCCTTCTTCCGAGATTTCACGACCAAGATAATCGATCTTCTTTTGGAAAAATCTGCATTTGTCCAAATTCAACGTCAGGTTATTCGCTCTCAAAGCTTTTAAAACTTCCTCCAACTGCGTAAACGCCTCCTCCATAGTCTCGGACGGAATTAATATGTCATCCATATATACAAGTGCAAGGTCCTTAAGCACTCGTTTAATCATTGCTTGGAACACTGGAGGGGCGTTAACTAGCCCAAACGGGCTAATACGCAAGAACTCCCATTGTCCGTCTGGGGTAACAAACGCGGTTTTTTCTATTGAATCGGGATGTATAGGAACCTGATAAACCCCCGATTTCAAATCGAGTGTAGTGAATATTTTTTTACTGCCAAGCTGATCTATTTGGTCCTCGATAATTGGCAACGGGAACTTCATAGCTTTGGTTTTCCGATTAAGAGCTCTAAAATCTATTACCATACGAATCTCACCATTCTTCTTCCTAACAAGTATCACCGGACTACCGTAAGGCGATGTACTCTCACGGATAATACCGTTCCTTTCCAACTCCGCTACCAAATCCTTAACCTTATCCCTATCGGTTTTTGATAAACGGTACGGATTATGGAAGACCGACGCATCGTCTGTCAGCTCAATTTTCAGTTCTCCGGCCGTTGTTCGGCCTAACTCCGCAAAATTGAACGAAATACAGCTCCTGTACTTGTTCAATACTTGTATCAACTGAGCCAGCCTTCCAACATCGAGATCGTTATCCCGAATATCCTCCTCCACTATAGGCCTCCTATCACTGAGATCAACCATATCAACCCCTAGCTTGTTGTTCATTTTGTCTAGGTCATTAATAGTAAACGTTACACCGGAAGAATCCGATATCGCCTGGACCCCTGCCTTACGTAAAACATCCCGGCCGATAATGATCTCTTTCGACAATTGAGCGTCCGCCACGATCAATACTTTTATTTTAAATCGTATATCATCAATAAGGACATTGATTTTCGATCGAGCTACTGGTACGACTAACGAATTATTGAATCCGCATAACGTCTTTTTTGTTTCTTTGTAGGTTAGATTCAGTTGTCGAGCTACACTTTCGCGAATTATCGAACAATCGCTGCCTAAATCTATCGTACATAACTTCTGTTCCTTCCCTAAGAGGCATTTCTTCACTGGTCTGTTCACGTTCCCTGTCTCGACCTCTAGCACCTGAGCCGACGGACTGTCGTGGTCTACGCCCGACGTCGACGCGCCCTCCTCAGTCAGTCATGCACTTTTCTCACCCTTCCCTATACTTTCTCTACGCTGTTTCTTATAGCACTGATTTTCTGTATGACCCGGAATACTACAATACCCACATTTTACTAATTTATTTTTGTCAGTCGAATCCGCGGAACTTTCCACGTTACTAGCTGTGTCTTGCCCTTTCGATCCTCCATTATCCCCCTTTACTTCCTTATTTCCTAAATCGGGACAATTAATTTTCCTATGACCTCTTTTCCCGCAGCGGAAACATGTTTCAGAATCGAAACGTTTAGCCCTATCTTTCGCTCGCTCCTGAGGTGCGAACCGTTTCTTATTTACCGGTTTCGCGTTACTAGCTATCTCTGCCGTAAGTGATTCTAGATACCGCGTAAGTTCTGGAATTGTATTCTTTTTAGCCGTAGTCAAACTCATTCTTATTTGATCGTCCTGTATACCGTGTACAATCAATTCGACAATTTTCTCTTCGGGGACTTCTAAGTTTAACTTATTCATTCTTTTTATCTTTTCGAAACAATACGCCTGTAAACTTTGGCCCGGAATACTCTTATACAAAGCAACCGCCTCCCACAGTTTTCCGAAATTTTCCTCTCCGGAAAACTGCTCGATGATCGTTCGCGAAAATTCATTCCAAGTCACAGGGGAGCTCGTGAGCCCATCATACCATTTTCGCGCTATACCTTGTAATTTAATTGCAGCGAAAAAGACTTTATCGGTATCATCCCAATTAAATACTTTAGCAAACTCATTAATTTTTTTTTAACCATTCCAACACTGACAAGTCTCTCTTCTCCGGATCGAACTCTGGTATGACTCTCTCATTCGCATGTCGTTTAGACTGTCTCGAACCCATTCTAATAACGTCTGTCAACGCCGAAGTCAACTTTGCAATATCGGACTCACCCGATGTCGAGGTACCGTTACCCAGATTCCTGTTCGCTCCTTCATCCGGTCGACATTCCCTCGATCGACTCCCGCTGCGTGTTCCCCGACGCTTCGACGCGTTGGTTCCACGTACCCTCCGAACGTGCGGACTCCTCGAGCGGTGTCGTCCACCGCTGCTTGATTCCCTGGATCGTTCCTTATTTCGAACATCCGGCGTCCTTGATCGACTCTACTCACGAGATGAAAGTGACCACTTCCGCCCGTTATCTCGACTAGCTTTTTTCGACCGTTTGCCAAGATCCCGTTTGCTTGATTTATGTGGCATCTTACCCACTCGTAAGGGCTGCACTAAGACGTTTCCACTTAAGACACACACTTGTATTAATAAGAATGTATTGGAAAATTAACTTCGCACGTGTGTGTATCCCACTTCTGAACTGTTAGAGTTTTATTAAAATAATGGTTTTATATTCTGGATGGTTACACAATGACTTTGTAATATAAAAAGTACAGTTTTTAATCGCTTTCTCTCAACGCCAAGCGTCCGTCTCCTCGGCCTCTCGTCGACCGAATTCCTCGTCGATGCCTCCCCGGGCCCCTCGTGTCTCCCTTCCTTTTCGTCTTCCGACGCAACAACGCATCGCCTCTCCGCTGTTTTTCTCCGGCTTTGCCACGACGAGTTATTGGCAACCGCGCATCGTATTTGCGCCCCATCGAGGCCGGGCGACATTAAAATTCGTTCTCACTTCCCATCTCGTGTTCCTCCTTTCTGGACTTGCCTTATCTTCGTTATTTCCATATCTTTCATTTCTCAATCTAACTTCTCTCTCTCTTTCCGTCTCTTCCTCTTTTCTTCTCATTGATCTTTTTCCCTTGATCTTAACCTCTTCATCTTCTTCCTCCCTTACCTTTTTTCCTCCATTTGTTGTATCCGTCATTTTTCCTTTGTATGAAAGCTTTGCAGAGCTCATACCTTCCACACTATATATCAGTTCCCTAACCCATCCTTCATCCTCCCCCTCTTCACCGCCCCTCGGGCTGACTCCTTCCGCCAGCTCTCTTCGTATCCTAACCCTGAATTAGTCTCTCTTTCACTCTCCAATCTCCTTTCCCCACACTTCCCGTATCCTCCTCTTCTCTCGCTCCTCAGCCACCCTCAACTCTTCACTTCACCGTCACTTCTACTCCCTTCGCTCTCTATTTCTCTATATAATCTTTACTAAATCTCCCACAGCAATATCCTTCTAGCCATGGACCTGAAGGACAGTGCATAAGCTAGGCTTATGGACGCGGGGGTTGAAGCGAATGACGGAAGGGGAATCGACCTCTTCCAGCCGCTTTTTGCGGGACGACTGGTGGTGCCATCTGTGCCATACCGTGGAAAATTTCTTCTGGCAAAACCAATATATACCAATTTTTAACCTTCAAATACAATACTTTTACTATTTTATTAGAAAATTTAATATTACTTACGTAATTTCGAAAGTATCCCAAATAATAAGACAATTATATAAATACACTACACACATACAAGTTACTTTGCAATGCTTTTACACTGTTTTGCACCGTTTTCCACCGTTTTGCACAATGGCGTCATAAGGCTATACCAATGAAGGACGCTATTTCTAAAACTTATATTCGGCTGTAGAGGACACCACCAGTCGTCCCTCACATCGCAGCCCCTTCCGTCTTTCGCTGTAACCCCCCGGAACTAGGCACTGTCCTTCAGGTTCATGCTTCTAGCTTCCACCAGCCGCCATCTTTTTCCAAGCCTCTAAATGGTTTGTGATATTAAACTATTTCATTGCAAGCGGACACTGTGCACACGTGATGCGTGATACAAACATTACCACCACTCCTGTAGGTGTTCCCCCACCCAAATAATCTTGTCCATCGAAGAACATTCCCGGCAACGCTGATGTTGTATGTATATTGTATATATTTTAGTATAGTATAGCGTGTAAATAAATAGTGTATGTATATAGTTTAGCGTTTTGCGTGAATGTTACTGTATATAATAATACCTACTATATTATACTATATTATCATATACGTTTTCACTTTTGTAACTTTTCACTATTAAACACTTATAATAAATTTTGTATACCTATTACGTCCCCGTTCTTTCCCATTTCCTCCTTTAATAAAAGAATTGTGTCCGCTTGCAATGAAATAGTTTAATATCACAAACCATTTAAATTCATCGGGCAGGTCAATATAAGCTATCGCTCGTGCAGAAATAAATGATTTTAACAAACATAAGGAATTACCTTTAATATATATCCATACTCCAATGGGACCCTCCGAGACATCAAACTACACGCGTTACATACTTCTTATTAGTACTACTACTAGATGCTAACAAGATGAAAACCTTATTTAGGAGCTTATCCCGAGGTGTACCCGAATTAAATTTTGGGTGAAAATGGACCCCGCATCCAATGTGTTGTTAAAATATCCACCAGGCAAGGGTTAAATTACTTCATATGATTTTCATATCTATAAATCTCATATTATACATCTAACTAAATTTATATTCGGTGCCTACAAAACGTTCCAGCTACACCAAGCTATCACACTGCACCATACAGTGGACTACCTAAAATATATTCGAGTTACCCGAAACATACGAGCGGCTCGAAAAAATCGAGCTACCCGAAACACATTCGAGCGGCTCGAAAAAATCGAGCTACCCGAAACCGTTCGAGTCTCGGCTCGGCTCGGATATTCAAGCCGAGCCAGACTCGGCTCGGTTGTTTCGAGTCTCGAAACAGCTCTAATTCAAATCAGTAAACAAACTTGAGTAAAAAGAATCTATTATTGAATGACTAATTTTAAAGTTATGTGTACTCGAGCGTAACACACAAGTTTTACACACGAATGAAATATTATCATTAAAAAAAGATATCAAGAATACAAAGCAATAATTGCTACGGTGTTAAATAATTATTGTATTATTGTGTCAACAATAATGCGTACTTATTTCACAGTTTGCACACAACTTTAATTTTAATCTTCCAATGAAAAAATCACACTACAAGGTACCATTTTTCAAAAAATGTATTAATTCTACCGATACACTAAACATTATTAATAATATTTGCTTTCGAAAAAGTAGAGACTGTTTAGCAAATAAAATAGTTCTCTTATGGATAAAGCGAGTATTAAATGTAATAATCAGTATTATTTGCACTAGTGTCCAAGTACTGGGACGTGTCCACTGTCCAGGTATTGGCGCATTCTCATGCGCCGCAGTGATAGTTTCTAATAGCCCCGTTTTCAATTACAGTGCGCAAAATCGGGTAAACAAGGATCTGCAGCAGCTTCTGGAAAGACTAATCAAAGTACAACCTCGATTAGTAGCGATAGGAAAAGTCCAAGCACTTCGATGGCAAGTAGCCCAAAGCCATCGAATCCCCCTGGCTCGGCAACCAGCTCCAAAACAACTACACCGGCGCCGCCAGAATCCGATGGTGAAGACGATCGATCAAAGGGTTCAGATTCGAATTCAGCTCCTAAAGTGCCGCCTCTAAAGATAGTTATTCCGCAAAGTACCACATCCGAGCAAGAGCAGGGCACCCGAAATGGAAAGAGCACGTCTAATAGAAGTCACCAACTGCCGTACGTAGTCGCAAGCTCGAACAGTAATGATTCGACTGATAAGGATCAGAGTCAATCTGCCAGTGGCACGACTAGCCCCACAGAGAGCGGGAGTAACACTAAAAGCGAGGACAAGAAGGATTTCAGTGGTGCTCTGCACGGGGAAGAAAGATCCACGCATCATCAGAGAGTGCTGAGGAGTTCGCATAGATCTGGCAATGGCAGCAATGGCTCGGCAACGTTGAAGGAAACATCCACGTCCGCGGGTAATGGAAACTACTCGAACTCATCTCCCTTACCAGTGGCCGCTTCCACCGACCGTTCGAATAATTCGTCGCCGCAACAACGGCATCACTCGCCGACACCCGAGACAACTGGCTCCGAATCGAGTAAAACTACCTCGACGGAGGCTTCGAACAATAACGCTACTTCAAAGGCTAATGTTACGGTGGAGAAATCTGAGAAAAACACCGAAGTCAGCGGAAAAAGTCAGAAAGATAGCGGCGGGGAGAATTCAGAGAGCACATCTACAACTGCCTCGTCGACAACATCAAATGTAGGTACTCCCGCGCCACCGGTTGAGCTGCACCCCAGGAAAAGGAAAATGAAACCTAATAAGGAAGCACAGCAAGCCGCCACGGCTGCTTCTAACGAAGCGTCTGAGACCACCAACGCGGGCCCAGAAATTCATCCACACGATCAACCCATCACTAATTGTTACCAATTGTTTCTCAATATCCGAAAGCAGGTACGACTTTCAGTATTATTATGTGGCATAGAAATTTCTGTATTACTAACCCGCTACTAACGAATTTAAGTGTAACAAATATGTATTGGGTGGGAAATGATATTGGCATCAGGAGAAAATTGTTTAAAGAATTATCATTTTCAACATATTTTGTAACACAGGTTCAACATTGCTAATGACGAGTTATCCCGCGTGTTTATTTATCAAGATAGCAGTTCTAATTTGAAGAAAAATCAATTTACAAAAAACAACATGTGTTTCATTTATTATTTGCTAAGATGTTTTGCAAATTGATTTTTCTTCAAATTAGAACTCCTGTCTTGGTAAATAAACACGCGGGATATCTCGTCCGTGGTCGCGAAGCGGCTAATAATAGTTTCCCGAGTATTTTAATGTGGCAAATTTTAAGAAATTCAAGTCAAACCGTAGAAGCGATTATTAATATTTCTAAATTCTTGCATACAAATTAGGGCTCTTGATACCCGGTGACCAGGGTACTCGGTTAACCGGGTGATACCCGGGTCTGCGGATAATACGGTTACGGGTACTACACAGTTCGACAGCCATCTGGACTTGTAACATTTAATAGCCGTTTCTTATATGTTTTGGAGCGCTGAAAACGAATCCGCAAACCGTTTGACGCCATCATCCTCAGTTTTTGAGAAATTCGATTTTGAAAAAAAAATGCAAATTTTCAACGTTGAACATCTTTTGTGTCGAGACAGTAATAGTTATTCATTACTGTTTGCGCAAATTTGTAGTTTTTTCAAAATCGAATTTCTCAAAAACTGAGGATGACAGCGCAGAAGCAACTTGCAATATTACTAATAATTTATAACTAACAATATTCATGAATCAAAAAGGTATAATAAGAGGTTTGTTACGATCCACTGCAATAACCGGTATTTCGTCGATTACCTGTATAACACGAGTATCAGGTAATCGTAACCGTATTACCCGCAAACCCGGGTAGCACCCGGGTAACCGGGTAGGACCCGGTTCACCGGGTACCCGGGTAACCGGAAACCCGCGAAAAGTAAGAGCCCTAATACAAATTGAACATGTTATTTAATGTAATTAGTACAAGGTATCGATTTGTATGCTCTAAGATCGTTCATCCACATGGAAGATACATCGAAACACCTATAAATTTTGTTAGTAATAGAAATTAAAAGAATGAATATACAATATAATATAATATAATTATTTTCATTATTTCAGATCGAACGGAGAAGGAAGGGTCTTTTTCCAGTTCAACCGAAACCACCACAGGGCTTTAAAGATTATTTAATGAATCGTTGTACATACGTATTAGCTGGAAATGCGAATAAAGAGCCGAACGTTAATCCGCCAGTTGGATTGCAAGGCGCTATGAAGGATTTGTACATTGAACAGGAGAAAGAGAGATATCGCCTTAGAATGCAGCATGTCGTTGAAAAAGAGAAATTAGTCTTGTCGGTGGAGCAAGAAATTCTTAGAGTACACGGCCGAGCCGCCAGAGCCCTTGCTAATCAATCACTTCCGTTTTCTGTTTGTACTATATTGAAGGACGAAGAAGTTTATAATGTTATCACTCCGGAGCAAGAGGAGAAAGACCGAAATGCAAGGAGTCGGTACAATGGCAGACTATTTTTGAGTTGGTTACAAGATGTGGATGACAAATGGGAAAAAATCAAGGTAACGTGAATAGCGATTAAGGGGGCATTCTCATTAAAATTTTTCGGAAACTCGATTTATTTTGCACAGTATGTCTACAGTATAGTATCCGAAGAATACTCGGTAAAAGTTATAAGACGAAATTCTTAATGGTATAGATTCTACGGCGATAAAAATGACTCGACCTCCGAACATGCGAGCAAAACTTTTAACCTGTTTATCTCGAAACCAGGGTTGCCAGGGATTCTTTGTGGCCAAACACCTACAGAAGTGGTGCGTGTGTGCGTGAACTGACGCTAGCGCCAAGTGGTCCCAACGCGAAGCCAACAACGGCCAACCAGCGTCGACAATCTATTTCCCGGCGACGCTGGTTGGCCGTGGTTGGCTTCGCGTTGGGGCCACTTGGCTGGTTTGACGCTAGCGTCAGTTCGCGCACACATTACCACCACTCCTGTAGGTGTTTGGCCACAAAGAATCCCTGGCAACCCTGCTCGAAACATGATTTTTCCGATCGGTAGCCAGCGTAACAAAAGAAATTATGAAGTAATTCCACAAATCTTGGTGGCATTTTCTTTGTAATGAATCCACTATCGCGTCAGTCTTCGATCATAAATTTTAGTGGTCATAGTCTTAGGTTATTAACATTTTTAGGCGTAAAATTGCTCCTTTCTCAGCATGTTTGTGTTCAAACGTACACCGAACATCGTCACTTTGCTTTCTTTGTCGTCTTAAAGGCTGATACGATAGCGATGGCTACCATCGACGCCTCTTTTTGCTGTAACAGGGCACTGAGCTCCACGTAGAAATCGAACCACTACAGGAAAATGAAGAAAAAAAATTCATATCCTTGAATAACGAATAAATAAAGGATAAAGTTTGCTGCAAGTTGTATACTTAAAAAAAGCAACCCTAAAAATCACCTACTTTTCCAGCGATTTGATGAGAATGTCCCCTTAAAACTGATTGTGAACCTGAATTACAGTTTAGACATTCGTAATTCCGTACGCTGTCCTCGAAAATTCAGGTCATATTAATACGCGTTACGCAAAAACCAGCCGATATGTTTCTCTTTCATGCATATCGGCGTAAAAATGCGTAACACATCGGTGGATTATTGTTATCGTTATATTTTTCTTGACCGAAGCAGCTATGAGTTACGATAAAAAATATCATTCTAGGAAGCGATGTTGCTTAGACATCACAACGAGGCTGAATCGTTACACGCTGTGCAGAGAATGGATTGGGAATGGAAGTTGAAGGAAGTTGGACTGTGCGAGTTTAAAGCGACCCCTCAAATAGAAGACATTCATGTTCCGATGGTACATGTCTCGGACGACTTCGACTTGCTCCCAGCTTAGTGTACAGCGATCGCACTGTTGTCCCGGCATAACTGTTTTGCTCATACCTTTGAAATTTGTTTCAAGGGTAGTGACTGTAATCTGTGATCTCTTTAATAACGTATTCGCCATTCTTGCACGGTTACCAAATTACGTATTCTATCATTCTCGAAACGACTCGACGACTCTCTAATTAGGTTACTCTGTACTGTATTTATACTTTCGTTGGCTACTCGAAAATTTCAACACTGGACTAAGTTACTCTCCGTGCGTAGCGTATTTTATTCGCAGATTGTACATTTAAGAAGGGTGAATAATAAGGAAAATGTGTAATAATTAACAATCGAGACATTCATCCGTTTCGCATTTTAGGTAATTTGGTACTCTACCGTTTAGTACACAATCTCTACGCGATGATGTATTGTAAATATTTTGTACCTAGCGATTTATGATAGTACCTTTAAATAATGTATAAAAATTCTAGATTAAGAAGCTGCGTAATAAACGAGGCTGCTTCGAACTTTAAATTACTTTCAACGTTTATTGTCCATTTCCAGCTGATCCGGTTTCTCTTTAATCGAATCGACCGCATTTACATTGCCCAGTTTAAAGTCTACGGGCTTGTAATGCCCCATGATATTGAAATAATGCGTAACGTCTGTGAAATCATTCTCGTGAAGAAACATCGGCTTCCCTTTTACGAAGCAAGACGTAAACATTCCAGTTACATCAGGCACGTGCACGTCGTTTACTCTAAACTCGACCTGAAACATTTTGTATAATAGCTTCTCGCAGACAGAATCGAAAGTACAGTAGAGCGTCAATTATCCGAACCTCGATTAACCGAACGGTCGATTACACAGGACCACAAAATTTTTTTTCTAACTGACACAAACGCGACCACCTGTCCTTTACGTATTTTGGGTCGCTGAATCCGAATCCGTTGCCCGTTTAAGCCTATCACGTCTAGTTTTTTTGTAAATTGCAAAAAACCGTTGTAAACCCGTAAAATGCCATATAAACACAAATAAAAAAAATTTTGCCAAATTACACTTTGATACTACTGACCATTTCGGACTTATGGCTTTTCGAAATTTTTTTATTTTGATTCCTTGTTACAAAAAGTTGTCAGTATTTCTCCGTGATCTTTCCAGCCGCATTTTAAAGCATAAGGCCTTTGCTTTTACATAGACCATTTTAGGTCCACTTCTGGAAACGAAAAATTCATGCGGGACCTGTAGGAACAAAACGAACAAACTTCTATTTGGGAAAACAACTTTTTTGCAAGTAGAATTCAAGGTATTGAAGTATTTTTACATAGGAAAAAGAAGATAACTTCTTGTAACTTTTTGGTTGACCGGATGATCCGCCCTAAAGACGTCCTATGATTTTAGCAGGTTTTCTTTAAATGGCTGTATCTTTCTTAAAAACCACCCTTTTTCCATGAGGTTTGGCCTATTTTAAAGACAAAGGACTAGACTTTCCGACAGAGTACATAGACACTGCAAAAAATATTGTCTGCACTCCGTAGCACTTGACACACATGACGAAATTTTTGCAGTTTGGCACACTTCTCTTTAAGGGCGGATTTTACCTCCTGGATACTGATTAAAGCATCGAAAAGTAGAAAGTTCAAACTTTGAAATGTCTTTGTTTCATCTTTCTTCACGTTTGAAAATTGAGCAAATTTGAAAATATTTATTTCCGCGTTTGAGATACGAACGCCTCGTAGTGGGTTGTGGGGGTATGTGTAAATTCGGTTTTTGGGTTTAGAGGTTTAACGAAATATAGGATTAGATGTTTTGTGGTCTTGGGGTTAGTAGATTAGGGAGTTTGACGTTATAAGTATTGTGGAAATAGGATATGTTGTGTTTATATGGCATTTTACGGGTTTACAACGGTTTTTTGCAATTTACAAAAAAACTAGACGTGATAGGCTTAAACGGGCAACGGATTCGGATTCAGCGACCCAAAATACGTAAAGGACAGGTGGTCGCGTTTGTGTCAGTTAGAAAAAAAAATTTTGTGGTCCTGTGTTATCCGAAGGAGGACTTCCCCTGCATATTTACAGTTTCATAATTTTTTGAATTTCCGGGTTCGGGATCTTCCCTTGGAAAATGGTTACTCCTACGAAAAAAACTCATACGATCATATTTGTAGAGAATTTCCTCAGCTATAAATTGTATAATAACTATTTTTGTCGCAAAACTGCTAGATAACGAGATATTCACGAAAAACAGTTGTTTTCTTTGTTCAACCCTCTAGTGAAATTTTTAGCGGCGATCGGATCGATGGGGACTTTTGATATATTGTTTGAAACGACTAAATAAGTAATTTTCGGTGTAATTCCTATGGTTATAAACCGTGTAAAGTGCATGCATGCCTCATTCTTCGAACTCTCGGATTATCCGAACAATTCGAATTTCCGAACCAACTTGGTCCCAAGCAGTTCGGATAATTGACGCTCCACTGTGATACGAAAAAACGCTTGCAAATACCTTTTTCTTTCGTAGGAAAAAGGTGTACAGTTCGGCGAGATATTTGTCTTCTTTGGGGTAATAATACAAGTCGGTCACATAATTCTTCGACACCGAATGTAAAAACAACGGGGTACCGATCGCGAACACGCCAACAATCCCAAATACCGCGAATACAGCTGCTAGATTATCCCCTTGTGCGGCTTGCATATAAAGAAAAGGTTGAGCCGTCAAGGCTATGCACGACGACAGGATGGAAAATCCTTTAACCATAAAAATCCGTTTCGTTAAGATTCCTTTGTATACGTATTCCCGTTCTGATTCGGTATTACTTTTTGTGGAGAAGTGTTTCGCTGGGAAATCCTGAAACAAAGTCAGGATGGAGATACGTTTATATATGCGTATTATTTTAACTATTTTTTAAGTGCTGAATCCACTTGTAATGCTTGATGTACTTATAATATTGCAGCCTGAATGTATCGTGAAAATTAATCGGAGAATATTTTTACATTTGTACTTAAACAGAATCCTCGATTACTTCGTGTTTTAGGGTTAGGTCTGAAAAATTTTGAATGGTTCGAAATGGGTATAAAAATTTTCTGTGAGTTAGATATTTAAATAGTGTCCGTGATAATTTAAAGAGATGCACGGTGCTTGTCAATCGTAACAAGAAACCGTTTTTGGAATGTAAACAGTCTAGTGTATAGTTTGTTTACTCAAGATAATGGTATAATAAAGTCCTATGAAAAATGGGCAATGTTTCGAAAAGAAACTGATGGCAATCATGTCTGCTAAAACAATTACTTTAATCTGAAATTGTGGGCTCGATTTCCACACATCACGCCGACGAACATTGACGACTAATGCCGAAGAACCGTTCTTTTAAGAAATATTCTAACCTTAACGTTACTACTGTTAGATGTAAAGCATGTGACAGTACGTCCGAGTAACGGAAAGTCTTGCAAGCATCGTTTCCTCTGGACTAAGATACAGGCACGTAATACAGAAGCCATTGTTGTGGATTAAATATACTTTGTTTTAACTTTAATATTAGGTAACCACGTCCAGGAACAACATCCAGAACCATTCAGGATGAGCATTTAAACAGGCCGAACTGTAGCGCTAATTTGTTCCACTCCGGGCCGTTAGGTGGAGGTGTACTGAATGTAGTTGTAGGGGTCCGGTAGGTGCTCATCGACATACCACCAGAGGGCTACCCGGCGCCAGGGCTTCTCGCTGGTGTTCCATCGCCCTCCGGTTAGTATATATACAAGTTCCGTTCCAGTCCTGATACCCAGCGTGTCTAACGGCCGATTTCTTCACCTTCAGTAACTTCCGGTCAGTGAACGACCAATTGGATTAGAGCATTTATATGCTCTAAGCCAATTGGATGCTATCATTTGGCAGTTATGTGGAACATAACTCTAACTGGAAGATTACTGAAGGTGAAGAAATCGGCCGTAAGGCAGGGTTCCGCCAGGTAAGCCTTACTGACGAGTCCACTGGCGGACCCGGGACGAAACGCTCTTTCTTTCCCTCTCTAGGGTGGCGACCCTTCATCTTCTTTCTTCTCTCGGGTGATCCCACCGCAGACGTTCCAGAGCACGGTGTAATAGACAGGTGTGTTCCGACTCCTGTTCAGAATGTGTGTGACTTTTTCGTCCTAGTTCTTCTGGCGGCCGGCAGATTTCGTCGGTGTCGTAAAGGCATTTACATATGGCCTGTTGTGTCTGGCAAGCCCACTAATACCACTAAAATCTCTACTACTACAGTCTCATTAATACATATGTATATGGCTTCTAAGTCACGACGCCTCTCGCGACTGCCAGGGGAATTAAACAGAAATCGGCACACAAAATCGCTGGAGTAAAAGGTACAGAGTCGGAACACCTGTCTATTACACCGTGTTCCAGAGTCGGATCGCTACATAGTGAGAGAATTGTGCGCTAGGTGGCGCTGGCGCAGCATCACGTTGTAGGTATTGTAGGTAATTTGGGAATTAATAAGTTATAGCGATTTCGGCAGACACGCACTGGTGCAGTTTCGTGCTATGCCGGTGTTGCCTAAGCAGTGATGGGTACGTAAAATACGCAACGTATAATACGTACGGATTATACACATGTATTATACACGTAAATTACTGTAATTTACGTGCGCTAGTGACAGAATTAGCGGATTGGTCGGAGTATTCACCGCGCTGGGGGACCGAAGACCCACGAACCAATCAGCGAGGAGAACAGCGATACCACACTGGTGTCGCGCGAGATTTATGCTTAAGGAATTGGTAGCGTTTAAGATTCCAAACTTTCCTTTATTATATAAAGAGATTTATGTTGTTACCTACCTCAAGTGCTTCCTTTGGGGACCTGCCCCGGCAATATAGAGCCTAGTAGGAATTACCCCATATATTTTTCAAGCTTTATTTATTATATAATTTTGGTTATGTCATCTATGGCTGTGTTCCGATTCACGCATAATGCGCATGAAGTGCATAGGGTACGTGACATATCCTATGCAGTCTATGCGCAGTATGCGTGAATTGGAACACAGCCTATGTAATTTACCTGTAATTTACACGTAACGTAAATTACGTGGTTTTCTAGTGATTTATCCATCACCGGTCCGGAGTCTCCGGGCTAGTGTTGGCTAGAACCGTGATTTGTGAATCACGAGTGATCTGATCACGTTCGTTCCCAATCACGGCCCTTTTTCACAGTGATCCGTGATTTTCGTGATCGCTTCTAATTGGTGCAGGCAGAGCAGTGATCCGCGATTTTCGTGACCGCTTCTGATTGGTGGAGAGCATAACTCTTTGCACGCGCCACATAACCTCAATTTCTACTTTCTCTCGAAACATTCTCAAGACCTCACTGTTCTTATAGAATCTCAGTTGTATATTTTGTACCAATGTAATCGTTCTTGATCTATTTAAATTAACGAATATTTCTTCACTTTAGTTAAAAAGTATAATGTATATGTGAATACTTTAGCCAATCAAATCAGTGCGTGCATACATTGACTATTTATGAATGTATATTCTATATATTCTCTGAATTAGCACGCTTTGACTGTAGCACAAGCTATATTGAAGTATTTTATAAAAAATAATCCAATCAAGATCAAGAATTGCGATCACAGTAAACAATTCACTCAAGTTAAAAAAATCACAATCACGGTCGTGAATTAACTTCAATCACGACCGTGAACGTGACTCTGAGATCACTGTGATAAATCACTGTTAGTGATTTTCCACTCCGGGTGCGTTCCGATTCGCGCATTGAGCGCATGAGGCATTGAGGCATCGTATTGGTGGCATCGTACGATTCCCTAGAATTTCTCTCACTTGCCACCAATACAATGCCACTTCCGGTGCATGAAGCGCGTAGGAACTGCAAGAATTCGGAGTTGCATCTGCTCCTGCGCGCCTCATGCACCGCAAGTGGCATCGTATTGGTGGCAAGTGAGAGAAATTCTAGGGAATCGTACGATGTCACCAATTTCATGCGCTCAATGCGCGAATTGGAACGGATCACACGAATGTAATAGGAAAGGGAAACAAAGTGAAGTCCGCGCAAACCTGAGGGGTTTGAAAATAGTTGGAGATTCTTTTAACGAGAGGACTTCAAGTTTATAAATTAATCAATACCCGCTTGGAAACGGGTGTTTGAATAAATGAGCTCCACTTTTATCCCTTCTCCTTTGTGTAAAATCAGCACAAAGTCATCGTTAATCTCGTTAATTAATGTAATAGCTGTTGCTACTACTATCGCCGACATTTTTGCACTTTCACTCTCAATCAAGATTGTAAAACGCGCCACAAATCATGCAACCTGAAGTCAAAGGATTCTAGGGAATTTCATGCGCCGACAGGGCATACATCTCTATGCAACTTCCTGCGCATCATGCGCTCCATGCGCGAATCGGAACGCACCCTCCATCTCTACTCCGGGCAAAGAGTAGGTATAATAAGAGGCGTCACTCCGGGCGGAATCTTTGAAGTCCTTGCTTAACCTTGGCATTTAAATTGGTTGTCTATTTCGAGCGGGATATTCAAATCGACTAAATGTACCTTACCGCAATTGGCTGATTATTGCCGAAGTTGACCCCGATCATTGCCGAAACTTAGCGATCATTGCCGAAGCTTAGCGATCATTGCCGAAGCTTAGCGATCATTGCCGAATGGGCATTTAAATTGGTTGTCTAGTGATTTCCCTAGGTTATTTCTGTCCTTGTCGAGTGACGCCTCTTATTATACCTCCTCTTTGCTCCGGGCGAAAATCGGAGAGGTGGCAACCCTGGCACCAACCCGCGTCCATATCCCCAAAATCCCCGCTAAAACACGTAACAATTCAAATAAGAATAATACAACACTTTTATCGAAAATTTTAAAAATAACACTTATTACACAGATATGATGCGAATTATGGAAGATGCGTTTGCAAACAAATGTTCACAGAGCGTAAAATCAGTGAATATATTCACTGCAACAAAATATAATCCACTTTTCATACAACGTTTAAAGCGAGCGTATAACATAACTGCATAGATTTTTGGAGCAGAAAATATAATAAGCAATGTAAGAAATACAATTAATACAGATGTCAAACAATATGTTCGTTTTAGTTTCATTTGCGGTGATAGGGACAGCATTTCTAATAGCATAATAAATAAACATATATTGTCTGTGCACATTATACAGTAACATTATTAACCAAAAGAAATTGTAAAATATGAAACATAATTAAGTACTATTATTCAAGCTAAAAGATTCTATTAAGTAAACTGTTGCGACTCCCGTCTAGCGGCGCGTAGTATAAGCTTCAGAAGCGCGAAGTTCGAATCGGATCACACGACTGTAATAGGAAAGGGAGACAAGGTGAAGTTCGCGCAAGCCCGAGGTGTTTGAAAATAGTTAGATTCTTTTAATGAGGGAACTTCAAGATTATAAAAGAAATCGATACCCTCTTGGAAACGGGTGTTTGAATAAATGAACTGCACTTTGATCCCTTCTCCTAGGTGTGCAATTCCAGCGCAATGTTGTTAAACGCTTGTTATATAAAAAATCAATAACCGAAACGAATCGGATCAACGAATAGGAATTTTGCTAACTAATTAAGAAAATTGCGATTGGTTCTTAGAAACCAAGACATTTTGTAAATAACAAAATAATGTAAAACTGAGGGACCTCTGAAAGAGTCACTTGAGCCTAGAAAGCCATAACGAGTAGACGCAAAATAAAAGTTCTGTTCAAATCGAATTTGTGTTTTAAAATCGTTATTATTTCATTACTGCTACAAATTTACTTGTTCAAGTTGTTTCATTCCGTTCTTATTACTATTTTCATTATATTTAACAATCAAAAAACACTGCGTCCAAGGAGCAGAGTGCCTTAGCACTCCACGGGCGTCGACCCTCGCCGAATTCCCTACCAAGGATCCAGAGGACCCAAACGGCCACGCAACAAAACAAAGGTATAACATTTTATTTCTTTGTCTTCAAAAACAAATAACTGGAATACAATTTCTGTATGACTATACAATACACACTATTATATTGTATGTAGGATGAATAAAATATGATTGTGGCCATACAGAAATTATGTCATAGTCGTTTTGGAAGCTGGATGAATTTAATTTGAGTACCTAAGCCCGTCTGTTCACGATTGGTCTCTACGCGTACGCGTCTATGACGCGACGCTCCGTGAACAGACGGCCTAACTCACCAATAGTAATTTATTTTCAAAACAAACCACGACAAGGATTTGCACACGCTAACGAAATAATACATTGGTGGCCATACCCTGAATTGGGAATTGGCATTGCCTGCCTCCCTCGCCGTCCCAAAAACTCGGGGTTACTCGGTCCACCCGATCGCAAACGATGAGGTAGGCGAGGCGAGTTGAACCATTGCAATGGTGAATGTTGGCGCTGTATTTAAAACAAATAAAATAACTTCCTTCATAATATTAATATAAACACCTTTAAAAATGAACAACAATTATAACTGTCCTCGTCATCTCGAACGTTCTCCCTTAACTTAAGCGTACAAAGTAATTATCACATTATTAATGTCAATTAATTATTGCTGACATTAATTGGTTTGCAAGCGTCCATTAAAGTTCGTAAATCTCCATCACTTAGATAATTAAATATTCTTTCAGTACAGATATGTGGTAACCCAAGAAAATTAAAGAAAGAATGGAAAATATTATTACCTAGTTCCAGCAACTCTTTCCTTCTTTCTCCATTTCTAAAATGAGTATTTATCATACTAGCATATATTGGAAATTTTATTTCATAATCATTTGACCTTAACGCCTGCACTACACTTTCATTTCCTGCATATATTGCTAATTGACTTATACCTTTTGTCAAAATATTATAAAAACTGATATTAGCATTACCAACCTTCTCACTCTTCATACTTATTATTTCTTCCTCACATTCTTTCCGAAAAGAGCTGAATTTCTCATCGCTAATAATTGTTAGTAGATGTTGGTTCTTTGCATATAAATTTGCCGTTTTCAACTTAACCATGTGAAGTTTAAGAATCTCAGTGATGCCTGCATGGTCACTGATACCATGATCAAAAATATTAGCATATTCATTATAATCATCGAAAACAGACCGATAAAAACAACGAGCAGAATAAGATGACCTGGTACCACCTTCAGCCAAATCAAGCGCTGTGTACCTATCTTTAATCGTAACAGTAATATCAGAACCGTGATCTAGGAGAGTTATAACAATTTGTTTTTTCCCTCTTTTAGAAGCAAAGTGAAGTGCTGTCGCACCAATTTCATTTTTAGAATCAATGTTGGCACCGAATGTTGCCAGAATCTGGATAATATCTGAATCACCACATAGAGCAGCAATGTGGAGCGGCGTTGTACCTTTTGTAGTCTTAGAATCAACTCCGGAACCGCATTTTAGCAATACTTCTACAACCTGTTTATGATGCTCTGCAGTTGCGATATGAAGTGCAGTTCTTCCGTCTTTGTCCTTAGCATTTATATTAGCTCCTTTGTCCAACAGCATTTTGGTAATTACTTCATTACCTTTGTGGGCAGCATAAGAGAGCGGCGTTCTATCGTTACCACACGTGGAATTAACATCCGCGTTATATTCCAAAAGAGCCTCGACGACTTTCACATATCCTTTACGAATAGCAGCATGAAGAGTTGTTCTATCATTTTTAACTCGAGCGTTTATATCGGCACCCCTGCTTAAAAGCAATTTGGCAATTTCTCCCTTAGCATTATCAGAATCTTTATCAAAAATAGGTTCACGTACAGAAATTCCTTCACGTTTGTCGAATGCAGTATAATGCAACGCCTTCATTTCATTGTTATCACTAGCGTTAACATCAGCGCCATGTAGTAAAAAAAGTTCAACGATTTCTCTGCAATTCTTCACAACAGCTGTATTCAGTAATTCAGGAATATCTTTTACATTAGCTTTATTAGTTAAAAGTAGCTTGATCATTTTCAAATCAGTATTCTCAATAGCATAAAATATTGGAGTGTTATCAGTTGCATCGCGAGCATTTACATCAGCTCCACAGCTTATCAATAGCTCGGCTATTTCCTCCTGTTTGTTCTTGGCTGCAGTATGTAAAGCCATATAACATTTTCCGGATGTTGAGTTGTATAATAGATTAACATCACTACTGTATTTTAAGAATTGTTCAACAATTGTCAAATATCCTTTTTCAACAGCAGCATGCAGCAATTTATAATCATTTGCATCTTCAGGGTTTACAGTAAAACCATATTGAAGCAAGTTTTCAACGATATCGTTATACTGTGTTCCATACTTCTGCAATGCAGCACTAAGAGCGCTTCTGTTGCTTTTGTTATTCACATCAGGACAATGCTTTAGAATATCCTCAATAATTACTGAACATCCATTTTCAATAGCAAAGTATAATATAGTTTTGCCGTCCTTATCTTGGGCATCAACGTTAGCTCCGCTTTCTAAAAGTAGCTTAACAACTTCTTTGTGTCCTCTTCTAACTGCACAATGTAATGGTGTACCTTCCCGATGCATAACAGAGTTAGACATAGAATTAACTTGAGCCCCATATTTTAGAAGAAGCTCGACAATTTGTACATTCCCATTCGCTGCTGCTATATGAAGAGGCATACCATTACGTCCATCAGCATGAACGTCAGTACTAAAACTGATTAAAAGCAACTGGACAATTTCTTTGGTATGGCTTCTAACAGCGAGGTGCAAAGGAGTAAAATCGCTGCTGTTTCTAGCATTAACATACGCTCCATGGTTTATAAGTAATATACTAATTTCCATGTTCTTACTTTTAGCGGCATAGTGAAGGGGAGTTTCATGATCCCAATCTATAGCGTTGATATTAGCAGCTCTATCTAGAAGAACTTGAACAATATCTGTGACACCATTTATAACTGCAAAATGAAGTGGAGTAGTAGAAGGTTTTATGCTTTTGCTGTTAACTTTGGGACTGTACGTTAAAAGTAGTCGAGTAATCTCTGTATGGTTATTCTCAAGAGCATGACGGAGTAAAACATATCCATCTGACCATGCTGACGAGTAGGATAAACTGTAAGATGCAAGTAATTCTCTTACTGTTTCTATACCTCCGTCACGAACTGCAATGATTAATCTGTTGCTTATATTACCACCTTGCATTTTTCGTTAATAAATTTATTCCAATTTATTCCTGACTATGTGACGGAACCCGCTGTTGCGTGGACAATTTTATATTGCGATAAATTTTGATGAGTACTTTATGCGGGGGGCGGAAACTAGGATAGGATCTTCCGGAATAGCGTTTAGGCCATGGACCAGGGTGTGGACAGCAGGGTGTGGACAGTCCAATGCTTAAGCGTGCAGAAGCAGTGATGCCAGAACCGTGGGTTTGCGCCCACGGACCCTACCACCACTCCACGACCAAGCGTACCCCCTCCTGGGCGGGGATTGTTTGCAGCGCAACACCTGCAGGAGTGGGGGTAATTAGTGATGGTGATCTTTTGTTGGATCGATCTAAAATCGATTTTTTAGGGGAAATAAGATCGATCTAAAATCGATCTTTTTAGGGGAAATAAGATCGATCTTTCGACGATCTTTTTTAATTCCGATCTATTAAGGATCGATCCTTTTTTAATTCCGATCTATTAAGGATCGATCCTTTTTTCTTTAGGATCGATTAAAAAAAATGTAATTTTATGCGTAGTTTAGTCGCAACAGTGATGGCTACGTAAAATACGCATCGTATAATACACGTATATACACATGTATTATACACGAATATTACTGATCGGAGTCAAATTGGGTGCGTTCTGCAGACTCAACTGTTGAGTGATCATTAGATTTTACTCTGAAGTTGCACGTTCATTGGTCGACGCGAGTAAAATCTACTGAAATATACTTGATATTTGATATTTGATATGTGATATTTGATATTTGATATTTGATATTTGATATTTGATATTTGAAATTTTTGTAATTATTTATAGCTGAATAAATATCTGAAGAATCTAAGGATAAATTTTTTTCGATGGACATTATAAAAAGAGACAACTTGTATATGAAAAGTTATCGTTAAAAGTACTATGTTAGTACTACATAAATGTGACTAATGAGAGCAAGAATAAAGCTAATGTAGGTATCCTCTTTACGATCGATCTTTTTTTCCACGATTGGTCGATTTTATCACCGATCCTTCGAAAAAAATTTTCATCCAACAATAAGTATGTTGTTGCAATTCTGAATTTAATGAATACGATGGCTGTGTTCCAATTCACGCATACTGCGCATAGACTGCATAGGATATGTCACGTACCCTATGCACTTCATGCGCATTATGCTGCATTATGCGTGAATCGGAACACAGCCAAAGTTAAGCTATTTACTACGTCTTATTCTACACGTAGAGAATTCACTTTTCTACGTCAAGTAAAATACGGACCCACCACTGCTGGCAACCCTATTTAGGCCGGAAGCAGCAGGCTTTCTTAATTTAGATGGCGTTAGTGTCCAGGGGCGTCCGTAGACTTTTTTCCAGGGGGAGGGGGCAACTTTGGGGTGTCGGTAAAGAACTTTGGGGTGTCGATAAAGAAGAATATGTAATGAAAAAACAAAATTAAACTCTTTATTATGACAAACTTTATGGCTGGCATCTAGCACTAGTGAAAATATAAAGATTCGTTTTCGAGTGTATATACTTAGGTCTATGTGACGTAATGTCGATCACTTTGTAAAATTAAGCGATTTTTACTCAAAAGCCAGGGGGGGGGGCAACTGCCCCCTTTTGCCCCCCCCCCCCTCCGGACGGCCCTGTTAGTGTCGCGGTATAATTGCGTCTGTTTCTGGCATGGACAAATGGGGCGGTATTTTCAGTCGTTGCTTATTCCTAAGCAAATGCTTAAGCATTCGGCATCCTTTATTAGCTACTAGGTTAGTAGAGGATGCCGCATGGGCCACATCAGTGATGGGTACGTGAAATACGCAACGTATAATACACGTATAATGCGTACGTATAATACACATATATTATACATGTAAATTACTGTAATTTATGTACGCTAATGACAGAATTAGCGGATTGGTCGGAGTATTCACCGCGCTGGGGGACCGAAGACACGCGAACCAATCAGCGGGGAGAACAGCGATGCCACGCTGGTGTCGCGCGAGATTTATGCTTAAGGAATTGGTAGCGTTTAAGATTCCAAACTTTCCTTTATTATATAAAGAGATTTATGTTGTTACCTACCTCGAGTGCTTCCTTTGTGGACCTGCCCCGGTAATATAGAGCCTAGTAGGAAGTACCCCATACATTTTTAAAGCTTTATTTATTATATAACTTTGGTTATGTCATCGATGTAATTTACGTGTAATTTACGTGTAATTTACAAGGAACGTAAATTACGTGTTTTCTAGTGATTTACCCATCACTGGGCCACATCCTTCAGGTCCATGGCTCTTATTATATCTCTTCTTTGACTTCGCGTCGTCACGCAATAGCGTATTTTAGCGGAGATATTTGAAATGGGACGCGGGTTGGTGCCCGTGGAGCGCTGAACCGCAGCTCTATAAGGCGCGGAATTCTCAAAATAAACTGCTATTATTGGGTTTGACTCTGTATTTATTTCTATGTAAGGGTGTCAAAACAAGCGTCGAGCGTCAGCATGTAATCGCACCTTTAAGCTCGAACTGCTCAGGCAAGCGATCAAGACAGAATGAATAGCTTTCCAAAATATCCTCCGAGGTCCTCGTTGAAGTGGTCGGCTGTTACGATCTCATGTGGTAACACATGAATATGTGGCGGCCTCGAGCAGACGACGCGTGGTAGACTATCTCCACCAGAGGGCCACTTCTCTCGCTGCTACTCTCAGTCGTCCTCCGTTCATATATATACAAGTTTCCGTCCCAGTCCTTCACCCAGCGTCTAAGGCAGGGTCCGCCAGGCAGCCTTACTGACGAGTCCTCTGGCGGACCCGGGACGAAACGCTCCTTCCTTTTCTCCTTTATCGTTGGTGGATAACCTCCACCAAAAATATAGCCTCATGTTAGACGACGAGTCGCGCCAAATTTGAAATGTCGAGTGAAGCAATCGAAATTAAAGAATTAAAAGCTTTGCAACGGTTACTACGTAGAAACACTCGTTTAATAAATGTTGATTTTGGTTGCTTTGCAATTTAAACAACGCTATCCTGTAAAGCGCTCGATCTAAATTAGCTGATAACCAATTAGGATATTCGTTGCATTAGGAACTAAGGAACAATTTGTACGATTGGATAATATTATTAACAAAAACATGTTACGTTTTGTCTTGAAGAACGACGTCGTTGTACCAGTTATCGCTAGCATCGAACGAATTCAGTCGTGAACTTTATAACTCTCAATTTATAATTGAAGTGAAAGCCATTCAAGCAAAGTTAGTTTTCCTTTCCTTTATTTCCAAGCTATAACAAATACGGAGGAACCGGAAGCAAATTCCTTGGGCGATCGTGAGCAGAGCGGATTTTCGCTCCACGGGCAGCGAACCCATCCACCTAGAATTCAAGATCCCTGTTACATCACGTAACACGGCCAAGTCCCCCTGGTCCTCCCATACCTAGATCCTCGTAGTCCATTCAGGAAGAAGGATGCATGCGATCCAATACTATACAATCAGTGTATCCGAAATTTGCTAGTTTTTGTTAAAAACTATTAACAATTCCTTCATACACTAACCAGCAGGAATTACTTTTAGTTGTCAAAATTTTGAAATGTCACGAGTTTTTACGGTGGGATTAATTAGAATATTTAATAAATTTAGAATCCAAGTTTAGCACTCGAATACAATACAGTTAAAGCGTGGTGAAAATGTTTTTAAAGGTCTCATCACAGGAGGATGTACATTCCCTCAGAGAGGTCCTCGAATTGGTACCCACGCACAGTGCGGCACAGATAGACAAAGATACAAAATCGATTTATTCATATGTATAACAGTATAAGATCTTACTGAATTGTTATATAATTTTTTTCATTTTAGTAATTTATTTATTACTAGCAGTAATAATAGCTTATCTTACAGAAATTATGGGTCAAAAAGGAAAATCATCTATTTTTGTTCACGCTTAATTATTTATTGGCATCTGCTTTACATCTCTTATAGAGGGAGATTGAAATTTGAGGATGAATATAGGTTGTTCGGGCGATTGATAGCGGTGCAGAGGAGATATGGTTCGCGGTTCCAGAAATTGCTCTTCGACATTGCATTTCTTTGTTTATTTATCCTTGCCATCCCTTCCTCTCTATTAATCAGTCCTCGAATTGGCACCAACGGTCCAACCATCAACGGTCTCGGTGGAAAATTCTGAGCAATGAAATGAATGAGTTTTATATCATGGCAGAATTATTGCATTTTTATGTAAATAAAGTACCTACCCTATAATAAATAGGAATATGTTCAATATATCGTTGTAGGGGAACCCTTTGTTCTCTAGGCCTATCTCTTTGTCGTCCCTCCCATGGACTTTCTCTGGATCCATCTTTTTCCCTCCTGTCTCGAGAATGATCTCTGGGCCGCTCGCGATGGTCTCTGCAAGATCTCTCACCATCTTTCCGCTCTTTACTATGATCTTTCTCCCTATGTCAATAATGCAATAGTCTGGTGAAATACAATTCCCCGAAGTTTGTGTAGTATCAATTTACAAATTTGTTAAGAAATCTGAACACTAATTGTAACAGCTTTGCTGTGTTGAAAAGTATTATTGCCACTTCAGGCACGAACCTGGGGTGACGGGACGACGCCGACGTGCGCCTAGGACTGCGACTTCGGGTTCTTGTAACACTCAAGGACGCCGAACACCTTCTCAACGTTTTCGGCTTGTTTTCTAAAAATTAAAATGTCCATATTTGCGAAACAGAAGTTGTAATCAATCTTAGCAATTTAAAATAATAAACATACCTGAATTTTCCGAATTCACAGTTACGACAGTACGATGTTCCTCGACATCTTCTGTTTCACCTATTGCTCTCTTTATTTCTTCTCTATCGAATATCGGCTTGGATCCCTCTCCTACAGTTAAGTTCAGTGAATTTATTAATAGAAAAGCAATCGTATGTAGAAATCGGAAAAGCATTTAAGCAATACTAGCAGGTGTGGCAGAGCCTGAAGATATTAACGTCGCTACTCCGATAAACTAACTAGCTCTGAACAATTGTGAGCCAAGTCATTTCGTATTGTCAATTTCAAATTAGTTAAATAAATTGTCGTTAATTTATATGATTTGCTATACTAAAAATATGTATAAATTTACTTTTCATCCTCATAAATAAAGAATACTTTACATAATTGAAAATGGCTTACAACTTTCTCGAGCGCCAGATATATTAAGAGAAATTTACTGTTTAAAATTTTAACTGATAATTTTTAATTAAAATGTAATATTTTCTTTTTTTTTTCACATAGCGTATACAAATCGCATTAAATAATTTTTCAAAAGAATGTGGCTAAATTCTTGGAATGTTACGAATTGATTACAAAAATACAAACATATCGATACGCCTTTCAATATAGTTAAAATAAAGTAGTTGAATTTCCGTGTAGAAGATTCATGTTTCCGCAATAAAGTCTTCCGAGGTGATTCATATTTTCCAGGACGATTAAGTAATCGTTCACTTTGTAGAATCGCAATTTCAAGCATTCGCGATATTCCCTCTATATACGATGCTTCGGAGCGCAACTTTTCAAGCCAGCTAAATTAAGTTGTTATTTATTTAATGCAATTAAATAAAAGATGAATAAGAATAAAAAATACCACGCTACGCAAAAATTCGGAAGAATTCTAAGATTTAATTTCTGATTTCGTTTCTTCCAGTATTACAGCCTAATGTTTAATGTTTCATCATGCCTCTTCAGTTGTCGAATGTCAAGATCTCAAACATCTTCCGAGACTCGAAAATCTTCCAGTTGGTCTTAGTGCATAAAGCATTTAAAAAAATCCACTTATTCGGACATGCACGCATTCCCAAAACCAGGACACAAGGAGAATGCACAAAACGTGCTCGAGCTACGTTTTTCGGGGAAAAATTAATTTCTACTAAAACATATTATATTCATCATAGCAGTTAATATAGCCGAAGCATAATTCTTTGTGCAAGCTCGTAAGAAAACAAAAATACTGTACATAAAGCAGCAAGCAAGAGATACGCTAAGCACAGCAATCTTAAAACAGTAAATTGTAAAAAAAATTGTGCTTACATATTGCACATTATGCGATCAATAATCATCCAACGTTGTATTCCAAATTTCCTACATCCTAGACGAATCAAAAATACGTTAGTAACTTGACGAATAAAATTGAGAAAATTCTCGAATTTAACTGTAAAATCCGGAATCTTCACGACTCGTAGAAATTAGCGACAAGGATGCCGTTCTTCGGAAGTGGCACTTGGTAAAGTGAAAACGTGGAGATATTTATCTAGACTTCGATAATAAATTTAACCCTGTAGGGACTAGTGGGACTCCAGAGTCCCATTCTGACTAACACATTTTTATTTACGTTCCATCAATAAGATCGAGATTTGATAGGTATAGCGACCTTTAGTAGGCAGAGAAGAAACTGTTCGTACCATCAGAACTCGAAATTAAACTTTTTTCGGTTATAAAAAAAAAAAAAAACAAGTAGCTTCCAAATCCGAAGTATAAAATAGACTATTTTAACGCTCAAAAAATTCTACGTTAAGTTTAAAACATCCCCGTAACTAGAGGGTTAAACAGAAACCAAATGGGTTCTAAAAAGCGAAGAGTAATGTCTCGCGGAGAAGTGACAATTTTACATTAGAGAGCCTACGATGTTCTCAAACTTCGATTCGTTGATCCATAATATCTAGAGAACCCCAGAATAATCTTCCGCGTTGAGCTTATTATCCTTTGCGGTACTCGTTCGCCGAACGACTGCGAATTCTTAAGAGATTACGGTAAAAAAGCAACATGTTACCCGCTCTTCTTTTAAGCACCACATCTTCCTTGTTGGGTACGTCCCGCTTAAGTTCATGGGTGGCTGCTCTCCCAGGAATCTTTCTACGAATATCTACTTTGATTTTGCGAAGTTCTGTTGAACTAATTGTTGTGCCTTCAGGTCCTTTAAACAGGGGAGTTGTATCGCTTGATGTTTCAAACCTAAAGGTACAGAATAATATTAATATAGTATACAACTATATTAAAAACTTAAGTCAACTAAATTTGATATTTTATCCCAAAAAAAAGTTTACGCTTTTTTGGTGAAGTTTTCTGTATATAGCCAAAATCATATTTAATTTTGCGAGAAAATTCCACGACGCGAAAATGAAATCTTCCAGAATGATTAAAAACAAATTAATAATTAAAGACAGTTCATACTTACTTTTTCGAAAGCGCAGTAACTTTAGGTGTATAATGCTCGGAAGTTCTTCTATGTCGGCTAGGTGGAGATCCGCTCCTACTCGCGCGAGGTCTGCTGCATCCTCCTTCGGGAATCGGTAAGCCCATATTACGAGCGCGTCGTATCTCGTACTCCATAGCCATTTTTCGTTTCAGTCTATTATGCCTGTCCAATCTTTCTTGCTCGATCACCCATTCGCGTCTACGTCGTCGCCTCTCCTCTTCCGTTCTTGCACGTAGAACCACGTCGCTATCTTCGTTACGCGAAGGCTTAGGTTTTTCATCGCGATGCGTATTCCTCGATGAATACGGTTTCATTCCTACGTACAACGTAGCAAAGATAGATTATATTATGTACGCAGTATCGAAGAATTTTCTACTCGGTTAGCCAAACGCGAAATTTGAATAGGTTTTGTATTTACTTTGTACCGAATTGAGGTGAAATAAATTACCTTGTTATAGCGCAGAAAAATGAGGAGCAGTGAACAGAATAACCAGCAAGTAAAAGCATAAGAATTAAACGTAGGAGTGCCTATTGTTTGTGAACTTTAAAAGGGAAGCACCGCGCACACGCGTTTATTGTTCCGAGTGCAGCCAATGTAGCCAACTGCAGCTTTGAGACACCTGGAATTTCGATACGCCAACTAGTGACGGAAAATTGAACTACTGAGAATAGGTCGAAATCCGTCGAAGTTCATATGACTATCAGTGTTTATATAGACGTGTTGTGAAAGAGGAGTGTTTTTACATTTTTTTGAACACTAAATATTTACTCATTCGATTAATAAATACTTATTCGGAATGTTTGGTGGGATCCGGACCTACTTTCAATAGTTTGTCAACTTTCCACCGTAGCGCTGAAATCTAAGCCACGCCTACACTTAGGCGCTCCTCCGTTTCGCGCATTGAGTGCATAGGGCGGTATTCATAGTCGTTGCTTAAGCATGTGCTTAAGAATTTCTTGACAAAGTCGGCCTTATTCGAATAAGCTATGCTTAAGACGTCATGTATTCATAGTCCGAACTTAAGATTTGCTTGGTCAAGAAAATGGTGCTTAATGCTTGCTTAGTCAAGCAAATGCTTAAGCAAATCTTATATTACGTTCGGCAAGCGTCGGAAACTTTCCCGTGTAGCCGAGCGGAATACCCAATCAGGAATGATATTGAAAATACATCTTGTGTTTCTTTTCCCGCGCCGCCACCATGCAGAGACTGGCAGAGACGTAGATGGTACTGCGTTAAGGTCTACGCACACATATCCGTTCCGTCTCAGTTCCGTGTCAGTGTGCCAGTGGTAAGAAGAAGAGACCCTCTACGCCCCTCTTCGTTTCCCATCTTGGCGTTGATTGGTTTCACGTCACAGCTCGTCGCGGGCATGCGCAACAGAGGGTAGCCGAGAGCTATCAGGCCTTTTCCCGTGGACACTGGATACATGTGCCACAGTAAAAGCGTGATGCAGTCAATGTATGCATTTTCGTCCGATTAGAGCAGGCCATGTCACATTTCATGGAGAGCTAGAATAATCAGTACAATAAAAATTGAAGTACGTACTTCGTTATCATTCTGCAACACTTGTACTTGGTTGCAGATTTGGGTCACAAGTGGTGCTCTCTCAACAATATTCACGCACGGTTGGCTCTTTATTCCTTTCATTTTCTGCGCGAATCTGAAAGTTTAACCAAATTTGAAATGAACTGATAAAGATATTTAATAGCGTTGGAACGAAGTACAGTATTGTCTCCCTGAGGACTCGCTGGTCGGGACCGGCATTGAGTGCGTATCGTGAACAGGGTTGCCACCTCTCCGGTTTTGGCCCGGAGACTCCGGGTTTTGAAGCAAATCTCCGGGCTCCGGTTTTACTCGAAAAATCTCCGGGTTGTAGAAAAAAATGAGATAATAAGAAATTGTGGTATTATAGAATGGTATCAATTTTATATACAAGAAAAGTTATTAATTAAAAAAACATATACTTTTAAATTCTGAATTGTTTGAGCTTAAAAGACTTGTACATCGGTTTTCCGGATATTCGAGAACAACATTTTTTTTGCTCTTTCCATCTCCGGGTTTATATTGGAATCTCCGGGTTGGAATGTGTGGCACTCCGGGATTTATATGGGGATAATGTGGCAACCCTGGTCCTGGATCGCCTGGTAACGCTGCGTCGCGTCGTCGTCGGGACCGGGCGCTAGTGATGCCAGAATCGTGGGACGTGGGACAAATCCTTACCCCCACTATGACCTACCGTCATCTCCCACTTTCTTCCCATCGCACTGCACAGAAGCATATCCCTACGCCTGTCCATGTGCTCGGCAGCCGAACAAGCAGCGCACACGGAGAGGAGTAGGGATATGCTTGTGTGCAGTGGGATGGAAAGATAGTGGGGGGCGACGGTAGGCCATAGTGCAGGCCTGCCCCATCGGGTGCAAATACCTCCTGAAGTTCTGGGACCCGGGCAACAGCCGAGCGTGGGACTGGTCACGTTGCTAACCACAGCATGGGTTGCGGGAGAACTGCATGAGTGTGCGGCCGCCCATGCAGGCTCGTACCACCATGCAGTTCTCTCACAAATTTCGCAACGGGTAGCAATGGAACAGTCCCGCGCTCGGATGTTATCCGGGTTCCAGAAATTCAGGAGGTATTTGCACCCGATAGGGCAGGCCTGCCGTTGACGGTGAAGGACAGGGGGACCTCCAGAAAAGTAGGCCGTGCGGGCGGAAGTGCGGATATTCTCGGTTGATCTGTAGGCGGGATCATTGGTGCGGGATCTACCCCCACTCCACTACGCGCTACATGCCTACAGATCAACCGAAAATATCCGCACAACGGAAGCCACGAAGATGCTACGATAGAGCACGCCTGGGGCGCAAGCCGGTCAATATCGATACGCACCTTAAAGGCTCGTATAGACTGGGCGATAATCGCCGGCAACTTTATTGCCGGAGTCGCTGGCGAGTCGGTGGGATAACCGACTCGTCGCCAGCGACTTGTATCTGGCGATTTTCATCCGGCGACTTGTGTCCGGCAACTGTGTCTGGCGACTCGTCCTTTAAGGGTAAAGAGATACGAATATACCTGGGAAAGTCGCCGGAACCTGTATCCGGCGACTTGCAACAATCGCTGTGGGATACAGCAACTCGACCCTTGCCTCAAACGGCCTTCTGGTAGACAAATGTTTATCAACGAACACATCGAGAACAAGCTATTGCCTAGTCGTAAAGAAATGAAGAAATTTCGCTTCAAAAATACTAAATTGCCAGCTGTAAAAGATAACTGAATTCGGACGCGCAGGTAGCGTTGTCAACCGTTGACTCACGGGACAATACGGTCATAAACCGGGACCCTGTCGAAACACTCTGGCCGATCAGCTTGATTAATTTTTGAGAACCAGGTGTGGTATACAAGTCAACCCCTTCAGTTTTTATCTAAATGTGCCAGGTATAGCAGGTAAAAAGTATTATCCAACATCAATACGCCTTGCGGAGAGAGAGAGACACAAGAAGAAAAAATGGTAGCCCACTGACTGCGCGTGGTCCCGCCTGCGCCGTCTGCCCTGCAAATTCGAGACGGATCCCTTATCTCTCGAGGAAAAACTCGCGCTTCAATTCCAAAACAGAAGCACGCGTTGACCTATTCCGTGCGAAAGATGGTGGGCCTCGGAGAGAAGATATTGCTGTGAAGAGGGCCTCTTCAAGGGAGTGGCCGTTTGTAGATGGAACAGGAGCAGAGGGAGGGGGAGGGGTAGGGGCAGGGGCAGGAATAGTGGGAGGGGGTGGGAGGGGTAGGGGCAGGAATAGCGGGAGGGGGAGAGGGAGGAGTAGGGATAGGGGGCTCTGCTCCTGCTCCTTCTTGCTCCATCACTCTCTCTAGATTCTGGATATCCTCGAGAATTTGCGCCCGATGAGCGAAGAAGTGCAGGCGCAACCTCTCGATCCTTTCAGCGTCTGGCAACGACGCATATGCATGGCCGCAGGCCTCCTCGATTTGGGCCTTGGTGAACCTACGGCCTGCCCGGTATTGCGGCAAATGCGGCAATAACGCCCGCAGCAATTTGGCGTAAACCTCGGTGGTCAGATATATCTTCTTTCTCATTTCTGAAATGAAAAAAAAAATGAATGTTACTCATAGAAACAATAATAATTACGGTTAAATTTTTATTAATCCTAGTTCGGCTGACGAATTTTCGAACTCATTTAGGCCGGTATTCACAAACGTGTCTTAAGATTAAGCAAATGCTTAAGCATTCGGCATCCTTTACTAGCTACTAGGGCAGGCCTGCACCATAGGGTGCAAATACCTCCTGAATTTCTGGGACCCCGGCAACAGCCGAGCGCGGGACTGTTACGTTGCTAACCACAGCATGGGTCTATTGAATAGACTCGTGGTACGAGCCTGCATGTACAGCCGCACACTCATGCAGTTCTCCCGCAACCCATGCTGTAGTCCCGCGCTCGGCTGTTGCCCGGATCCCAGAATTTCAGGAGGTATTTGCACCCTATGGGGCAGGCCTGTACTAGGGTTAGTAGAGGATGGGATAACAACTTCCTATTTCAAATAACAGTCGAAGCGATTCGAAACTTTCATCCGGAATTTCGAGAGAGAATCTCGAGACTCGAGAGAATCGAGATCTCGTCAGATCCCCCCCGAATTTTTTCGACTCGCTCCGAAGTTCGGGTTCCCGAGCCTCGAAACACGAGACGATCCGCATACTCCTATTCAAGACCTATCAAGACTTTCAAGACCAATCAAGACTTTCAAGACCTATCAAGACTTTCAAGACCTATCAAGACTTTCATGATCAATCAAGACTTTCAAGAAATTTTTGTTTCGAATAATAGTCGAAGCGATTCGAAGCGATTCGAAGGTTTCGAAGCTATTCGAAGCGATTCCAAATTTTCGCCTGGGATTCGAAGCGATTCGAAACTTCTGTCCAGAATTCGAAGCGATTCGATTTGCTTGGCAACCATGACTAATGAGATTCGAAGCGATTCGAAACATTGTGTCATAGATTCGAAGCGATTCGATCGGTCTTGAGCCCATCACTAGCTATGTCTACTATCTTCATTACGATATATAATTATTAATATGTTGTAAGAGTTTAGGGCAAATTAGGGAACGGCCTATGATGTGCAAGTTACGACCATAAGTGGCGTCCCAACGTGAGTAATGTAGCGACGGAGTATAAGGGATCACGTAGAGTCGGCGTAGCCGGTGTGGTTAACGCTGCTGATCAGCACGCGGGCGGCTCGGGTTCGATTCCCGGCGCCCGTGGCGCTTTCCTTTTTCCGTCTCCTATAATGTTATATATATTATATATATGTAAAGAAAAGCGTCGCTAGCAAAAAGATCGCGCACGCAAAGGACAGAGTGTCAGGCGTCAGAAAGACGGAGCAAGATAAAACATTTTGACACTTCCTAGTAAAAATTTTGCATAATCTAGTAAAATCGAAGTTAATTCCATCTAAATTTATCAAAAGCGGATAATTCAAAGTAATTTTTTTGCATAAACCGTTAAAATCGAAGTTAATTTCAAATAAACTTTATAAAATTTGACACTTCCTAGTAAATTTTTTTGCATAATTTAGTAAAATCGAAGTTAATTGCATTTAAATTTATCAAAATTTGACCCTTCCAAGTAAAATTTTTGGCATAAACCGTTCATCTAAATTTATCAAAATTTGACACTTCCAACATAAACCGTTAAAATCGAAGTTAATTCCATGTAAATTTAACAAAATTTGACACTTATTTTCAAGACAAAATTATTGGCAAGACAAAACATCAACGTGTCGTCTGTCTCGTACCGTCCTCGCTCGCTTTCAGTGCCTCTCGCTCGCTCTCGTTCCATCTCGTTCTCGCCTTCGCCGGACAAGAGTGAGACAGAAGTAGGGATAGCGAAAAGTCCGTATCGTGTACAGTGTACACCAAGCCGAGCCCATAAGGAGACTATATATACTAACTCCAAAGTTCTTTTCGTCTCTCTTAGTGTGTCCAATGAAACAGTGCAAATAAGAGATATCACAGCCTTGTTGGAGAGAAAAGTCTTGAGCAGGGATGTAAGCGTGCTATCACGATGACTAATAAATTTTGTGCCTTTTCGCAATTGGCCCATCACCAATTGCAAGGCTCGTAACGATGGATTAATCGCGATAGATTCTTTGGCGTGGGCATCATCAGCCGGCTCGAATCCTGCCAAATCCGCGAAACTCAACTCGCCATTCAATGTGTGGTCATTGCGATTAGTACTTTCAATTTTCCAAAGCAAAGCGAACAGACTTAGAGATCCTATATCTAAATCAGAGTATTGATATAAACTTACAATTGTGAATATTGTGTGTCCCCGACTACTCTGCGCGTTATGTTTGGTCGCTGCGACCCTTCTGCGACTGTTCGCCAGATTGATAATATCCATGGCGCCGTCGCAGGAAGTAATAATTTTCATTTTTGTGTTCCGGTTATTTTTCGACCCAAGGTGTGCTGGGTCCAGGAGATCATATATTACAGTATTATAAATTTCCACACAAGATAATCTGGAAATCAAAACAACATCGCTATTACATTGATCAGAGCCTCCTTATCTAGTGGGTTATACAGGGTAAAGATGTTCAAGTACTGGAACAATATTCGAGTAGCTTGAAGTTCGGACCGAGCCGAGCCGAGTACCCGTAAAAACCGAGTAGCTCGAAAGAACCGAGTACCTAGCTCGAATTTTTTCGAGCGGCTCGAAAGCACCGAGAAGCTCGAAGCTTCGAAAAAATTCGAGCTACTCGGTTTTATCGAGCCACTGAAAGAATCAGCAGGAAAGCGAGACCACTAAGAAAGTAATAAAAGAAAAAGTGGATATAAAGAAGATGCCAATGGGAGTAACAAGGCTAAGAAAAGGAAGAGAAGGAACGGCAATCCTAGGCTGTGAAACGGAAGAAGAAATGGCAAATTTAAAAGTTACAATGCAATCCAAGCTTGGGTGAAAATTATAATATCACGGAGTCGATGCAGATGATACCGAAAATAAAAATTATAAATATCGATGGAGACGAAATGGAATTGGGTGATGAGGAGTTAATACATACAATCGGCAAGCAAAATAACATGGAAGGATCCCATATAAGAATAGTAAAAAGGATACTGCAGAAGAAAGGTAAAGAGAAGAGCCAACTGAAAAGTAAGGAAAATGGATCTATAATAATCGTAGTAGATGAAGATACACATGATTTGATAATAAAGAAAGCAAAATTAAATATAGGATGGAAAAAATGTCTGGCCTTCAAGCACTACAGCGTTAAGAGATGCTTTAAATGCTGGGGATTCGATCACATTGCGAAAAACTGTACCCGAGATGAAACATGTCATAAGTGAGCAGGAAAACACAAGGCGACCGAATGTACAGCGAAGGAAAATAAGTGTGTTAATTGTGTGTTTAAAAATAAAACATACAATCTGAAATTAAATGACGAACATGATGCTCTTAATCCGGAGTGTCCGTCATATAAAAGAGCTATCGAGGAGGAGAAGAGGAGAGCTGTATGGGATGGCATTGAGAAATAGCAACAACAGAAGGAAGAGCAACAAATAATGTATACAAACGCCCAAAGTTTGATGGCACACAAAGATGAAATATAGCATCGTGTAATGAAGAAAATAAGTCCTGCGATCATAGCGTTATCAGAGACTAGGCTAATTGCTGACATCGAGGATAGTGAAGTAAATATACCGGGTTACAATGTGATTAGATGCGAAGCGGAAAATAGGAATACCGGAGGGATTGCTTTGTATATAAGAGAGGAGATCAATTACGAAATAGTATTACGGAAAAAGATAAATAGGAATTGCTGGGGCGTTGCGATAAAAGTAGAACTTGAAATGTATAAAGGAGTGATAATGGTAGTGTACCACTCATCGAGTGCGTCACATGGCGATTTTATAGGATACCTAGAGGAAGTAGTTGAAGAGCTAACGATAAAAGAAGAGTGTACGTTAATAGGAGACTTTAATATGGACTGTAGGATGGATTCTTTTTATACAAATAAGCTCTTAGCAACTATGCAGAGTCTAGGCATGAAACAATATGTTAACGAACCAACACGAATCACAAACAATAGTAAAACAATCATAGATCTAATCTTTGCAAATAGGGAGGTGAATGTAGAAGTAGTTCATGAACCTAAGATAACGGACCAAGGCATGGTTAAAAGTAATACTAAATAGAAACAAGAATGTAAATAAATATAAAGAATTTAGTGGTAGGGATTATAGTAGATTTAATGCGGACGATTTTACTAAGCTGGTCGATAATATCTTAAGGCTGCCGTCTCACCGGGCCTTGAATGTGTGCGTACGCTCACACAAGCTAGGAAAAGCGTGTACGTATACGCGTGTAGTAAACAAACCGTAAATTGCAACTTTCCTCCTGGAATCGGCCAGAAGGAAGTTTTTGCGGGTACAGTTGCCTTCAGTAGACATTTGTGCAGGGTGGTCTGGTGCGTTTGAACGCTAATAAGCACCGTACGTTGAAATAATAATGAATTTATGACTCCAGCTAGGCTGGAGTACACCACTAGCGCCACCAACGGAGAAGCCTTGAAGCCTCATTCTGTCACTTTTCGAGTCATAAATTCATTATTATTTCAACGTACGGTGCTTATTAGCGTTCAAACGCACCAGACCACCCTGCACAGATGTCTACTGAAGGCAACTGTACCCGCAAAAACTTCCTTCTGGCCGATTCCAGGGCGAAAGTTGTAATTTACGGTTTGTTTACTACACGCGTCTACGTACACGCTTTTCCTAGCTTGTGTGAGCGTACGCACACATTCAAGGCCCGTTGAAACGGCAGCCTTAAGGGATAAACAAGAGTTAGTAGCAGGGATTGAAACGGTTCCGAAAATAACTGTTTCAAACAGTTATATATCGGTTCTGACTGAAACAGTTATGAAGAACCGATATTCTGAATAACTGTTATAAGGAACCGAAATTTCTGACTATATCGGTTTCGGTTACGGTTCTACACAAGGAGTCGAGACCGATAGAATTTCGGTTTCGGTCGCGGTCGCGGTCAGTGAGAGCGACCAATATGGCATTTACGGGTCTCTCGACCGAACTGGAGAGCGACGAGCGGTCAGGAGTTTTCTCTCGACCAAAACTGAGAGAGAATTTCTCTCTGACTTTCGGTCGACCAAAAGTCTTGACCGGTCGCAACCGATCGAGTTAATTTATGGAGAGGTTTCTGTTCCTCTCCATAAATTACGAGTCGGAGCGGTTCGGAGCGGTTCGGAGCGGTTCGGTTCCACCTAGCTGAATAGGTCGGGAAGATATGTATGCTGTTCCTAGCGCTCACATTGTTTATCTCTCTCGTGACGGGATTTTTTAAAGCACATTGTTGCAATGATTTGTTACTCCAAGTGTGGAATAAAAACAGAAGATAGGAATGTAATAAAATGTATATATATATTTAACAATAGCATAAATAACAAATTTTCACAGCAAACTTTATTACAATGTTTCAATTTTTATCTCGTAGGATAAGATGCGAAAATATTTTATATCTTTTAAATCAGTTGCTGTATAAGAGTTACTTCTTTAATTTTTATTACGAGATATATGTATAAGAAAGGAGAGTGGTACATCGGAAAATACAGTCATGTAGAGTGACCAAAAATATAAGGTACAATCTTTGCTTAACATAGAGTAGATATCTTCTGGGATGCGAGTAGCACATCTAACGTAAAACAAAAATGAGGACGTGATAAATTCCACCGTGGAATGATTCAAATAGAAAATATGTATCGGCTGTAAGGCTATTGTGCCGACATTTTTTGTTTAAAAAATCCGAAAAAAAAGTTTTTTGATCTTCTTTATACATACATTATCATAAGAACATTATGTTACATTTTTAATAAAGTTCATAAATTTCGTTAAAATCAGCACCAAAGTTATTCTACCATTTTGGGGATTCTAGAAGGTTTGACCTATTTGATTAATACTTTTTCAAACTGAAAAATTATTTTTGTAACATGGTAAATTACAAAACAAATTCTTATTTTACAAATTCTCCTCGAAGGTTGGAAATCTAAAGCTTGAAAGAAGTATTACCAAATACCTTGAAATTCTACCTACAAAATAAGCACCTTTTAAAGAGGGAGTTTTTAAAATTAGCGTCGTAATTAGCCATCGAAGGCAGCCGTGCGCCCCGTTTCAGGTAAGCGAGCCGCGCGCTGCATTATTGCGGACGGTTTACAGTACCACTCGCACCCCGTATTACTTCAATCAGGACGAAACATAAAATCGACTGGTCCCGTATCCGCCTTAATGGTGTCATTTATGCCAGCGAAAAATTTCTTTAACTGCTTTTGTTTGAATTTCAATAGGGGTTATACCGATGTACCACACTCCTTTCTTATACATGTATATCGTAATAAAAATGGAATATGTAACGCTTATACAATTGATTCATAAGATGTTAAATAATGTTTTCATATGTTATTCCGAGAGATAAAAATTGAAACATTGTAATAAATTTTGCTGTAAAATTTGTTATTTATGCTATTGTTAAATATATATTTACATTTTATTACATTCCTGTCTTCTGTTTTTTTTTCGACACTTGGACATACTTTTAAAATATCCATACGAAAAATTATTTTCTTCTTATTTCTATATTAACAATAATTTATTTATAGTAACTACTTCTGTTAAAATAATGCATAACTAGTGTTTGAAATACAATAATATCTCGGCAAATCGACATAGTTTGAAATGGACAGTGGTACAGTAACAAATAACTGCAAAAGTCTGCTGTCAACAAACCCGTGACGAGAGTGACAAACAGTGTGAGCGACAGGAACAGCATCCATACCTTCCCGGCTTATTCAGCTAGGTTGAACCGATCCGAACAGAACCGAACCGCTCCGAACCGTTCCGACTCGTAATTTATGGAGAGGAACAGAAACCTGTCCATAAATTAACTCGACCGGTCAACCGACCACTCCGACCAGTCGCCAGAGCGGTCAGGCCTTCGGTCTGAGATTCCCGACCGAGAGGCAATCGGTCTGGAGTTTCGGTTTCTTTTCGCAACCTCTCACTGTTACGGTCGCAATATCGGTCCCGTTTCGCTTCGGTTACTGGTCGCTAGACCGGTCAAGACCGGTCAGAATTTCGGTTTCTGCTTCGGTCTCGACTCCCTGGGCATAAGTCCTTATAATTTTGTTATTTGCCGCTCATTTTTAATAAAATTATTTTTTTATCTTCCTTAACCTGATAATACAATATCCTAAAAGTTTCAGAAAGATCGATTAAATACTTTCTTTAAAAAAAATTCCCGCAAAATGCCTCGATTTCCAGCTAATTACACCAGGCTCCCCCCTTAAAAGAAGTCATCAGGGAGGAACCAGTAGTGACAAAAGCATTGGACAATATAGATTTCGAAATATTGAATGACACCACAGGGTGCAATTTGGCTGATAAATTCAACTTATATTATATATAGAGTATTAACGATATAATAAAATCTATAAAGGGAACTAATAGTATGAGTATAAGTAGGAGAATTATTTATGTCATTGACAATAAGGGAGAGATGGAAAAATTCGAAATGGTTACGGGTTACGGGGGAACAGTTAGAAGAAATTGTTAGGAAATTACCAAAGAAAAAGGGTACAGAAGAAGGAATAAGTAGTGATATATTAAAGGCGGTGTTTTGTGTAATACGGGAAGAATTTATTAGTATAATAAATTAATCATTAAGCAAAGGCTGTTTCTTAGAAGAATGGAAAACATCTACGATAATTCCAATCCCTAACAAGGAGAGTATTTTAGGTGTCCGCCTCCGATCATTTTGATTTTTGGATATGTTATAGAGGACCGAAAAATAAGAAATACGTGTTTTTTTATTTTTCCCCGTTTTCATATTTGGGAGGTGAAAACTGCGTTCAAAGTTAGGGTTAAAAAATCATTTTTGTGGAATATCTCGAGAACTATTAGAGATAGGGGAATAGTGTCAATGGACGAATTTTATGTCTTTGAATGCGAAATATGACTGACTCACCAGATTTTCAAAAAGTCCACAAAAATGATTTTTCAACCCTAACTTTGAACGCAGTTTTCACCCCCCCCCCCCCCCCCCCAACTATGAAAACGGGGAAAAATAAAAAACCCCGTATTTCTTATTTTTCGGTCCTCTATAACATATCCAAAAATCAAAATGATCGGAGGCGGACACCTAAAATACTCTCCTTGTAAGATAGAGAAACCAAGAAGGGCAAGCGAATATAGGCCTATTAATATGCTACCAATATATGAGAAGGTACTTGAGACAGTAGTTAAAAAACAAATTGAAAGGTATTAATTAGGAGATTAATAATATTATAACCGAACATCAGTCGGGATTTAGGAAAAATTATTCATGTGTAACAGCAATACAAACAGTCATAAATGAATGGAAATTGATAATTAGCGAAAGAAAAATGGTAGGAGTAGTATTTATGGATCTTAAGCGTGCATTCGAGACGATTGATAGAGATACGTTATTAGAGAAATTGTACCAGTATGGCTTGAAGGGAGCGGTTCTTGAATGGTTTAGATCGTACTATCTAACAAACAGAACGCAGCAAGTAAGATATAACGATGTATGCTCTAAGTCAGCGCTGCACAAGGAGCTGTTTTCGGCGCCTAGCGGCGAGCAACCCACCTATCTCGTTGCTAAGGTTAGAATCGGTGAGGAGAACTGCAGTAGTGTACGTGCATTTGGTATGACTTGAACCCAGCCATATTTACTGATGCTACGAGCCTACGTTCACGCACATACACTACTGCAGTTCTCCTCACCGATTCTAACCTTAGCAACGAGATAGGTGGGTTGCTCGCCGCTAGGCGCCGAAAACAGCTCCTTGTGCAGCGCTGCTCTAAGTCATTGTCTACGGAATATGGAGTGCCACAAGGATCGGTTCTAGGTCCGTTATTATTCATAATATACATAAATGATCTGGTTAAAGTGTGCCCGGAGTACTGTAATATAAAAATGTATGCAGACGATACCTTAATATAATGTAACAGGTGAGAGTCGTGTGGAGGTTGAGAGGAAAATGAATGTAGCATTTAATGTAGTGGAAGAATGGATGAATATTAACAGACTGAAGATGAACGCAGGGAAAACGAAATATATGATAGTTAGATGTAGAAGAAAGGAGTTAGAAGGTAGTATGGCTGTGAAATGCTTGGATAAAACTGAAATAGAACGGGTGGAAATGATAAAGTATCTAGGCGTAATTATTGATGATAGACTACGATTTACAGATCATTGCGATTATATGCTAAAGAAAATAGGGAAGGAAATAAGTTTTCTGAATCGAGTGGGAAATTATATTACAGCATATACTAGATGTACTATATACAAGACAATCATAGCACCTCATTTTGAGTATTGTGCGACGTTATTAATTAATATGGGAGAAACACAGATAAGTAGGCTACAAAAAGCTCAGAACCGGGCCATGAGAGTCATATTGCAATATGACAGACGAACCAAAGTCGAAAATATGCTGCAAGCGTTGCAGTTTATGGCCATAAGACAGAGGCTGTACTATAATATGTGTATATTTGTTTTTAAGATTTTTAAAAATATGTGTCCGGAGCATTTAAGAAATAGGCTAAGAATAGTAGGCGATGAAAGTGCAATACAAACAAGGCAAGCTGGGAATATTGCAGTTGAATTTCGTAAAACGAGAAGTGCCCCAAAAAGTCTATTTTATGAAGGAGTATTAATGTATAATGCACTGCCAGACGAAGTCAAACGCTGTGGAAGTTTAGGCATGTTTAAGAGAATGGTAAAGGAATTCGTTATAACAAATGTAACGTAATATAAATGTACTCGAAAATAGTTGAGAAAGCTAATAAATAATCAACCAATCAATCAATCAATCTCAACTTGCACCAAAATCGGTATGTACGGGTTTGATATGTTCTTTTTAAATAATATTGTACAGTAGAAGGATATTATTATTATTATTATTATTATTATTATTACAATATGTCTGTATTATATCGAATATACCATCATTAATGTATGCGCAAACACATGATGAATGGGTGGGGTTCAGCAACAGGTGCTCTTAAAAAAAAAACATTAAAGCACTCTTTTTACAAATTACGTTATTGCGAGCGAATAAAATTTGTTTTGCGTTAAATAAACCCAAATAGGACAGCACGGTTAAAAGGCGAATGTGATATCGTTTTATTTTGATCCTCCTTTCTCTTCCGTTTAACGGAATATGTTCATGAGACAATCTTTAAATTGTTACTCTAACAGAAACATTTATAAATCGCGGGCTTCGACTCTCAAAAAATGACCTAGTTTTACCCGTGCTGAATTCTAATTCCTACCACGCATAGCGTGACAATCTGTTTCGGGACTTCACCGGTAACGTTGCATGCGACACTAAAATGGTAAGGGGGTCCTAGGACCCCCCAAACCGGTGACAGAAAAATACATTGGTTGATAGGTCTACTCTATACCTCGTCTGTGATATTATTACGGCTTCGACACTGGTAGGCAACTACCCAACCAACTACGGCACAGTCTCAACTAAAACTAGTGGTTACATATTTGATGATAAGAATGGATATTTCATACTGGATGAATGATTGATACTGAATGAATGATTCATACCTGTTTCAGAAATAAAATAATTCTTTATTCTTTATCGTATCGATATGGAAATGACACCGATGGATTCCTTATACTTTTCCGATGAAAATCGTACCAAATTTCATGTAAATCGGACTATGCATTCTTAACGAAGTCAACTTGAGATTATATGTATATTACTGTGACGTCCCACTATTTTTCGCGCGGTATTAACTAAAATCTCTCCTATAAATCACTCCACAACTCTACCGAAATCCTTAAAATTCAACTCTTACCCCTTTTCCCCAACCACTGACCATCTAGGCGATGTACCTTATTAGCGGTCCCCATCTCGAGATGGTTAACGATGAAATCCCCTTCCCCTCTTCGCCCGACGAGGCACGAATTCCTCCCTCATATTTCAATTTAAACAAGTCCCTCGTCCCAAAAACCCTCTAAACTCGAGACCACGTCTCACCCCTATCTACGACCCTCCAAATCAAAGCCACCAAAACCCCTTTCCAATCAAACCACCCAAAATCCATCCAATGGGTTGAGTATCCCCTTTTCAAAAGCCCCAAATAAAAACCCCGGAAGTCCTATTGCGACGCATATTTCGTACATGAGTCATCAACACGTTCCAATTATGGATGCATATTTCGCACATGAGTCATAGTGCATACTTAGAGCATATATACATGGAGGTATCATTGCCTTAGAGTGACTGCCTCGACACTGTCGGCAACATCACGCGAGAGAGAAAGACATGTGCCACTGGTGCGAGCGAGAGAAGTATATGTCCTATTCGACCGTAAAGCGCAAGCGCCGATATTGTGCGAGAGAGAAACACATCTTGCGAGCGAGAGAATCTATACTTCACTCTCTCGCACCAGTTCGCACGATGGTTTCTCGTTCGCACGATATCGGCGCATGCGCATTACGGTGGATTAGGACATATACTTCTCTCGCTCGCACATGTCTTTCTCTCTCGCACCATGTTGGCAACAGTTTCCCGCTTTCAATGAGACCTCCATAGTATATGCTCTAAGAGTGCATACCGCGCATACCCCTCATACCTGACATTCCGGCGAACCATATAAATACATATGTAGGATATTCAGTATTACCGGTCGGTAAAGTGTTAACTGTGACACAGTCGAGCAGAATTAAGTGGACTTGCGTCGTTCTACCTAAAGCGTCCGTAAATTATTACTCCATTGTTTCTTATTATTTACGTTAATTATGCGAATATTGAATATTGGGCAAAATGAAGGAAATCTACGTTTTTTCAACACCTGCATGAAAATGCGTTTTTTGACGCCTGCTGAGCGGGAGCAAAATGACCAATTTCAGACGTATTCGCGTTTTCTACTTTTCTCCCAAGGGAAAAAGACTTTACGCGCATGCGTATTCGCATAATTTTTTACTTTCCTCCCAAGGCAACTGGAGTTTGGCGTTACCCTATGGTATGAAGATGCAGTTGTTCGACTAATCGTTATCGATCATGCGTGTTTTATCTTGATATTACAACTGGCACAGTACCATTTTTCATTAAAAGATACAATTAAAAGGTAAAATGAATAATAGTAACAATGATAGCGACACGGGATACCACACGCCCCCCGATATAGCAGAAGCTGCAAAAGCCATCGAAGAAAATTTGCTGCCATCAAAACCGAAAGTAAAATACCAGATGATATACCAAACATTTATGGAGTGGCGAGATAACCATAAATTGGAAACATTTTCGGAAGCAGTTTTATTAGTTTATTGTAATGAAAAAAAGAAAGATGTGAAGCCATCAACGCTTTGGGCACAGTATTCCATGCTGAGGGCTACGTTGAAAATTCACAACCAAGTAGACATTAGCAAATATAGTAAATTGAATTGTTTATTGAAACGAAATTCTGAGCGCTTCAAACAAAAAAAATCAAAAGTTTTAACATCCGGTGAAATTCAGCAATTTTTAAATAAGGCTCCAGACAATAAATTTCTGGCAACGAAGGTACATTTTGAAAAATATATGATTATCTAAATCTAAAATATAAAGTCATAAATTAATTTTAAAATATCATTAATTCATAGGTAGTGCTGATTTTTGGAATCAAAGGGGCTTGTCGCAGCGACGAATTAATAAAAATAACAACTGACAATGTTGAATCACAAGGACGATTATTATACATAACTCTGAAAGACACGAAGAACAAAGATGCTCGTTCTTTTGTAATTGATGATGAGTACTGCGAAATTGTGAACAGATACCATAATTTACGTCCTGCAAATGCAACCAGCAACAGATTTTTCCTGAATTTCCAAAATGGAAAATGTTACAATCAACCGATAGGCAAAAACAAATTCGGAAACATGCCTAAAATTATCGCTCAATTTTTGGGTTTGCCGGAGATAGAAAAATACACTGGCCACTGTTTCTGCAGGACTGCAGCAACTTTACTCGCAGATGCGGGGGCAAATTCTGAGGCTTTATGTAGATTTGGTGGTTGGAAATCTGTTAAAGTAGCAGAAGGTTACGTTGAAAATTCTGTGATGTATAAAGCCAAAATTGGAAAACAAGTAACATCAGGTAAATTATAAATTTTAGAACCATTATTTATTGTAATCAAAAATAAGAAGAATAATGTTCATTGTATTCGTATAGGTATCAAATTGTCAGAAACAACTCCTTTGATTAGGCCTGCACCTAAAAAATTAACCACCGAAAGTCGAACCATCGAAACGCCAATTGTTAATGCGGATGAATTGAAAACAGATGCGACTGAAATCAAAATTCCTAATACAAACATGAGTCTTCAACTTATTAATTGCTCAAATATAAACATTACTTTTACAAATTCATAAATAAAATATGTTTCATTCTCGTAATGCATTTGTCATTTATTTTTTATATTTTAATATATATTTTCGACATAATGAAAAAAAAATTTGTTAGAAACTAAATACACGTATTTATTAATTTCGACAGAATAAACGAGCAATCGAAAATGCATATTTTTTGCGAATCGCTCAACAGGCTTTCAAAAACACACCTTTCATGCAGGTGTTGAAAAAAATATAGTGCGTGACACGGGAGAGAAGCGTTTTCGCCACGCGTGAATTGCTGCCCTCGCTACGCTCGGGCAGCAAACTTCACCCTCGTCGGAATCGCTTACTTCTCTCCCTTGTCACGCAATATGCGCTAGGTAAGTATCTTCGACGCGGAGCGCTCGCGCTGTCTCTCGGATTTTTTTTTAAATATTGCGAGTATACGGGCGCGCAACTGTTTAAGATTCAAACGTGAAATATGCGTTTTGTAATTTGTTGTTCAACGGGTTGTACGTGGTTACGGGTATAAAATAATGATCGTAATAATAAAAGCTGGATTTAAAGAAGTCAATACCAGTGTATTTCGACAAAAAAGTTTTTCAAAAGGCCTAAAATTATTACAAAGTTTTCATGTAAGTGAAGTTCGAGAGGAAATCGATGAAAATAAAAATCATCACATAATTTCAAACATTTAAAACTTCTACTAATTTCACCCTTATTCCTTTCCCTACTATATTCAACCATGTCATACATTCGATTAATCATGATGTAAAGACATTAGGTGTGCTCGACCGGCAGCTCATTTTCGTCTTCTACTGCGCCTTCCCACTTTCCGCCATGTTAAAATATGGCCGCCTAGTTACATTACGGGGTTTATAATGTACTACCTAACTTCGTGTAGCGTAAACTGTAGATTTGCAATTTATAAAAAGGAAGTAAGAAGTCATTTTTATTTATACCTACTTAATCACTGATATTTATATTTTAGTAATTGTAGAAATAAGCGAAAAGCCTTAGTGGATTACCCACAACCTAGTGACCCAAGTAATAAAAAATGTAAAATTATTTCAATTGAATCCGTATGTATTTCTCTGCCTCAAGTATTAATACCAAGTAATGAAGAAAATAAATTACAATCAGAGGAGCCTATGTCCCATGAAGATATACAGTATAGTTTAATTAATAATGAGTTTTATTTTAAAGTAATGATGCCGATATTAATTATACTTGCAATGTTTAAGTATTAATATTTTAATTTAGTTTAAAAACTTCTTTAACTTTAGGAAAGAAAACCCTTGCGACATAAATTTATTAAAGAAATAAATATATGATCTAAAGTCAGAGAATAAAACATATCATGACGAGACTCACAACAGTTTGTACTGTTACGTTACCAGATTTGAATGCAACTGTCGTATTGGTTGACAATCCAATATGGACGATCTTGGGAAGGGCACGTTATTGGCTAATCTGGAAGGCTGCGCGCGAGCACACCTAATGTCTTTACATCATGCGATTAATCATCCCACTTTTCAAACAAGTGACCACGAGGCGGCGCTTTCCGCGGTACTTACCTAGCCCATACTATTATTTCGTAAAAAGAAAACAATGAAACATTGCTAAGAAGAATTAGTGTTTAGAACTTTAAACGACAATATAGTGTGACATGCGGCGTTTTTCTTCACAACCACAGATATTTCGCAACTGATTCTATTCGTATGGCTAAATAGCAAGAGGAGAAACTTCCATCTTTTGTAAATATTTTGGGTCAAGACTGAACTTATACATGTACGACGAATGTGCCATTACGACTTCGTCGACTTCAATATTTGTCAACATAGGGCTTATTACAACACGCGATACCCGACTGAAGAACGTATAGAAATACATCGTACAGAAACAGGTCTCGAACGATAATGTCTTAATTCGTTCGTCTTGCTCCGATCATTATTCAGGATAATATATATTCCAATTCGTCACTATTAAAACTAGTGCGATGTATGTCGTGTTTCAGGTTATTTCCGCCAGGAAAACTTCACCAATCCATTTGGTACAGTTTTCAACAAAGTAGGATAGAAATTACGGGACACCCTTAGGCCCGAGACAGACGAGCGAGTTTCCAAACGGTCATTTAGCGGTCGTCAACTTAGGCATTGAAAAAATGGACACTTGGGGGTATTATAAACCAAGTCTTTCCGAGGACTGCGTCGTGGCCTGAACAAGACAGGATTTGGACGACTGCGATGCCGAGAAACATTCGTGAATGTATCGCGTTACCGACGACGACGCATGATCGTTATACTTTATCGGGAAATATAATATTTTAAACGTTATCTGCTGCGTTTTATTATTTTATGCCGGAGCGACAAAACTTTCTCGTCTGCAGCATGTCTTATATACCGATTTCCGCGAAGTTGATAATTTGAAATTATAATTGTTCATAATTACGTGTCTCTTCTTGGTGTTTAGAAGATGTTGGGATTCTTCGTAAACTTCTATTACTGCTTCTATATAGGTACAACGTGATACAACCACTTTGAATTCCTTGTCTTGCGTTGCACCTTTATGCCGCGACGGTTCAGCTCTGACTGTGAGCAGCTCTCACTGATCGAGACAGTTGGAGACATACGCAACGCACACGACTGGTGGTAGTCCAGTACAATCCTGACCAATCATGATTTTCGGCAACATGGCGCAGCCTATCCGAGATGACCATTCTACCGCCAAAATATTTGAAGCGTTTCAAACTGTTTGGAAGCAAAATGGGGATATTTGTGGAAATCAGAGCTGGATTTATTATAACGTCAGGACTGTAACAATGTCGGTGATGAAATGCGAGGCGAAGAAACAAGCTTCTCCGTACATACGTTCCTATTTTTATTACAATCAAATGTTTATTAATACAACTGTTTCGATACAAGAGAGAGGCGGAGATTAATATCTAATGTTGAGATGTTCACTCTTAACTCTTTTCTAATAAATTAAATTCAATTAGTTCAAACTTCGCGCTAGTAGAGCTTATGCAAAACACCGCTAGGGCGAGCTGGCGAGGCTCGCAACAGTCCCAATTACCGTGCCTTTATACTTAAGGCTGCCGTCTCGGCGGGCCTTGAATGTGTGCGTACGCTCACACAAGCTAGGAAAAGCGTGTACGTATACGCGAAACCTTTTCAACCATTATTCGTCCTGGAATCGGCAAGAATTAAGATTTTGCAGGTATAGTTGCCTCCAGTAGACATCAGTGCAGGGTGGAACGGTGCGTTTGAATGCTAATAAGCATCGCACGTTGAAATAATAATGAATTTATGACTCGAAAACTGACAGAATGAGGCTTCAAGGCTTCTCCGTTGGTGGCGCCACTGGTATAGTCGAGCCACGTAGCACCAGCGTGACGTGTACGCAGGGCCGGCGCGAGGTTAGCTGGCGCCTGTATGCAAGAAAATTTTTGGCGCCCCCAAATTTTTGCACCTGTTTGCACTGGATGCAATAAAAAAATAAATATATTTACATTTTGTTTATGTGGGAGTTGGATTCCTTTATTATAAGCGTGTGATATAGTTTTTTAGCACCACTTTCGGCTGGCGCCCTTATGCGGCGTATAACTTGCACAGTGGTTTCGCCGACCCTGCGTATACGCGATGTAGTAAACAAACCGTTTCAACCATCTTTCGTCCTGGAATCGGCACGAAGAAAGTTTTTGCGGGTATAGTTGCCTCCAGTAGACATCAGTGCAGGGTGGAACGGTGCGTTTGAATGCTAATAAGCACCGTACGTTGAAATAATAATGAATTTATGAATCGTGTACTCAGGACAGCCCGAAAAATGACAGAATGAAGCTTCAAGGTTCCTCCGTCACCGGCGCTGATGGTATATTCGTGCCATGTACCACCAGAACCGGTGGAAGTCCAAGCTAGCCGATAAATGTAGGAAAGACATAGTTGCCGATACGTATCGAGAGTCAGATCGCGCTGTTGCCGCATTTCCCCTATTACTATTTTGTCGTCAAGAAGGCTTGAATGAATCACGGCGAAGCGGCTGGAGAACAGAGATGGGCAAAGATAATATCTGGATAAACTCAAATAAAAGATACTTTATGTTTATCCGTTATGAACCAAAGTGAATTCATTCGACGACGAAAGATAATTTTTTTATTCGAAGAAGAATAATTTGTTTATTCGATCTTTAACCGTAGTTTATTCGACTTTTATTTGAAGGCTTCAAACAACTTTCGGCAGCGTGTTTACCCGAACCGGCGCACAGTGGCGTGTTTATAGGGAAAAATTGTGAATAAATTATTTTATGCCCTATTCCTACGTATTTTGACCTGCTGATTTCAAATATATTGTTATTTTTGTTGTAAACTAAAAAGTGGTAAAAATGAAGGTTTTATTTGTTTTAAAAAAATCATAACTCATAAACTATTTATATGTATGAAAAGAGGTTATCCAATGGTATTTCTGCATATATTTACAAAATACAAAAACTGAATTGTAAGGGTTGGTGGTGGGGGTAACTTGAAAGGTATGGATGTTTTGAAAAATAATTTTACGCGGTTTTGTAGATATAAAAGAAAGATGTAACTTCTGTTTAAACTTCTTTTCGATATCTCTCACCATTCTCGAGATATTCCACGAAAATAAAATTCAGTTTTTTTTCGAGGGGTAATATCACCCCCTAAAACCGTACGATGACACCAACAAAAAATATAGTTATGTTACGGGTGAATTACTGCACAATTACTACACTATTTGCACACCATGTTTCATAATTTTCTGAATTTCCGGGTTCCCTAACTTCTCTTGTTAATCAGCTATTGAGCATTCAGACGTTGAGCTCCCGGAAGAAGATATATCACTTTTTATGTGATTTCTGTAAATTGTTTATTGATATTAGTATTTTTCTAGTTTTAAAATTGAGTAAGTTCCTTTTGTTAGTTTAAAGAATATTATTATTTTATTATTATTATTAATATTGTTATTATTATTATTATTATCGACGTATAACATTATAACATTGTGTTGAATAAAACATGATATAAATTTCATTTGTGTCATAACTTGCTATGTGCATGATATTCTTGTAGTCAGTTATTTTTGTACCTCTTCTTATAACTTTGAGGGGTGGTTTTACTCCCAAAATATGCAAACGGGGCAAAATAAAAAAAACGTATTTCTTATTTTCCGGTCGTCTAAAACATATCCAAAATCCAAAGCAATCGGAGGGAACATCTCCTTTTAAATCATAAAAAAGGAGACGGTTTGCTGCCTAGTTACTTTTACTTTACAATGGTTTTCGGCACCTAACACAAAAAGTTGCGCCTAGTAGCAGCTGATTCCTTTTCTATTCGATAGTATACACTTCTGCCTTCCTTATGAAACAACTTTCAGCGTGTCACATTGTGTCACATTTTTTATATACGTAAAATTGCCGCAAATAAAATGTGCTTATCTAAGAACGTTACAGAAAATGTTTAAAAAATCGGAAAACGTTGTTCTATGGATCATTTTGTTCGCCTTAAAATATACTATACTGTCAACTATCCCACAGATTTGTTGCAATTTTTGATACGCCAGACACAGAAGAAATAGAACGCCCCCAGAAGTGCCTAAAAAATTTTGCTCAACTTTAAACATTTATAGAGCAGTTGGTAATACTTTTAAGGAAAAAACAAACTTTGACCATTATACTAGACATATTTAAGAACATTTTCATGTGTTTACATTTTCATTATCTGTCAAATCGGAAATTGAATTTATTCACAATTCCCTAGAAAACACGCCACTGTGCGGCGCGATCTCTCTTTGAGCCTGAAGACTGGCTGTTCGGCGGCAGCTTCTGATTTCGGTTCGAGAGGCATACAGTGTTGCTTGCGGTGGATTATGTATTAATAAATTGTAAAACATGACGTTTTCACTATTTATTAACATACTGCTGAGATTGTCCAGATTAAAATGAGTTCAAGCACGGTATAAATCGGATTATTTCTAGAACTGTACTTGGTAATTAAATATAGGGTAACTGTACTCGTTGTTGACAGTGTACCAATAGTTGACACTTTTATTTTCAGTCACAAATAATAAGCTTTTTATTAAAAAAATGTTTTTGACTAATACGCTGTTTGTACAGCGTGATTCTCTCGCTAGAGTCCTAAAGGCAATGCCGTGAACATGCCGCGCCTCGCTGAGTTTCGTGGAAGTGACGAATTTCACGTTCTACATTTCGCATCAGATTTTTGCGAAAATGGCTTCAACCGATTCCGTCGTCCCGATGAAAGTGGCCCCAAGCTAACATCGTTAAAAATAGTCCGATTTACATGACATTTGACACGATTTTAATCGGGAGAACGCCAGGAATTTACATTGTATCCCTTACGCATCCTACTGGACCTCGCCTTCCAAGACGGCGAGCGATGCCCAGTGTCCTTACAGAAATGCGAAGTTCAGAAGGGATATTGATACGCAAATTAGTATTGTTTCATAAATTATTGAAATAAACTATCAAATTAAAGAGACTTTATCTTTATTTGTCGTCGAGTAAAAATAACCCAGAGTTAGTTTTATTTGAAACGCCACGGATGAATCAGTTTATTCGACGGGAATTCATCCGTCGGCCACAAATAATTTTTTTAATCGAAGGCCTTCATTCTTGAGGTCCCCCGAAGCTTGAGCCGAGCGACATTGTATCGCTCACTCGTCTAACCTGTCGCGTGGAGTTGCTCGGCGATGTATCATCGATTATGCAGAAACAGAATTTCTTTATTTTTCATCGTATCAATATGAAAGTGATTCTGCCGATTAAATTGACAGAAAATAATTTAAATCGGACTACTTTGAACGAAACGGGCTTTCAATTCTGCAAATTAATTTTATGTGTAATCTGATAGTTCAAATTGTGTCAAGTTTGGTATATTTCCATCTTTCCTTCTTACACTCCCGGACCTCTCTATCTTTCATTATTGCTACGTTCAGCGAGGTTCTGACGCTGGACGTAGCTCTCGTGCCGTATTGCTTCAAGACTTCTCGATAGAAAGAGAGAACTCTGTGGCAACAGCGCGGCAGAGACAAAGAGAACAGACGATGTGGCAACTATGCGTCAAAAGTTCGTCTACCCAGAGTACCTGGAGATGTCATCTCTGTACAAGTTCTTTTTATCGACCGCAGTAGTTTCATTAGGGTCCGTTTGTTTACTGGGGACGCTTCGATCGATTCGGACCATAACAAAAATGAGACGGCAGCCTTAAAGAAGCCGTACAAAAAACTCGCATAAATAAATAAGGAAATAAATTTTTTAATTAAGATAAACTGTTAATGTATGTGTTAAAAACGAGAAGGTTGCATTTTCAAACAATTAAAGCATAACAGAAAAAATTTCAAAAATGCATATGAAGATTTCGATGGATTTACCTAAATCCTTACTGGAAACGGTAAGGAACACGTACTTTACAGAAGTGAATAAATAGATCATTATTATGATATGCACTTATGTAAAGTGTTTATTATACCATAAAAAGTTCAAATTTTATGAAAAAATAGCAAAAGGATCACTTTTGAAAGGTTTTTGTATTTTTAAAGTGAATACGGTAATTGGGGCAGAATTTAACGCTTGTCCCTATTACCAAAGAGGAGATATAGATTGTATTCCACTTCACGCATTATGCGCATAGACCGCAGCGCAGTTCCGGTTCCAACAGCGCATGAACCGCAGTAACTAGTGATGGCTAGAACCGTGATTTGTGAATCACGAGTGATCCGATCACGTTCGTTCCCAATCACGGTGATTTTTCACAGTGATCCGTGATTTTCGTGATCGCTTCTGATTGGTGCAGGCAGAACAGTGATCGCTTCTGATTGGTGGAGAGTATGACAGCTCTTTGCACGCTTCCACATAACCCCAATTTCTAATTTCTCTCGAAACATTCTCAAGTCCTCACTGTTCTTATAGAATTTCAGTTGTACACTTTGAACCAATGTTATCGTTCTTGATCTATTTAAATTAACGAATATTTATTCACTTTAGTTAAAAAGTATAATGTATATGTGAATACTTTTAGACAATCAAATCAGTGCGTGCATACATTGACTATTTATGAATGTTATACTATGGGCGGTATTTTCAGTCGTTGCTTATCCTTAAGCAAATGCTTAAGCATTCGGCATCCTTTATTAGCTACTAGGTTAGTAGAAGATGCCGCATGCTTAAGCATTTGCTTAAGAATAAGTACCGACTGAAAATACCGCCCTATATATTCGCTGAATTAGCACACTTTGACTATAACACAAGCTATATTGAAGTATTTTATAAAAAATAATTCAATCATGATCAAGAATTAAAGATCACAGTATTCACAGTGAACAACTTCACTCGAGGTAAGAAAATCACGATCACCGTCGTGATTTACGTTAAATCACGACCGTGATCGTGATTCTGCGATCACGGTGATAAATCACCGTTAGTGATTTTGCACTCCATCCCTAGCAGTAACGTACCGGAACGGTTTTCGATGCGTTTGATGCTCGTGAGGTTGCGCGGGAATGTTTAAACTTACTTACAATTAGCTATGCAGTTGGATGGATTACGTTAAATTTAATTCGAGACTTTTGGACGGTGGTCGAAGCACGCTTCCTAACTACATCGGTTACTTCGTCCTAAGGATCGGGGACCGACTCCTAACGAAATTTGATGGCTTTATTGGTTCCTGGATTTTCTCAACCTGAGTTTTTCTATTCTTCTTGAACAGCGACAATTATTGAAAGCGAAGACCATATTTTATGAGTTTTACAGGACGAACTGCTGCTTACCCAGCGTAATTTGGTAAACAGATGTGTAAAGGAAAAATGAAGTTATTTATTATCCGCGTCCGGGGTAAATTCAAGGTTTTGAAGGCTATTGAATAGTACCGCAGGCTCTAGTACGTCTTCTGGATTAGAGTATAGCTGTAAAGTTAGCATTATAAGAGCACGTTCGAAAAACTTAGCAGTAAGAGCCTTTAAGAAATAAAAATGCGCGCTACGTATTTGTTTCCTTCCTCATCTTTCGTTTCCACCCTGCCTAAAACCTTCTAGGGATGTGTTGTTCGCTTCGAAATTGAGACCGTTACGTTGGTTGCAATTCATACCGCGAGTGCAGAGATGGCAGTACCAATTTCGTAGAATTCCCTAGAATCCTCCAACTTCTAGCTCATAATACGTGCAGCAAGTGCAGAAAATAAAAGCATGGGCAGTCAATGCGCATATTACGCGCATTCGTATTTGTCGCTTTACGTGTGCTTCTGTATTTCGAATTCGAATACTGCAAACAGGGGAAAGTAGGGTACTTCCGGCTATATAAGATAGAAACGCTATAAAATTTGAGCAACTTACACATTTGCTAGTTTTTTTATATGAATTGATAGTTTGAAGTGTCTAGATTTTATTAGTATGACTGAGAAAGCATAAATTTACGTTGTAACAAAGTTGGAAGCAATAACACAAAAAAGTTCATTTGACTGGAATTACGGAATTAACGTGGGGTAATTCCGGCCATGATTTTTCTTTACAAAAGAAGTGAGAAAACTGTTAAATTAATAAAAAAAATATTATTTTTTTGTTTTAAAATTAATTACCACATGAATCACAAATGTATTCTTCAGGGGTATTCCATCCTGAACATTCTTCATATGCCCATGGACCACATGGCTATATAATTGTATATAAATCGCGAATTTTTTACTTTTTCTTACAAGGCGGGGGAACTCACGTAGCGTCTTATGTGATATTTTCAGGGAGTCGAGACCGATAGAATTTCGGTTTCGGTCGCGGTCGCGGTCAGTGAGACCGACCAATATGGCATTTACGGGTCTCTCGACCGAAGTAGAGAGCGAGGAGCGGTCAGGAGTTTTCTCTCGACCGAAACTCGAGAGAGACTTTCTCTCGGTTGCAAACGGTCGCAAACGGTCGCAAACGGTCGCAAACGGTCGCAAACGGTTGCAACCGGTCACAACCGAGGTTTCTGTTCCTCTCCATAAATTACGAATCGGAGCGGTTCGGAGCGGTTCGGTTCTGTTCGGATCGCTTCAACCTAGGTGAATAAGCCGGGAAGGTATGGATGCTGTTCCTGTCGCTCACACTGTTTGTCACTCTCGTGACGGGTTTGTTGATAGCAGACTTTTGCAGTTATTTGTTACTGTAACACTGTCCATTCCAAAGTATGTCGATCTGCCGAGATATTATTGCATTTCAAACACTAGTTATGTATTATTTTAGTGGAAGCAGTTAATATAAATAAATTATTGCTAATATACAAATAACAAGAAAATGATTGAAAATATAATTCTTCATGTGATAATTTTATAAGTATGTCCAAGTGTGCAGCAAAATTTATTACAATGTTTCAATTTTTATCTCTCGGAATAACATATGAAAATATTATTTAACATCTTATGAATCAGTTGTATAAGCGTTACTTCTTCAATTTTTAATACGAGATAGTGAGATACATGTATAAAAAGGAGAGTGGTACATCGGAAAATACAGTCATGTAGAGTGGCCAAAAATATAAGGTACAATCTTTGCTTAACACAGACTAGATATCTTCTGTGATACGAGTAGTACATCTAACGGAAGATAGAAATGTGGACGTGATAAATTCACCATTATTGTGGCGCCATTTTTTGTTTTAAAAAAATCTGAAAAAAAAATTTTTGATCTCCTTTATACATATCATAAGAACCTTATGTTACATTTTTAATAAAGTTCATGAATTGCTTTAAAATCACCATCAAAGTTATCCTACCATTTTTGGGAATCTAGAAGGTTTGGCCCATTTGATTATTATTTTTTCAAACTGAAAAAATAGTTTTGTAACATAGTAAATTACAAAACTCTTTCTTAGCGTTGGGACAATAATTATTTCCATTTTGGAGCGCTAGTCCTTTAATTGCACCCGGTACTTCAATTGTGCTTAATAAAAATGGAACTTATCTTTTGATGAGTGGTGAAGAAGCCATAATGCCCATATCACGTCCACATTTCTATCTTCCGTTAGATGTACTACTCGTATCACAGAAGATATCTACTCTGTGTTAAGCAAAAATTGTACCTTATATTTTTGGCCACTCTACATGACTGTATTTTCCGATGTACCACTCTCCTTTCTTATACATGTATCTCACTATCTCGTATTAAAAATTGAAGAAGTAACGCTTATACAACTGATTCATAAGATGTTAAATAATATTTTCATATTCCGAGAGATAAAAATTGAAACATTGTAATAAATTTTGCTGCACACTTGGACATACTTATAAAATTATCACATGAAGAATTATATTTTCAATCATTTTCTTGTTATTTGTATATTAGCAATAATTTATTTATATTAACTGCTTCCACTAAAATAATACATAACTAGTGTTTGATATGCAATAATATCTCGGCAGATCGACATACTTTGGAATGGACAGTGTTACAGTAACAAATAACTGCAAAAGTCTGCTATCAACAAACCCGTCACGAGAGTGACAAACAGTGTGAGCGACAGGAACAGCAACCATACCTTCCCGGCTTATTCACCTAGGTTGAAGCGATCCGAACAGAACCGAACCGCTCCGAAGCGCTCCGACTCGTAATTTATCGAGAGGAACAGAAACCTCGGTTCTGACCGGTTGCGACCGGTTGCGACCGGTTGCGACCAGTCAACCGACCAGTCGGCGGACTGGTCATGCCTTCGGTCTGAGATTCCCGGTCGAGAGGCAATCGGTCTGGAGTTTCGGTTCCCCTTCACAACCTCTCACCGTTACGGTCGCAATATCGGTCCCTTTTCGCTTCGGTTACTGGTCGCTAGACCGGTCGCGACCGGTCGGAAATTCGGTTTCTGCTTCGGTCTCGACTCCCTGGATATTTTATAACCTAATTTTCAATAAATCAAAATTCTATCATTAATGTTCCAGAAAAGTAGTTTCAGTTTAAATTTCCAGAGACCGGGAAACTTTTTTATAAATAATATAAATTGGAACACGATTTCTGTTCCCCGAGAATCGATTCCATAGGATCGACCTATACTGTATAATCGATCCAAAAAATCGAACATTATGGTGCAAAAGATCGATCTTTCGATTGGTCCCCTTCTCAAAGTGACAGAAAATATAACCTACATACATGCTAATTACATGACAATATATATTTATTGGAAATTTCGTTCTTTTACGCTACATTTGTCAACTTCTCATGTCTTAACATCCTTCCAAAATATTATTATTACGCCGCAACGGTATCTTTATGAAATCGGGTATAGCGTATAGGTTATATTTTCTGTCACTTTGGGGAGCGGATTAGGAAGTTATGGAGTGTAATTATTCGTGATTAAGAAATCAAAATTTCCATTCATAACGTCATTTTCTGAGTATATTTCATCAAAATAGTAAGTTTTAGCTTAATTTGTTCATGTTTACCAAATTCGTGCGTTTTATTACATTCTAATTGATTTTAGCTTCAATTTTTAGGTTTACAGATTTAAATGCTTGATAGGATGACCTTATACCCGATTCCACAAAGATACCGTTGCGGCGTAACAATATTATTTTGGAATGATGTTAAGTTATAAAAAATTGACAAATGTAGCGTAAAAGAACGAAATATCCAATAAACATTTATTGTCATGTAGCATATCTATAGGTTATATTTTCTGTCCTTTCGAGGAGGGGACCACATAATTTCGACGCGCGTTACGAAGAGTAGTACGTTTCATTTTTTTCTTACGGATAACTGCATGTAGAAAAAATGAAACGTGCTACTTTTCGTAACGCGCGTCGATTTGGTGTATGTTTTTCAAAGCGTACGTAAAGAGACAAATACGCATGCGCGCATCAACTGCACGCTTCAATGCGCTTCATGCGCTAGAGGTGGGAGAATTCTAGGGAATCGTATGCTCCACCAACGCAACCAATGCACGCATAGACTGACACGGAACGGTTTTCTCTGCAGTCTATGCGCATAATGCGTCACATGGAATGCACCCAATGGTTAGGTAATTAAATTGCCTAACAAGGGAACATATGGAACCCGCAGACGCCGATTTTAATGGGGCTTTTGTATGAAGCAGTTCTCAGAAAAATATTTTGAGAACAACATCTTACAAAAGCTCCTTTAAAATCGGCGTGTGCGGGTTCCATATGTTCTTCTCCCCGCCACAAAATAATCTCATCAGCGCCATCTGTTACCACATATTTTCAACTTTATTGATCCCAGCGCCTCCGGTGGAAAGTGCCGTCCACTAAATTTTGCCAACAGATTGATATACGGAGTGCCCACCCCTGGTCTATGCGTGCATTGGTTGCGTTGGTGGCGCATACGATTCCCTAGAATTCTCCCACCTCTAGCGCATGAAGCGTGCAGTTGATGCGCGCATGTGTATTTGTCTCTTTACGTACATACACTAAGGGACATAATCGGCTTCCCTTCGGAAATTTGGCAACGTTGCATGTCGGGTCCCCCTATGTCGAAGAACCACTGAGTTATGCCTAGTGACAATGGTGACAATTTTACAAGTTATTATTTAGTTTGCTGAAATGGATTTTGCTTGGTAAAACATTACACGTAAGAGGATGATGGGCTCGATTCCTCATCTATTTGGCAAAGAAGTAGCATGTATCGTAGGTAGAAAGTGAGGACCATCGATATTGCTCCTTCGTAAGAAATAACTAGCCTCTTCGCGCCAATTCGATGCACGGGAATGACGGAGAGCATGCGGTAGACAGGGATGGTGCTAAACAAGGACAGAGCTTTATGTGCAAGCGAGAGGGTCTTATGCGGCCGGCGGCTACCTGGGGGTCGCGGCGGCCAAAACGCCTTCCCTGGCCTTCCCGTGCTGGAACACCGATATAGGGATTTCGTGCGTTTACCTAGACTTCGGCCTGGCAGTCTAAAAACTTTCTACCTACGATACATGCTACTTCTTTGCCAAATAGATGAGGAATCGAGCCCATCATCCTCTTACGTGTAATGTTTTACCAAGCAAAATCCATTTCAGCAAACTAAATAATAACTTGTAAAATTGTCACCATTGTCACTAGGCATAACTCAGTGGTTCTTCGACATAGGGGGCCCGACATGCAACGTTGCCAAATTTCCGAAGGGAAGCCGATTATAGTGTACGCTTTGAAAAACATACACCAAATCGACGCGCGTTACGAAAAGTAGCACGTTTCATTTTTTCTACATGCAGTTATCCGTAAGAAAAAAATGAAACGTGCTACTCTTCGTAACGCGCGTCGAAATTATGTGGTCCCCTCCTCGAAAGGACAGAAAATATAACCTATAGATATGCTACATGACAATAAATGTTTATTGGATATTTCGTTCTTTTATAACTTACCATCATTCCAAAATATTATTGTTACGCCGCAACGGTATCTTTATGGAATCGGGTATAAGGTCAATGTCCCTTTTTCTAATCGTGTAAGAGTTTTGCTATATCGTAAAAATCGATTTTTATTATTTATTTATGCAACAATCGACAAAAAAACTTATTAGACGTAATATTTAACCTTCCCTTTACATATAAAATAAACAAGAAGATTTTTAAAAACATTTTAACCTAATAATACTCAATTTAATATGAAGTATAAAATGTCTATTTCTGCTCAGCGAAAATTGTCTATTTTCTGCTTACATATCTACGTGCGATTTAGCTTTCAATTGAAATGTCTATAATTATATTTTGGATAACAAAAATAAACAAAAGTATTTAAAGTTTTAAAATGTCTTTTATTTACAAAAATACAAAATATTTATAACAAAAACTGTAACGAAAATAATTTTCAAATTACCAATACCAAATCTTTCGGTTTTTTTAGTTTAATTTTCTCTGCATCTTTTTCTTTCTTAATTTTTACATTTTCAAGTCTCATTTTCTTTCTTTCTTCTATTTGTTCCTCTTTTTCTTTTTTCATCTCCATTTTTCGCTTCTGATATTCTCTCCATGTATCAGAAGTCGCGACGGCTGGAATTTTCTCCCTTTTCATCAGGCCAAAATAATACTTCGTATTATTAGTATTAGCTGTAATTAATTAGCGATATATTAATAAGTAAGTATTTTACATATTTTTGAAAAAAATACTTAAGTACCATTTTTATTTGGACATGCATTTTCATCAGATACTGCAGTGTTACAATGATAATTACTGATAATTTATCAGTAATCTTAATAAAGTAAGTCATCTCAATAAATATTTAAAAATATATGATTTTTAGACGTATTGTATATAATTTTGTGATAAAATCAGTATTATAGTAAGCTAAATGTAATAAGAAACAGTTTTATCGTAACATTGTATACAATACGTGTAAAAATCATGTTTTTTCAATTATTTAGATTAATTAATAAATAATAAAAAATTAAAACAATTTATAAATTAAAATAAAAGTCTTTAACCGTTGGTACCGCAGACATTTCAATGCGTTTGCGGTTTGTTGCTCCTACATTCATATCTGACATAAGCTTTCTACATTTCAGCCAAACTGAAAATAACGCCTCATACCTTTCTTCTCCGCACCATTCTCGTTCTGTAGCTTCAGTCATTTTAAACAGTTGCAAAAATTAATTAGAGCCATTGTAGCATGTGACGAATGTCCATCTAGGTATATGATTATTGGAAATACAATTCCATTTTCAATGCACCATGGGGGAATAAATTGGTCATGTATTCATAAAATGACTCTCCAGTCATTCACCCATTATCAGACCTTCCTACATTCCAACCTCTTGGCACTTTCTCAATGATGGTTAATGGTAGCCTTTGGTATGAATACGTAATCATTGGTGGCAATAGCTTACCAGCTGCATTACCTATAATAATTAAATGTTTAGTAAAAATAATAATATTCTTTTAAATTAAAAATAACATTTTATTAATATTTTAATAATATATTTTTATTAATTTAACAGTTTTCTCACTTCTTTTGTAAAGAAAAATCATGGCCGGAATTACCCCACGTTAATTCCGTAATTCCAGTCAAATGAACATTTTTGTGTTATTGCTTCCAACTTTGTTACAACCTAAATTTATGCTTTCTCGGTCATACTAATAAAAACTAGACACTTCAAACTATCAATTCATATAAAAAAACTAGCAAATGTGTAAGTTGCTCAAATTTTATAGCGTTTCTTTCTTATATAGCCGGAAGTACCCTACTTTCCCCTGTTTGCAGTATTCGAATTCGAAATACAGAAGCACACGTAAAGCGACAAATACGCATGCGCGTAATATGCGCATTGACTGCCCATGCTTTTATTTTCTGCACTTGCTGCACGCTGTTACGCTATCGCTTGAACGTAGCCACGGAAATGTATGTAATCGATAGGCAAATTAGGAGCGAAGTTTGAAAGTAGATGTTTGCGTATGATTAAGAAAGTATTATTAAGGATGTGCGATGCGGGTGGCATACGTGGGAAGGATCTTAGGCAGAGCTCGAAAACAGGAAGAGGACACCGATTAACAGACCCGAAACGAATCGCGAGTTTCTTCTAAGTCACGTAATCTCTTGAAAAGGCCTTGTCCTTTGTTAGTCTTTAGCAGTGTCAATTGACTCTTGAAGTGTTGGCGACGCGAGGGAAGTCGTAAATTTCTTTCAAGGGTTGTACGCTCGATCCTCGGAGCAGAGCCTAACTTTCTCTTCCCACGTGGGCACCCCGCTGTGTAACGGAAAAGCGCGCTTCCACAGAGTTTCCACCACCACCCGGAATTAGAAGGAAAGATGGACGTCGATTCGCGGGGGCGGACGGACAGCCACGGCACAGCCTACCCTTTGAATCTGGCTCATCCCTCACCCTGATTGGCCTAAGGACTGGGAGGACGCCCAAGGATGGAAGGGGCACCACGTACGAGGAGGGAAGGAGCAACGACGGAGGACCTCGGAGGATACTTTGAAACGCTACTAGCAGTCTGTCGCTAACCAGCATACAGAACAATTTAATAAATTCCAGCATTTAACTTATAAATAGTTTTCTTGTCTCATTTTATTTTGAACTTCCCACACTCCAACGAGCAGAGCGGTTCAGCGCTCCACGGGCACCAACCCGCGTTCTGATTTTAAAAATCACCGCTGAAATACGTAACAACGCATTATGAGCTAGAAGTTGGAGGATTCTAGGGAATTCAACCCTCATTATTCAAGTGTGCACAACGGCTCATCCGTTGGCACACCTTTTAAAATAAAGACCTCACCAAAGAGTAGGTATAATAAGAGGCGTCACTCCGGGCGGAACCTTTGAAGTCCTTGCTTGACCTTGGCATTTAAATTGGTTGTCTATTTCGAGCGAGATATTCAAATCGACTAAATGTACCTTACCGCAATTGGCTGATTATTGCCGAAGTTGACCGATCATTGCCGAAGCTTAGCGATCATTGCCGAATGGGCATTTAAATTGGTTGTCTAGTGATTTCCCTAGGTTATTTCTGTCCTTGTCGAGTGACGCCTCTTATTGGCTGTGTTCCAATTCACGCATACTGCGCATAGACTGCATAGGATATGTCACGTACCCTATGCACTTCATGCGCAGTATGCTGCATTATGCGTGAATCGGAACACAGCCATTATACCTCCTCTTTGACCTCACATTTATTGTGCAAACCAGTGTTTTGCAGGGGGGCCAAGCTTCCCTCTTGGAAAGTTGAAGCAGAGTTTGTAGCGCCTCCTACCTATAAAGTGCGTACTAAACTGTGAATGTGTGAATCAGTGTGAATCGGGACGTATGTGTATGTGTATACGTGTAATGCACCGCTTACTTTATAACCTGCAATAACCTGTCCACGGACCGTCGTGCCAGCGACACGTATGCAGCAGATAGAAGGATAAACATTGAAATTGAATATTTCTTCTTTTCTTAGGAAAATAAAATATATTCAATTTCTTTGTATATTCTTCTATCTGCTGCATACGCGTCACTGACGCGACGATCCATGGTCAGACGGCCTTAGAAAAGGTAAACCAGGGAAAGTGAGGACGCCATTTGAAGGATTTCTGGTCATTCCAAAATTTAATCTTTTAAATTTTATTTTAGAAATGACAGGGGTCTCTTATGTGATGACTGATCCACGTGGGTGCACGTGGGTTACACTTCCTCGTGTCTGCGCCAAAACTTTACAAATGGCGACGGTCGTCACAGGTCGTCATGGTAACATTTCACCAACGTCGAAAGGTTGTGTGTTGTTGCGCGAATTCGTGGGGATTTCTATAAGACTGGTGGGTCCGTGCCCGTGGAGTGCTGAAGCACTCAGCTCACGAGTTTGCGCGGGAATTTAAATGAAGGAAATTAATAAATATAAGACTTCTGAATATTTCAATGTTTGGATTTAATATGTAGCTCGATGTTAGCTGTTTTACTGACAAGTTCGATCTGCCTTTCTTACAAATTTACTCCTCGCTCGTCACCTCCGAGCGCCCTACTCCTCTAATTTTGCCGTGTTCCTCCGACTCCCTCTTCGGATTCCTTCGTCCAATCAAGGCAATGACATCCCTTAAGTTCGTCAGTGGGTTGTCCTTCTGCCATCTCTCCGTGCTGGGCCCTTCCTTCGCGCTTCCCTCCACTCTCGGCTGGTGGTCGAGGCACGCTTTCCGATTACATATACTTTACATAGGTTGCGTACAGTACATACATTTCTTACAGGTAGGTAAGCGCAACCCTCGGGGTCAAGACGGCGTCACCGGCGCAAAGTTTATGATTATATGACTTTCAGCCTCTCCCAAGCTGAGTTTTTACCCTAACGGGACATCGGTAATTATCGCAAGGGAGGACAGAGTTTTAAATGGTTTTACGAGACGTGCAGCTGCCCGCTCGACTAAATTTGGCACGCAGATGTTTAAGGAGAAGTTAAGCTATTTACTATCCTCCTTGTCCCCTATTTCAAACTTGCTTAAGACCTTCCAGATGTGCCGATCGCTTCAAATCTTATTACAATATATCTGTCTTTCAATTAAAAGAGTTTTGAATTTCGCTCTACATCTAACCTCGATATTTCTATGTCTTATAGCTAACTTCACGCAATTCAACCAGCGGAACCCGCAACAGTGTGATGTACCTAGCGCCTCCTACCTATAAAGTGCTAACTAAACGGGAACTTCGGCCAAACAAAGACGGCTTGGCCCCCCTGGTGTTTTGGTGCCCATCACCGGTCATAACCTCACCAGCCTCCTCGTGTTCAACTTAACCTAACATTTTACACACTCCAATATTTTATGCTACTGAGAATAAAGATTTGATAATGCCACTTTTAACTAATAAAGCTAATGGAAAAGATATTCCTGAATTACTGAATACTGCTGTTGAGAGGAATTGCAGAGAAATCGTTGAATTTTGTTTACAACGTGGCGCTGATGTTAACGCTAGTGATAAATATGGAATGAAGGCGTTGCATTATACTGCTTTCGACAGAGGTGAAGTAATTTCCGTACATGAACCTATTTTTGATAAAGATGCTGATAATACTAAGGGAAAAATTGCCGAATTGCTTTTAAGCAGGGGTGCCGATGTAAACGCTCGAGTTAAAAATGATAGAACAACTCTTCATGCTGCTATTTGTAAAGGATATGTGAAACTCGTCGAGGCTCTTTTGGAATATAACGCGGATGTTAATTCCACGTGTGGTAACGATAGAACGCCGCTCTCTTATGCTGCCCACAAAGGTAATGAAGTAATTACCAAAATGCTGTTGAACAAAGGAGCTAATATAAATGCTAAGAACAAATACGGAAGAACTGCACTTCATATCGCAACTGCAAAGCATCATAAACAGGTTGTAGAAGTATTGCTAAAATGCGGTGCCAGAGTTGATTCTAAGACTACAGAAGGTACAACGCCGCTCCACATTGCTGCTGGATTTGGTGATTCAGATATTGTCCAGGTTCTGGCAACATTCGGTGCCGACATTGATTCTAAAAATGATATTGGTGGGACAGCACTTCACCTTGCTTCTAGAAAAGGGAACACACAAACTGTTACAACTCTCCTAGATCACGGTTCTGATATTACTCTTATGATGCAAAATAGGTACACAGCGCTTGATTTGGTTGAAGGTGGTACCAGGTCATCTTATTCTGATCGTCGTTTTTATCAGTCTGGTATTGTTGCTGCTTGTATCAGTGACCATCCAGACATTGCTGAGATTCTTAAACTTCACACGATTAAGGTGAAAACGGCAAATTTATATGCAAAGAACCAACATCTACTAGCAATTATTAGCGATGAGAAATTGATCTCTTTTCGGAACGAATGTGAGAAAGAAATAATAAGTATGAAGAGTGAGAAGGTTGGTAATGCTAACATCAGTTTTTATAATATTTTGACAAAAGATATAAGTCAATTAGCAATATGTGCAGGAAATGAAAGTGTAGTGCAGGCGTTAAGGTCAAATGATTATGAAATAAAATTTCCAATATATGCTAGTATGATAAATACTCGTTTTAGAAATGGAGAAAGAAGGAAAGAGTTGCTGGAACAAGTTAATAATATTTTCCATTTTTTCATTAATTTTCTTGGGTTACCACATGTCTGTACTGAAAGAATATTTAATTATCTAAGTGATGGAGATTTACGAACGTTAATGGACGCTTGCAAACTAATTAGTGTCAGCAATAATTAATTGACATTAATAATGTGATAATTATTTCATACGCTTAGGTTAAGGGAGAATGTTCGAGATGACGAGGACAGTTATAATTCTTGTTAATTTTTAAACGTGTTTATATTAATATTACGAAAGAAGTTATTTTATTTGTTTTAAATAGAGCGCCAACATTCACCATTGCAATGGTTGAGCTTGCCTCGCCTACCTCATCATTTGCGACCGGGTGGACCGAGTAGCCCGAGTCTTTGGGACGGCGAGGGAGGCAAGCAATGCCAATTCCCAATTCAGGGTATCGCCACCAATGTATTATTTCGTTAGCGTGTGCAAATCCATGTAGTGGTTTGGTTTAAAAATAAATTAGTATTGGTGAGTTAGGTACTCTAATTAAATTCATCCAGCTTCAAAAACGACTGACAAGGGGACCTTCAGGACTGGCAAACTCAGAAATTGTTTATACTTAGTATACGTGAAGGTCTTCACTCGGACTTTAATTTCCCGAAGCAGTAAGGCGCGCTTCCCATCCAAATTCGAGAAAATCGACTTTGAAAAATGGGGAGTTATCTTATATATATTTCATAGAAGCCGATGACCAATGAGCAGCGTGGGTCAGTGCGTAGCGCGGTTAGCATACCCACAAGGGTCGCGTACATCGTGGCACGAAAGGCACATAAGTGCGTCAACCGGGGGTGTTCCAGTGACCTACCCTTGATCTCGAACGTACGGTTCACATTTACCCAAATTAATAAAAAAAAAAAAAATAGGGCCAGTAGTGAGATTTGAACTGACGACCTCATGCTTGCTAGTCGGGAGCGCTACGCACTGACCCACGCTGCTCATTGGTCATCGACTTCTATCAAATATATATAAGGTAACTCCACATTTTTCAAAGTCGATTTTCTCGAATTTGGATGGGAAGCGCGCCTTACTGCTTCGGGAAATTAAAGTCCGAGTGAAGACCTTCACGTATACTGAGTATAAACAATTTCTGAGTTTGCCAGTCCTGAAGGTCCCCTTGTGAGACATAATTTCTGTATGGCCACAATCATATTTTATGCATCCTACATACAATATAATAGTGTGCCCTGCTAACCATCTGCCTGCAGTCTGCCAGCAGATTGACAGCAGGGTCTGCCAGGAGAGCGCAGGATCTGCCGGCAGCTGCGGTCCAGTCTACGTCCGCATCAGGGTCGTGACACTCTTATGGGCGAGCTGTTAGCACTAGATTAGTTTCGCCCCAATTCGCCTACTACTAACCCTAGTAGCTAGTAAAGGATGCCGAATGCTTAAGCATTTGCTTAATCTTAAGACACGTTTGTGAATACCGGCCTATGTCCATGATGTTGACTTCCGAGATCCCCTTCCGCACGACTCTGGTAAACATCATGGAGCCCGGGCTCCCAAAGGCTCCCAAATGACTCCAACTGGCCTTCGCTGCCCTAACCCTTTAACTCTCAGTGTTGCACCTGTGCAACACTCATTTTAAAAGAGTGCATAAAACTCTATCGCCCGTTTATATTTCACTTTTCTTAGCAACCGTCCATAGTTTTCCTGATGGTAAAGTAGATTTCAATGTTTTCGTTATAGAAAATCAAACATTCTCTTCAAAAATTTATTGTGCATTATTATGAAAAAAAAGTAAACAAAATGAAATCGATATTTCCTATTTCAAAATTTCAAGTTGCCAAACCAGGGTTACCAGGCGATCCAGTACACGTACTAGCATATATGACGTCACTTAGCTTGGATTGGCTCGGCGTTGACATGACGTCACGGCGTCACCAATCAAATATAAGTATTCCCCTTCTCCTACACCGTATGACGTCATATAGGCCAGCAAACCGCCATTTTTTCAGTATGCCTGGCAACCCTGCGCCAAACATCCTTCCCGCAAACATTATTTCTATGCAAAATGAAACTGTTTCCAATATTTTAGCCAATTTGGAGCATGGGGGTTTTCGGAAGTTTAGCCCCAGAATTGAATCAAAATTTCGAGTTCGAATGAAAGGTAAAAATTCTATTCGTTACTCGTTGAATAACGGTAACAGAGATCAGCGGTGGGATGGTAATACGTTTTAATACGTTCACAGCTCACTTCACATTGTAAGAAATCGATGTTGCCAGGACTGGCAGAATTACAAAAATTTAATGGCGTTTTCGGACGGTCGCACTGGGGCGCACTGAGTGCGAATTTTGGCCAATCGGAGGCGAAAAAGTTCACACTCTTCGCTTCCGATTGGGTAGGGTTCGCACTCGGTCCGCCCCAGTGCGACCGTCCGAAAACGCCATAAGACGGTGGAACGGCTGAAATATGTTCCCGTTCAATATTACGGACAGTTGTTGCTGTTTTCAGTTTATACCACTGTGTTAGAAAATTCTGTGCGTGACAGGCACAAAAGTCCTGTGATATTACATTCGTCGCGGGGGAAGGGAAGAGATACATTTGTCGCGTCGGTGACATATTTGCGTCGCGTTTACAAAACAATAACCGTGGTATCGATCATTTCGTCGTTGCCATGTTTTCAATTTTACGCCAGCAGCAGCAAATCGCACAGTACCACGTGATTGTCGTTTACAAATGACCGTTATGACGAGCTAGCTGCGCGTTCGATACTGCGAAAAACTATGAATAATGTATGACCAGCGACAAGTTGGTTCTTCCGAAAAATTTTCAAGCGCAATCGTCGATTCGCGTTAACCGTCTACCAATTGTTTCCGCAAACAGCGTTCGTGAAATATGGGATGCCGAATTAGGTTATAAATACGAGGATTCTCCTTACGATGGTTCTCATGAATCCATCACTTCTCGTCCATTCACCTTAAACGTAGCAACGTAAGTTCCACTACGTTAATAATTCTCTCAAAATACAAATCAGTTCTCGCTACGTCAAATCACTGGATAGAGGCTACCGTGCGGCGTCGAGTTAACGGTTTTCGGTGACAGTTAAAATTTTTATTTTAGTTTTAACGACTACCAGCAAACATCGCGCAGTTAGTTGCAAACCGTTAATATTTATACAACGCCAGTAATAAATAAACCAGCGTTCCCCGCTTAATTATTTGAATTTCACGTAAATCTCGAAATCGTATATGATCGAGTAAAGTATGTTTGCAGTTGAACAGCTTGTCGCGAGTGCAAGCATGGATAAGCGTGTAACGGTTAAATATAAATTCACTGACACAACAAGCATGAAACTATGAGTAGCGGCTACAACAAAGAGGACACTAATGCGAAAAAGAAGTATGTCTTTTTCTCTGATCCAGATGTTATTGCTCAACGTGCTGAAGCATCTGCGGCAGTAAGTGAATTATTACATTTACCTTTCTCGCGTTTAACATTTCGTTTTTATACTTTATTTAATCCTTTCGGCACAGCAGAATTATTCTCATATTATTCAATTTACCGAATCTATATAACTAAAATAATAATTGCATGAGTGTTGAAAATTTATGTTACGAGCGAAGGACACTGCCTCGTCTCATTTAAATATCATTTTTGTATAGCTACTTGTAATGCCGGTACTGTTTATATTCATAAATAATTGTTACGGTGTCAACCAGCGGCGGTGGCCGTGATGGAAACACTGGTTCTCGTTAGATCACCGATGTTAAGCATCAAGGGGCAGGTACTGGGGAAAGATGGGTGACCGCTTTTTTCTCCCAATACGCCGTCGCTGCTGGGACCCGAAGGAAAGAGAGGAGGCCTAAAAATTAGCTCTTAAATTTTAAATCTGGTTTTAACCGAAAAATGTATTGTTATTAAATATTATTTGTTAATATTATCAATGTTATTAAGCTTGCGTTATACAATTTCAGGCAGCTCAAGTTAATCACGATCGTGCGTCTCAACAGCGGCAAGACGCTGCTAAGCAAGTATTTAAAGACAAGCCGCTGAACTTGCCAATTCGATTTGACTTTAAAGGCTTGGAGAACTTATTATCGTACCATCCGGTCCGACCGTATCCGTTCACATTTATAAGCGCTGTGAAACGGAAGCTTGGCTTAGACGAGCATCCGGAAATCTCTGAAAAGGCGCAGGATCCGAAGATCAGAGATGCGGCCGATCGATCCGCGATAGTGTTGCAGCCTAATAATACCCAGAATTCCCACGAGATCGTACAGAAGATGGATTTCATAAGGCCGCTGAAGGTGCCGGACATGAAGATTTCCGCGAAAAAGATACCTGCCAGAGAGACTTCCGTGTCGAAGGAACTGGCGTCGTTGAAGTTCGAGACGCCCTCGAAGGAAGTCGCTCACGAGAGAGTAGACAAGCCGCCAAAGAGTTTCGAGAAGGTTCAGAGAAGGTTGGATTTCTCGACGTCGGACGTTTCGTCGATAATCACCGGCGAAATAGAGCCGCTGAAGGTGCCAAATATCTCGATATCGTCGAGTCTGACGAAGAAGAAAGAGTACATCCGGGAGAACTCTAGAGAGAAGGAGAACAGATCGAAGAGAATTAGAAAGGACGACTCTTTGTATCTGAAGCAGGACGAGATAGGGCAGGATTTCTTTAAGAGATCCAGGAGCCCGAGGCATATTTCTAGAAAGGACTTTCCCGACGACGTGAACGAAAGTACGTCGGTTGGAAAATTGAAAAACGACAGGCTACCGTTCCACATGCCAAGGGAGAGCGATTTTATCCCGACGAAACCAAAGACGAAAAATTTCGCGACGTCCACTGCCAAGAAGGACAGCGACAAAAGGCACAGATCCATTACCGCGAGATCTTTGAGATCAAGAGACACTTCCTTAGAGTCTAAGAGCAGAACTTGCAGTAACGAATCTCTTTCCGAACGCTCGTTGAAATTGCCGGACAAAATTACCGTCAGAGAGTCGCGGAATGCGTTCGAGAACTTCGATTACAGGTACAAGGATGATCCGCACGCGTCGAAGCAAATAGACGATCAGAAGCATATATTTTCGTCGGAAAGCAGGCAACTAAAGCAGCATAAAGCGGCGTCTCAAGCTCAAGGAAAAATAGGAAACGTACCGTTCAAGGAGCAGGCTAAAAGGGTATCCGAGAAAGTGAAGCCCTGCACGAGTAAAACGGATGGCAAAATATATATTACAAACTCGAAGGAGTTCGAGGACGTCGAAAGTATAACGGATTCAAATGCGAGCGTTAGAACTCGAAGTCCGAGCACTGTTTCCACCCAGCAAATGAAGAATAAAGATTCCGACAAGGCTGGACAAAATATTAACATAGTCAAATCGAATAAGACTACGGAAGACTCGAAATACGTGGACAACTCGTTACAGCAATGCACCAGCGCGAATACGAACGAGGAAGACGAGTCGTTCACGCAAAGCATTGCCGCTACGATCAAACAAACGAGTAATAGTAATGAGTCTAATTTAAACGATAGCACCTTGTCAGATGTGTTGCTGGATCCGAGAAGGATTTCTTTCAGAGATGAAAATCGATTGCCGCAGGAAGAGTTTTGCGATTTAGTAACACCGGATATGAATCTTCTTCCCCGATCCAAGCGAAAGAGGCAATTTATACAAAGCAGTAATGCAGAAGCTGATTCCAAGTGTTTAAAGTATAACTCGGTTAAAACGGAAACGGAGCCCGGAGACATTCCGTTGGTAAGCGCGTATAGAATTGGGATTTATTGAAATTTCTTCGGCACCGTGCAATTTTCATTTGGAAGTGGATTAGCAAATAGCTTTTAGATTATTTTATGAAGTTTAGATTATTTTATTTGGCAATATTACGATCGTTACTACAGCAAATGTAAAGAAATACCGTTTATCTGTTATGGGGTAACGCCGCGGCTAAAAATGGTAGGATAACGTTCGACGTAATTTTAAAGAAACTTATGAAATTTATTAAAAAAGTAACATAAGGTTCTTATGATTTGCTTAAAAAGGAAGAAATTTTTTTCAGATTTTTCGAATAAATATCTTTCCATCATTTTGCGGCGGAATTTTTCACGTCCACACCGTCGGACCTACGACAAAAAGACACACAGTTTTGGAATCTACACATTACGTAATAGAGAAGTACCGAAGATTTCGAGAAAATATTGATTTCCGAAGGAATGGCGAACATTTGGATTTTCTAGCAAAAAAAGATTGTTTTCCCATATTCCTATAATATTTTATCGAAATCTTGGGTACTTCTCTAGTATGTAGTGTGCGGATTACAAAAATTGGTGTCCTTTTGTTGCAGGTGCACAGCGGTGTGGACGTGAAAAATTCCACCGCGGAATGTATTGTGCTGCTATTTTTTATTAAAAAAAATCTGAAAAAATGTTTTTGATCTTTTTTATACATATCATAAGAACCTTCTGTTATTATTTTAATAAACTTCATGAATTACTTTAAAATCACCTCCAACGTTATCCCACCATTTTTGGCCTATCATCGTGGCGTCACCCCTTAATGAATAAACTAATGCATAAAATCATGTAACAGAAAACGGGTGAAAAATATTTCAATACAACTCAATGTTGATATTACATAGTAATGGCGTATTTAAATTACATAGGTGTTCAATGTGATTTATATCTGCAGACTGCGAAGGTGTATGATTTTGTTCGTTACCTCGTCGAGAAATGAATTTAGATTTAATTTTCTTAAATTCTAGTTGAATTAATGCAGCCTTGGAGTAGCAAAACATTTATGTTCCACTCACTCATTTGGATTCCGTCCGTTGCACTTAGCAATATTAATTTATACTTATCAGTAAAGCACGCTAATTTCCAGAAGGTCCGAGCTAAAGAAATTCTAATAATCTATAAAAAAAAGTCGTTCGAATGTGCCGAATGTTCTTTCACCGACGTACATATATGTTCCATAAAGATAATTTTGCAATTTCAGTTACATCCAACTGCCCTGCATATGCAGTTCCAAGCAGAATTGCATCTTCTCGATTCGTTTAACGAATCCTTGAGGCAGGTGATGGACGTTGAAAAGTGTTTATACAACGTTAAACAGGACCAAGAGAAAGAGTTACCATTGCCGCACAGTCAATCGGGCGACCAAGTAAGATCGCATTTCTCCAAGGCTGCAGGCGAGCGAAACGTTGACGATTCGGAGCAGTGTAATGAGATTAGTAAATCGCACAAACACATTACTCCCGACAAAGGTATAAAATCGCTATATTGTACGCATGAAAATTATTAATCTGTAAAAACAGTTATTAATATCGGAATATCGCTTTAAAACAACACAGTGCAGCACACCACGAGCCAGACTATGGAAAATGAGTTCGACAATCCGAATAAAATGAGCAAGCCCGTGGTTAAAGCGGTGGAAGTACAAACGCAAACGGTGAACGATATGGCGACGCAGACAGATACGCGTTCGACCTGGCGGAACGTTCAGAGCAGGTGTTCCGAAATATGTGGTATCTCGTACGAACGAGGATTCCCCGGGGACAGCGAGGTCCCGCAGCTCTCTCTGGATTCGGCCGAGCAATTCGAAGACTTGGATCAAATAGAGGAAATATCGTTGCCTAGTAAATTACGAACGATGTCGGAAATAAGTCTACACGAGACCACGTCGTCCATACGAACAGAGACTGGGACCGAGATTAGCATCTCTACGCGAGATGTGACTTGTTCTTTCAACAAATATTTAGATTTGGAAGTAAGTACGATGAATAAGTTAAGATTCTTATATGCCGAGAGCGATCTCGAATCTACTGTTTTGTGTGTCCGTAGATTGCGCAGCTAATAAAGGACGAGAAGCAACGGTACGACAAGATCGAGATGTTATTCAAGTCGCGCGAGAAAACGTTGAACGACCGAACGAAAAAGTTAGTGAAGCTGGAGGAACAGAAACGCGCGTTAAGGGATACCGGCCAAGACAGTCGCGTCAGCTCTGTAAAAAAGAAGCAAAGAGCTTTGCTTTTGAAATTGCAACAGGAAAAGGACGAGATGAACAGGTATGCGATTTATATGTACATCGAAGCGCCGCGTTGCAATAAACTCCTTCGCGCGACTGTAAATATCCTATTTTCAGGTTGAAGGAGCTTCATAAGATCGCGAGTCAGGAGCGTAAACTCATGCTGCAGAAGCAAAGGAACATGTTCAATCCTCAAATGTCTACGAAGAATATTTTAACGAAATTGAAGAGAAGCGCGGACAGTCAATCGCCGAGGAGATTGTCCGGGCCGATGAAGGGTTACGACATAAGAAGTAACAGTTCCATGAGCTCCTTAGTCGACTCCGACAAGTCTCAGCATGATCGCTCTCAGACGGATGCGCGCGCGCAACTGTCGGAGAGCGAGTTGCATTTCTCGAAGCTGGACTTACCGACGAGTAACAAGTTCACCAACTTTGTCGAAGAATCCAATACGTCCTTCTTGAGGTTCGACAAGCCCAGCGAAGCTATCCAGGACAACATATCTCCAGAGGAGTGCCCCTACAGATCACAGAAGGATGGAAACAAATCGAAGTACGAAATAAAGTCGAGGAAGTTCGAGGAGAAAATGCCGAGGGCAGATATCTTGCGACTGAAGTCGCACCAGCACTCCATCGATCCGAAATCGATGTCGAGTCATTCCATGAGTATATCCGGGAAGTATCTGTTCGAGAAGGAGACATCCCCGGACGTGTCGAAATCGCTGCAACAGAACTCGAACAAATCTATCTCCGAACACGCCAAGTCGGAGTCCGACACTCTCGTGGAGGAGCTGTCGAAGAAGTCGAAGCCCTCCCAGATAACCGACAGCCATTTCCAAAGCATAGTGTCGCCCAGGGAAAGAGAATCTCTGTCCAAAGTTACGGCGATGACCGGCGAAATCGTCCCGGAAGAGATGAGTTTCGTCAGCCAGGACACCGTATCGAAAACATCGAAATCGTCCCAAGTCTCTGAAGACATCCTGCAGACCTGCTCGAAGAGCTCCAAGCGAAGTAGCAAATCAATACCGACCGATCTGTCGCAAAAGACGCAGTACAGCTCCGAGTCCAAGTCGAACTTCAAGCGCCGAAGCTCGAAATGCCAGAAGAGCAAGTCGTCGTCCAGCATACTTACGGAAAACCTGTTCCAGTCCAAGTCCAATTCGCAAATGTCGGAGGAGTTCATCAAGCATCGCAACAAACGAACGAAAATGGAGAAGGAGTTCGTTGAATCCGATAGAAACGACGAGAACGCGTTCTCGGATAATATCGATGCTAACGAAGGTCAGAGTTCGCTGCAAACACTGACGCGGCATCTCAAACCGACGCGGGACAAGAGTTTCAAACTATCGGCCGAACGAGCAGATGGCTATGATAGCAAAGAGAACATATTGTGTCCGAAGATATTTGACAAGAAAACAGAAGCTGACGAGGATTCGTTTCACATTCAAGACAAGATCGCGCACAGCATGGACAATATGTCTACGAAATCCCAAGCTAGCACTCATTTCGCGGTTTCTCACCACAGTTCCGGGGAGAGCGAGGGGAATTACATGAAATCGGTGGTCGTCAGGTCGCAGGATCATAACTTGAAGACCTCGAAAAAGTTAGAGCAGTAAGTACGCAATTTTGTGTCGTATCGAATTTCCGTCGCATCCACGTTGTTCACTGCCATCATTTTAGAGGCTGTCCCGTACGGTGATTTTAACAATCGAGCTGAATTAATGAAATTGCGAGCCACAGTGCGCGCGTAAGAGGTTTCTAATAATACAGCTGCGTATTCACACCGCGAAGTGAAGCATTGTAAAAATAGATTCTCTGCACCGGCGATCTGCATTCCGCTGTTATTGCGGTATAGCTCCGCGTAGAAAAGCATATTTGCTTGTGTTGCCGCGACGGAGCAACTTTTTCAAACGGTTCAGAGCTCGCGCGTCTGCCACGCTAATTTCTCACTAACTATTCAGCCGACATGGAGAGTGTACTTGTGCTATCGGATATGATTACGTTGTTTAGAATTTTGAATGCACGCGAAGCTGCGCTTACGTCGCGGAAGAATTGCGTGGAGGAATGGATGGCTTGGCATGCGAAATTGAGAACAGAAGAGGATCGTGTTGCACGAATGGAACATGCTGCACTTAAGCTTGTAACAGCCACGTCTAGCGTTTTCTCGCAGCAAGGTAAGTTTTAATTGTGCTCACATTTCGTATACACCTGATTTCCAACAAACGCATGTTCCAATATAAATATGTATTTTTCTTTACCTCTGATAACTATCAGAGAGAAGCGTGTGCCCCTTCATAGATACTACTGTCTCGTCCGACACAAGTGACATCGAAGGAAGGATAGAGTTGCTTACCGAAAGATTGGCAGAGAGGCGAATAGAGATGTCACGCTTGAAGAGGGAAGCGAGGAAACAGACGAAGCAGAAGCTGAGAGCTTTAGAAGCTAATTTGTTAAATCAAATTAAGGTATATAGAATCACTTCTTAACGACACTATCGAGATGTTACGTATGCTGAATAATTTCTCTTCTGCGAGCAGAAATACGACACAACCATTCACGAGATGCGTAGGAAGCTGGAATCGAAAAAGGGCACAACTAGAGACAGCGATAAGTTAGCGATCGAATCGAGATCATTGGCGGATTTCAAAGTACCTGAGATTCCTTTAAAAAAGATACAGGATATATTTAAAAGCAGCGACTTGCTAAGGTCCAGATCGGAGTCGGACTTGTTGTCTACGAAGAGGCCGACGAAGGAGCTGATGAAAAATATTAATTTATTACGAAACGAGAACATTGAAATTGAATACGACAAATATCAGTCGGAAAGAGTGGCTAAATCCTCCAGGAGTATAAGAACGTTGGAGCAATTGAGCTTCGGGAAAGCGGGCGCCGTCAACAGCGTCCAATCTGTTCTCGACGAGTGTATATCGGAACAAATTGAGTCCGACAAACCTGGATCGGTGTCGCCAGTCTCGGACGATGTTCGTTCTGACAGAAGTGTCCCTTTCGAACGGAAAACGCACGGGGACGAAGTAAGCAGAACCAGAAGCTCGGAAGATGTTAAAACCGACATTACCGCGCCAAAGTCTGAAGCAGCTGCATTCGCGCAATCGGAAACGCAGCTTTCTAGACATGGAACCACGATTGAGTCCGACGTAAGGGAATATAAATCGGACTTCGACACCATTTCTGAGCAGTCCCGAATAAAAAGTGTCTCGTCGCAATCTGGCGCTGATCAAGTGCAAGACACGGATTATTCCCACGTCCCTTCGAGGAACTCCGACGTCGAAGGTTCCATCGCGGAAATCCGCACAGAGCCGACCAACGAAATTAATGATTTCTCGCGAAAATTGGGCTTCTTGCGTTTGAACAATAAGAACCTGGACGAAGACATAAGCTCCCTTGAAAATGAGCTGAAGATACTTTCGGAAATGATGTCGCGTATCAGCAAGAAGCCGAACGAGGAGCCAAAGCATGATTTACAAAGCGAAGACAAGAACGCTTCGAAAGACGTAGCCGAGATATTGCTGAAGTACGATAGAACTGACGAAATTAACGATATGAGAATCATGAAAAACGACAGGAACAAAGAGCTAGAGTTAGATCGAAAGGGGGCTGACTCTGATATTTCGCAGTATTTGACCAGCAGCGCGGAATTGAAAACAGTTGGTAACTTTCAGGGCAACAAAAGCGTGGAGGAAGTAATTGATAATGTCATGTCTGTTATACTGCCGGCGGACGAAACGAGTCGTTCCAGATCGAGCCGAGAAATTGATTACAAAGCGAGGAGCAAGGAGATTCTGAACGAGATTGAGAAGTCCATAATATCGGAGCACATTAAAGCCACGGAGAATGATTTCAATCGCTCGAATATGACGATCGGAAGTAACGAATCAGATTTGCATGAAAATCTTGAGAAGATATCCTTATCTGAAATTTATTCGGAGGCAACGCAAGATAAACGGAGTGTAAGCACAGCGGAGAATGCATCGGAAATAGTATATCCTCTGGAAGAGGATATAGACATTGAAGAGAGTTTGGTTGATTCTCACGACTCGAGCAGTCACAAATCGTCAAATCGGTTAAATAAAAATTCTTTAACTCCGTTAGAAAAATCTAATTCCCTCGAAAAGGATAAGACGTTAAATCTGTATGCAGACATCGATCGCAGTTCAACGGCGAACACTGTCAGCACTATACAAAGTCATTCGGAAAATAACAACGAGATAATTTCGAAGGAAATTCCGTATGCCACAAGACAGACGCCAGTCGCGGCGAATGTGTCTCAGTTATCGAAGAAGCAAAGTGCTTTTCGATCCACAAGCCCGATTGAAAAAGCTGGGAACTTCGTAGAATCGATAGATTTTGCGAAAGACGATAGACATCGAAGCTCGAGTGATGTATATTCGGTTCCGAAACTGGATGACTTTACATTAAAAACCAACGAGTACAATGATAAGAACGAGAGTGGTTTACTTATTCAAAATGAAATTACAAAATCTAGAGAGGCTTCTCGAAAATCTATTGCAACCCCTGAACAGGGTATAGTTGATCGTGCTGTAAGTTGCATTGGGAAAGAAGTCGTCAAGGATGAAAGTCAGTCGAGAATAATTTCCGTGGATAGAACTTCTTTTGACAAAGACGATTGGACTATATCCGATTCGTTCGACGTGCAGCAGGATGTTGGCAACTCGGAGTGGGAGAAGTCCCGAAGTCAGAATTCGAAATCCTCCAGTAACGATTCCAGCGAATTTATAGAATCGAAGGATATATCTCGGACAATAGATAATTATAAAAATGAAGATCTTGAAGAGAACGCGATTAGCGACATAGAAGATGTGTCTCTGTTCGTCCCGAAAGGCGAATCTACCAACATTGATACGTACGGAATTAAGTTCGACGAAACAATACCAGAATATCGTAAGACCGACAGCAAAATTGACGATATATTAGATATAATTGCCAATGACACTGGCATAGAACAGAACGAAGAGGAGACCGTGCACACTATAGAAACCGATGATTTCCAAAGAGCCATTTACGAGTCCGTAACGAAAATATTGGACAAAGTGGAGAAGAGTATCGACAACAGTTCGATAAAAGAAAAAATCGAGAACCATTCAGCAGTTAAGGAAGATAAAAACGAAATACAGGCGGTAAATGACAGAAGTACGTTAATTTTAAGTAGATCTGATTTGATGGACAAGTTGCGCGGAGAGAACGGAATAGAATTCGACGAAAACGAGGAAAATATTCCTCGGGATATTAATATCGAGAAGAATATCAGCCGAGATACAAGGCCTACCAAAGTGCGCGCTGAGCCTGTTATAGATATTAAGCTGCGCGTAGAGATTGAAGATGCTGAAAACGCGTATCGCGTTGAAGCTGAATCGCAGGGAATCGTAATAACAGAATTGGAGCCGGGAAACGTGGAAGGTGAGATTTCGTCGGAACTTGAAATTGTCGCCAAGGTGGAGTTGGCGGAAGAAGAGGCTGTAGAGCCGAATGAATCTGAAGATAAAGTGGAAATACAAGTAGAAGTGATAGATGGACTGAAGCCATTGGAGCTCGTAGTAGAACAAGATAGCTCCGATGGCGAACAACTTGATAATTTGGTGGAAGTAGTGGAGAGCATATTGGAGACTATAGAGAAAGAAACTACACATTCCATAGATTCTGTTGTTGAATCAGAATTGATATCGCACGATAAGACGGATACCGAAGTTAGCGAAGTTTCCGAGAATAAAGTAGAGAGTTTAGAGAGTGCAAGCGTATCTGAAGTTCCAGATAATCTGAAAATAGCAGAGAACCGCGAAGTAGTTATACCCGCTGCGCCTGCCGATGCGGCGAATAAGACATTTAACATTTTGAAAGATCCGGAGTACGAAGACATCTCGGAAGAGAGCCTCGAGGTTTCTGAAATTTTTGATAAAAGCGAGATCCAGAAATCTGCCGCTGTACAAAAGTCGTCTTTTATACCGGAGAGATACGAAGTGGTGCAAAAGTCAGAGGAAGTGTTGAGGATACTCGACGAAATCACGCAGAAATCAGCGAGCTTTGATCACGGCGAGGAACAGGTTCGGAAGGACAAACAAACATCCGAATACAACGAGCAACCGCAAGCAGAGCTTTCCAACAAAGATGATGTACTGTCGATCGTTGACGACAGAGTCGTGGAAGACATTCATAGGAAGAACGAGCAATTGGCAAACAGTTTGGAAATTCAGGCATCTAAGATAGCAGCGGAGGAAGAAGATCGATCGGCGCAAATGATTGCTGGCTTGAATGAAGAGGAGAAAGAAAGGCGAGAGCAGGATGCATCGTCGGAGTCGAGCGAAGGCAGGGATACGCCGAAAGGTGTGTCAGAAATCGAGATGGATTCTCCTAGAGATCTTAACGACTCGAGATTAGCCATTGACGCGCTAAACGACGATCTATTGAATGACACTAACGCCGAAAATCAGAGCGTAGATGACCCAGAGAACACGTACCATACTGTCCCGATTGTTACGACATCCGAGAAGGACATTGAGATCATGATAGACAAATTGAAAGGTACATCTTTTGCTACCTATATATTTCATATCCATTTCATTGTGAAATCGAGAGTAAACCACACGCAGTTTTGGTATAATTTATTTGGAATTTTATTAATATATATCTTTGGATATCTATTTCACAATTTAATTAGCAATCTCTGTACATCTTGTACATATACTTCCCGATCGCAAAATTCCTCAGGTTTAACGCCGCGTTTCCACCAAGGCGAACACGAATAATAACATTGACAAAAACAAAACTCAGCGTACGAATCGTACGTGAACGTTTTCTTCTGTTTGCGGCGGTGTGGACGCGACAGGAACAGACGAAAACGGTCGCGAACAATGTTTTTGTCCGTGTTCGCCTTGGTGGAAACGCGGCATAAGGGGGAATACCACTGCGACGACCGGAAAAGTAAGGCATTTTTAAGAATTTTTTTTCACGAATAATTTACAGTTTTCATAGAAAAATTTTATTATCTATCTTTAGTACGCTGTCTTAAGAGACTATACAAAAAAAAATAGAAAAACAACCATAAATTTTAATATATTAATTAATCTTCTAGACCTCCCCACGCGAGCTGGTCGAATGTGTAACTATGGAACAGCAGGTCCGAAATTAAATTTCATTTTTTTTTTATAAACTATATGAGTGTAGTTTCCGTTGTACGTGCGGATTCTTTGATTGAAAACAAATTTTTTTAGATACGCTCGAAAAACTGTCCATCTTATTCGCGGAATTTCGAAAATTCTCTTCTAAAGCGCACCATTTTTACAAAAATAATTTGTTTGAGAAATCGGCACGCACAACGGAAACTACACTCATATAGTTTATAAAAAAAAATGAAATTTGATTTCGGACCTGCTGTTCCATAGTTACACATTCGACCAACTCGCGCACGGGGGTCTAGGAGATTAATTAATATATTAAAATTTATGGATGTTCTTCTATTCTTTTTTTATAGTCTCTTAAGACAGCGTACTAAAGGTAGGTAATAAAAATTTTCTACGAAAACTGTAAATTATTCCTGAAAAAAATTCTTAAAATTGGCTTACTTTTCCGGCCGTCACACTGGTGTTACCCCTTAATGTGTAAATGTAAATTTAGAACTACCCGAGGTTTAACTAATTTTGTCAATAAATAAATATTCCGAAAAAGTCAGCAAATAGATATTTAAAAGTATAAATCTTGCTACATGCAGCTGATTGAATATAAGTTGATTTCTTTCTGTCATTTATGTAATTTTGAGCATCAAGGAATACACTATACATATATATCACATACATTACAGAGACACGTTCTGATTTTTATAATGGCTGTATATTCCTGTGCAAAGCATTGCCTCGTATAGCCATGTATTGTTTATTTTCAGAATAGCAAAGTCGAGATAATAATTACTTAAAGGTAATACAACACGAAACTTTGAATGAAACGAACATTGACTTGTTCTTTTTGTACAAATCAGTGTCGCATGACATGCTTGACCTTTTAATTATTAATTTCTGTACGCACACGGAAAGCCTGCAAATATTGTGCAACACAACACATAAAATATTCTACCTTCCGTTTTTCCTCCAAGTATTCTTTCGAAAAGAAACTCTGATTATATACGAATTTTCCTCGGAATGTTCAACATCATCACAGCTTTATGATATTTTAATTAATGCATCAGAAGATCTTTGTTACCTATATTTTAGACATTTTTTTTTTGAATCCTCGAAGCATCCAATTGAAGCAAACTGTGAATTGATAGCGTAATGTAAAGATTCGTGTTGCTTTTCCTGGACAATTTGATCGTAAATCCTTGCGAAAACTTACGTTATCCTTCATTTTTTATTTATACAGCATCGTTGGAGCAACCCGGCTTGGAGGTTGCAGAATTTGAGGCGAAACTGCTTCGCATAGAACAGCTTCAGATCGAGTTAGAGGTGAGAATTAATTTTTCTACTACAGTAGAGCGTCAATTATCCGAACCTCGATTATCCGAAGGAGGACTTCCCCTACATATTTACAAAGTTTTATAATTTTTTGAATTTCCGGGTTCGGGATCTTCCCTTGGAAAATGGTTACTCCTACGAAAAAAGCTCGTAGGACCTTTTTTGTAGAGAATTTCGCAAGCTTTAAATTATATAATAACTATTTTTGTCGCAAAACTGCTAGATACCGAGATATTCGCGAAAAACAGTGGTTTTCTTTGTTCAACCCTCTGTAAAATTTTTAGCCGCGGTCGGATCGATGGGGACTTTTGACATATTGTTTAAAACGACCAAATAAAGGCCCATACCAAAATTTAGCTCGGTGGGAATTATTCCGTAGATTGGGCAGATTTCCGTCTAATTTCACTGAACTATAATATAAATTAACGCAGTAGTACTACTGTATTTAACAAGTAATTTTAGGTGTAATTCCTATGGTTATAAACTGCTTCATTCTCCGAACTCTTCGATTATCCGAACCAACTCGGTCCCAAGCAGCTCGGATAATTGATGCTCTACTGTATTTGGTAATTTCATTTAACGCGAAGGTGAGACTACAATATACACATTTGTTGTTAACAGATTAAGAAATTGGAAGCTGAGGAAGTGTCTTACTATGTCAGAGAAATACCCAACAAACCACCTCCTCCGTATACACCGCCCGGCGGTGGTCAAAGGGTGTCGCCATCGCTCGGATCGCCTTCTTCGCCGCCAGCTGTGATCCCCTCGAATATAGAGGAGCTGACAGCATTTACCGAGAAAGTTACGGCGATAATATTCAGGGCCAAGGAGGCAGGGGAAGATATCATGAGCCTAGAAGCTCCCCCCGAGATTTACGTGCTAACCAAAGAGAACGATGAGACTGTAAAGAAGGATATAAGAATCTACAACACATTCCTCTTCGATCTGTGCAAGGAAACGATCGCGGAGGTTTATCAAGCCGAGTACGAGAAGCCCGGTCCAAGTTGGACGAAACCGAGCGTGAAGACGAGACCTATGATGAAAATCCCGAAGACCATTGACGAACTGAACGAGTACGTTAACAAAGAGGTGGCTACGTTGTTCGGCTTCAAGACGAAATTGCAGCGCGAAAATATGGTGATGCGTTGGAGCAGGAAGCGAAGGGATAGAGTGGATGAACTGCTGGCTAGAGAGGCCCAGGCTGAAGAGGACGAGTGGACTAAATTTCATCACGACGAGCTCGCGGTAAAGAATGGTCTCACTGTAGCTATATTGGACACCCTGATAATGGAGACTGTGAACGTAGTTAAAGTGGCGTATGCAAAGAAAAGGAAAGTAATGGTTTAGTTATGTTTCTTCTTCGAAATAATCGTGACCAAGATGCCGATATATGTGTGTGTATATATATATATATGGATCGGGTCACAAGAAAATCGTTTGTCACGAGAGATGGTACGTTTTATTTCGACATTCAGTAAACTGACCTCAACTGCCATATTTTTAATGAATTTACGAAGAAATTCATTTCTATCTATTCGCGCCCTGTACATGATATATAGGCTGGTTCCTATTTATTTCTTCGACAAATTGTTTGATCTTAAGTAAAGGAAGTACGAACGATTACTTTGTCGTAATAGAGTCCAACGAGGTGTAAGAGGTCCATTTTTGTGAAGTACAGAATTATAGGAGGTATTTGTAATCGGTAGTCGCGAACGTGTGTGGAGAACTGGATAATCAAACGCAAGTTCGTCTCGAATTTTTGTTAAAGCTAAGATTATTATTAGATTGTCGTAGTACGAGTGTATTACAATTTATATTTGCATATATTGAGATATAATAGCGTAATTAATGTAAGAATCCCGTTAACATTTACTTACAGGAAAAATATATAATTATCAGTCAGATAACACGGGGCGTTCTATTCGAGTAGCTAAGTCAAGTATTATTGTTTATATACGGTGTTTCGAAAATATTTGGCCAAACCACTACCAACACATGTTTTTAATAATACCGGCAACAAAAATATCGTGCACACGTAGCTTTACAAGTTTTTCTCCGAATGGTAGCTTGCGTAAGTTGTACACGAGAGGAAATATTCAAAGAGGGTGTTTCAGTGGCGGATTTAAGAAAAAAGGCCCAGGTGGCAAACGTTTTGAGGGGCCCATTTTTTCGGGAAAATGAAGAGGTAGTTTACTAAAAGGGGGTAACTGTGCAGAAAAGTGTAAAAAAATAATATAGTGCTTGGATAAAATTACAAGTTTTTTTTTAACACAGGGCCCTAAGGGGCCTTCTGAGCAAGGCCCATTTTTCGGGAAAATAAAGCGGCACTTTACTGAAAACGGGCTCAGTGTAATAATACAGAAAAAGATATGCTTTGGATATAATCATAGTTTTTGTTTAACGATGGGACCCTGGGAGCCTTCTGTGCAGGGGCCCAGGTGGCAACTGCTCATCGGCCGCCCTGTTAAATCCGCCACTAGGGCGTTTTAATTAGAAAGATAAACGACGTTATTTCGTTGATTATCGAACGTGCTCAAAACATGCTTCGAAACATATTTCGAACCAGTATTCTTATTTTTGCCGTTACTCGATATTTGTGATTGTTCACATTCAGTAAATAATGTTTATACGCTTCGTTATTCACGTTCTATATCCACGCATTCTTCGGTTCTACAGGGTGTCGCCGGGCCGACAGTATGCCCGATAGGGTGCGATTCTACATAAAAATATAAGTAGGAAATGTAGGAAAAATGACTTGGAATATTTAAGTACGTGTACATTTGACTAAGAATTGGCTGAACGCAAGATGCAAATGAATCATTGTGGAATAATAAGTGAAAGTTGTAGAACAGCTTTTTTTTGATCGGGACATTGTTTCCAAGAAAAATTGAGCTTGAAAATTTTCAAACCTGATTTCCTTAAAAAGAGAGCCTCGGCCGCTCGAAAAAAAGTTGTACAGTATCAACTTATTTTTACACAGGGATTCATTTCATCCTCGCATTCGCACCATATTTACTGTTGTGGTATGCCAATTTCCTGTCAGATGGACCCACACTAGGCCAGTTTTCGGAGTCAATTTTCTCGGAAATGAAGTTTCGTAACAAAAAATGTTATTCCATATTTTCGATTTATTGTTTCATGTAGAATCGCCCGTTTTCGTATGCATTGTGTTATCACAGTACAGTATTTCCTCGCTATAAGCTCATTTTGCCCTCTACACTATAAGCTCGTCAGTATCCCCCGCCATTTCCGGCACTTACGCGGTACGAGTGAAAGAACTGCAGCCTTGTCGAATACGAGAGTGCAGGGAATAGCGAATACTCCACATAAAAAATAATGCAGGCATGAACTGTTTAGGAAGTTCGACGACTAGAATATTTCCACTCGTGTACAGTTGTGTATGGAATTTTTTATTCGGTACAGTTAGTGGAGCATGCTGAACAAGTGTGGCTGAAGAATTTTGGAACACCCTGTATAGCTTCTAATGATATGTTCCTTGCGTGACCTTTTTTACACGCTATTACGAACGTGTAGATGTTAAGTTTATTTTTTTACCGATATTTATGCAGCATATATTATTAACACTCCGAAGCTTAAGTAACATTTTAACTCCAGATCACGCGACTGTTACTCGAACATAATGCCTCCATCTTAAGTTATTGCGTATAATCGTAAATATGCGTCTGTAGAAGTCCTTGGCTGTGGAACGTAGGTAGTATATGTTCTTGCTAGGCCATGTCGAACTTCATAGAGTTATGCTCAACTATATCTAATGAAATTAACAAAATTTTAACCAAAAGACTGATACTTAGGGCCATCTCGATTTAAATTCCAAGAAAAAATTTTAAAGAGTAACGTGATACATGCATGCCGTTAACGAAGCTCGGTTAACAGATTGGTATTAAAAAAAAAAAGAAACCTTCGAAACTGTCTCTGCGACGAGGAGATAGCTTCGTGTTTTTAAGCGTAGCCCTTTTTATTACGTAAGAGTGAATATATGAATGTGAGAAGCATTACGTTTATGTTATCGACCAGTAAGAGGGAATGAACTGCTAATCGGTTGTGTGTATTTCAACTCGGTTCGGTCAGTGATACATTAACCCGGGTTTGTTGGAACTTTACGTTTGTGGTTGTGACGTCGAACCTAAAGTTCACGAAACGATAGGAGTGACATGTTAAATCGTATGAAAAAAAAAACAGGCGCTGGAGCGAATGGAATTTTACTCCGACGAGTTCAGACGTCGGTTAATCGTTTGCGCGGCAATTTTAAAAGCGCGCCGTAAATACGCTCACCTTTTAACGTATGACATCCAGACTTCTGTGCGATCGAGAAATGTACATACGACGATAACGCTCAAACTTAGTGTGCATTCGCTTTCCCTCGGCAGAAAGCTCGGCTGACTTATAATCTTTGTCCGTTAAATGATAATTTAAGCTCTACGTCTGTCTCGAGAAAAAAAAACACGTCTTTCTTCTGTTCCCGCGTTCAAGTCCCGTTTTCGTTCGCGGTCGGCTCGGAAAGCAGAGACTTCATCCGTAGTTGTTATACATGCATAGACATCGTTCACGTACGTAGTGTTGAATATGTACTTAACTAAGGTATAATATATTTTATAATAAATTTTTTGAAAAATTTACCACGGTCTATTTTAATACTCACGTAAGACGGAAGAAAAAGATTTTATGAAAACAGCGGCGCACCGAACGGGATATAACCACAACGTAAACAATTGAACATGTAACCCAGCAATGACAAGTTGTGAATCTTCTATTTTATATCTACTTTGGCAATGCCCTTTGTAAAAGCGAATAATTTATTTTAATGAATGAAAAAGTACGACACGGGATACATGAAAGCGTAGATGAAAATAAGAGTTTGTACATACTGTGCAAGCATGGTATAGAATGGTGAGATCGTTTTATTGTGTATAATATAATTTGTATTCTTTTATTTATTTATATTCCTGTTTTCAGTTTAGTTCAGATTATTTCCCCCCTATTCCATCCTGAAATTAATTTTACTGCTTGCTTCGTAAAATGTGAAAAAAAAATGAGAATGTTTTCTGAAATTTACAAAACACCAACATTTGTT